>CM053597.1:21987018-22002835 GCA_028646575.1 Pseudocheirus occidentalis | reverse complement strand
AAGCACCACCCTGGCTGTGGGTCTTCAATTTGCAGCCTTCCTGCAGGAAGATGAGAACCACCCCCTTCCAGATGTAGGAGGGCTTCCCTGCTGGCCAACTAGATACTTGTCTTCCACATGGTGAGCTGCTTTGACCTTTTTCCAGTCCCCTCCACTTGGAATTTGTGTAGACACAACTTTGAGGTCTATTTGGATGCAAGATGAAATAAATTATATGTTACCCTGCTTGTAAGTTTTTTTTGTTTCGCTTCCATTTCAGTTCAGTTCTGTCCAATACTTTGTGATCCCATTTGGGGTTTGTAGTGTCATTATTTTGGTTTGGTTTTTTTTGCAGAGGGGAAAGAAGTTAAAATCCGTTCCCTTCTTCACCCCATTTATGGATGAGGAAACTGGGACAAACAGGCTTACATGACTTGTGAAGGGTCTCACAGCTACTAAGTGTCGGGGTCTAGATTTGAATTCACAAAAAGAAGGTGTCCTGTCTCCAGGCCAGGGATTTTAGTCATTTCCCCACATCAAGTTGCCCTCTTATTCACATCACAAATAAAAGGAATTTCAATGGAAAAAAATCAAATTCCTTGGCAAGTATTCCCAATGCCCTGGGACCAGCTTCTACTCTCTTGGACTATTCATATCCCAAATTCAGAATCCCTGAGGGATATATGGGTGATGTTTACATGGCTAATATATTTTATGGTTATGGGCACGGCTTCTTAAGTGCAGTGCTGGTGTGTTCTAGACACTGTCAGAATGTGGAGAGACTCTTCTAGTGTAAATTTCAGAAAGAAATACTGATTCATCACCATTCATTGGGTTTCAGGATCTATTATCAACTTTCACTCATCTCTGGGATGAATCTCTGGCCTTGAGAGGAAGATGTAGTATGGATGTGACACAGTACTTGAGGATTATTAGCTTTCAATCCATCTTCTCAGCCAATATCCACCAAACTGGGGTGTTTTTCACTTATCAGGGGCATTCCCTTTCAGAAGCACTTTGAAGCTTTCCAGGGTCTCCCCTGACATCTTTGGTTACGGAGAGAAACCACTGACACTTATTTTTTAGAATTGCTGGCTATCAAAATGAATAAACTGATTAAAATTTAACAGAACTCAATGACTTGGGCTTCCCATTTTATTCCAGCCATCAACTGGAGCTCGGTGGCCATTTGTTTCTTGGGACTTCCTCATCTGTTCTGTGAAGCAAGTCTTCTCAGAGCCCCTGTATTAGCCCATGTTATCTTAGAAAGATGCCTGGTTTCACACCATGCAGGCATGCTACTTGAAGTACAGCCATTATCCTAACTGATGGCATCTTTGGGCCAATACTTTAATTTCATATGAGACCTAGTGTAGCCAGTGAATCTGTCACATGCACCAAATCCTGGCTCTACCCTGTTGGTGGACATAGTCAAATAAAAAGCAGAGGCTATAGTGGGGGCAGTCACTTCAGATGTTGAAGTTCAATTTCATATTGAACAAAATGATTTATGCATGTAGCAGCACTTTCTGGTAAGATCCCTGAATCAGTTTTGCTAAGGGTAGGACCAATTCACCTACATTAAAAAGCTTAGCCACCAACATAACTGTTCTTAGGTTTATAGATAGTTCTCCTGGACAGGTCTTCTTGGGATAATGAAAGCATTCTTGAGTCCTAAGGGAATAGTCATTGTCTCCAGCCCTGAGAGTCTTGACCACCCTGCCAGGTGCAGAACAAGAACTCTATGATAGTAACAGGAGTTACTATCCATCAGTGACAAGGCATAGGAATTATGCTTTTGGGATTGGTGGCCCCAGGGAAACGTGGGGAGCTAAATCTCTCAGTGAATACCTACTTCTTTTCTAAGCAGTACATTTTAACAGACACTGATGTCATACTGAACATAAGGAATTATGGACTAGCCAAGGTCAGGGTATAGCCTGCTTGCTGGACCTTTGTTGTAGAAAATGAGTCATCTCTAAAATATTTTGAGGAAAAAACAGCAGTGATAATATCAGTTTTGGTTTATCCTCCTGTATTTTTGCATTTCTACTTATAACAAGAGCTCATAAAACCAATGAAAGTGAGACTGGCCTAAGTCTCAGAAGATTCAAAATACAATTTTGGTTTGATGTTGGGATTCTGGAAATGTACCTTCTGGCAAATTCAAATCTGGCTTATACTAGATGTCCCTTTCCTCCCTTCTTCCCATGCTAGCCACTGTTGATGGAACAGCAGTGTCAGAGAAGATCAGGGTGCCCAGCCCTTTACTCACCGGAGCACTCTGGGACCTGGGCTTCCATGTGTTTGTAGAAGTTGACTGAAGAATACCACTCACAAAACTCAGGTACATAATCCCTCCACTTCTTCTCCACCTCCACATCCCTTACATACATCCTGACTCCTTCCTTCTCCCCTAGAAGACACTTTCAATCAGTCAATCAGCAAAGCTTTCAGGCTTCCTTGCTCCCCCAGTTCTAGACTAACACTCTCCCCTGTGGTGACATTTCCTTAGTGTTTTTAAATAGTTCTGGGATATTTCAAGGACAAGCTTCACCTCTCAGGCCCACCCTATCCCCAGGAGGTGATAGCAGTCCTTGCAGAATCCCTCTGACACCAGGATAGCTCCAGAGAAGCTGAGGAAATTTGGTCAATATTTGATCAAAGGTGGAAATAAACAGAATGGTAAGAAAAGAATAATTGCCTTTCCAATCCTGTTGCCTAGATTAGAATCTTCATTTGTCAAGTCAATTTTATATTTCTTTTTTTATCCTCCTCCAATTTTTGCAGGTCTTCTTCAAGATATTAGAGTACAAAGACAAACAAACTGGACCCTGTCCTCACAGAACTCCCATTGAGAAATGAGGGGGAGGGAACCATATGTTCCCCAATAAGTTTTAAAGCCAACCAAGTCTTTTCCTAATAATGTATAGTTACAAAAAAATAAAATTCAGTTAAAGTACTTTGTATGCTAAACTGTTACTTTTAATTACAAAATAAAACAATATTTGGGGAGCAGAGCAAAAATAGTGGCATAGAAGCAGGAAAACACCTTGAGACCCCCCATAACCACCTTGGCTACCTATAAAATGACTCTAAACAAATTTTAGAGCTACAGAAGCCACAAAGTGACTGAAAGAAATAAATCTCCTGCTGAAGGCAGCCACACAAGGCATAGAGGAAGGGTCCATCACAGCGTGCTGGGAGCCAAGCCCAGCTGTGCAAGACCCAAGGTTTTAGCCCTAGGGAAGCCTAATCAGCAATGGATGAAGGGGAATTTGGGATAGTGGATCACCAGCAGCTGGGATAGTTTTCTGAATTATCAACCCACAAATGCAGAAAACAAAGTAAAAGGTCAGTCTGGAACTCTAAACTGTAGGGGATGGAGGAATGCAGTCCACTCCCTACCCTCTGGGGCCAGAAGCAGAGGAGGCCTAGCCATCTCCACATGGCTGCTTCAGAGCTACTGGCCTGTAGATTGTAGGGGGACCAAGCAACTATTCAGAGGCTAAGCACTCTTGCTCTAATCTCCCTGGATCTGGATTGCGGTCTTGGGTAGTGGTCCTGGACTGTGTGACCAGTGAACCAGAACTTGTGTTGGCTGCAGAGGGCACCCAACTAATAGCTCTGGCAGCTGTGAAAAGCCAAGTAATTTGGAACAATGGTCTCCTCTCTGGAAGCAGATTTCTACTGGGTCAAAGAGCTCAAAAGTCAAGTAATTAAGTGGCAACATGAGCAAGCAAAGGAAGCAAAGCAAGTATAGCCATCCAACTTGAGATTCCTTTTTTGGGGGACAAAAAGTATCAAAGCATGGAAAGAGAGCAAGACAACACAGACAGAACTCCTTCAGCAAAAGCCTTCAAAAATATGAACTAGTTACAGGCCATGGAGGAACTCAAGGAAGATTTTGAAAATCAAATAAGAGAAGTGAACAAAAAATTGGGAACAGAAATGAGAATGATGCAAGAAAATCATGAAAAGAGAGTCAACAACCTGACTGAAGAAAATAGCACCTTAAAAATAGACTAACTCAAACGGCAAAAGTAGCCCAAAAAGCCAACGAGGAGAAGAATGCCTGAAAAACGCAAATTTGCCAGATGGAAAAAGAATTTCCAAAGCTCACTGAAAAGAGTAATTCCTTCAGAATTAGATTGGAGCAAATGGAAGGGAATTACTTTATGAGAAATCAAGATACTACTAAACAGATCCAAACAAATGAAAAATATAGAAGGCAGTGTGAAATATCTCATTGGAAAAGCCACTGACCTGGAAAATGGATCCAGAAGAGACTATTTAAAAATTATTGGACTACCTGAAAGCCATAATCGAAAAAAGAACCTAGAAATCATCCTTCAAGAAATTCTCAAGGAAAATTGCCCTGATATTTTAGAACCAGAGGGAATATAGAACTTGAAAGAATTCACCTATCACCTCTTGAAAAAGATCCCCAAAAGAAAACTCCTAGGAATGTTATAGCCAGGTTCTGGAGTTCCCAGATCAAGGAGAAAATATTACAAGCAGCCAATAAGAAACAATTTGAATATTGTGGAAACACAATCAGGATAACACAAGATCTGGCAGCTTCTACATTAAAGGACTGAAGGGCTTAGAATATGATATTCTGGAGATCAAAGGCCCTAGGATCAAAGTCAAGAATCACCTACCCAGCAAAACTGAGTATAATACTTCAGGTGAAAATAAGGTCATTCAGTGAGGTGGAGGACTTTCAAGAATTCTTGATGAAAAAACAAGAGTTGAATAGAAAATGTGACATTCAAATATAAGAAGTAAGAAAAGCATGAGAAGGTAAACAGGGGAAAAATCATAAGGAACTTATCAAAGTTGAACTATTTGCATGCCAATATGGAAAAACAACAATAGTAACTTATGAAACTTTTCTCAGTATAAGTATAGTTGAAGGAAATACACACACACACACACATATATATATATATATATATATATATATATATGTGTGTGTGTGTGTGTGTGTGTGTGTGTGTGAATACACACACACATATATATATATAATGTGTGTATGCATATATATAATGTGTGTATACATATATAGGAGGGTATATGAGCATATGAATACACCTATGAGTATGTGTATAAATGTATGCAGGTATACATAGACAGAGGGCACAGGATCAATTGAATAGGAAGGAATGATCCTTAAAAAATAAAATTAAGAGGTAAGAGAGGAATATAATGAGAGGAGATAGGGAGAGACAAAATAGGATAAATTATCTCACATAAAAGAGGCAAGGGAAAACTGTTACAATGGAGGGGAAGAACAGGAAGGCAAAAGTAAATGGGTCAACTTTACTCTCATTGAATTTGGCTTAAGGAGGGAATAACATACACACCTAATTGGTTATCTTACCCTACAGGAAAGTAGGGGGGATTGGATGAGAGGAGGGATGATAGAAGGGAGGGCGGATGGGAGGGAGGGTAGTTAGAAGCACACACTTTTGTAAAGGGACAGGGTCAAAGTAGAGAACAGAACAAGTGGGGGGTGGGATAGGATGGAGGGAAATAATAGTCAGTCTTTAACAGTATATCCACTATGGAAATGTTTTGTGTAACTACACATGTACAACCTGTACTGAATGGCATTTTTCCCAGTAAGAGTGGGTGATGAGGAAAGAAGGGAAAGAATTTGGAATTCAAAATTTTAAAATCAAATGTTCAAAAAATTGTTATTATTATTATTATCATTTTTACATGCAACTGGGAAATAAGATATATAGGCACTAGGGCATGGGTATCCATCTTGCCTTACTGGAAAGTCAGAGGGAGTATGGGGAAGGGTATAGGAGAGAATGTATTGGGGGAAGGAGGGGGTATTCAATGGGATCCGTGTTTTGGGGTGGTGCATAGGGGAAAGACGGGGAGAATATCTGTAACTCAAATTTTTTTGGAAATGAATGTTGTAAACTAAAAATAAACATAAATAAAAAAATAAAAATGCCCAATATTTTGCTTAAATTAATATAAATGGCTAGTGTTCTATTGTTTATCTTCTTTTTAGATATTTTCAATCCTCAAGTTGCTTGAGGAAGGTTATTTGGCACATGCAGAGAGGATGGATTAGGGAGGAAGGAGCCAGTTAGCAGGGAGACAGATGTGGAGGGTACTGCAATAGGAGAGTCTTGAGAACCCCAATATGGGTGGTTCCTTTTCTCCTACAGGAGAGAATGGATAGTCACTTCTTAGATTTCTTATCATGGGGATGGCTTTCCTGTATAGGTAGGTGTAAATGACTGGAAAAGTCCCTCCCTAATCTCAGATTCTGTGATTTGGGATGGAAAGGGAAAGATAGAAAGAATTGATGATCAAGAAGACATGCTGTAAAGACTGTTTTCCATATTTCTGCTTTCCTCCCAATCTTGGTTTCATTGTTTTCTTTTCAAATTGATGTAATTAAAATTTTCATTTGTTCACTCCATTGGTAACAACGCTTCTATACAACCAGACTATTGTACAATGTGAAAGAGTTTGTAGATCCTATACATGATTGTATGCCACCATGGGGGGTGGGGGGTGGGAAGGAAGGGGAGAAAATCTGAAACTCAAGTGATACTGGAACTGAATTTTGTAAGCTAAAAGTAAGTAAACAAGTCAATAAAAATAAATAATAAAAAAGAATTTTGATACTATACTACTTGGCATATATATATGTATGTATGTATATATATGTATATATATGCATGTATATATACATATATATATATACATATATATATATATATATATATGTATAAGTTTGGTATTGCTATTGCTTCATTGTATATTGTACCTTTCAGCAATATGTAGTTTCCTTCCTTATCTCTTTTAAGTAGGCCTATTTTGCTTTTGCTTTATCTGAGATCAGAATTGTTACCCCTGTTCTTTTTACATCAATTGAAACAATAGATTCTGTTCCAGCCCTTTACCTTTATTCTATGTGTGTCTCTCTTCTTCAAGTGTGTTTCTTGTAAACAACATATGGTATGATTCTGGTTTTTGATCCACTCTGCTGTCCATTTCCACTATATTTCACCCCATCACATTATAGTTATGATTGCTGCCTGTGTACTTCCCTCCATTCTATTCTTCCTCCTGTCTGTCCTTTAATCCTTTCTCTCCTCACCAGTGTTTTGTTTCTGTCTACCACCTCACATGATCTACTCTCCCTTCTCTCGGGCCCCAACCCTCCTTTACTTGATCTCCTCCCTTCCTGCTTCCTTGTCAGATAAGATAGATATCAATATGCAACATATTATATATATATATGATTCCTTTTTCAAGCTAATACTGATGAGAGTAAGGTTCAAATGATACTTGTCACCCACCCTCCCCTTTTCTCCTCCAATGTAGGAAGTCTTTCTCAACTCTTCATATGAGATATTTTACCCATTCTATCTCTCCCTTCCTTCTTTATCCATTGCTCTCCTCTTTCTTATTCCTTAAAATTTTTAATGTGGCTCCTTCAAACTTACCTTATACCCATACACTCTGTGTGTGTGTGTATGTGTGTAAAGCCAAGCACAAAGAGATTCCCAAATCAATGCTACTGTGAACAGCTTTTAAGATTCAGATTACACAGTAATAGTGATCACTCTGTTTATTTCATTACAAATCAAGATTCAGTACAATATTCACAATACAATATTCTCAGTATTACATCTTATTACAGAAAGTCACAATACAGCGTTCATAACAGCTTAACATTAGAAGGGCCACACAATTTTCACTACAGTGACCACAATATTTAGAACAAGGAACAAAAGTATCACCTGTTTTTTCTAAGGGGGAAACCCTTTTCACTTAAAGATACAATCAATCAATTAACAAAAGAATAATCACCTGGTTTCCCTAAGGGGGAAACCCTTCTCACTTAAAGATTCAATCAATCAATTCACAACATACCAGTCTTCCACTCATGGGGCAACCATTCACTTAATCAGTCACTCATCTAGCAGTCAGTCATTAAGCTAGATTCCCAATTACTAAATATCATTAGTCACTAATACAATCCTTAGAAAACCACACACTTTCCACCCCCTTGGTTTCCAGCAAACCTCAGTTTAGTCCAAGGAGAGGCCTTTTCTTCATCTTGACTCTGGGAGGTCTCTCTGATTCCCTGGATCCCTTCCCATGGTTCCAGCTCCCTCCTGAACGTGCCAAACAATCACCTGGAATCAGAAACAGACAGCTGCCAGGTTCTCTTATAGTCCTCAGAGGTAGACAGCTCCCAGGTCCTTGTCCATTCCTCAGGGCAATCCCTGGTACACACTGAAGTTCACAGGGTTCAGCACATGTCAAACTCTTCACCACTTCTCTTGCCTGGAACTCAAGGATCAGCCAGACCATGAATAAACAAAGTCTTATCCTGTTCATGTTTCTTACGTTTTCCAGCAGTTTAGCTGGCTCTAGGACCCAGAAGGAATATTGGCCTTCTGGATGCCCTTCACCAGATTCTGGTCTCAGGAAAACTCCAAATCAGTTTTCAGTCAGCTTCCAGATACTGGGAGCGAAACTCTCATTTTCTCTCTCTCTCTCTTTCTCTCTCTCTCTCTCTCTCTCTCTCTCTCTCTCTCTCTCTCTCTCTCTCTCTCTCTCTCTCATTCTTCTTTATATACAGCACTGGCCTCCTGACTCAGCCAATAGCCTTCTTCCAAGTCAAGTCAACAGGGGAGTTCATGACTTCTCAACAATGGACAGGGTTCACACATTCCATACTTAGCCCTAAGTTACTAAAGTGCTAAGTATCTGATAAACTGATTACTATTACAATGTGTTTGTGTGTATGTTTTCTTTCTACCCATACTATTAGTGATAACACCTTTAAGAATTATGGGTATAGGGAGACAGGCCACATGGAGACAGGCCCTGCCAACTGAGCCACAGTGCTTGCTGAGAGGCCCCTGGAGAAGGCCTGCTGATCCACCAACCACAAGGGCCATTCTCAGGCCTATCACCACAGGGTTGGGATTGGACTGAGCAGGGTAAGAGACAAAGGCAGGGCCTGAGGCAGGGGCAGCAGCTACTCCCAGGACTACTCATCCACAGCCTGCAAATTTAAAAACTCCCTATCTGAACTTTCAGGGACCCAGATGCAAAGCAAACCCTGGCTGCTCCAACCCCCTTCTCTGAGCCAAAATCAGTTATTATTGCCCCCAGAGGAAAATTTTAAGCAATAACATCTTAGGAACCCCAGAGGAAGGACATGACTAAGGTCCTGCCTCAAAATGAGAAGAAAGCAGGCTACAAAGACAAAGACTCTGGAATTCTATTACAGATATATATGGATATGGAATGGCTAAACAAGTCACGGTATATGAATGTAATTGAATACTATTATGCTATAATCAACGGGGAGGAGACAGTCTTCATATTCCCCTGGAGAGCCTTATACAAACTGATGCTAAGTGAGAAGAGCAGAACCAGGAAAAATTTGTACACAACCACAGACACATAGTATGTATGATGACCAACTTTGATAAACTGGACTCTTCTCAGCAACACACGGCTATAACACAAATCTCCAAATCCCAGGATGGAAGGAGATGTCTACATTCAGAGAAAGATCTAGAAAGACCAGAGTTTAAATGGAATGCTATCAATCTTGTCCATGTTTGGTTTTCTTTCTTTTTTTCCCCATTGTTCACTCCAGTAGTTACAACCCTTCTATACAATCAGACTAATGTCCAATTTGAAATTATTTGCAGATTTAATACTTGATCGCATGTTGCCATTGGGGGTGAGGGGAGAAAATTTGAAACTCAAGGGACTGTGGAACTGAATCTTGTGAACTAAAAGTAAATAAACAAATCAATTAAATAAAAACTTTTTTAAAAAAAGAATTACAAGTATCATCTTCCCATGTAGGGATGTAAATAGTTTTAGCGATACTGAATCCCTTGTTGTTGTTTTCCGTGTTACCTGCTTGT
The DNA here is from genome assembly GCA_028646575.1 of Pseudocheirus occidentalis. Lineage (NCBI taxonomy): Eukaryota > Metazoa > Chordata > Mammalia > Diprotodontia > Pseudocheiridae > Pseudocheirus > Pseudocheirus occidentalis. The sequence goes on along the minus strand of CM053597.1, from coordinate 21,992,918 downwards.
GCTTTTATTGAGACTTGATATTGGAGGCCCAATTTTTGGCTTAGTTATGGTCTTCTCCTTATAAATGCTTTAAATCCTTCTATTTCATTGAGTGACAAATTTTCCCTGGATGAATTTTACTTAATTTTGCTGTGTTGTAGTTAACATTTGGTTGTAGTCCTAGCCCCTTTGCCTTCCATATAATCATATTCCATGAAGTCCCATTCTTTAATATTGCAGCTTCCAGGTCTTGTGTAATACTGATTGTGATTCTCCAGTATTTGAATTAGTTCTTTCTGGAACAAATTTTTTTCTGGACCTGATAGTTCTGAAATTTTCCTGTACTGTACCTTGGGGTTTTTATTTTGGGATCTCTTTCCTGAGGTTATTGGTGGAATCCTTCAATGCCTATTTTGCCCTCTGGTTCCATGACATCAAAGCAGTTTTCCTTGATAATTTCTTGAAAGATGCTTTTGATGGGGGAGGTTAGGTGGTGCAGTAAATAAAGCACTAACCCTGGAGTCAGGAAGACCTGAGTTCAAATCCTGCCTCAGACACTTAACACTTAAAAGCAGTGTGACCTTGGGCAAGTTATTTAACCCTAATTGCCCTGTCTTCCACCCTCTAAAAAGAGAAAAAGGAAGAAAGATGCTTTTCATTTTATATGTGTGTGTATTATATATTATATGTAATATATGTTTATGTGTGTGTTTGTGTATATGTGTATGCATGTATATGATATATATGAGTTCAGGTAGCCCAAGAAGTCTGATATTGTTTCTCCTGGCTCTATTTTCCAGGTTAGTTATTTTTCACATGAGGTATTTTACATTTTCTTCCAAGTTTCTTATTCTTTTGATTTTGTTTGATTGATTCATGATGTCTAATAGAGTCTTTAGCTTCCACTTGGCCAGTTTTAACTTTTAAGGTGTTATTTTTCCTCAATTAGCTTTTGTACTTTCATTTTCCATTTGGCCAATTCTACTTAAGGAGTTATTTTCTTCACTGGATTTTTGTATCTTCTTTTCCATTTTGCCAGTTCTATTTTTCAAGCAGCTTTCTAAGCTATTGACTTTTCTTTCATAGTTTTGTTAAAACGCTCTCATTTACTTTCCCATTGTTTCTTCTATCATTCTTATATGGCTTTTAAACTCCTTTCTGCACTCTTCCATAAGTTCTTTCTGAGTCTGAGACCACTTCCTATTTTTCTTGATGGTTTTGTACATAGATGTTTTGACATTGTTGTCCTCTTCTGAGTTTGTGTCTTGGTCTTCCCTGTCAACATAATAACTTTCTATGACCAAATTCTTTTGTAGTTGTTGTTCTGCTTGTCTTTTTTGCCTTTTTCATTTCTTTTAAATATGATCTCTGCTCCCAGGGTCACTGTCACAGTCTTCTTGTGCTAGTGACTACCAACCATGACTGTTTACCTGGTGTTGTATTGATATTGCCTGGGGGACTCTCATGTCTGGTGCTGTGCTGAGAGGATGTGAGAGAGGGTACACTGCTAGAGGCCATAGTAGTCTGGAAGCTTTCCTGGTGCTGAACTGGGGTTTTAATGCTGGTATCTAGCGTGTGCTTAAATCTGGTGGGGCGCTTCTGTATTTTCCCCGGGCAACACTGAATCATTTGGAGGGTTGGCAAGGAGAATCCCTGTTTTCCAGGAGCTGTGCTGAAGAATGTGGTGGTTCTCAGAGCTGGAGTCTGTTGGTTGCCCTGGCTAGACTAAGGCATATGGAGAGTCCTGGTGATGGTGTTTGCCTGCTTAACCACACTGGGGCTCAGTATCTCCCACTGGTTTGCTAAGGTAGGGATTGAAGCTGGTTTGTTGGGATGTACCCTGTCATGGAATGTGTTCCCTTTTTATCCAAGTGAGATGGTCCTTTCTTGCAGATCTTCTAAGTTTCTTGGGCTAAAGGATTGTTTCACCCTGTCTTTTAGCGGGTTTTGCTATTGTAGGATTTGTTTGGGATGCTATTTTGTGGTTGTTTGGAGGAATATGGGAGAGTTACAATGATTTATAGCTTACTCTGCCATCTTGGTCTGGGAATTCTATCCATACAATATAATTTGAAGTTTAATCTGTATTATTAAGATTTTCTACATCACTTTCTTGAGAGATGGATAAATAAAGCATTTATTAAGAGTTTACGGGGCAGCTAGGTGGCGCAGTGAATAGAGTACCGGCCCTGGAGTCAGGAGTACCTGAGTTCAAATCTGACCTCAGACATTTAACACAAAAAAATAGCCGTGTGACCTTGGGCAAGTCACTTAACCCCAACTGCCCTCCAAAAAGCAAAAAAACAAAAACAAAAAACAAAAAAAAAGAGTTTACCATGTGCTGGGATAAGGCCACAAACATAAGCAAACAATGCAGTTCCTGCTTTCTGGGAGATTTTTAACTTAAGAGGGGAAAATAATAAAGAAAAAGGAATTCAGGTTGGAAGTAGGGTCAGAGAAGGCAAGTCTAAGTATGGCCACAGCCCAAGAAATGGCCTGGCGGCATGGTTTCAGGCAGGAGAAGATGAAGGTTCAACTACCAGAGCCAAGGAAAAACAGATTGAATACTTACTCAAACGTGGCAGGACAAATTTTCAAATAGAACAAGAATTTGACTTGAGAACAGATTGCTAAAGTCATGTGTTTATAGCTTGGAATCACCTGGACATCATTATTTGGCAGTTTCCAAAGGGGAAAATCATCCAGTTTCCAAGACTGTTGGGTTTCCCTTTTGAATTGTGTTATTCTCTGCCCTCACTCCTTCATATCAGAGATCTTTCTGTAGGTCAATAACCTTCACAAAGGTCACTGGGAAGTTGGCCAGTGTAATGATTTGACTCCATTGGTCCAAGCCAAACTTGAATCTGGATTAAAGGGGTCAGAAAAATATATCTAATCAACCTTTCTACCTCAACCTCTTCAAACTGCTTCACCGCACCACAGGGCACCACCAAGAGCACTGTAATATGTTCAGAGACTTTGGCCTGCTATTTGAGGCTCTACAATTAGGTTTTAACTTCTAGTCTTATCCCCTCTGCACATTAGGTGGTTAATATTAACTGAATCATTATCTCCTGAACAGGTCCATCATTCAATTGTTCCTTCATCTTTGCTCACTCTCTTTCCTCTGCAGGGAACCTAACCTTATTCCCCTCCTATGTTACATTCCTCCATTTTTGCTGGTCACTAGCTACTTACATCACTCCTAAGGTCTCAAATAGTACTTTAGGTCTTTCTCATACACATGAGTATATTGCAGTTGTCTGTGATGACATGTGCCTGAATGAATGCATGAAAAAGCACTGAGCACTTTATTTGCAAGATGGAGCAGCTAGGTGGTGTTGCAGTGGATAGAACACAGGCCCTGAAATCAGGAAGATTCATCTTCCTGAGTTCAAATCCAGCCCCAGACACTTAATAGCTGTGTGACCTCAGACAAGTCACTTAACCTTGTTTGCCTCAGTTTCCTCATGTGTCAAATGAGCTAGAAAAAGAAATGGCAAATGCCCCAGTATCTTTGTCAACAAGACCCCAAATGGGGTCATAAAGAATCAGACATGACTCAGCAACAACAATATTTATAAAAGACACTTTACAGCACCCTGGAAAGCAAGACAGTGGCTGCTCTAAAAAATCTCATGCTCTTGACTGTTCTCCCTCCTTTCCTCTCCCTTACAGTGTTGCCTCTTTCTTCAAAATGTGGTTTAAGCAACATCTTGTGTATGATGATTTTTCCAGATCCTCCTGAATGCTGGGACCCGCCTCCTCAGTCTTCTTTGTATGTAATAACTTGATAAATTCTTACACATTGACTCCTTGGGAGTAAGGATTGTTTCATTCTCTGCATTTTTGTATACCCAGCACCTAGCACAGTGTCAGGCATATAGTAGAATTTAATGAGTATTTGTTGATTGAATGACTAAAATTTAACCTTTTCTACTAGTGAGGTTTCAGATTTTCCCAGCTGCGACCCAAAAGGATCATGGGGACATAGGATCACACTCTTAGGACTAGAAGAGGGCTTAGACGGTATCAGGCCAATTCCAGTTTTTAAGCACTTTTTTTTATTTCATTAGACATTGTCCAATTAAATGTGAAAAAAATCACATTCTTTTTTTAAATAAATTTGAGTTCCAAATTTTTAGTCTTCCCACACTCCAAGTGCTACGATATTAATTATGCACGAAGTCTTACAAAACATATGCCCACATTAGCCATGTTGCAGGGCAAAATACAAACAACAAAAACAAGAAAAAATAAAGAACATGGAAATTGAATGCTTCTGGTCGGGGCTGGAGCCAAGATGGCGGTATAGAAGCAGCAAGATCCCACAGCTCCCACACCACCACCCTAAAAACCCAGAAAATTATGAGCCCAGATAACGTCTAGGACTCTCAGACTCACACAAAAATACAGAGAACACATCCCTCGCTGAAGGCAGCTTGGCAGCAGGGGCTCATCACGGGAGCTGTGAGCTGAGTCTGGAAGAGCCTGAAGCCAAGACTGGGCAGTGGGAAGTAGCCTGGCTGAGCTGAGCCAAGCCCCACAGCCAGTCTGCAAGACAGATCTACAGTCTCCAGCACCTCCACATCTGCCAAGGCGTGAGGAACAGGGACAGGAGAGGGGCAGCTTGCAGCAGAGCAGAGATGCGGCCAGCCCAAAACCGCAGCCGCGGCCACACTAGGCCACAGGGCGGCCTGGAGAAGTGAACCTACCAAGCCTCAGCTTGAGTCTACTTCAAAGAAAATCTAAACCACCTGCCTAATGTGGGTGTTTCAAATCCTCAGAAACGGTTAGTGAAAGTGAAACTTTGAAAATTAATTTGGGAGTGGTAAAGCAGTTTGACCAATCTGCCCCCGGGGCAAGGAAGCAGTGGGGGAAGGGAACTGCTGGAACCAGCTGCGGCCCCCACCAGGCTGCTTCAGAGCTCCTGGCCTGCGTACTCCACAGGGGGCTGAATAGATTGATCAGGGCCAAGTGCTCTTGTGTTGAGTGGCCTGGATCCGGATAGTGGTCTTGGGTGGTGGTCCTGGGGTGCACTTTCAGCAAGCCAAACCTTGGGGGTCTTGCAACACCCCCCTAATAGCTCCGGCAGTTGAGAAAACCCCAGGGATTTGGAACACAGCTTCCCCCCTTGGAAGCAGAGTTTCACAGACCTAAAAAAAACAACCAGTTAATTGACTGGCCAACATGAGGAAGAGGAAGCAAAATAAAAACACCTATAAAACTCAAGAACCCTTTTTTATGGATAAAAAGGGTCAAAGCATGGAACAGGAGCAAGAGATCCCAGAACTCAGAATTCCCACACCAAATGCTTCCAAGACAATTGAAAAATGCCTAGAAGCTATACATCAACTGAAAAAGGACTTTGAAAACCAAATAAGAGAAGTGGAGGAAAAATTGGGAAGAGAAATGAGAATGATGGGTGAAAATCATGAAAAGAAAGTCAACAACCTGACCGAAGAAAACAACACCTTAAAGAATAGATTAACTCAAATGGCAAAAGAGGCCCAGAAAGCCAATGAGGAGAAGAATGCCTTAAAAAGCCGAATTTCTCAGATGAAAAAAGAATCTCAAAAGCATTCTGAAGAGAATAATTCCTTCAGAATTAGAGTGGAGCAAGAAGAAGCTAATGACATTATGAGAAACCAAGATACTATTAAACAGTTACAAAGAAATTAAAAAATAGAAAGCACTGTGAAATATCTCCTTGAAAAAAACGACCGACCTGGAAAATAGACCCAGAAGAGACAATTTGAAAATTACTAGTCTACCAATGGTCTACCACAGGACCAAAAAAAAAAGAACTTAGAAAGCATCCTTCAAGAAATCCTCAAAGAAAATTGTCCTGACGTTTTAGAATCAGAGGGCAAAATAGAAGTTGAAAGAATTCACTGATCACCTCTTCAAAAAGATCCCCA
>CM053597.1:21970583-21986518 GCA_028646575.1 Pseudocheirus occidentalis | reverse complement strand
TAAACAGATCCAAACAAATGAAAAAATAGAAGGCAATGTGAAATATCTCATTGGGAAAAAACCACTGACCAGGAAAATAGATCCAGGAGAGACAATTTAAAAATTATTGGACTACCTGAAAGCCATGATCAAAAAAGAGCTTAGAAAGCATCCTTCAAGAAATTCTCCAGGAAAACTGCCCTGCTATTTTAGAACCAGAGGGCAAAATAGAACTTGAAAGAATTCACCAGTCACCTCTTGAAAAAGATCCCCCCCAAAAAACTCCTAGAAATGTTATACAGCAAGGCTCCAGAGTTCCCAGATCAAGGAGAAAATATTACAAGCTGCCAAGAGGAAGCAATTTGAATACTGTGGAAACACAATCAGGATAACCCAGAATATAGCAGCTTCTGCATTAAGGGATTGAAGGGCCTGGAATAATATTCTGCAGATCAAGGGAGCTAGGATTAAAACCAAGAATCACCTACCCAGCAAAACTGAGCATAATGTTTCTGGGGAAAATATGGTCATTCAGTGAGGAGGAGGACTTGCAAGCATTCTTGCTGAAAAAAATGGAGTTGAATGGAAAATTTGACATTAAAATTCAAGAAGCCTGAGAAAGTAAACAGGGAAAAGAAATTATAAGGAACTTATGAAAGTTGAACTATTTACATGCCAACATGGAAAAATGATAATTGTAAGCTATGAAACTTTTCTCAGTATGAGGATAGTTGAAGGGAATATAAATGTGTATATATGTATACATACATATATATCTATATAGGAGGGTATTTATGTGTATAAATAAATATGTGAGTATGTGTATATATGTTTACAGGTATACATAGATAGAAGGCACAGGATCATTTGAAGATGAAGGGATGATATTCAAAACGTGAAATTGAGAGGTGAGAGAGGAATATAATAAGAGGAGATGGGGAGAGACAGAATGGGATTAATAATATCATATAGAAGAGGCAAGGGATAACTACTACAATGGAGGGGAAGAAGAGGAAGGCAAAAGGGAATGGGTCAACCTTACTCTCATTGAATTTGGCTTAGAGAGGGAATGACATACACTCTAAATTGGCTATCTTGCCCTATAGGAGAGTAGGGTGGAAGGGGATGAGAGGAGAGATGATGGAGGGGGGGCAGACTTGGGGGGGTAGTAATAAGCACACACTTTTTTAAAGGGACTGGGATAAAGTAGAGAATAGAACAAGTCAGGATAGGATGGAGGGAAACATAGTCAGTCTTTCACAATATATCAATTATGGAAATGTTTTGCATAACTACACATGTACAACCTATATTGAATTGCTTATCTTCCCAGAAAGGGTGGGTGATAAAGGAGGAATGGAAAGAATCTGGAATTTCAAGTTTTAAAATCAAATGTTCAATATATATGTATATGTATTTATATAAAAATTATTATTATTATTATTTACATGTACTTGGGAATTAAGGTATGCAGGCACTGGGGTAGGGATATCCATCTTGCCCTATTGGAAAGTGGGAGGGAGCATGCAGGAGGATATAGGAGAGAGCAGATTGGGGTAGTGGGTAGGGGAAAGATAGAGAGAAAATTTGTAACTCAAAATTTTGTTGAAATATATGATGTAAAGTACAAATAAACAAAAGTTAATTAAAACAAACAAAAAAGACACATGGTTGGAAATCATGGTATACCATGATTGCTGAAGAATAAAACTGAGGAGAGGTATATAACAAATAGAGTCAGTCATTCACTCATCAAAGAATTTTTTAAGTACCTGTTACATGCTGTACAATACACTAGGCTTGGGGATACAAAAGAAAAAACAAAAGAAAAAAACCGCAACATAACAGAACTTGCCCTCAAGGAGCTCACATTCCACGGGGAGGAAATGACACATACACAGATAAGTGCATTTAAAGAAAAATATACAAAGTATATATAAATGAATATCAGGATGGAAGGTAGTAGCAAATGAGGGGACCTGGTATAAGTAGGCTATCACGTATAACCTAGTGAGACTTATCTTCAGGGAGTCATTTAAAACACTTTGAGAAAAACAAGTACAACTGGAAAAGTTAGTAATGCAGTCATGCAGTGAGAGCAAGGGATGGTGGATGGCCAACCAAAGGGCTCATATGGGATGTGTGAAACATTAAAGCAACCACTGCAGGGCCTCTAGGACATGGAGTATTGACAGCCTAATCTAGAGGATTTGGGGAAGACTATAATGTCCACAAGAAGACAAAGACAAAGTTCATGGTCAGAACAAAATAATCATCCATACTGATTAAATCGTTTGTGGAAGATTCCAATTTTTGATGGGGGATTATGGTGAAGTTTCTCTCTTGAATAAGTTTCCATTTCCTTTATTTCAATCTTTCCACATCTTTTTAAAGTAAAAGGATTTGCTTGACAAATGGAGAGGATGACTCTGTACAAAGACTCAGTGCAAGGGAAAATTTCCTAATTAGATCTTTTCAAAAGCAGAATGGAATATTGGAGGAGGTCGTGAGTTCCAGTCACTCGAGGTGTTTGAGCCTGGATGACCACTTTTCAAATGTGTTGCAGAGATTCTTATTTGGGTACCTGGTGGCTTCTGAGAGCCCTTTCCCCCACTGAGATTTGTGTACCCTACCTAAGAGTGAAGGCCCAAAATGATTCTTAGCTATCTTGGTAGTCCTCATTCCTATCACCTTTGATCAGTAGCAGTAATCCTTATCCATTTTTTAAAGTGTTTACAAAATTTTTAAAATCAAGAGCCAGGCCCTCCTTTTCTCTGTTCCTATTTATGGTACTTCTGGACGCACATGAAAATAACAAAAGTACATCCACATGTTGTTAACAGTTTAGATTTTTTACTATCACCTTGACTCTTTCAAGTGTAATATAGTAAGACTGGACTTTGTAAATTTCAGATGAATAAAATTCAATGTAAATATTTAGAAAATATTTCCCCGTTTGTCCTTATAGAAACTAAAATCTCAAAACCTGATATTTTCAATCCAACAAGAAGTGTAGAATCATACTGATTTTCTAAGTGACTAGCAACCTTTCTAAAGGAAGAAGAGCTTGTATTTCTATGGTACTTTATAGTTTACAAAGCACTTATCTCACAACAAACCCATAAGACAGGCACTGTTAATATCCTGATTTTAAAGATAAGGCAGTTGAGGCCCAGTGAGAGGAAGAGACATAAAATCCTTCAACCAAAATGGTTGAAGAGTGGAATATGAGCCTCATTAAACAAGAAATAAAAATGTTAGCTTTAAAGATGAATCTCCTAAAGTCTAGGGTTTTTAAATACTCTAATGGCCCATTGAATTTGGCTTGAGAATTCTCTTTTCTGGAGGTAGATGCTTACAGAGACAGATTTCTGTCCCCGTGGACTGGAAGAAAGAGGTTGTGTTTTTAAATTAAAAAAAGTAGCTGGGTGGTGCCATAGTGCATAGAGCATTGGGTTTCGAATCAAGGGGACTCATATTTTTTAGTTAAAATCTTGCCTCAGATCCTTACTAGCTGCGTGACCCTGGGCAAGTCACTTAACCTTCTTCACAACAGGCTCCTCTTCTGTGAAATGAGATGGAGAAGAAATGGCAAACCACTCCAGTATCTTTTCCAAGAAAACTCTAAATGGGGTCACCAAGAGTCAGAAATAACTATAACAATTGAACTTAGCTTTTGAGTGCTTTGTCTAAAACCCATAATCAGATACAGATTTAGAGCTGGAACGAAACAAAGTAAAGTGAACAGATCTTCCATTCAGCTCCTTTATTTTATGTAGGAGGAAACAAAAATCCAGGGAAGTCAAAGGAATGGTCCAAGGTAACAGTAATTTATGACTTAGTCTAGAGATCCTCACCATAGTCAATCAGTTAATCAGGAATTATTTGATTTAGACTAGATTTGTAATTAGAGAACTGGGGTTCAAGTGTGGCCCCTAACACTTCACATCCATGTAACTGTGGACAAGTCACTTAACTTCTCTAGGACTCAGTTCTATAAAGTGAATATGTTGGTAGACATGGTTTGAGAGATTCTTTCCAGCTCAAAATGATGACCCTTTGATTTGGGAGAACATCTGTTGTGGGCCTATCTCTGTTTTGAGGTGCCACAGCTAATACAAACTTGGCATGGCACAGTAGAATGGGTACTGGGTTTGGAGTCACAAGGCCTGCATTCAAATCCTGCCTCTTCCATTTACTACTTTTGGGCCTTGGATAAATTATTTCACTTCTCTGATCCTTACTTTCTTCATTCACAAAATAAGAAGATTATATTATATGACCTATGATCTCTTCCAATGAGAAATCTATGATTGTTCCTGTGATCATTCTCTCCCTCAAGAAACTTGTAATCACTATCAGATTGAATTCACCTCATGTATCTTATTAAAAAAAACAATAACATAACTATCCCTTTCTCCATCTTCATCCCCTTGTATCCTCATCTGCAAAAAAACAAACAAAAAAACAGAAAAAGAGAAAGCAACTGCTCAGGTTGGCCTTTGGATTTATAATTCGGGTTCAGCTTTTTTTTTCCATTCAGTATTGTCTCTTCCTGTCTAGTTATAGCCTTCAGTGTCCATGACTTAGCAATGTGGTGTACCAGGCTTGAACTGAATCATCTGATCTCAAGGAAGGTGAGTAAGTTCTTCTAAGTGAGCCAAGGGCTAATAAACAAGCATCTCAGCTGGATCCAATAGCATTTATCATGAGGAAGTGGGTAAGGCCACTTCTCTTCCTTTTAGCAAAAATGATATCTACTGGATCATTAGTCTTTAAATGAAACTGGCCATCTCTGTCCCAAGGTAACCCTGGATGGATTGGGAGCATGGTCTGGCATTCCTGCTTTCTTCCACTTATTCAAACACCCTCTTCCTAGATCTTTTTTTTTCCTTTTTGGAGGGGGGAAGGTAGGGCAATTGGGGTTAAGTGACTTGCCCAAGGACGTACGGCTAGTTTTGTGTTAAGTGACTGAGGCCAGATTTGAACTCAGATCCTCCTGACTCCAGAGCTGGTGCTCTATTCACTGCACCACTTAGCTGCCCCCCTCTTCCTATATGATGACTCAGGCATGGCCAGACCACTCAAATGGGCATTCCTAGTAACATAGGCTAGAGAGTGAAATAATTGTCTCCACTTGAGGCAGATGCCCATGGGTATTCTGATGGGATATGTCTTAAAGGAGGTTTGAGCATTAAATAAAAGTTTCTTCAATAGTACAGTGCTTTCAAACAAAGTTTCTTCAATGGTACAGTGCTTTCAGGATTTTCTAAAATAGCCACCATGATGCTGTCCTGGGATTTGCTGTACATTGGGCAAACATAAAACTATGAAATACCTCTTGTTATGTCTGTGACAAACCATGTCACTGAATTCCCCCAGTTTGTGTTTAATTTGTATGTAATTAATGTGGGACTCTGGGTTAATGTTATTCCTTTCTTTTTGGCTTGGAATTTCACTTTTTCTGAGTTTAAAGACCAGATATCAATTGGGAAGTGTTGGGATGGATTATCTGCTTCTGAAAGAACTGGATCTGTGCTGTCATAAATCATTGTACCTTAAGCTTTCCCTGTTCATGTTCTCTTTCTGAAAAAGTCCGTGGTTCATACATAGTCAGTGTGTTGTCTTGTTTCCCTTGACTAGATTTTATATGAAAAGGATGAAATGTTAAAGGACTAGAAGATCTTCCCCACCCATTAATAGGCCCCAGGTGGAGGCCACTAAGAGAAGCTTGCTTAGGGGAGGCTTGCTTGTAGGAAGGTTTTCACACCTTTTGTTAATTTATTTATTTTTCTTTTTTTTTTTTTGCCTTTTTTGAGGGGGGAAAGGCAGGGCAATTGGAGTTAAGTGTCTTGCCCAAGGTCACCCGACTAGTAAGTGTTAAGTGTCTGAGGTTAGATTTGAACTCAGGTCCTCCTGATTCCAGGGCCAGTACTCTATTCACTGCGCCACCTAGCTGCCCCCTTTTGTTAATTTCTAATTAGTCACTGAGTCATGGGGGTTGTGATGCCCTCTGACCCTGAAGAAGGGTATATATACTCTGAAGTTAGCATTTTGCTTTGAGGCTCATTCATTGAAAGAGTGTCCTTGTGATTTGACCAGATGAGACTCTGGGTATCCATTAAGGAACCCCCCAGCTTTGGAAAAACCCAGATGTTGCTGCTTCTCTCTCTGGTAACTATGTATGTATTGCCTTGGTGAGACAGTTGGATCTTTCTGTTGATCCTCTATACACCTCTCCAGGTGTTACCATCTTACCTACCAGTGCAGTCTAAGGACCCTGAGCCTTACCATTCATTCTAAAACTACACACTTAGGACCATCAGTGTCTTATCTTCACTTTGCTGCTGAGCATTCCTATTTGCGTGTTGTCTCTCTTATTTAGAATGTGAGCCCACAGAGGTCAAGGACTGTCAAGATTTTCTATTTGTATCCCTAGCACTTAGCACAATGCTTTGCACACAGTAAGTCCTTTTTCCATCCATTCTTTATTCCTTACATTGAATGGAAATGCACCCCTCTACAGCATCTGCCCATTGCTCCTAATTCTGTCCTCTGGTAAGGCTCGGGGTCCTTAGAGTGCATTGGTGGGTAAGATGGCAACACCTGGAGGGGTGTCTAGAGGGCACATAGTGACAGGGCACATGGTAAGGTCTTTTTGTCTCCTAGCTAGATGCTGACTCCTATCCCCAGCCTCTTCTCTGTGAGAGAGAACCTATAGTCTTTGTATTGGCAGGACATTTTGGAGAAGTAAGGGTTTCTGAGCATGCCTGCTTTAGTCTGAGCCCCACTATCCTAAGACCAGAAGTTGGGCTAGGGCAGGAAAACAGAGGGGGAAGCCAATGGTGCCTGCTTCCCATTGGACCTACTGGGTGGGAAGAAAAGGGGAAATTAGAGCTATACAAAATGATTGTCATTTAGGAGGTATTGAGGTCAACATCACTGGAGGCTGGCAATGTTATAGAAAGGAAATGTTATAGAAAGGATCCTGTTCAGGTTGGGGTTGACAAAAAGGACTTTGAGATTCTTTGCAACTCTGGATTCTTTTCATTCTAGAAGCCAAGTCAAATGTAAGTCAAGTAAAATGAAGGCTTGTGGACTTGAACATTCAAGGCTCTGGACAAAATGAAGCTTCTGATGATTTCACAGAATTTTAAGTTGTAAAGGTCAAGATTTAGTTCAATGTCCTCATTTCACATAAGAGGAAACTGAGGCTCAGAGGGCTTAAATGATCTGTTAAGGGAATGTTGCTAGTTAGTGGTAGAACAGGAATGAGGATCAAAATCTTCTGAAACCTAATGCAGGTTACTTTCCACCGCCCCATTAATTGGGTTGTTTTCTTCTCCATTGACATAGTAAATTGGGAGTACATCATCATTTTCCTCACTGCTTATTACATTACAGCTGCATTTAAAATAAACATTTTCACTTGGGCTGAGTTCCCACCACCCTCTGTTCTCCTGCATTCTGGGCATTGAGCTCTCTTGTGTCTGAACAACAACAGCAGCATCTCTCTGTCTAAGTGATGAGTGGGGCACTAAAGGGAGTAGGAGAACTTGGCTGAGCGCAATGTTCTCAGGCCATCCGTTTATTGAACACCTGTGGGCTGCAATCTCCTTTGGGAGGTGGGAGAGGAGATGCTGATGATTCCCCTAGCTTTATATACTAATAACTAAGATGCCAGCTGTCATTTGCACCACTTTGGGTGGGGGGCAAATTATTTAGAATCACAGCTTGTAGAATGACCAAGAGCCTAAATGGAAACTTTCCTAGACTCATCTGGTTATAGTTTGACTTCAGAGGACAGGTAAATTACTAAAAGGCACTGCTCCCTGATGGCTCAGGACAACAATTCTATTCTAATAATTCTAACTAAACATATGAACCAGGTAGGGTGGGGTAGGGTGAGGGGCATGTGAATATCATCTGGCTTTTCTCTGCCACCCCCTGTTGAGTGGTATTTTCCAAAGTAATGCAGGTAGCATTAGTCTTGTGGATAAATGTTACCCTGTGTCAGTTTCTCCCTGACTGGGCATTCAGAAATACTGTAGACTCATAGGATCCTAGATTTAGAACTGTCAGGATCTTTAGAGGCCATTGGCTGTAACCCTTTCAATTTACAGATGAGGCCCCATAAGGTGGAGTGACTTGCCTATGGTCATGCAACTTGTTAATGTCTGAGGCAAGATTTGAACCCAGGTATTCCTGATGTAAAGTTCACCTCCTTATCCCCTCTACCTTCTATTATTATTAAGACTTGCAACCCAACTATGATGGGTGAGTTGGTGGTCTATCCCCACAACACAGCACACACTTGGCTCTGTAGTCCTGGTCAAACTGGTAAGGCTTAGTGGGCATAAAGATTCTTACTTCAGAAACATTCCCCACCAAGGTAGAGCCTCTGAGAGGAACCTCTTACTATTTGTCTCTTGTCAAACATCAATCTGGTCACTGTCATTGCCTAAGATGTCAAGCAATTAACAAAGCATACTGTGGGATCCCAAATCTCATCTGGGCAAATTTCTTCACTTTTCTGGGACTCAGTTTCCTTAACCGTAAAATAAGGGGTATTAGATAACCCTTTTATCTCACAATAGATGTTCCTATTAGTTGCCATTCACAGTGAAGAGTTCATGATAGTACTTGAACTGAAGGAGAAAATCATCCATTTCCCCCCTTAATGCTTTCTGAATTATGTCTTGGGAAGATAGTTGGTGGCCATCCTTTGTTCTTGAAGAGGATCAAAATGACATCACTATTTTAGAGTGGTTACAATGTGTCCAACCATGACTGATCCTACCAATACCATAATGCTTTATCACCAGTGGGGCACAAATAGTCCATGTGAACATTTGGGGTGCATTCTCTAAATTGGCTCATATCGAATTTCTTTTGAGCTACTTCAAATCTGCTTTGTTCATAGAGAATAGTACCTTCTCTGATGAAGGCGCACCATACTAGGTGGTCCTGTGCCAGTGTCTCTCATGTCACACAATCATTCCAAAGTTCTTAAGAGAAACCTTGACAGTGTCATTATATCGCTTTTTCTGACCACCATGTGAGCACTTGCCCTGTGTGAGTTCTCCATAAAATAGACTTTTAAGTAAATGTACATTTGGCATTCAAACAACATGGCCAACCATTGGAGTTGTGTTCTCTGCAGTACCGTTTGAATGGAGCCATAGACATGTCCATGATAAATAAATAAGTGATGCTCAGTGTCTGGCACATTTCAAAACATACTTTCCTTGTCAGGGCTTTGGGAAGTTGTTCATTTTTATGAGGACAGCAGTAGATGCTAAAAGACATATTCTAAGTTTGTGGGAAGTGGCATGGAAGTTAAGTTTCACTAAATGGTTCAGTCATAAAAAATTTCTTCACTGCTGCAGAGGGGATGGGAAAACACAAAAATGATTCCTTGATTTGTCTAAAAGACAGACCCAATTAATTTTTTTAACTGATTAAAAAATTAGAGCATTGACTATCTATAGGTTACTATTCTGGGTAATATGAGGAACTTAATGGTAAATCATATACAGTCTATTAGGGTTGGGGAACAGGTGGCCTTCTAGGTCCTTAGGTGTGGCCTTTTGATGAATACAAGTTTTATAGAACAAATCCCCTAAGACATAAAACTTGGATTCTCTGTCTCTGTCTTTGTCTCTGTCTCTGTCTCTCCCTGTCTCTCTCTCTCTGTCTCTGTCTCTCTGTCTCTCTCTCTCCGTGTCTGTCTGTCTGTCTTTCTCTCCCTTTCTCTGTCTCTTTGGAAACTAATAACAAGATGAAACTTTGGACTTCAGCTTTTCTCCATTTAGAGGTACGGTCAGGAACACTAAAATGAGGCCAACAGCATTGTAGGGATAGTAGTAGCTGTGGGGAGTGGGGGACAAGGGAAGGAGAGAGGGGGAGAGAGAGAGAGAGAGACAGAGAGAGAGACAGAGAGAGAGAGAGACAGAGAGAGAGAGACAGAGAGAGAGAGAGAGAGAGAGAGAGAGAGAGAGAGAGAGAAAGGGAGAGAGAGATTTTTTCTGACAAAATTTATAATCATTGACATGATTTTAATTTTTCTTCCCTAGGAAATATTCTGTGGTCAATTATACTTCCACGCTAATTTCATGCAAATTGTTCATATTAGTCTCTTTCAGCAGTGTCTTGAGCCAAGAGAGAAATACCGAATCCATCTTGGGTGGAACATAGGGATGCAAAGAGCTGAATTCTAGTGTTGATTTTCAGCACTACTTAAGTTGATTGCATAGACATACATCAACCAGTCAGTAAGTCAACCAACCAATCAATCAATCAATCAACAAGCCCTTTTAAAATTCCTCCTAAGTGCAGTTTCAGGCCTTGTATGACAGGAAAAATAGTTGGGTTGTTGTGTGACAAGAGTTAGGGAGAATAGATGGAACTCAAGGGAAATGACTATTTCATTTTTTTATCCCTAGAACCAAGCGCAGAATTTGGCACATAATAGACACTTTAGAAATGCATGTTGGTTAAGTGAGCCAAACAACTGCCTTAACTATGCATTAATGAAGCTATGAATATATCTTACATATAAATTCATGTCAAGTTAATAGGAAGCGAATGTATCACTCTTAATTAACCTGAGAACTCTGTGGATTAAGAGCATCACTGAGATCAGCCCAATCCAAGTCATGCCTCTAACATCACTATATATTGCAGGTCAGAGTTCCAAGGAAGATAGTAAAGCTAGCCAGAGCCAAATATATGGCAAACTTTCTAGTCTTACTGTGAAAATGTGTCTTGTGAGAAATAGCTCAGTTGGGATCCTGTTCTCTCTTTTTCTCTTCCTTCCCAATATTCACTTCCTGCTTATTTTCCTACGCTGAATTTAGGAAAGTGGAAGTCTTACCCACATCAAAGAAATCATGGAGGTCGTGATAGGTTTTATAAGTGAAAACAAAGGAAGAAGATAGTGGTGGGAACCTGGAAAAACCCTTGGTTTTTGTTCGTAATGGTTCAGGTTCGGTTAAAAAAAAGTTTGTGTTACCTTGGACAGAGAACTCTGCCAATCTCTAAGCCTGCTAGCATGTTGCCCAGCTTTGTGTTGGACACTAATAGCGAGATGAAACTTTGGTCTTCAGCTTGTCTCCCTTTCAAGGCATGGTCAGGAACACTAAACTGAGGCCAACAGCATTGTATGGATAGTACTAGTACTAGGCTAATCTCTGGGGTAAATCTACATTCACCCTAGAATAATTATTAATTGAGTGTACATATTTGAAAGCTGCTGCCCATTATTTATACCATAATCACTTTCCACCATCCTCTTAAATCCTCCCAACTTTAAAAAAAAGTTAAGCTAAATTGTCAATTATGACAAGCTCTACTGCTAGAGAATAGGCCAGTCTATACCATTAGAGAACCAGTTTTCTACCAGAAAGAAAAATCAAAGACTGTTTTAATGGTAGTCCGCAAAAATTAGGGCATGTATGTGGTACAGTGAATAGAGGGCCAGGGCTCAAGTCAGGAAGATCTAGGTTCAAATCCAGCTTCAGACACTTACCAGCCATGCCTCAGTTTCCTCAGCCATAAAATGAGCTGGGGAAGGAAATGGTGAACCACTCCAGTATCTTTGCTCAGAAACCCAAATAGGAGTCATGAAGAGTTGGACATGACTGAAAAATGCCTGAACAGCAACCTCTGAATCCAACATTGATCTGAATTCTATGGTGTTTTAGGGTGGTCTTTATTATTCTAATAACGATATATCTTTCTAGCTCTTCTTTTTTTCTCCATTAATCCATGTTTTTCCAAGTCATATTCATAATTCCTTGTGGTACATTATATTCCATGACATTCACATACCACAATGTTTTTGGTGATTGTTCAACCATCCCCTAACTGATGATGACTCATTTTTTTCCCAGGTGTTTTTGTTTGTTTTTTAAGTACAGTAAGTACTGCTATGATATTTGGATATTTACTACATTTTGGATATTTTCTCTTCCTTTCTTTCTTTCTTTTCCTTGAAGAACATATCCCACAGTGGCATTGCTGGGTGAAGAGTATGAATAGTTTGGGGATTTTTCTTGCATACTTTCAAGTTGTTTTCCAAGATGTCTTGACAATTTTACAGCTTCATTCAAAGTGCATTATAGAGTATTTCTATATCCCTACAGACCCTCTCACATTGCTTATGTCTACCTTTTGTCATGTCTTCCAATCTGATGAAGGTGAGATAAAATTAGTTTTAAAAATGCATTTTCCACATGATTTGAAATATTTTTACATAGTTGTCATAATAAGGATTTCTTCTTTTCAAAACTACTTACATTCTTGACTACTTATCTCTTGGGGAATGGCTCTTAGTCTGATATATTTGTGTTAATTCCATATGACATTTTGGATTTCAAACTTTTAACAGAGTTGTTTACTGTAAAGATTCTTTCCCACCCCCTAATTCATATCTTCTCTTCTCATTCTGGCTGTACTAGTTTTGTTTATGAAGAAGGTCTTTAATTTCACATTGTAAAACTCTCTTCTGTCTCTTCTAAACTCCATTACTTGTTAAATGTGAATTTTTTCCTGAACCACAGTTTTAATACAACCTTTTATTTTCCTTTAATTGTTTTTAAAGCTCTAAAAGTTCATATTTAAATTTCTTATACACTTGGAGTTTACTACTATAAGTTCATGGTCTGAATGACTTTTCTAAAACTACCTTCCATCTTTCCAAGTCCTTTCCAATTTTCCCATCAGTTTTTGTCAGGTAGCACATATTTCCCCAGTAGTTTGTGAAGAAGCTGGTTTTTCTGGAGCAACAGACAGCTTGCTGTCCAATATATGGCAGTCTGCTGAGTTGTTTTAAAATAGCAATGATGAAAATGTCATTTAAAGACAATAGCTTGTGTCTGTGAGGCTTGACATTTTGATAATGAATTTGTTGTCACAGGCAATTAAATATGGTACTGTGAATATTCATAAATTTCAGTAGAATAGCAAGGTGATTAAAGATTTCAATTAACACCAGATAGGGAAGGAAGAGAGGCAGGTTCTCCTTGTCATCAAAGACAGAATCCATGGGTGATGGGTAGCAAGTGTCAGAACCAGACCTGGATAATAAGTTAGCCATGTACCAACCTCCACCTTGACAGCAGGTCTTAAGGGAAAAAGTAGAGTGGGTTAGGAAGTGCTCCCACTTTGTCCATTAACCAATGGAAAAGATTAATGTCCTACCTTTGAACCAGGAGGCTGCAATAGTTTCAGGCTTCTCTATGATCTGCAAACTATGATGGGGGGACCAAACTCATCTTTAAGCTAAGAATGATTTTCACATTTTAAAATTGTCTTATACATACACACACCTCATTCTTGGCTCACTTAGGCAGCTTTGGATTTGGATTTTAGGTCATAGTTTGTTTCTCTGGAGATGATTTTGAAGACTTTCCCCAGCTTTAAAATTCTATCGTTCTACTATTCATTGGAGCTAAATCTTTTTATGTCATGATGGCTATTGATAGCACCTTCATGGAGTACATATAACTCAGTATATATATAGGTCTTGACTTGGGGCATGGAGGTGAAGAAGTCCAGCCATGTGACCATGATAAAGAAGCATCAATAAAGCTCTCTGGCAGGGTCAGTGTGGAGAAATGCTAGGTATGTAGTAGGTGCTTAATAATTGCATTTTGAGCTGAATAATATTCTAAAGCTTCACTTTGTGGGAAGTAGAGTTTTGACATTAGTTCCCCTTAAAAAGTTCTTTTTGAATTACAGCTCTTCTTGTCTCAATTAAACAGTCCAATCCCCACATCCATGCATTCGTACATGCTATTAGTGATGTCTGAAATGCATAGGGCCACATTGCATCTCTACCTTTCAAACTCTTTCCAAACTTAGCTCAGGGCTACTTTGCCCAAAGAGCATGGTCTAATCACAGGAAAGGATTTGTCCTTTGAAATTTAGATGTGGTCAAAGAGCCACACTTAAGGACCTCAAGCCACATGTGACTTCAAGGCTGCAAGTTCCCCAACCCCAGAATCCCTTCCCTTCCTTCTTAGATTGTCTGAGAGCACCTCGGGTCTCTGCTTTGCCCTCATTCCAGCCTACCTTTGGCCTCTCATCCCATTTTGGAAATTATTTCTCATTTTGTTTTACTTATTAACTTCACCACCAACAAGCACCTTTGTCACAAGGAATACAGTAAATGAAATCATTAAGTTCTGTCATGGACAGTTTTTTTAAAGTGTTTGTCAAACTTTATACGATAATATGAGTTGGCATTGCTACAAAGCTGGAAGTTTTGTAAAGCACCTTCCCTGTGTCATCTCATTTGGTCCTCCCAACAACCTGTGAAGTAGGGGCTATTATTTCCCATGTTTTCCAGATTAGGAAAAGGAGGTTGAGAAAAGTCAAGTCCCCATGGTCAGTTGGTCAATTGCTTTTCAGTTGTGTTCAACCCTCCATGACTCCATTTGGGGTTTTCTTGGCAAAGGAACTGGAATGCTTTGCCATTTCTTTCTCCAACTCATTTTACAGATGAGGAAATTGAGGCAAACAGGGTTAAGTGACTTGTCAAGGGTCACATGGCTAGTAAAAAGTAAGGAGTCCAATTTGAACTCAGGACTTCCTTACTCCAAGTCCCACACTCTATCATTTATATATAGACACACACATACATATACATGTATAGTATTATTTATATAGCTTTCATCTTGAATAAATTTAAAGATATATAAAACTTTTTTATTGCACATGCTATTTCCATCCAGGATAATATGAGGTTAGAGATTGCATCATTTAAAAATATTTCTATGTCCAGGGTCTGTAAACCTCTTTTATACATTGTAGATGCCTACCTGTTTGTTGGATTTGGTTTTTGACATGCATATGTGGTAGACAGTTTTTGTGCAAGACAAAGACACTTAAACCATTTGCCATTTCTCTGGGAATGCAGAGGGCACATCAGTGCCACTGGACCCAACCTGGAAGCCACAGGTGTCTCCACCATTGTCTCTCTTCATGCCCTACTGCTTCTCTGCTTATAGCCTCATCTAAAAGAGAATCAACCATCCAGAAGCAGTACAGGGCAGCAGAGTGGGTATAGGGTTATACTGGGCCTATTTGGGGGCAGAGGGGAGTAGCTGAGCATTCTGCCACAAATTAGCCATTGTGGCATCATGACCGTTGGGGTCACAATGGGCTCCATTCACCGGCAGCCTGACCAAATAGCTCAGGTGTGGGGGTGACTGTTTGAATGACTATTCAGGTGACTTATGGTGCCTGCTGTCTTGGCTTTCATTAGTTTTTTATGCATCTGTATTTTTATGATTTCTCAGGTCTTTGAACAAGGAGCAAAGGTTTAAGAAGAAATCTCTCAGTTCCAGTCCCGGGATATGAGAAGCCAAAGGCATAAAGATGAACTCCTGATTGAGGTTGGTTTGTTTGGTTTTAAGTGTACATGACTTAGATGCTAGAGAACACTTCCCCAGATCTTCTAGATTCTCCAAAAAATATTAAATGTTAATATCAGTCCATGGGCATGTGATTTTCATGTTTGTTCAAAATAAGAAAAATGGAATTCAAATGCAGACTCCACCATGAACTAACTGTATGACCTGGGGAAAGTCATTAAGCCTTTCTCATGCTAAATTTCTGTAATAGTAATCAGTCTATCAGATACTTAGCACTTAGTAACTTAGGGCTAAGTATGGAAGGTGTGAACCCTGTCCATTGTTGAGAAGGCATGAACTCCCCTGTTGATTTGGAAGCAGGCTACTGGCTGAGACAGGAAGCCAGTGCTGTATATAAAGAAGAATTCTAGAGACAGAGAGAAATAATTGGAATGCTCCTCAGTGAAGGAAGATTCATGGAGACTGATGCCAGCTGAGAGAGAGAGAGAGAGAGAGAGAGAGAGAGAGAGAGAGAGGGAGAGAGAGAGAGAGAGAGAGAGAGAGAGAGAGAGAGAGAGAGAGAGAGAGAGAGAGAGA
>CM053597.1:21834470-21970083 GCA_028646575.1 Pseudocheirus occidentalis | reverse complement strand
TTCTCTTCCCAATTTTTCCTCCACTTCTCTTATTTGGTTTTCATGTTCATATACAGTTCATGTATAGCTTCTAGGCATTCTTCAATTGTCTTGGAAGCATTTGGTGTGGGAGTTCTCGGCTGTCTTCCTCCAGTTCCATGCTTTGATCCTTTTTGTCGACAGAAAAGGATTCTAGAGTTTTATTGCTGTTCTTATTTTGCTTCCTTTTCCTCATGTTGGCCAGTCATTAATTGCTTGTTTTTTTTTAGCTTTGTGAAACTCTGTTTCCCAGGGGTAAAGCTCTGTTCCAAAACCCTGGGGTTTTCCCAACTGCAGGAGCTATTAGGGGGGTGTTGCAAGTTCCCCCAGCTTTGGCTAACACAAGAGCACTTGGCCCTGTTCAATTGATTCAGCCTCCCTGCCGAGTCCGCAGGCCAGGGGCTCTGAAGCAGTCCAGTGGGGGCATCACCCAGTTAGAGCCGTTTCTGCCCTTCCCCCACTGCTTCCTTGCCCTGGGGGTAGACTGGCCGAACTGCTTTTCCTCCACCAAATTTAGCTTGAAAGCTTCACTCACTTTCACTGACTTTTAATTCTGGCTTATGCAGTTTGCTCCAGGTGCTTTAGATCTTTTCTGAAATAGACTCACACTGTGGCTTGGGAGGCTCAGTTGCTCCAGGTTGCCCCAGAGCCTGGCCATGTGGCGGTTTCAGGCTGGGCTGGTTGGGCAGCTCCTGGCCTGGAATGAGCCCCTCTAGCCAGCAGCCTTTCTGTAATCCCTGTTTTCCACACCTTTCTTTAATCCCCATTTTCACACCTTGGTAGATGTTGAGGTGCTGGAGGCTGTAGATCTTCTCTCTTGTAGACTGGCTGCAGCTCAGCTTGGCTCCTTCCGACCCCCCCCCCCCCAGGCCTGGCCTCGGTTTCAAGATGGGCCTGCCATTGGCATTCTGCCACGACAATCCCCTGCTGCTGAGCTGCCTTTTGCGAGAGATGTGTTTTCTATATTTTTTGAGTTTGAGAGTCTTAGAATTTGTCCAGGCTCATATTTTTATGGGTGTTTAGGGTGGCTGTGTGGGAGCTGTGGGACGCTGCTGCTTCTACACCACCATCTTGGCTTTGCCCCTGGAACTCCCGGCTTTATAATTTCTTACACTGTAAAATTAGATTGAGAATACCTACTCTAAATCCTTCATGGGCTTGTTGAGAGGATCCAATAAAATAATGTATCTAAAAGCATTCTTTTTTAGTCTTAAACTTAAAAAAATTCAGAACCATCTTTTTATATCATGTGCATAAATTATAAACATACACACACCCCAATCTCTATGGCAACCTTCTCTAGGGAGAAGGGAGTGGGGATAAATTTCATGTCTAATTAGAAAAGTTGAAGGTTAAAGAGAAGTAACTCGAAGTCTGAGGATTACTCTCCCTCCAAATATCCTTGACAATATCTCCGAGGTTCTCTTTTATGAATATATGGAATTCTAGACCAGGTTCCACCATAGCAAGCTCTGTGTTAGATGTATCCAACTTCTCCATTACTTGATTGAGAATGATGAGGGAAGACTTGTTTGCTTCTTTCATAAAGATAGCCTCTTGTAAAGATCTCAGTGAACCATCTGAAGCAAAACCAATGACTAGAGCATCACATTGAACAAAAATGTTCATGTGGAGGGTCCACTGTGACACCTGTGGGCCTTTCTCCTTGCTTCCTCCAAATCACAGCTCAACTCCAAATGGATGAGCCCTGGCACCCTGACACTAGGTATCTGCTTCCACTTTTGAACTGCAAAGCCAGTTTGGATGTGACTCAGGCCATATTGCCCACTGTCATGGTCCTATTGCATGTGAACAAATGATTCCATGTATCCACTCTGGCTTTATCAAAATCTGTTTGCATAAGCCATTAACCCAATTGTGCCACACCTTAGATGATCATTGATCTTGAGAAGGGTAGCTAGGTGGTTCAGTGGATAGAGTTCCAGGTCTGGAGTCAGGAAGACTAATCTTCCTGAGGTCAGATCTGGCCTCAGCCATTTATTAGCTGTGTGACCCTGGGGAAGTCACTTAACCCTGTTTGCCTCAATTCCTCATCTGTAAAATGGGGTAGAGAAGAAAATAATAAACCATTCCATTTTCTTTGCCAAGAAAACCATAAATGGGGTTATGAAGAATCTGATATAACTGAGCAATATAAGATCCTGATAATTTTCTCAGTGCTGCTGGGAAGTGGGGAAGTGATTTAGTTCTCTACATCTGGGCATATACCATCTAGCATCTCGATCCCAGTGGCTTTGGAGCCACGCTTGACAGTTTCAGTGGCGTATTCCATTTGGAGTGGAGGCCATCTCCCGTTATCCATCGGATGGATCCAGAGGAGAAAGTGAGGCTGGTGACCCTGTATAGCCCTCCCTCCCTCAAATCCAATTCAATTACATGTCATGCATTATCTCCCTGATCTTACGGTCCTCTTAAAGAATGAAGGACAAACAATAACCACAACAACCATTTGGAGTCATCTTCCCTCAGTAGAGTGTTCACATTCCAACTGGGTGGGGAACACAGGGAAGGCAAGAATTGGTTACAACGTTGTGACTCTAAGGTCCATGAAGTTTCTACTTAACTAGTTCCTGGCCACTTCACCTTCACCAGTTCCCCCCACGAGGAGTCCATAATGTGTTTATAAAGTAGATTATTCTCTACAAATAATAAGCACTGAGACTTATGTAGAATTTCAAAATGAACAAAGCATTTACACGACTTATCTAATTTGTTCCTTAAAGCTGCTGCATGAGGTAGGTGTAATAGATATCATCAGAACTATTTTGTAGCTGAGGAAATGTAGACTCAGGGGTTAAGTAATTTGCTCAGGGTCACGCTGCCTGTTGTCAGCGATGGAACGTCAGCTTTACTTCAATGGTAGCCAGCTCCCCAATCACCATCCATAGTCAGGAAGGCTGGAAAGAGGACGCCAGGATCAGGTTGATTGTAGAAGCCCAGTAAACCTGGGCTCCAATTTTTCTGAATGGAGGATACAGTTGAGGGGGGATTAATTGATGTCAACCATTCAGTCAAAAAGTTGCCTCCTTCCAACTGAACCAGTTGAAAGGCCATAGCTATTGGTTTTCCATTCTGGGGGCAGAGTTTGCTTCATTTTTTCTTTAAATCTATAGGATTTTTTATGAAGCCAGCACATAATAGGTGCTTAATAAATACTTGGTGATTTATTCTTTGCTTACAGAATCATAGATCTAGAGCTGGAAGGGACCTAGAAGCCATCTAGAACAGCCTTATGTTTGTACAGATGAAGAAACTGAGACTTAGAGAGGGTCAGTGATTTGCCCAAGGTCACAATCTAAGGAGGATTTTAACCCCCTTCCTTTGACTCCTGGAGCTATTTCCACAATACCATTGTACTGCTGTTTTCTGGTCATGCTACCTTTGTCTCCTCTCACTGCTGCCCCTCAGTGGACAATGTGTCTATCTGGACTGACTCATACCAAGGACAAGTACTACATAACTCCCTAAGAGACTTGTCCATGGGTCTGCATCAATCCCTCTGCCTGCTAACAGACCAATTCCTCAGAAAGGCAGACTCATTTCCTTTTAAAGTGTTCAGTTGGGAGTAGCATAAGGCAAACAGCGTACTGACATGGCAGGTCCCTTCCTCCCTAAGTAGGCCTCTTCCCCAAGGCAACCATAACCCCACAGTCCTTGAATCTTGCCTTATAGTCTTCTTCAAAGGTACGGGTTGCCACATCCCCTTCTTTAGGAGACATCCACTCTATTTCAGCAGGAGGATTGCACACATAGCTATTCCACCTCCTCCAATCAGATTGTCTTTTCGGTGAGTGAATCAATTTCGAACCCGCTTTGTGCTATCCTATACAGCGTTAACATACCTCTAAAAAAGCCCTGTTCATTAGCCTTCCCTACCCACCCCACCCCCAGCTGGATTTGCTATGGGTATAAAATGACCTACTTGCAGTTCTGGTTGAGTGCGCTGTTTACCAAGAAACTCTTGCTAAGTACCCCAATGATTATTGTTCTCCCTTCAATATCCAAAGAAGGATTTCATGGAACCAACACAGCACCAGAAATCAGGAGGCAGAGTCTCATTTTAGCTTTGCTACAAACTCATTGTGTCATCCTGGGCAAATTCTCTCTCTTTTCTGGGTCTGAGTTTCCTTATTTATAAAATGGAGCAGACTAGAATGATCTCTAAAGTTTCTTCCAGCACTAATTTTTATGGTTTCATTGATCTGTTGCTCCTTGCATGAGATCAGATGAAGCATTTTAGTATAAAGAAAGGTCTTTGGGGGCGTCTAGGTGGCGCAGTGAACAGAGCACTAGCCCTGGAGTCAGGAGAACCTGAGTTCAATTCTGGCCTCAGACACTTAACACACACACACACACACACACACACACACACACAAAACTAGCCATGTGACTTTGGGCAAGTCATTTAACCCCAATTGCCTTCCAAAAACAAAAAAATAACAAAAAACATGAAAGGTCTTTGATAACCTATTAAGTCCTACTGAAATGTGAGGTGGTATTTCTTTGTACAGAGAAAGCATTGGGTCAGGCACCAAGAATTTTAGTCCCAACTCTTCCACTAATTACGTAACCTTGGGGAAGTCACTCTATTTCTCTAGAACCCACTTTCTTCATCAGTAAAATTAGGAAGATTGATTTAAATAGCTTCTCACTGGACTTCCAAACCTAATGGTCTATGATTTTATTCCCAAAGGACAAATGAGCGTTGAGATGATATCATTAGAGCTAACCAGCTCTTTTCTGTGGTTGAAGACTGTGAAGTTTCAGGAAGAGATCTCAGAAAGATATATTAACTGATATAATCATTGATATAGACCTGAAAGCAATTTCAGAAATCAATCAATATAACTAAGATGAGCAAAATGAAACTGCGAGAGGTTGTCACTTTATCAAGGTCACAAAGGACCAGGAAGTGAACCAAGATACAATGATTCCAGAGTCAGAGGTTAGAGTCAAAGGACAAATCTTCAAATTCTGGCTGTGACACTTATTACCTGTGTGATCTTGGCAAACCACTCCTCTGGTCTTCCATTTCCTCTCCTATAAAATGAAAGTTGGACTTGTTGGCCTCTGAGATCCTTTCAGATCTAGGTTGATAATTCTAAGAGCCTGAAGTGGTCTCTACTATGTCATGCTTCTATCGGCTATGTGAGTGTTTGCTGTCCAACCACGTCCTTCCTCCCGATTTATTCTGTGCTTAGCATGTATTACTTTTGCATTGTTCACATTTCAGTCTCAACAGATTGATTTAATCTCATCTCCTGAGCCTCCCCAGAGTCTCCCGCTTTTTCACCATCCATCATCTTTATGATCCCTGGACGACAAATGTTTATGAAATGAGTGGATGTTATCGTTCACAGGTGTTATGTTGCAAGATGCGTGCTAAAGACATTGGGTTATTCACAGGAGGCCTTGGTGAGAACATGCAATCCCTCAAGAGGACTTTGAGGGAGTTGGTGGAGGACTTATCTGTCATGATAGCCATTATGGACCCTTGTCACCTGCTGTTTATAAAGTTATGTAACTAAATCAATACGGAGAAAAATAGATTCTGTTATTCTTCCCCTGTGTACTTCACTTCACCTTAATAGTTATTTTTCTCTATTATAATCACCTTCAGAATTTCAAAAGATCCATGATTTTATTAATATGGTTATTCTGTCCATTGATGAAAATCTCAGCCTCCCCCCCCACATTTTTTGTTTGTTTGTTTTCCTGAGGTGCTATAGCGTGGTTGTTGCCTTTCTGGTTGAGTATCGACCTTTTTCACTTAGCTAAGACTGTTCCTCACTCACTTGGTGGATGACTCGGCTTTGGGCCTGTCCTTAAAGATGGAAACCACTGCAATGAGTAGTCTGTTGGCATACCTTTTAAGAACCCTGGGTCACTTTCATGACCCAGGAGGCATTGGAAGTGAATTTTAGAAAAGAACTATAATGAAAAGCTCATAGGATTTTAGAAATGGAATGAATGTTGAACACTACTCCCAGGATTCCCAACCAAGGGACCAAGGACCCTGGGTGCAGCTCAAGTGATCTATGCTTTAGAGCCAAAGGGGACCTCAGAGGTCATCACCTTTAACCCCTTCATTTTACAAATGAGTCAACTGAGGCTCAGAAAGATGAAGAGACATGTTCAAGGTTACATAAGTGAAAAGAACAAGATTTGAGCCTAAATGTTTGAAACCCCCAGCTCATTCCACTGAACCACATAAAGGGAATACTATTTATTAAAGCTAAAAAAGTAAGTTGGAATGAGTTTGTGAAGGACTTTAAATGCCAAACAGTTTTTGTTTTAAACATAGAACCTCCAATAGTGATGAACTATTTTACATTGGGCAAATCACATGATCTTTCTAATCTTCAGTTTTCTTTGCTATACAATAGGGATAATAACCACACCTATTTCACAAGATTATCCCATTAAACAACATAATACTTATATAACACTTTGTACAACTTACAGCATTATACACATATGAATGATTTTATATACATAATTTATACAGTGCCTTGTACAGAGGATACTGAGTAGACACCCACCAGAATCTTACTGATTAATCAATCATCATCATCATCATCATTATCATCATCATCATCATCATCATCATCATCAACATTTTTATTATTCAAGGTAGTATGGAACTGAATTACTCTGTGTCAATTCAGTGGAATCTTACGTGCCTAAGGGACCCATCAGAAATGATCAGTAGTGACTCAGACATTTCCCTGGCCACCTCTTTAAGAACTCTGGAGTCTGTAAGCCCTGGTTCTGCCTGACACATAGAGTAATCTCTACCCAGAACTTCTTTTCCTCTCTGTATCATAGTCTTAACAACCTGCCCAATCTGTTTTGCATTATTAACTTCCTCTCCCTTCTGTTGCTTAATGTCTAATCGTGCTTAAGAGCTAATGAAAAATAAGTTGTGAACGGTCCAAAATCCATCATGTTTGATGCTGTTACTTAGCCTTTATGAAGCATTTCATGTTTGTGGAAAGCTCTATCATGGTTCAAGAGCTCCCTCATCACAACCTCCCTTGGAAAGAAGCCAGGGTTATTATTTCTAGGACCTAACTAATAGATTTAAAGAGAAACCCAAAAGGAGGCCTGGAAGAGACATTTTGACATGATAAGAATCTGTTCTTACTTCTAGATGGGTGCTTCCGTATACCTGGGCAAGCCTTCTGTCAAACTCTAGGGTTAACCTATTTCTTTTTTTTAACTCTCAAATGAAATTTTATTTCTTCTTAATTAACTTTTGTTTATTTTTAGTTTACATCATTCATTTCCATGAGATTTTGAGTTACAAATCTTCTCCCCATCTTTCCCCTACCCACCACCCCAAAACAGAGATCCCACTGTATACTCCCTCCCCCATCTGTTCTCTCCTATGTCCTCCCCCATTACCCCTCTGACTTTCTGGTATGGCAAGATTGATCTCCCTACCCCAGTGCCTGTATATCTTGCCTGTAAATCTTAATTCCCAGTTGCATGTAATTAATAATAATTATATACATACATATATATGTGTATATATATATATACACACACACATATAACATTTGATTCTAGACATTTAAATTCTAGATTCTTTCCCTTCCTCCCTCATCACCGACCCCCACTGGAAAGAGAAGCAATTCAATATGGGCTGTACATGTATAGTTACGCAGAACATCTTCACAATGGACATATTGTGAAAGACTAATTATATGTCCTTCCTTCCTGTCCCGCCACCCCACTTGTTCTATTCTCCACTTTGTCAGTGTCCCTTTACAGAAGTGTGTACTTCTAACAACCCTCCCCCCACTACCCTCCCCTCCATCATCCCCCCTCTCATTCCCATCCCTCCTACTCTCCTGTGGGGTAAGATCCCAGGTTAGAATTTATGTCATTCCTTCCCTAAGCCAAATTCAATGAGAGTAAGATTGGCCCATTCCCTTTTGCCTTCCTGTTCTTCCCCTCCATTGTAACAGTTATCCCTTGCCTCTTCTATATGAGAGGATTAACCCCATTCTGTTTCTCCCTCTCTCCTCACATTCTATTCTTCTCCCATCTCTCAGTTTCACCTTTTAAAATATCATCCCTTCCAATCAAATTGATCCTGTGCCCTCTGTCTATGTACACACACACACACACATATACACTCACATATGTATTCATATGCATATATATCCTCCTATATAGACATGTGTGTATGTATGTATGCATGCATGTATGTATATATACACATTTATATTCTGTCACCTATCCTCATACTTAGAAAAGTTTCATAAGTTACAATTATTGTTTTTTTCCCTGTTGGCATGTAAATAGTTCAACTTTGATAAGTTCCTTATGAATTCTTTTCCATGTTTACCATCTCATGCTTCTTGTATTTGAATGTCAAATTTTCTATTCAGTTCTGGCTTTTTCAGCAAGAATGCTTAAAAGTCCTCCACCTCATTGAATGACCATATTTCCCCCTGAAACATTATACTCAATTTTGCTGGGCAGGTGATTCTTGGTTTTAATCCTACCTCCCTTGATCTCTGGAATCTCATATTCCAGGCCCTTCAAACCCTTAATGTAGAAGCTGCTATATACTGGGTTATCCTGATTGTGTTTCCACAGTATTAAAATTGTTTCTTCTTGGCAGCTTGTAAAATTTCCTCCTTGATCTGGAAACTCTGGAATCTGGCTATGACATTACTAGGAGTTTTCTTTTTGGAATCTTCTTCAAGAGGTGATTGGTGAATTCTTTCAAGTTCTATTTTGCCCTCTGATTCTAAAATATCAGGAAAATTTTCCTTGAGAATTTCTTGAAGGATGATTTGTAGGTTCTTTTTCTGATCATGGCTTTCATGTAGTCCAATAATTTTTAAATTGTTTCTCCTGGATCCATTTTCCAGGTCAGTGGTTTTTTCAATGAGATATTTTATGTTACCTTCTATATTTTTATTTGCTTGTATCTGTTTAATAGTATCTTGATTTCTCATAAAGTCATTTGCTTCCATTTGCTCCACTCTAATTCTGAAGGAATTATTCTCTTCAGTGAGCTTTTGAGATTTTTTTCCCGATCCTCATTGGCTTTTTGGGCCTCCTTTGCCCTTTGAGTTAATCTATTTTTAAATGATTAATTATTTAATTTATTTTAGTGTTTACCTCATTCATTTCCACTAGATTTTGAGTTATATATTTTCTCCCTCTCTTTCCCCACCCACAAACCCAAAACAGAGATCCCACTGTAAAGCCCCTCCCCCAATTTGTTCTCTTTTATGTCTAATTTTCTGGTAAGGCAGGGTGGGTCTCCCTAACCCAGTGCCTGTATATCCTAAGAATAATTATATATACATATATATGTATATATATATGTATTTATGTATGTATATATATTCATATATATTTATATATTTAACATTTGATTGTAAAACTTTGAATTCTAGATTCTTTTGGTTTCTCACTCATCACCCACCCCCACTGGAAGGACAAGCAATTCAATACACGTAGTACAAGTGTAATTACACAGGACATCTCCACAGTAGACATATTCTGAGAGACTAATTATATGTCCCTCCTTCCTATCCTGCCCCCCCTTATTCAATTCTCTACCCTGTCCCTGTCCCTTTATTGAAGTATTTGCTTACAGCAACCCTCCCCCCGACCCTGCCCTCACTTCTGTCATCCCACCTCTCATCCCCATGCCCCTCCTACTCTCCTGTGTGGCAAGATACCCAGTTTAGAGTTTATGTCATTCCTTCCCTAAGCCAAATTCAATGAGAGTAAATGAAAGTAAAGTTGTAACAGTTATGCCTTGCCTCTTCTATATGGTATAATTAACCCCTTTTTGTCTCTCCTGTCTCCTCTCATTCTGGTCCTCTCCCACCTCAGAATTCCACCTTTTAAAGTATCATCCCTTCCTATTCAATTGATCCTGTACCCTTTATATACACATATACACACATGCTCAGATATGTATTCTTATGCATATATACCCTCCTATGTAGACATATGTGTAGGTATACCTATATATACATTTGTATTGCCTTCACCTATCTTCATACTAAGAAAAGTTTCATAAGTTACTATTATCCTTTTTCCACATTGGCATGTAAATAATTCAACTTTGATAAGTTCCTTATGATTTCTTTCCCATGTTTACCTTATCATGCTTCTTGTGTTTGAATGTCAAATTTTCTGTTCATTTCTGGTTTTTTCAGCAAGAATGCTTGAAAGTCCTCCACCTCATTGAATGACCATATTTTCTCCTGGAAGATTATACTGAATTTTTCTGTGTAGGTGATTCTTGGTTTTAATCTTAGCTCCCTTGATCTCAGGAATCTCATATTCCAGGCCCTGTGATCCCTCAGTGTAGAAGCTGCCAGATCCTGGGTTATCCTAATTGTGTTTCCACAGTATTCAAATTACTTTCTCTTCGCAGCCTGTAATATTTTATTCTTGATCTGAGAATTCTGGAACCTGGCTATAACATTTCTAGGAGTTTTCTTTGGGGGATCTTTTTCAAGAGATGATTGGTGAATACTTTCAAGTTCTATTTTGCCCTCTGATTCTAAAACATCAGGCAATTTTCCTTGAGAATTTCTTGAAGGATGCTTTCTAAGTTTTTTGTTGGATCATGGCTTTCATGTAGTCCAATAATTTTTAAATTGGCTCTCCTGGATCTATTTTCCATGTCAGTGGTTTTTTCAAGGAGACATTTCACATTATCTATTTTTTCATTTGCTTTGGATCTGTTTAATAGTATCTTGATTTCTCATAAAGTCATTTGCTTCCATTTGTTCCACTCTAATTCTGAAGTAATTATTCTCTTCAGAATGCTTTTGAGATTCTTTTTCCATCTGGCAAATTCAGCTTTTTAAGGCCGAATTTCTTCTCCTCGTGGCTTCTTGGGCCTCTTTTGCCATTTGAGTTAATTTGTTCTTTAAGGTGTTATTTTCTTCAGTCAGGTTGTTGAGTCTTTAAGGTGTTATTTTCTTCAGTCAGGTTGTTGAGTCTCTTTTAATGATCTTTCTTGCATCATTCTCATTTCTCTTCCCAATTTTACCTCCACTTCTCTCATTTGGTTTTCAAAGACCTTTTTAAGTTGATCTATGGCTTGTAGACTATCTTCATGTTTCTTGGAAGCATTTGTTGTGGGAGTTCTGACTGTGTTGTCTTCCCCCCATTCCATGCTTTGATCCTTTTTGTCCCCAAAAAAGGATTCTAGAGTTAGACTTATTCTTACTTTGCTTACTTTCGCTACTCATAAAGGCCAGTCAATTAATTGCTTGATTTTTTTAGCTCTGTGGAACTCTGCTTCCAGGGGGGAAAACTCTGTCCCAAATTGCTGGGGTTTTCACAGCTGCCAGAGCTATTAGCAGGGTGCTGCAGCTCCCACCACCTTTTGCTTGCTGAAAGCGCACCCCAGGACCACCACCCAGATCCAGGCCGCTCAATGCAAGAGCACTTGACCTCTGATCAGTAGCTTGGCCCCCCTGCAGTCTGCAGGCCAGGAGTCCTGAAGCAGCCCAGTGGAGGCGACTACTACTGTTTCTGGCACTAATGCTGCTTTCTTGCCCTAGGGGCAGTTCAGCCTGACCCCTTTTATCCCCCAAATTTAGCTGAATTCCACTGACCTTTCTCTTAGTCCTTATTTCTCCTGGCTTGACAAATCTGGAAATTGCCCCAGCTGCCACTGTTCCACTCTCCTAAAGACTCCACCTGCAGCTCCCCCGACTGCCCTGGGGCCAGGCCGCGGTTTTAGGCTTGACTGGTTTTGGCTCCCAGTTTGCTGTAATGAGCCCCACCTGCCAAGCTGCCTTCAGCAAGAGATGTGTTTTCTGTATTTTTGTGAGTTTTGGAGCCCTAAAATTTGTTTACACTCATATTTTATGGGTATTTAAGGTAGCTATGTGGGAGCTATGGACCCTTGCTGCTTCTATGCTGCCACCTTGTCTCCCCGCTTCCCGAATCTATTTTTAAGGTGTTATTTTCTTCAGTCAGGTTGTTGCCTCTCTTTTCATGATTTTTCTTGCATCATTCTCATTTCTCTTCCCAATTTTTCCTCCATTTATCTTATTTGGTTTTCAAAATCATTCTTTAGCTCCACTATGGCTTGTAACCACTTTACAAGCTTAGATGCTTTGTCTTGGGACCTTTTGATGTGGCAGTTCTGACTGTGTTGTCTGCTTCCCACTCCATGCTTTGATCCTTTTTGTCCCCAAAAAAGGAATCTAAACTTGGATTGCTGAGCTTGGTTTGCTTCATTTGCCTGCCCATGTTGGTAGTCAATTAACTTGATTTTTGAGGCACAGCAGATCTCTACTTCCAGGGTGGGGGGAGAGCTCTTTGTCCCAAATCACTAGGGTTTTTTGCAGCTGCAGGAGCTTTTAGGGGGCTGCAGTCTCTGCAGCCCCCACCAGCTTTAGCTCACTGGTCACACACCTCAGGGCTACCACCTAAGACCATGATCCCAATCCAGGCATGTTAATTCAAGAGCCTCTGAATGATCACTTGGCCCCCCTGCAATCTTCAGGCCATGAGCTCTGAAGCAGCCATTTGGAGGCATCTGCAGGGGCTACTTCTGCTGCTTTTTTCCCCTGGGGGCAGTTGGCCAACCTGCTTCTCTCCCCCAAATTTAGCCGAGCTCCACTGACCTTTCCCTTTGTCCTTGTTTCTTATGGGCTAATAATTATGGAAACTGCCACAGCTGCCAGTGATCCACTCTCCTGAGTGCTCCAGCTGCGGCTTGTCCTGGACACCCTGGGGCTAAGCCACGGTTTCAGATCCAGTTGGTTTCGGCTCCCAAAGCTCGGCAATGAGCCCTTTCTGTCTACCTTCCAGGCTGCCTTGAGTGGGAGATGTGTTTTCCTGTAATCTTGCAGATTCTAGAGCTCTAAAATTTGTTTAGAGTCATATTTTATAGGTGCTTGAGGTAGTTGCTGGGGGAGCAGCAGAGTTCTCCTGCTTCTACACCACCATCTTGACTCCCGTGTTAACCTACTTCTTCTGATCTCTTGAACAGAGTCATTTGTTCCAACCTCTGCCACTGATCAATCCTTGCCAGGCAGAAATATGCGCCATATACTGTTTTGTTTTGCCTTTTTCCTTTTGGCTTTGGAAATCAATTGGTGTTGCCAAAAGAAGGTTGAAATCGGAGTTAGGGGACCTGAGTTCAAATTGTGGCATTGATACCTAATAGTTGTGTAACCTTCATTATGTTTAACCTATGTGATTATCAGTTACCTGCTGTAAAATGTGGATAATTATATTTGCACTACTCACCTCCCAAGGTTGTTGTGTGGAAAGCTTGTATAAGTCTTAAAATATTGCTAAACTTTAAAAGCAACTAGGTGGCACAGTGGATAGAGTGCTGATCTAGGAGTCAGGAGTTCCGGAGTTCAAATTCGACCTCTGACATTAGCTCTGTTTGCTGCAATTCCTCCTCTGTTGGAGCAGCAAATAGAAAAGCACTCTAGTATCATTGCCTACAAAGTCCCAAACGGGGTTATTGAGAGTCAAATGAGTGAAACAACTAAACAACAAGCCCAACTTTTATGTTAATTGAACTCTAGTCCTTTACGTAATAGACCTGGTTACAGTTTTGTTTTATTTTGGGGAGGGATGTCACTCACAAAGTTTCTCTAGCTCGTATCCCCACCCAGGGAAAATCTAGAAACCTAACCTTATGTTCCCTCAGTATGGGCCCTAGATTCCATTGCAAGCACTCAGTCTAACAAAAATTTAGTATAGGACTGATTTTCTTTCACTGTGCAAAATAATTGAGTATAGGCTTCGAGAAAGCAAGTTTTCCAGAAGTACTGGGCAACGCTCTTTTCAGGGAAAGCCTGCCTTCCTTCAAGACCTCTACAATCCATATGGCTTATAGTACTAGTAAAGGATATGTCTATGTTGTTCCCGATGTGCTGAATTGTTCCTTCCTGGGCCTGGTTGATCCTCAGTGCACATGTTCCCTGCTATGCTAATCTACTTAGTACCTTTGAGGGCAGTGTCTACAGATGTGTTCCTCTTCATCACAACTCGGCTGCCATTTTAATATCTGTGTAGTACTAAAGTGAAAATGTCCCATCCAATCAAGAAAACAATCTACAACATGCAACAAGAAATCGCTATACTCCAAACCCTACTCTGTGAAGGGCATTCACTTTTCTTCATGTAAAAATTTTCCCAAAGTAGAGTGCATGCTAGGGTCTACTATAGAGACACATTGATGTGTATGCAGATCTCTCTTCAAGTCTGTAATATAACTCAATGTCTACCTTGCTCCTCCATGAATCCTTTGTCTCTTTACACTCACATGCCCCAAGTATCTACCATAAAGGAGTAGGAAGAGCTTATCTGAACAACTGGAAGAGGCTTGTCTTCCTGTTACGTATAAACATGAGCTTATGTTCTACTGAGGGATAAGATGAGCATAGAACTCCTCTTTAAACTTAATCAAGATCCAAGGCATCTCCAATCCATCAACCAATCAATCAATCAACAAGCCCTGATTAAGAGCACATCATGTGTGAGTCTTCTAGGGATATAAATAAAAAGACTTAAACAATACCAGTCCTCAAAGAGATTACATTCTAATAAGGGAGACAACACATAAGTAACTAAGTTGATAAGAGACATATAGATGGAAGGTTGTCTCAGAGATGAAGGCCCTAACAGCTGATGGGGTGGGAAGTTGGGGACTAGGGAAGGCCTTTTCTAAAATGTGAGATTTTAACTGAGCCTTGACGGACAAGAGGGATTCTAAGAGGTAGAGGTGATGAGAGAGAGAAGTCAATGCATGGGGTACAGCGAGTGCAAAGAGACATAGTGAGAGATGAAATATCACATCATATAATTAAATAGACTAGCATGACTTCATTATAGGGTTGTGGAGGGCAGAGAAGTTTGAGAAGAATGAGAAGGGAGGAATGGACCAGGTTGTGAAGAACTTTGAACACCAAACAGAGGAGTCTATTTGATCCTGGAGGTAAAAGGGGGCCACTAGAGTTTATTGAGGGGATGCAGTGCAGAGGATGACATGGTCAGGCATCACTTTGACAGCCAAGTGGAAGATAATTTGGAATGGCATAGAGGCTTGAGGTGGGGAGACCAAATTAAAAGGCTCTTGGAGTATTCCAGGTGTAAAAAGGGTGAGGGCTTGAACTAGTGTGGCCATTGTGTGAGGAGAAAGAAAGGACCTTAAAATGTTTGGGGTCCAGAGATGCTTCCCTGCTCAGGATCTGGATTAATATCCAAGAGAAGTTCCCTGTTTACCTTATTCATCAGTAGTATATACACTGATTGAAGGCAGGGTCTTGCCTTTGCGTTTGTATCTTCAATACAGAACTATTTTCTTACCTCCTAAAAATTTTATGTCTTTTAGATTTGGGGTGATGAGGTGCAATCAACTGATGCCTTGGGGCGTCAATGAGGTCAGCTAGCCTGATGCAGACCCATAGCTCTTAGGCAGACTTGGGGCTCCTCAGAACCCCAGAGGGTCTTGAAGCCCATATCCAGAGCCCTTGTGGCTCAGCAGTAGTCACTTCAGGTAATGGACCTTTGACTCCCTAACAAAGAGTCTGCTAGGCCTAGAGGTCTTGACATCATATTACCAAGGAGACTAAAAATACATAACAGCTCACGTACCATGTGGACTCAAGACTAGAGGGATGTTGACCCCTTCTATGACCCTGGTGAACATGGACAAAGTGGTGTCGAGTTTGGGAGACATCTAAAAATCTTTATAATATCTCTAAAGGTGAACGAAATACTTCCTTTCTAAATTCATGATTAGAATTGATGCTTCCTGATTTCCCTCTTGCATTAGCTCTATGGAGCCAAACTCTCTGGCTTTTTAAAAATTTCCATTGCCCCAGGACTAGAGGTTAACTTTATGTTCATTACTCCTGCCCTTATCTTGTCTACCAGCTGCTAGGCAATTTCATACTATACAGAAGAATTCATATTTTTCTTCAGCAAACAAGACATCTAGGAGACAGGCAGCCTTTCAAGTGAATGTGGTCATATTTTGTTTGGTAGATTTTTTTGTCTAGATTTTTAATTTCACTGGTTGTAGGAACTCCTGGTGGGTAAACTCCATTCACTATCACTTATTTGAGACTGTAACTTGTGGTCTTAAAGTGTTAATGGGTACACTGAAGGGGTTGCCCACTGTCACACAATGAGTATGCATCAGAGGATGAATAGTCCCTCTCTGTCCATTATGCCATGCTGCCTTTCTTCCATATTCTGTCCCTTGGAATAAATTGATGCTCTGGGTCATTGGCATATTAGCATCCTAAAAAGTTCATGCCCATGTCATTCCCCTCTTTACTCCCAAAATGAGTCTTATAGGTTCCCAGGGAATAATGGCTCCCTGGTGGGATCTGAGGACTCTTGCAATCCCATGGGAGAGTGGTGATGCTAAAAGTGACAGAGACCATGCAGTGAGCTCTATAATAAAACTACAACAAGCATTTATTTCAAAGTTACAATGTTCTGAACGTTGCTCAAATGGTAATGCATACATCGATTTTACTTTACCAAAATAAAATATGGAGATTAGGAAACACGAGAAAATTATGAGGTGAATGTTAAACTGATTCCAGATAGCCTTCACTTTATGGTGTTGGAATATAGGAGCAGCCCATAAGTCTGATTTCAACGAGACTAGAGCACCTTTTATGTGCCAGGTCACTGAGCCTAGAGTCAGGAAGACCTGGGTTTAAATCTTGCCTCTGAATCACACTAACGGCTATCCTTGGCAAGTCATTGGTTCTCCCTAGATCTGGATGATGAGAGGATTGGACTAGAGGACTTTGTAGTCCCTCCTGGCTATGGTGCTATGAACCACGACCCCACTGGGATATTTGGGAGCATCATTCCGTTTGGGAAGCCAGAATCCCAGAGGGCAGTTTGTCAGCTCCAACCAGGAATCCCTTCATGTCTTGGTGGGATGAGGGAATCGGGGGAGGGGAGGAGGGAAGTGATACAGAAGATGACCCAGCAAAGAAAAGGTGGGAGGGTGATGGCAATGACACCAACACCAGTGTGGGACACTATGGCATCATGGAAAATAATACTCTAGCTGAGGAATGGGGAACCCTGTGGCCTCAAGGCCACATGTGGCCCTCTAGGTCTTCAAGTGTGACCCTTTGACTAAATTCAAAGTTCTAATCCAAACAGTTTTGTGAAAGATGGACAAAAGGTCATTAGATGGGGATTTGCTGAGTAGGAAGCATCACTTCCCCAGAGGTAGTGCCTTCTTCACTGTGGCACTCTGGGATATACCACAGAGGTACTGCCCTGGTTACCTGTCTACCAAACTCCCAGTTAGTGGTACTGGGATGTACCAAGCAATCCAGAGCACATAAATCTGGTTGCTATGTGATCATAGCTCGCCTTTTACAGAATTATTTACTAGCTGCCTTAAGGGGACCTGTGGGACAGAGTTCTTTCCCCCTGGGCAGCATTAACTGACTTTTATCGGAATTGCATCTTCCACTTTGATCTCATTAGAACCACGTTCTAACCTCTTGGAATGAATTCACAATAGAGAAGACTCCCATCTACTGACTTTGACTTATCTTGGTTTATTTTCACTGATGGTTTATTTCTTCAGATTTTTTTCAGGGGGGGGGAGGGAGCAAATATTATATAGTTTAGAGTTCAACTTGTAATGGTCGTTTTAGTCTAGGCTTCCCTTATTTTATACCTGGGAAAACAGGCCCAGATATATTAAATGACTTCCTGAGGTTACACAGGTAGTTCACAGGATTCAAACTCAGATCTACTCAAAATCCCACAGAAAGGAGAAACAAACTCATTGTTTCATTGAAGTGAATGCCCGCATTCCTTTAGGTGTGTGTGTGTGTGTGTCCATGGAAACCCAAACTCCAAAAATGCTGTTTTTCAGTAGCACAGATGTTCTTCACTTTTCACAGCAGAGAGAATGGCATGATGGGAAATTCATTAAATGAGGATCCAGGGGCCCTCCCTATGTAACTAACCAACTCTATGACATTAGGTATATCAATACATCTTTGTGGGACTAAATTTATCCATCTATCAAATAGAAATGCCTACCTCATAGATATGGTCAGTCAACCGGCATTTATTAAGTGCCTACTTTGTGCCAGGCATTGTGCTCAATGTGGAAAGGAATAAAGCTCAACTAAGATAATGATTAGGGAAAATATTTTTTCTAGTTTTAAAAGCACAGTAAAAATACAAGATCTTATTCCCAAAAATTTTCCATAAATTCAATTTCATTTATCTTTGTAGTATTTCTATATAACATGTTAGATAAATATATAAATATAACTAGATATACATCTATGTATGGTATGTGAGTATGTCTATATTTACTTCTACATATAGATATAGTTACAGATAATATTCACCAGGCACTCAGTGTTAAAGGACTAGTGGTAGTTCTAGTTGTAAAGTGAAATAATTGCCCCCTAACTTATCCTTTTAAGAATCTTGATTTTTCAAAAAAACACATATGCCTCTGTCCTAGAGGGGGCATGCCAACACCTTCAATGACCTCTGTCTTCGCTGTCCAAGCCCAGGGGAAGGCGAATTCCTTGGAAGCAGAGATGATCTCATTTTGGGTTTTTATCCCAGTGGTGGACACATTGCTTTGAATACAGTAGGCACTTAATAAATTCTCCTGGAATGGAATTGACTTGATCATTAAAAAACGTGATGATTTTTTTATAAAGAGAACGTTTTTCTCAAAATAAATAATCCAGATAGAAAAACATTTTCACCCCATGGTTTTAGTTCTGGGGAAAGCAAAACCCCCACACAAAGAGGTAAATGTCAGATTTGATTGGAAAAGAACAAAATATGGATGTTCATTTATTTTCCTTTCTGTGGAGAATGGGGATTTTTGTCTTTTCTTCTGAAATCACTATTGAATTGTATAGAATGCACCTAAGGCTTAACAACATCCCCAAACAAGTCTAGGAACTGTTCTTTTTTTTCTAGGCAGTTGGCCAGTAAACAAGTATTAATTAAGCCCCTACTATGTACCTATCACTGTGCTGAGTGGTAAGGATACAAAGAAAGACAAAATACAGTCCTTGCTGTCAAAAAAAAAACAACAACAAACCTCAGAGTCTAATGGAGGGGACAGCAAGCAAACAAAAAAAACAAACACACATATATGATAAAATGAAAATAATCAATGGAGAGGCAGGGAAGGTAGTAGAATGAAGAGTGATAAGGAGAGGCTTGTTTTTTTGTAGTTTATTTATTTATTTTTAATTTTCAACATACACTTCCATAAGATTTTGAGTTTTGAATTTCCTCCCCTCTCCCCAAGATGAAATGCAATCTGATATAGGCTCTATTTATACATTCATATTAAATACATTTTCACATTAGGCATGATGTGAAAAATTAGAACTAATGGGAGCAACCATGAAAAAGAAGAAACAGAAAAAGAAAAGAAGAGCAAATAGTATGGTTCTATCTGCGTTCAGACTCCCAAGTTCTTTCACTGGATATGGATAGCATTTTCCATCATGAGGCTTTTGGAATTAGCTTAGAACCTTGCATTGCTGACAAGAGCTAAATCTATCAAGGTCAGTCATCACACAATGTTGTTACAGTGTAAAATATTCTCCTGGTTCTGCTCACTTCACTCAACATTAGTTCATGTAAGTCTTTTAGGATTTTCAGAAGTCTGTCT
This sequence comes from Pseudocheirus occidentalis, assembly GCA_028646575.1. Classification (NCBI taxonomy): domain Eukaryota; kingdom Metazoa; phylum Chordata; class Mammalia; order Diprotodontia; family Pseudocheiridae; genus Pseudocheirus; species Pseudocheirus occidentalis. The sequence continues at coordinate 21,950,366 of CM053597.1, read as the reverse complement.
GCTCATCAGCACAGTAGTATTCCATTACATTTATATACCACAACTTGTTCAGCCATTCCTCAATTGATGGGCATCCCCTCAATTTCCAATTCTTTGACATCACACAAAGAGCTGTTACAAATATTTTTGTACACCGACGTGTATTTTTTTTTTTGCTTTTTGGAGGGCAGTTGGGGTTAAGTGACTTGCCCAAGGTCACATGGCTAGTTTTTTGTGTTAAGTGTCTGAGGCCGGATTTGAACTCAGGTCCTCCTGACTCCAGGGCCGGTGCTCTATTCACTGCGCCACCTAGCCGCCCCGACGTGTATTTTTTTTAAAGTCATATGTACAAAAAGATAGAAAAAAGGTAGATATAATGGAGGGTGAATAAAATGTAGACTGCTCATGTAATCATAGTGTCAGAAACCCTAAAGCTTGAAATAATTTGAAACTGCCAAGGCAAGCCAATAGCAGCAATAGAAATGTATATTTAAGCTAAGCAAGAGATAGGATGGCTGCTCAGGGTAGATAGAATGAAAGTAACAGATGACAGAGAAGGAAAAGCTGCTTCTCTTTTAACTGATGGAAAAAAAATGGTCTTTGCATTGGAAAGGGCAGAACAAATATAGCTAATAGGGAATGGATTCACAGCATAAGTAGTGAGATATAAAGGGAGAGCCTACATCTTCAGGTCTAGGTGAGGTTAGTCTATGGATGCTGAAAGCCCTGACAAATGGATTGCTGAGCCATTGTCCATGATCTAGAAAGGGTATGAAGAACAGAAGAGGCACTTCAGGAATGGAAAAGAGTCAAGGTGGCCTGGATTTTCAGAAAAAGGAAGAAAATAGAGCCTAAAATCTGTAGGCTAATGAATCTGAATTTGATTCCTGGTAAAAGCCTACAATGCATTATTAAAGGAATGTCTCCCTAATATCATAAAAGTAAAGAAATGTTCATAATAATTATTATAACAGTTAGCATTTATATAGCACATTAAGGGTTACAAAATGTGTTACCTATGTTCTATTTGATTCTCCCAACAACCTTGGGAAGTAGGTGCTTTTATTATTTCTATTTTGCAGATCAGGAAACTCAGGGCCAGAGAGGATTGGAAATTTTCCCAGGGTCGTATAGGTAAGTGACCAAGACAATATTTGAACTCAGGTCTTCCTGACTCTAAGTTGTCTGCTCTATCCACTGTACTACCTAGTCACCAAGAAAGTTAAAATAGCTAATACTATATTAACTATCTTTTTTTACAGAGTTATTGACTGATAGAATAGGGAAGGTTATACATGAAGGTTACTTAAATTTAAGCAAAACATTTGACAAAATCTCCAGTTAATTTCTTTTTTCTTTTTGTTTTTTTTTTTTGAGGGCAATTGGGATTAAGTGACTTGCCCAAAGTCACACGGCTAGTTTTTGTGTCAAGTGTCTGAGGCCGGATTTGAACTCACGTCCTCCTGACTCCAGGGTCAGTGCTCTATTCACTGCGCCACCTAGTCGCCCCTCCAGGTTAATTTCTTGTGGAAAAAGATTGAGATGTGTGTTACACGATGGTCTTAACACTACTTGACTGACTAGACTAAATGAATCAATGGTTTTTTTGGTCCAATGATTTAATGAGTACTTGGGAAGACATTTCTACTGGACTTATGATTGCCGCAGTCTTACTTGGCTTTTTCACCCAACTTTCATAATGACATAAGTGGCATGCTTCTTAAAAGAGCCAATCAGACCAAGGTAAGATTAGCAAACATATGGAATAACTGGATTATCAAAACTCCAAAACACCTTGATTGATTAGAAGAACATTCATTTAAACTAATAAGGTGAAATTTAAAATGGGAAAATTCAAAGTCCTTTGCATTAAAAAAGGAAAATAGCTTTAAAAAGGAAAACTTGCATTAATAAAAGGGAAACGTCACAGTACAAGACAGAGAGGTAATTCCAATAGTTTATCAAAAAGAGTTGGAATTTTTAGTGTGTTATGACTTGGAGTGTCAACTATATGATAAAATAGACAAGAGAATCAGCACAATATTTGTGTTAAGAGAGGAAAAGCATCTAGAACTAAGGAAGATATAGACCAGACTATATCAATATTACATTCAGTTTTAAGTACAATATTTTAGGAAAGGCAATAATATGCTACAGAACATCTAGACAAATGGTCAAAAGATATGAATCTATCCTAGATGAAAGATGACTTTCAGTGGGAGAGTGGAGAAGGCAAGGTAGAGATGATGGCTCCTCCCTCTTTTGAAAGAAAATCATATTGAAGAAATAATAGATTTCTTCTTCTTGGGTTCAGGGGAAAGAACTACATGATCAAGAAAAATGGAGAGAAGGTATAGAGACAAATACACACTTTATACAAGTACAGGGGCAAGACTTGTGTTTCTTTGGTAGAAAACACTCCCAGGACAGGAAGTTCCCTTCTCTACCACTTACAGTTTTAAATAACTGCCTAAAATACTGAAACGTTAAATGGTTTGCCCAGAGTCCAAAAGTCTAAATGTATCAGAGGCAGGATTTGAACTCAGGAGTCCCTGAGGTCAACTCAACCACACCAATTGCATCAACTTCCTTTTGTTTATCCTTCATTTTCAAAAACAACCAAAGACCTGCCCATGAATTGGTTTTAAGTAAAGCAGAGATGCACAAAGTCATCCGTTTCACTCTCTCTTCCAAAGTCACTGAAGTCCAGTAGTCCTTCAAAAGTCCAAACAACTGGTGATGGCCCAGAATGGCCCAGTGGATGACCTTTATTTTTTGATATCTGACCAAATTTCAATCAATTGCTTCAGTCACCTTTGTGGCTGTTGTAACCAATTTTCATCTGTCCATTTCACTGGGGGAAGTTTTCACATGCTTGGGGTAGACACTCCCCTAATTCACAAACATATTTGAGACCCATTGGTTAGCCTCAACTTGGAATAGACTGACTGCAAAGATGGTTTAACCAGGGTGTGGTCATTACTTATGCTATCACTTCTCGGAGTCACAGGTGAGAGTTGGGAGACAGGTGGGCACCACAGGTAGATGAGCAGTCCTGAAAAGGGCTTGGCAAACCTTCACATTGAAGGTGCTAATCCTCCCTAAGAGCTAGAGTTCTCCCTGCATGGAACAGGTTGCCATCTTGTTGGCTCCTTGCACCATTCAAACATTAAATCAATTGGTTAGGCCATCATTTAAGCCTCCCACCCTCATTGCTCACTACAGGGTATGACTCATCCCCTGGGATCTGCAGATTTGGGAGAGGCTGCTTGATATCCATGGAAGCAATCCCTCCCTCTGTCCTGTCTCTATTTCCCCTTCTCTCCTTCTCTCTCTCTCCCTTTGTGTTTCTGTCTCTATGTCTCTGACTCTCTCTTCCCTCCCTCCCTCCTTTCCTCTTCTCTTTCTTCTTTCTTCCTCTTTCTTCAAAGCTGCCTGGGACTCCTAGGGGGAAAAGTGTACATTCTATCTCTTTGTCATAAACACAATTGATTTGAAAGGCCATAAAATGTTACAGAAATGTAAGCTATTATTCCATTGAAGGAAGACTTTGGATAGCATATCATAAGTATACTCATTACCTCAGAACTCATCATTGAAACCCATTTTTCTGAGGCCAGTATAGACATACAAGTTTGTGATGAATTAGGTCCTTCCAACTTTTAAATTCTATGATACTCTGGGGACAAAGATGTGAGAAGCAACAGGAGAAATTATTTCCATAGACCTCTTATTGAGAAACCAATTTCCTTTCTATCACCTTTACATCTTTGTAGGAAACAAAAGTATGTCAATAGGATTTCCCAAAGTATTGCACTTGGGCAAAGCTTGTCCCTAACAATTAGTTGGATGCTCAGGTCCCTTTAGTTTTAAACTACACTAATGAAACCATTACTGTTCTTGCTTTGCTGCTGAGCCGAAGGTACTGGCCTTTTAGATGTGACCTATGGTGTCAGCTGAGTCATTAGGATTGGCTTTTAATAGGTCTTCTTGGTTGTTCTGATGAGGGTGGTTTAAAATGATTGTTATCATAATTGGCATTCTACATTAAAAATCCCATTAAACCAGTGTGTGTATGTGTATGTAATTATATCCCATTACCTTGTAATAAAAGCTGTGAGCAAAGGGAACTTTATCTACCATGTGGCACCCAAAGATACAACATAGAACCTGGGGGACTTCTATAGCTCCAGGAAAGAGCTGGACATGTGCATCCCAAGCCATGAGACTGTCATCTTGGGGCTAAAGGGTGGGAGACAGAAACCAAATGTTCTGCAACTACCAGGTTGAGGTTGTTTTGACTTTTACCAATAAAATTTCTGTTTTCAATGGATACACAAAAGTTAGGGGATCAAGATAGGGTGGGGTGGGGTTTGAATAACTAGCGAAACTTTCTGATAATAATAAGTGACATTTATATAGTATTGAAACAATTGTAAAGTACCTTATATCCCTTTCCATACAATTACATAGGACTGTCAAATTTGTGAAGTGCTTAATACATATTATTTTCTTTAATCCTTGCAGAAAATCGATGGGTACGTCTTTTTTTCCCCAGTTAGAACTCATGATTTCATTAGTGTAAGTAACTTTCTTTAAGAAAAGAATAATCTTTATTACATATAGATCTTGCTATTTCACTCTTTACAAACATTTTAGTAAATTTCTTTTTTGTTTTTTTGCAAGTCAATCAGGATTAAGTGACTTGCCCAGGGTTACATGGCTAGTGTCAAGTGTCTGAGGTCAAATTTGAATTCAAGTCCTCCTGAATTTAAGGCTGGTGCTCTATCCATTGTACCACCTAATTGCCTTATGTAGGTAACTTTCAATAAGGAAACTCCTCCTTCTTGCAGAAACTGCTCTGTAATTAATGGTCTTTTAAAAAATAAATGAAATTTCAGTTTAAAAATGTAGATATTTCTCTCCTTCTTTCTTCCACCGACCCACTTCCTCCCAACCTACTTCCCAAAGAAAAGAAAAATAAGTCCCTATAACAAAGATGCATTTTCAAACAAAGCAAATCCCAATGAGGGCAATGTCCAAAATGTGTATTCTGTTCTACAAATTTAATCCATTATCTCTGTCAGGAGTTTGGTAGCATTCTTCATAATTTGTCCTCTGGAATCAATGGACTCCCTGAAAATTAGCAGGGGTTCAATGTGACTGATAGTCTTAGGACTTTGTATGGGCTACTGATGACCAGAATCACCCAAGCAATATGTGTCAGAAGCCAGACTTGGCCTAGGTCTTTCTAACTCAAGCCTTGCTCTCTCATCACTGTACCACATTGCCTCTTATGTAAGTACTAAAGGGAATAGTGTGCTTCCCATTTAATGGGACAAGGAAGCTAAGACTCAGAGAAATGAAATGATTTTTCCAGGGTCACCCAGCTAATAAGCATTAGAGCCAAGATTTGAACAAGTTCTATAACACCTCCAAGACCAGTACTCTAACCACCACATCATGTTGCCTCTAAAAGGGCAAGTTCTTCATGTCCTGTCTGAGAGTAAAGGAAATGAAATAAATCAGCTAGACATTCTCATCTACCCCAGATACTGGTTAGCTACATTATTCAACCTCTTCCTACCACTCTTCTCCCTTCTCCCCTGGCACTCATCCATGATGACCAGTGAGTTCACAAGATATAGCCAACTGACTGTATCTATAAGGAACTATCCTCATAATTATGTCAATCTGGATGTATACCTGGATGAAGCTTGACTCTAATTGGTCTATTCATCAAAATACAGCAATTTCCTTTCCTAGGATTAGTGCATTTATAAAAAAGCTTACCTAAGCAGCTTAGCTTGTTTCATCCTGAATCTAAATGGATGCTAGGCTCTATGTTTCCCTCAGCTCTGCCTCCAGTCCTGGGAGGTACTGACCAGATCCTGGATTGGACATTCATTCCAGTGTATCCCAGGATCTGGCCAAGCTGTGACCCAAGGATGGCTAACCTCTTCGTGTTTTGCCTTCTTCATATTTTATTACTGCTTTATTGTGATACTGATGAATTTTAGCAGGATAAGCCCATCAATTGCAGTCTGGGTCTCTCTTGGTTAAATCCCTAATCAAACTGGATCAACTTTACTTCCTCATTTCATAAGCCTTTTCAAACAATGACTCACAAGCCATTCTCTGAAACAGACATCTTAGGTGCTAAATGTGACCGTCTTTTGGTTTTATTTTCCCTAAGTTTCCTAGGGAAGGAGCTTGATGGGAAGAACAATGGATCTTGATTCAGAGGACCTGGCTTCAAATTGCAGTTCTACAATGTACTACTTATATGATTGTGTAAGACACTTCACTCCTCCAGTGCTTAGCTTCTTCATCTGTAAAATGGGGGTAGGGAAGGCTAGATGAGGTTGCTTCCAACTCCAAGTCTCTGATATTAGGTTGAATGAATGAATGAAAAAAGTATTAATCATTGGGGACACGAATATAAAAAGGAAAAGAGGTTACTTTCAAGGATTTCATATTTGTATATGATCCTTGGGTAAGTTCCAGACTGGTTCTAGACTGGACTCTCTCTCCATTAAGTGTCAATTAGCATCTCCACTTCATGGAATTCCTGAATGGATGAATGCAAGATAAAAAGGAGAAAGTGCTTTGAGATCTAAGCCCTGGGAGGCATAGTGCTCTAGCTGAAAGGCCCCACAAGTACAGAACACTGTTAACACCATGTTAATTTTACAAATTATAGTTTGAGTTAGCTGTGTTTTCAAATTAGGAGGCTTCCCATCACACTAATTAAAATTTTCTTGTTAGTTTTTGGCAGGCAACCACTGCTCTTAATTTGAGGGAAAAACAGGTCCTGAGAAAAGGTTTGGAAACATTTAACAACATAAGACTTTGCTAAGAAAACAACTCCATTGCCACAAATGGAATACATGAGGCCACACTAACCCTGGATAAAGGAGAAGAAACTCCAGTGCTCTCCTACTTTCTTGGGCTTTGGCACATTTGGATGAAATCACCACAAAGTCAATTCTCTTTCCTTTCAAGAAATGCCAACTGGCTTTAACCTTCTTAGTGTAGCTTCCTAAAGGCAAGTACTATTTTGGCCTGGCTCTTAAGTCACACTTAATGCATGCTTATTGGCTCTATGCACGATGACTTCCGAATCTACATATCTGACTTTCACTTCCCTCCTGAGCTCCAGTCATGCATTTATAACTATTTGTTAGACTTCTTCAATTGGATCTCCCACAGGCCTTTCAAATTCAACATGTCCAAAATGGAACTCATATTTCCCTCTGACCCCAACCTAACTTCCTAATTTCTACTAAGGACATTACCCCACCATTTTAGTTGCCTGAGTTTGGAACCTTGGACCTGTCTTTCAATCTTCATTCTATCAGATCGCCGTTCTGTCACTTGACAAGACTTTTGGATTCTGCCTTTACTACACACACACACACACACACACACACACACACACACACACACACAAAGTTGCATCCATCTCCCTTCTTTCAGTTCATTCTTCAAATAACTAACACCAGGCCCTCTTCATCCTACCTGTACTATTATAATGGCTTCACTTATCTTCCTGTTTTTAATCAGCGCTCTCTCCAATTCATCTGCCAACAGCAGTCAAATGAATAGTCTTAAATCCAAAAAGTTTGACTTGGCTCCTCTCCTGCTCAACAAATTTAAATGGTTCCCTATTGACCCTAGGATAAAATGCAAACTCTTCTACTTAATATGTAAAGCCCTTCCCAGTATGGCCCTAACTTCTCTTTCTAGACTTAATGTCATATCTCTCATCGGTACTCAGGGCTCTAGCCAGATTAGTCCATTTGGTATTTCTCCTGACATTCTATCTCCTACCTTTGCAAGGTTCTCTCCCCTTCTGTGGAATGCTCTCCATCCTCACCTTTGCATCATTGAATCCCTCACTTCCTTCAAGGCTCAGCTCAAGGAATACCTCCTGCATGAAACCACCCTAAACCCCACAGTTGCTAGTGATTTTCTCCAAATTTAGGCCTTCTTTTGCATAGATTTTATATTAACTTATCTGTATGCATGTCATTTATCCTTGGTCGACTGTAAGATTATTCAAGGAAGGGGATATTTGGTTTTGGTCCTTGTTTCCTGGGGACATGGGACAATGTCTGTCACATAGAAAGTACTTGATACATTCTTGCTTAATTGAATTGAGTTGAACTAAATTTAATATTGCAGTTGAAGAACCTGGAGCTCAGTGAGGCTAATTGATTTGGTATGGCTCTTAAGTACCAGAGGTAGGATTTGAGTCCGGCTTTAACATACTCTACCTACTACCTTTCCAGGCAGACTGAGTACATATGCTTTCATTTGGATAATTCTGTCCTCAAAGAATTGTTGGCCTGAACAATCTGGTTAGCTTTCCACACTATGTAGAATGACCATCTACACTGTTAAACAAAGCCACATCCAAAGTCACCCCCTTTAATAAAGCTTCCCTGGATAGTATCAGAGAAGGTGGGAATGATTCCCCTGAGGTTCTCCCAGGTACAAGATAGAGAAAAAGAGAGGCATCTTGGCCTCTGTGCCAATGGAAACTGATTTCTAAATAAAGGTGATTTTCTGGGTTTCAGGCCTCAGTGGGAGCTTGGCTGCGTTTCCCACTTCCTTATTCAGGACTTATGTCAGATGCTGATTGATTTCCCAGGGATGCTCTGTGGCTCGGGGCATGACTGCAGAGGGCTTTTCACATGATTATTTGTTACTACAACAGGGTTCTCTCTATAAATGGGCTTTGTTTGACTTTGGATCTCTTAGACACTTGGAGCTTTGCTAAGCTTGATCTTGAAAGGGCCCAGCTGGAGAGACCATATTGGAGGAGGGTGCTTGTAATTAATAGCAAGTTGGCCAAGCCATAATAGATGATAGAGGGTGCTCCTCAGCAGACATATGCTGTCTTTTTGGTGAAAGAAACACAAACAGAGAGCTTGTGCCAACAATCACTGTGCCTTTGAAAGCAGGAGACGTCTTCTGACTCTCCAGACTTGAAATGGAAGGCTCTGCCTTTTAGTTAACTGATCTGGGCTCATCAGTCAACCTATCTATCAATTAATCCAATCAAATCACAATAATTAAGCACCTACTATGTGTCAGGCACTGAAGAAACAGAGACAAAAATGAAACGATCCCTGTTTTCAGTAAGATTATGTGCTATAATTAAATTCTGTATTGCCCCAAATCCCTGTCACATTCAATCAACAGTTCATCTTCCCATGAGGAACAGAAATCCTTTGCAGACCTACATGATCAGGAAACTTTCCTTTCTCCCCATCTGCTTCCTTTCAAAGCTCAACTCAGGCATCATATTTTACAGCAAACTTTTCCTGATTGTGACATTTGTTAGTCTCCTCCTTCTACAATCTGGGATATTATTTTGTATCTACTTAATCTGTGTACTTGTAGCCCTTCAGTGGAATGTAAGCTCCCTGAAAGCAGGAGGTATTTCATTTTTTTGTCTTTGTATCCCCAGAACCTAGCACACTGTCTGTCACATAGCAGGTCTTAATAAATGCTTGTTGAATTGAACATGATGTTCAGGTTCCATTAGAAGAATATAATGAGAAACAGGGATACTATTAACATGATTAAATCGAAGGAGAAGTCAATGTCAGGACTTGACAATAATGGTCCATCAAACTGTTTTCTATTGACTTACTTTTAATTAGCTGCCAAGCTGACTATGTATGCAAAAGACAAGAAGACAAAAATTCACTATCTTCCTAGACCAGTGGTTCTCAACCTTCCTAATGTCACGACCCTTTAATACAGTTCCCCATGTCGTAGTGACCTCCAACCATAAAATTAGTTTTCGTTGCTACTTCATAACTATAATTTTGCAATAGTTATAAATCATAATGTAAATATCTGATATGCAGGATGTGTTTTCACTGTTACAAATTGAACATAACCCACAGGTTGAGAACCACTGCCCTAGAAGCTTTCCAGTGAGGAAAGAGAAAGGCTGGAAGCCTCCAGGTAAGGAAGCCTCTTCCCTACCCAGTTGCCAAATAGCTATGAAAGCATGTTACTTCTTGTTTCTTATCTTTGTTGTGATTCTTCATTCCTGACCTTAGAGGAATGGATCTATATGTGATGGAACAGATCAAAATTTTATGCACTTTGGAAAGTCAGAAGAATCATCAGAGAAGTTCAGCACTGTGGTCCATTGTAGAAACTTCTGGCAGTTGAAACCGTAAAGAACCTGTTTGATCCAGGCTGGTAGAGAATTGATCTCAAAACCAAGACACCTTGTGGAGCAAGCAAGGGAATGACTCATTCATCTACACTCCATGTCTAGAAGGGAGCTTTCTGGGAATGTTTAATGGCAACCACTTTGCTCTTCCAGAGACTGAGGAGGTGGAGAAGAATGGGCTACAAGTTTCATGAAGTTTTGTACCTAAGTCTCACTATATGTTCTCAGCTAATAATCCTTGGCAAATGTTAATGGTTTTAATTGGTTAATGGATATCAAGTTGAAATCAGACTAGCTGATGATTGATATTGGGGAAATGGCAACTGGTGATTGATATTAAGGAAAATATGTCTGATGGGGTTCATAAGTGCTACCACTATGGTTTTGCCTGAGGTCCTATGTGGGAGAGAACCAGCCTGCTCTGGGATCTTTTCCTGTCAATTAGAATGAGGCTTGAAAGAGTATCACTTTTCCCCTTCCCCTTCCCCTTCCCCTTCCCCTTCCCCTTCCACCTCCCCTTCCTTTTCCCCTTCCCCTTCTCCTTCCCCTTCCCTTTCCCCTTCCCATTCCCCTTTGTATGAGAAGCAGACATTCCAGACAAAAATAAAGAAGACAGATGTTCATGTTGACTGTGGGATGAAGCATGGGGCCAGTAATTGGTTCTCAAATAGTAATGCTCAAGTGGGAGCCATTCAGGAAAGCACAGTACATATTTATGGTTAGGAACCCCAGAAATAGCAACTGTGAGCTTGACATGAGCAGATAAAACCATGGGTGCCCACTGAATGGACAGCTATAATTAAAAGGAAATGAGCAAGGCTTAATCCTAGGTCTTCAGTAGTTACTGCTGTGCATCTGGCAGGACCAGCTTCCATGTTTCCTTCTCAGAGATGGGGTGGGCTAGACCCCAGGCAATCTCTGCTGGAGATAAGGCTGATTACTGAATAAAACAGGGAATTGGAAGTATTGCTTCAGAAGGGGTAGAAACTTTGACTCTCATTTTCTCTGGAGTGTGATATCAAGGTTTTATTTTTCTTCTAAATCTGACAATACCTGTCCCAGACTAGGAAGTATTATTCTCAAGCTGATCAGTCTCTCTGTAGGGATTTACTCAAAAGTACATAGTTTTAACTTTTAAGATGATTTTTAATCATTATTTTTTTAATATTGGGTTTCCTTATCATCCCTAGGCTAGGAAGACAGGATTCCTTAAGGGCCCAATCCTAATGCTGATTGGCATGAAAGGTCTGACCTGCTGCATTTTCAACCTGAGAAAGTTTGGCCCTCATTAGACAGTCTGGTTCCCCAATCCTTGACCTTGCCCCCAGGGACTCATTCTGTTGGTGCTGGTTTAGTCCACTTCAGTTCAGAACTCCCAAGCTCAAGAAACCTGCCAGCCTCACTCTCCCTGATCTGAGATCAGAGGCATATGCCACTGGGCCAAAGGTACAGTTTTTAATCAGGGAAAGGCAGAATTGCTTTAAAATCACCTTCATCCTTCATGTCTCCATCAGTTTCATAGTTTAAACTATCAACATCTCCCTCTGTTTCCTCAACTTGACATCATGGTGACCTGGACTTCTTATAATGATGCCAGTAGAAGGCAGGCCCACCCATCTGGAGAGTATCCCAGCATGGATCCTGTGGAGTGTGAATCTATTATCTGAGAACCAGTTTATCTAAGTATAGAGAGGATCAGGTCAATAAACCTGGCCACCAGCAGATGAATTTCTCAGTTATGGTAAGTAACAAATCCATCAATTACTATTCTACATAAACTTCTCATAAGGCAAGCACTCACATAGTAGTCAGAAGAAGTACTACAAGGACACTCTCAAAGTCTCCCTGAAGAACTTGATTATCATTTGTGAGATATGGGAGAGCACAGGACAGCCCAGCATGGCATGCCTACATCAAAGAAGGCACTGTACTCCAGGAGCTAAGCAGAATCTCAGTACAACAAAGGAAACATGAGTTGCACAAATCCAGAGACATCTCCATCCCAAATGTTCTAACAGACTACTTGTGCCCAACCTGTGATAGAGCTCTCTGTGCTAATATTGATATGATTAGTCACAGTCAAACACACCATAGCCTGACACCAACATTATGATGTTGTCGGTCCTCTACAAAAAACAATGGATGAACAAGAGTGGTAGCAAACTAGGACCTTGGAGAGCAGACTCTTGCTATTGAATTCCAAGATCTTTGAAATATATATTATATCCTAAAGCAATGGCTCAATAAATGCTTAAAATTGTGAAACCAGGGATGTGTTTTGTGTCTCTTATTTGTTTATATCTCTTCCTCATTCCAAAAAATCAATTCAACTCAATCCAATAAGTGTTTATTTCATGCCTGCTATGTATGAGCAAGGCACCAAGCTAGATCCCATAAGATACAAATACAAAAGAATAAGAACAGTTCCTGCTCTTGAGGAGAAGAATCACACCTCAGGGGGTTCAACATGTGCAAAGGTAAATGATACAAAATACGTGCAAAGTAAAAAAAAATTTCAGCAATTTTGTACTATTTACTGGGGAGGGAGGAGGTGATCAGGAAAGGATTTGAGTAAGAAATGATGCTTGAACTTGAGCTGTGCTTTAAAAGAAGGTAGAAATTCTAAGAGTTTGGGGTGTGAAGGGAGATCTTTGGAGATAAAATATAGCAGCATGCCATTGTCATTATTGTTCCCCACAGTTATTTAGTGATTGAATATGTGCAAAACACTGCACATCTTTTCATTTTACCCTCACAATAATTTTATGGGGTAGATACTATTATTTTTACCATTTTACAGCTGAGGAAACTGAGGCAGCCAGAGGTTATATTCAGAAATGAATTCCTCAGGGTTCAACAACTACCTTGTTTGAGGCAGAATTCTAGTTCCTGTCTTCTTGACACCAAGTCCAGCACTTTATGCAACCCTACCTTCTAGTTGCCCTAAATATTAATTGAGTCAATACAGAAAATACTTTTTTCTGATTCAGTCTTACCCCTTGAACTTCTCTCCTCACACCCTACCCTACCTATATTATTCAAGAGCCCTATCCCTTTAAGAACTGCAATTTTTCCCCTTAAAATCTGGGCACCAACAGTATTTTCCTTGGTGATTCATAAACCCTTGAGCGGCTCTCTACAATTCATCTTTAAAATGAGTATCTATTTGAAGAGGTGATCAAAGGGCAGGGAGTGCATCTTGGCACAAATTGGTTTTTTTGTGTGGCCATCACCAGCACATGTTGGAGGCGGCCTGGGTGTTGTCAGGGACGTTAAGGGGAAAAGCATCAACTGGGACCAAAACAGGTTTCAAGAGGTGTCAGAAGAAATGCCCTCAAAATTGGTTTACACACATTAAGAGGCAGTGCCTGCTGCTTCTTTGGGGTTAGGGGTAGTTGGGGTCTGACTCTTCATTGTCCTGGAATCCCCTTCAAAAGGTATAAGTCCCACTATGTGACAGTGAGTTGTAGGGTAAAGAGTACTGGATTGCCTGACACATAGTAGGCCCTTAACAAACGTTTATTGACCAACTGCTATCAAATACTAATTTGGCAGCTTGTCTACTAAGCACTTGGGCCTGCCTATCACCTTGTACCTGCTGCTATTTAGTGCCCAGATTAGAGAATCTGAAGCCATAAGGAACCTCAAAGATCATCCCACGCTCGTTTTAAAGGGAAGGAGAGAGAAAGAACTGATATTTGAATAAAGACTGAAGTGTGCTTTTTAAACTTCCATTCTTTTTCTTTTATTCTGATCTTCTTGTACAAAATGATTAATATGAAAATGTTTTACATGACTATACATGTATAATCTATATCTGATTGTTGGCCATCTCAAGGAGGGGGAGCAGAGGGAAGGGAGGAAGAATAGAATTTAGAACTCAAAGCAAAAAAAAAACCATGACTGTTGAAACAATTGTTTCATGTAATAGGGAAAAATAAAATATTATATATATATATGTATGTATATATATATACACATATATGTTATATATAAATAAAGAGGAGACTTAAGACCTAGTGAGGTTGATTGGCTTGTTCAAGATCACAAAGGGAATCCACAGTCATGCTTGGATTTGAAAGGTGTCTTCTGGCTCCAAGTACTTGACTCTTTCCTTTTTGCCTCTCTGCCTCCAACCTACCTCCAGTAGCTTGTTTTCATGGATACTTTTTAGATATGTTTGTGTCACCCAGTTAATAAGCATTTATGCATTGAACATTGTGCTAAACTCTGAAAATTAGATAGAGACTAAAAACGAACAAAAAAATTTCCTGCTCGCAGGGAGCTTGCAGTCTAATTAGGGAGACACATGCAAACAGCTGTGTGCAAACAAGCAATAAACTGAGTATGTTAGAGATGAGAAACCAAGGGAAATCTGAAAGGGGATCAGGAAAGCTTTCTTGTTGAAGGTGGGATTTTGTGTGGGATGTGAAGATCACATGGAAGTCAGTAGGCAGAGATGAATAGAGAGAGAGAATTCCAGACATGGGGATCTAGCTAGTGACAGTGCCCAGAGTGGGGAGATGGAGGATCATGAGAGAGGACCAGCAAGAGAGCAGAAAAGTCAATGTCACCATAATACAGAGTAGAAGTGGATGAGAAAGGTAGAAGAAGCCTCAAAGGGGGCAGGCCAGTTTATGAAGGTCTTTGAATACCAAACAAACGATTTTATATTTTATCCTGGAGGTTCGAGGAAGCACTAAAGCTTGCTTATTGGGAGGCATCCCCCTCTCCCCCATTAGATTATAAATTCATTGAAATTGAGATGTTAATACAGAATTTAGACAACCATATTGTCTTAACTACTCCAAGTCATGAGGAATATAGCCCTATTTAAGGACTTCCTGTGGGGACTTCTCCAGGCATTCTCCCCAGGAGTAGACACTTACATTTGATGTGCCCCATCACTATTTCATGGACTCAAGGATTCAGAGATGGAAGGGCCCTTAGACCTTCTAGATCAACGCCTCATTTTCCAGGTGAAGAGCATGAGTCTGGGAGAGGTCATGTAAGTTGTCTAGGATTGCAGATTAGAGCCTCATAAAACTGCTATAAAACATATGACATTTATATGATTCGTTAATATTTAAAGCACTTTACACTAGTGCTCACTTGTTCCTTCATGATGAAGCTGTGATATGGATACTACAGTTTTCGTTAGTCCCATTTTAGAAGAAATGTAATCTCAGAGACACATTATGTAGTCCCTGTGGTCACAGTATGTCAGACAGCTGAGTGGCACAGTGGATAGAGTGTCAGACCTGGGGTCAGGAAGATCAATTCCTGAGTTCAAATCTAGTCTCAGATACTTACTAGTTATATGATCCAAGTTAAGTCACTTAACCCTGTTTGCCTCAGTTTCTTCATCCATAAAATGAGCTGGAGAAGGAAATGGCAAACCACTTTAGTGTCTTTGCCAAGAAAACCCCAAATAGGATCACAAAGAGTTGAACACAACTCAACAACAACCACAATAACAACACAGAGTGTTTGTAGTATTTGAACACAGGGCTCTATCGAACTAAAAAACCAGTGCTGCTCTCCTATAACGGTACAAGTGTTAAAACAAAATTTCTGTGTATGGCCATGAAAAACCAGAACATTTAAGTTGTCAGATTATTTTTCAGAGCAGAGTGCAAAGTCATTGAGTAAGTTGATAACCAATAATGTCATGGATGGAGCACTGGACTTGGAATCAGAAATATCTGAATTCAAATCCTGAATCAGATACTTGCAAATACCTTAATCTGTTTCAGCCTCAGTTTCCTCATCTGTAAAATGAGAATAATTATCGCCACCTCCCCATATTTGATTGATTATGGGGATCTAATGAGATAATATAGGGAAAGTGCTTTGGAAATGTGAACTATTATTGTCATTCTTAGCTCTTTTCTTATACAACTACATCCTGATTAGTGAATCCAGAGAGGCAGTTATATTATTTGAATTTGTACTGTGTATTCCCATTGGCCTGGAAGAATGATCATATTTCATGTAAGCATAACTTTGAATAGTATGAATCTGAATATAAGTGGCCACTTTATGGGATTCATTATTTGCACTAATTGAAACCTAGCAATACATCTGATTTCCATACTACATGGATCTGTGGTTACATTTATTGGGTTTTCCTTCTACTGGTGAAGATTGCAGTTCCTTCATGGCTCAATGTGGCTGCCTAGAGTTACTGCCAGGACCATCCTGGTGAGGAGCCTCTTTGAGTTTATCTAGTCTGGTTCTCCCACAACAGACACATTTTCTCTTCCAGTATGGTAGGACTGCTCAGAGCTTTTTTCCGCAACTAGTTTAGTCCTATGGTTATAGCCATGAATTCATGAGGCTTTGGAAGGGGACCATAGTCTTTGAAATCATCCTATACTAAATTATTCTACCATAGTTTTAGTGTTCAGTGGATAGCATTATAATTCTTAGAAAACTGGTCATTTATTTATGACTGACTTAATTCTCATTCCTCCAAGTTAACCATAATACTCAGTTTACCAGATCGCACTATTTCTGGACCATTCTGTATGGAGATCTCATATCTTGATGTCAACCTACAATTGTAATTTTCATCCAAGTGATTTTTAATAAATGATTTTGGCTAAGTTTATAAAAGAAAACTCATTTGATCTTGAGTTGCATTGAGTTAAAGAGTATCCAAAATTAAGAAGTTGATAGAGCCACTGTGGTCTGCCCTGGTTTGGTCACACTTAGAGTATGATGCTCAGCCCTGGGAGGTCAGAAGAACATTTGTCAATTTTAGAGTATTCTGAAGACAACAGCCAAAATGATAATACTCACAAATTGGAGAATTAATTGAAACTAGGAATGTTTAATCCATAGGAAAAAGATTTGGGGGGATATGAGAGATATCTACAAATATTTGAAGAGCTGTTTGGTGGGACACATACTAGATCATGTGCTTCTTGGGAGGTAGAAACAGTCTTTTGCCTTTCTTTGTATCCCCAGGGCTTAGCCCAATGTCTGACATATAGTAGGTGTTTAGTAAATCCTTATTGGCTTGACATGTTCCGTTTGAACCCAAAGAGTAGGAGCAGAAGCAATAAGTAGACATTACAAAGAAGAAGATTTTAGCTTGATTTATGAAAATAAATATTTTCTAAAATTTGGAGCTGTCCAAAAGAGGAATGTGCTACCTCAGGAGGTAAGGAATTCTCTATTATTAGCTTCAGAGTCTGGAGGACCACTTATTGGAAATGTTAGCTAGAGGTGATTCTTGTACAAGTAAATTTTGGGCTAGTGCTTTTCCCTGTTTCCCATATATGATACTTTATCTCCCACCTCCCTGCCTTTGAATTGGCAGTCTACATAGGTGGAATGTACTTCCTTCATGCCTTTGCCTCAGAGAGTCCCTCTTGCCCTTTAAAGATGCAGCTCAAGGACCATCTTCTGCCTTAAACCCTTCATGAGTTTCCTAACTGCTTTTATCCTCCTTCTCAAATTACTTTATATTTAACTACTTTGTATATATTGTGTGTATTCACTTTATGTTTATGCTCATTAGAACATAAGCTGATTGGAAATGGAAATTATTTGATTCTTTGTACTTGCATTTTCAGTGCCTAGCATTGGGCCTGAAACAAATAAGCACTTGTTGATTAATCAATGGCCTCTGTTCCTCTCCAACACTTAGGTTACATGATTTTGTATTCTGTGATCCCAACTCACAAGAGTCCTCTCATGACAGACTAGTCATTTCAAATGTAAAAGTGACCAACTGTTACATTTTATCACCTTGACCTTTTAAATAAATGCATGTCTCCTTGGTAGAAGAATGGAGAAATCCAGTGACCTTTCAAATGAATGCATCCTGTCCTTGGGAACATATTATTTCTAGAGGATTACTGGTCACTGAGAATTTAGTTTCTTTTGAAATGAATTTGATCAATCTTTGTATTTCTGCAACTTCAAAAGTGATAAAAATCACCTTTCAGCCCTGCTGCCTGTGGAAGCTGCCTAGATAAAAATCAGATGAAAATAGAAAATTTCCTATGTTGCCAGTTTGTGTTCATTGCATACCCTAAAAGAAGAGACTAAAAATTTGTGAGCCTCCTTACAGCTTAAATACTGCAAACCCATGCCTAGAAGATGTGTGATCATATAAAGAGAAACAATGGATTTTCCAAAAAATGAAAAACAGCTCACTTTATCAGGCTTCCTATAACCAAGTAGCTAGCAAACACTAACTGGAAAATCACAACCCAATGAAAGCAGCTGCATATCTTTTATTTAAGTAATAGTAGACTCTACGATAAAGCAAGTGTTGTGGCTAAAACCTGAGTAGGATCACAGGTCTGAAAATAAATTTTCAAAATCTCCAGGCTTCATAAATTTTACTCAGCTGAAATTATTGACATCAGTTGCACACACATGCACCCATTTCTTAATGCTATCCATCTTACTTTTTAGCCATACCTATCACCTTGACTCATTAGATTAAAGTTGGACTGGCCTTAGAAATGGGCCTATTAGGTGTTTGTCTATGAAATGTGTTCTTTGTGAGTCTTAGAAGCTCCACTTCCATGATTTAGTTCAATTCAATTATATATTAAATATTTATTTAGAGTGAAAAAGACACCTGCATTAGGAACTGGGGCTATGGATACTGATTAGATCTGTGATTTCATTAGTATAGGGCACTCCCAGGCTGAGAATACTCCCTCTGGCAATGCAGGTTGATACCTTTTCTGAAACTAGTATTCTCAGATATATGTATAGCACTGCACAGTTAAGGTACCGCAGCTGAAATGTTTTGGAGATGGGATTTGAAAACCGGTCCTTCTGGCTTCAAGGCTAGGACTGTATCCTATCCACTTCTCTACTCTGATCCTCTACTTTACCAGTGTTGCTGCTCAAATACCAAAATGACTGAATTAAAATAAAATGAAATAGTTCCTGCTCTCCAGATGCTTGCCATTTTTATGTTTCCTTTCAAAGTATCTCCCCATCTAATGGCAATTCTGCCATGAGAAATTAGATTGCTTTTCTCAAGATAGTTTTTAACAAATAAAGTTCATGCTCTTTGTCCTAATATTCAAAGTCCCTTTCTGCCCCTAGAGGGAGTGGACTAGGATGATGCTGATAGCAGTAGAGGAGAGAAAGAGGAGGGGAGGGGAGGGGAGAGGAGGAGGGGGGGGAAGAGAGGGAGAGAGATAGACAGAGAGAGACAGAGACAGAGAGACAGAGACAGAGAGAGAGACACACAGAGAGAGAGACAGAGACAAAGACAGAGAGACACAGAGACAGAGAGAGAAACAGAGATGCTGAGGAGTTGAAGACAATATTTGGCAACTGATTGGATGTGGGGGTGGGAAGTAAAAACGAAGAGTTGAGGATGATTCCTAGTGGGAAAACTTTTGTAAATGGGAAAATGGCAGCACCCTCAATGGAACCAAGGAAGTTAAGAGGCAGGGTAAGTTTCATGAGCAAGAAAATGATGACAGTTTGGGTCATGTACTTATTGTTGGAGACAGGGAACAGGAACTTGACACAGAAAGAGATAGGTACACTTAGGAGTCATCTGTATAGAGATGATTGTTGAAACCATGACAATTATTAATAGAAAGAATAAATAAGCAGAAAGAATGGGTGACTTATACTGCAATAGTTTGCCATTTGATTTTTAAAGGGAATTGCTTATTTACTTTAATAATGTGAATAAATTAGCTCTTCTCAGCAATACAATGATCCAGGCAACTCTGAAGGACTTATGATGAAAAATTATATCCATTCCCAGAGAAAGAACTGACTGTGTCTGAATACAAATTGAAGCATACTTTTTTTAATTTAATTTTTCTTGAGTGTTTTATCTATTTTTCTATTATGGAAATGTTTTGTATCACTACACATGTATAACCTATATCAAATTGTATCCCATCTCAACGGGAGTTGAGTGGGGTAGGGAGGAAGGAAGAGAGAATTTGGAACTCAAAATTCTAAAAATAACTGTTAAGAATTATTTTTCCATGTAATTGGGGAAAATACAATGGCAAAAAATATATTATTCAGTATATCTTAGAACATTCCTCAGAATCCCCACACAACATATATTATTGCATCCCCAAAAGTCTTGGATCTCTTGACTTTGGGGATGCAATAATATATGTTGTGTGGGGATTCTGAGGAATGTTCTAAGATATACTGTATAATATATTTTTTTAAAGACTATGTGGCTGCCTTACTAACAAGTTGCTATGTTATCTTGTTGTGAATGTTATACTTTATTGAACAATGTTTAGTTCTTACTAGAGAGTTCATTGTACTATGCAATTAGACTCTTAAAATTATTTACAGCAACAGTTCTCAGGAGAGCTCCCATGATTGTTTTTTTTATGAATTCAAATCATCACTATTCATAGGAGAGGGTATGACTCAGGGGGAAATTAAAAGCAAAACAAAGAAATTTCAAACATTTTATTGAAAAATCTCAAATTTGGAAAAAGAAATAAGTGAAAATCATTACAAAACAGAAACTAAGTTGTTCTTTTGCAAAATATTTAAGTTAAAAAATTCATCAGTAACATTTCATAAATGTGATAGAAGGCTCAAGATGTGACAAGTTTGTTGGACAAGCAACTCACATTTCTTGGGGATAAGGTAACACCAAATTTTATTTAACCTATTTTGATGGGATAGATACAAGTAGAACAGTAAGGGAGCAAAAGCTGAATAGACAGCTGAGATGAGGGTCAAGTACAGAAACATGGCAAAGAGTTCCGGAATAGGATTTACATGAACCCAGTTAGAAGTCTGAATATGACTATAATGTAGTTGACTTCCATTATTAAAACCACCCTGAATGGAATTGGAGATGATCCTCCTCAAGCCTTTCAAAATTCAACATTTACTCCAGTAAAATTGAGGATTTGCATCTTGTTTGGCTGGTATTGGGGAAGAGAAAGTATCAAGACAGGACATATGATTATCTCAACGTCATGGAAGCACTAAAGCAATCACTTGATCAAAAAACGCCAGTGTAATCATTAAAGCAAGTGTCCTCCATATTCACAGTCTTTGAGCGCATCCTGATACTTATCTGTAGGTCAAAAACTTTCTTTCAGCTTTTGAAAAATTATGGGCTTTGCTTTAATCATGGGTTTGAATACTCTTAATTTATGGATATGAGGGACAAGTCTAGATGATTTTCTCAGACTGTGGGAAAAAAACAGAAACTCTATAATAAATGAGTTCCAAAGGGAGTAGAAAATAAATATGTAGAAATGATGTACTCCCAGTTTCACTAGTTCCCAAACCTGGTTAAAATGAGAAAAAACATCACAAAATCAATGTACTCTGATAAAGCTGCCACATTGAACCAACCAATGGAGTGAGGTCATAAGTGAGCTAAAGCACTGGTAGTATTACTGTGTTGCATCTACTCTGTATATATCTTATATGTACCCATTTATTTGCATGTCATTTCTCCCATTAGAATGTTGCTTGATTATAAAGACTTTTTTTCTTTTTTCTTTTTTTTTTTGGAGGGCAGTTGGGGTTAAGTGACTTGCCCAAGGTCACATGGCTAATTTTGGGGGGGGGGTAGAGTGTCTGAGGCTGGATTTGAACTCAGGTCCTTCTGACTCCAAGGCTGGTGCTCTATTGACTGCGCCACCTAGCTGCCCCTATAAAGACTTTTTTTCACTTCATTTGTAGCCTCACCATTTGGTATGGTGCATAGCAAATTCTTAATAAATTCTTGTGGATTAAAAAAAAGAAAAGAAAATACAATACCAAATAAATACATTGAAATATGTAAGTAAAAAGTTTCCTATTGATCTTTTTATCCCAGTGGTACCATTTAAAATTGAATTTATTCAGTTGTAGTCATCATGTATATTATTCCTTCCATTCAGAATCTTTTCATTGTTTTACTTTAAACATTATGCCAAAGTTCATTGACTTCTTCATAGTCACCATTATGGAGGAATAATAATATTCCATTGCATACATCAACTACAGTTTGTTCAGTCATTTATTGTTGGGCTCATTATTTGTTTCTAACTTTTCCTCTTATAGATAGTTAATGATAATAATTGTCACTAACATTTCCATAGCATTTCAAAATTCCCAAAGTACTTAAAATATGTTATTTTATTTGATCCTCTCAACAACCCTGGGAAGTAGGTACCATAAGTAACCATATCTTCCAAATGAAAAAGCTGAGGCTGAAAGTATTTAAGTGACCTGCACCACCCAGTAAGTGTCCAAGGGAAGATTCTAACTCACTTCTTCCTTCCATTGTACCATCTACTGCATTCTCTAACTTTCATATTATTCCTAGTTCCACTAGGATATTTCACAGGAAGAAATTATCATAGATGTAAAATTGGGAAAGAGTTTTGAGGTTACCTAGCCTGCAGATTTCATTTTACAGGTGAGAAAATGGAGGCTCAGAGAGGATAAATGATTTGGCAAAGGTTCCACAAAGTGTAACTGACAGAACCAGAATTCAAAGTCAGGTCTTGTGGCTCCAAGTTTATCATTGATTCCACTGTGCTGCATTGCCTCTCATTTTTGTGTGCAGATAGGTTGCTTCTTGTTGTCAAGAATGTCTTTTGTCCATAAATACAGTAGTAATATTGCTTGGAGAGAGGGCATGATAATACTCTATTTTTTCTTCCAAAAATCCAATTTTCCTCCAGATTATTTGACAAGTCAATAGTTCTATCTGCAGTGAATTAATATACCCATTTTCCCACAGTCCTAACAATACTGGGTTTTCCCTATCTTATAACATCTTTACTAATCCAATGGGTATAAGATGACGCCCCAGAATTTTTACTTGCATTTACTTGATTATTAGTGATTTTGAATACTTTTATGTGGTTATCAATAGTTTGCATTTCTTCTTTTGAAAACCATTTTTCTTATATTCTTTGACCACTTATCTGATGGGGAATGACTGTTAACCTTGTGTGTGTATACACACACACACACACACAAAGGTTAACTATATATGTATATGTTATATATAATATACATTTTATATGTGTATATAGTTAACATATATATGTATATATCTATGTATTATACATATATTTTTTTATCTTGCACTTCTTTCAGAGATAACAGTGGCTTCCAAATTGTGCTTTGAAGGTGGCTAAGTTTTCTAGGTAGCAGAGGTGAGGAAGGAAGATATTTCAGAAAAGGAAGACCACTTACGAGAAGACACAGGGGTGAGAAATTGAATCACATATGGAACAGCTACTGGGTATGCTGGACTGGAATGAAGAGGTCATGAAGGGTAATTAGTCTGTCTCTCCAGGTCTTACTGTCCTTGTCAATAAAAGAAGCTGTTAGACTAAACAATCTATAAGTTCTCTTCTAGTTAAAAATACTGTGATTAAATACTTTTATATAACAGAAAAACACTAATGTGATGTTACAATCTCAGTCTGTAGTTGTTAAAGGCTGAACTGAGTTCAGGGAGCCATCGTGGCATTTCCCAAATTCATTCAGCCACAATATACTTTTGAACTTGACAACTATTGACAAAATACAAGGTATTCCAAAAGTCTAAATGCAGTTTTAATCTACTGAAGTTTAAATGTTCATCAACACTTGCAGGACACCCTGTATATTGACAGAAATCATCTGTGCATTATGGCTTCCATGAGTCACTTGGCAGGGGGTAGTGAATGGCAATGTTTGTGTAATCCAGGGAGAGCTCTGGAAGACAGGATTTTGTGTAAGTAATCTATGAGACCAAGGTTGAAGTTATAGAAAAATTTCCTTGTTGGCCTGTTTTGTACAAGGTAGAATTTGGAGACAGGTAAGACTGTGCATGCAGACATGAGGATCTGGAGTTTGGCAAGTATTTGCTGGATTGCAAGTGAAGCATCTCTAATTCTCAGCTATGTCTCTCCTTTACACTTGCCTCCCTAGACCTAGGATAGGAGTTAGAATTGAGAGAGGGAAGTAGAGGGGGATATTCATGGCTTGGTGTAGTGATCCTTAATTCAAAGGACCCCTCTGCTGAGCTGGCAGAAGGGGTGGCCTCTTCTGATTCATTAGCAAAAGGATATTGTAATGGAAGTTCTGCTGACATTGTGTGAAATTCGAGGGTTCTGAAGAACATAGTTTGGGGAAGCTGATTCGCTATCATCAAATCATTAACATATTAGTTTATTTTATAGAACAAAATGAATTTTTGTGCATGTGAAAAAACTGTGGAATCACTGCCACCATAAGAAGCAAAAATCCCTTATGCATCCTAATCAAAATTGTCAGCCAGAGTTGGGTCATACATACTGATAAGGATGGGAGAGACAGAAAGGACACTTTCCCCCCTCAAATCAATTTTTGCATGCCTTTTGTCTATATATTATAATTATTTCTTATTATATCCATCCTTCCCAAATGAATTCACTCCTCTAATAAAGAAAAAAAACATTTTCACAAATCCAGCTAATGCAGTGACCAAGTCTGAGTCTAGATGAAGCATTCTGCATATATAATCCCTTATGTTTCTCCCAAAAGGAGCTAGGCACCTCCACAACTATTCTCTGGGATCAACATTGGTTATTAAAATTATTCATGTTTTGCCTTATATATTTTTTTCATTTATACCATTGTAGTCATTCTGTATATTTATCTCCTGGTTCTCCTTACTTCATTCAGCATTGGGTTATAGATGTCTAAAAAGGGTTCAATTTGTCTCTCAAGTCCCAAGCTGCATCTACACATTTTAAAAAAATCACACCTAGGAAAATTGTCTGGAAAACATCTGAAAATCTTTGTGTGCTGTGAGTTGAAGATTAATCTATACTTTAAGACTTCATGGGGGGACAGCAAATATGAGAGTATACCAGGCAAAGCTAGTCAGTGTGGGGTGCCACCCCCCTAATTTTTACTGATGAGGACAATGAGGCACCTACAGGCTAAGGGACTTATCCAAGATCACACACTAATAACTGAGATAGAATTCAAATTCAGACCTTCCTGATCCTAGTTTCATTGCTGCTCTGTCCACTACTCCATGCTGAATCTTCAAGGAACAGAATATGGATTTCACTTTCCATGATGTTCAGGGCTGTGGTGAAGATTTATTAATTAACTCTAGAAGCCTGGAGTGGGAATGGGGGGAAGATTTTGTAAAAAGATGGAGAAAACACAAACTGGGACTGATTTAATGATCTTGAGTAACAAGGGGAACTCCTGAGAATGAGAAATGGAAACAACAGCTTTTTTTAATCATTGAATTCAATGTGGAGCCAGGAGACGAGACATCCTGACCACTAAAAAAGATGTAAGGCTGTGATTACAAAATGGGAGCTACATTAAAGATGGAAGCAGTAAGGAAGACCATTGAATAGAAACACTTAGCTTTTCATTAAGGTAAAGTCAATCTGGGGCCAGTGTGCAAATGCAATCAGGTTGCTAAGACTTTGCCTTTGTTTTGTTCCCATTTAAAAGACATATCTGGAGTAGCTTATTTTCCAAAGCGTTTTTTTAGATGAAAAGAGGATGAGATTATATTCAATAGAAATTGGGGACTGATGAGGCTTTTTTATAAATTTGCTACTAATTTCTGTTTCAATGAAATGCATTGCTATTTCGCTACTTTTCTTTGTCTGAGTCTCTAGGCATGGCAAGCCACTAAATATCTAGATCTGAGTTAACTTCATACATTTCCAGTTTTCGAGGATGTGTTGTTTAACTGGGTGGTTGCAAGTGATCCAGAGAAATAACATATCATTGGATAGTTCCCACATTTTGAACCAGAGACTTATTTTGTCTGAAACTGATCAAAATAAGGGCTATGTTATACCGACTTAAGAATAGCACAGTTTCTTGAGTAAGGGATATGATATTTCTGTTCTCTATGTGGGCCAGATTTCACCTGGATTATCATATTCCATTCTGGAAATGACATTTTAGAAGAATATGGATAAGCTGGAGTGCTCAGAGAACGATAATCACAATGATAAAGGGTCTTGTGACCAAACTATCCATAGTAAAATACAATGAAGGAGTTATGTATGTTTAGACTCATAAGGTGTCAATGGGTATATGAAAGACTTCCATCTGGAAAGGGGAGTAAGACCTGCCTGGCTATAAAAAATTGAGGATAAAAGAATGAAAGGTGCAGAAAAGCATATTTAGGCACAATTTAAGGGAAATTTCCCCAAGAACTAGAGCTGTCCAAAAGGCTGCTGGGTTCCTTGTGAACGAGTGGGTTGCCCCCTCATTTGAGGTACTCAGTAAAAGGCTGGAAGACTTTGAGAAAACTGTGGAATGACTTCTTGGTCAGGCACAGGATGAATTGTATGGTCTTTTAAGTTCCTTCCAACTTTGAGTTTCTGTGGTTCTAAAAACATTTCCATAATGTCTGGAGTGATCAAGGACTTTTCCTCAGACTACCCATTCACTGTCCATGGTGCCATTTCTTTAGCTTCCATGTTTTGGCTGCAAACTGAACCTCCTGCATTACAGATTAGCACAATTTCTGCTTTATTCATTGCCTTTTTTTCCTTTCCCATAGATCAGTGGGGGCTTTATAAATGCATCTATCAGCAAAGGAGTTTCAAGATATGCATAATTTGCATGGCATGATCTGCCAATCCTTACTACAAAGATAATCTGTATCCAACTTGTACTTTATATCATACTTTTGAAGAGATAATCTGATTCAGGTGGCACAATTTCCCATCCTTGAAGACATGTGAAGATTCAAGGGAAACCTCCTGTGAGAATAATTAGAACCTTCAGGTGGAATGGAAATAGTAAGGAATGGCTAGGGAGGATAGCTTCCACATAGCCCAGAAGCCCAGGGGTGTGAAATCTGTGGCCTTGAAGCCACATGTAACCCTTTAGGTCCTCAAGTGCATCATT
Source organism: Pseudocheirus occidentalis (assembly GCA_028646575.1). Classification (NCBI taxonomy): domain Eukaryota; kingdom Metazoa; phylum Chordata; class Mammalia; order Diprotodontia; family Pseudocheiridae; genus Pseudocheirus; species Pseudocheirus occidentalis. The sequence goes on along the minus strand of CM053597.1, from coordinate 21,923,329 downwards.
TGACTAAATCCAGACTTCACAGAACAAATCTTTTTATTAAGGGGATTTGTTTCAGTCAAAAAAAAAATCCAAACAAAGGGGATTTTTTTTGGTTGAGGGGATTTGTCTGGATTTTTGGAGGGAAACAAATCGCCTTAATAAAAAAATTTGTGAAGTTTGGATTCAGTCCAAAAGGCACACTTGAAGACCTAGAGAGCCGCATGTGACCTCAAAGCCATAGCTTCCCCACCCCTGCCCTAACCAAAGCTGGATAAGCAAATGCAAAGGATATGGAGTGGATTGGAGAAGATAAATCTGGCTTGTGTATACAGACATGCACATATAAACATATGGAAAGTAGAAATAGCTAGGCTAAGATGAAGCATCAAAATTAAAAGCAGATGACATACTACAGGAGACCCATAAATACAAAATGATAGACTGAGCTGAGAGGCAGATCCTTTTGGGAGAGAAGCAGATGGGAAAAGTGGAGAGGGAAGTGATGGAGGAGATAAAATGTCAAGACAGGTTGCCAAAGGGCAGCAAAGAGAGAAACATCCAAAGAGAAGCAGTTTGGGAGATGGTACCAGTTTGTGAATTTCAGTGCCTTGTCAATATCACAAGCGACATTGTCTGCTACTTCATCTTTTCCAACACTGGTCAGCTTTTAAATATGTGGAGAAAACTTCAAGCACTTGGCTCCCAATAAATCAGGCAGAATGAGCTGTCTTCAGAGAATAAAGCAACAAAGCATGATGTTGCAATGGGCAAGCATTTATGACAGATTCTCTTTAAGTTGATTGAGGTTTTGCAAATATGTTTCTCACATAAGGATTTGCAATGGGATTATCCAGCTTAGCCAGGAAATGGTTTTCTTTTTTTATCTAGATTTCTTTCTTTTTTCCCTCCCTCCTTAACATTTAAGCCCACCAACTAGAATTTTCAGTGGAAAGTCTGGCTATTGAAATGAAGCAGAGCTTCATTTAGTTTAGACACAAGGCTTACTTAGCTCAATAAAAAGAAGAAAACATTAGTGGGGCAGGGATGGGGCTGGTTATCAAGCTGTGTTATGTTTTCTAAAGTTTGTACAAAGCTTTCAAGGAAAGCAATTAAAAAATATCTCCTCTGTATCATTGGCAAAACACATGCTATAATCATGAGAAGGAAAATGGAACAGACATTCAGTAAGAAACTGAGGACAAGTCCTCAGGCACAAGATGAGTGAAGCACACAAAAAAGTTGCAAAGGACATTAAAGTGTAAAATCTTCCCTATTTTAGAGAAGAAAGATGTTATTTGTAGGACAGGATGCTTTCAAATTAACAATGAGCTCTACTCTCACAGGTCAGCAAAAACTCTTGTTTTTCTGGGGAAGATTTTCTCTATTCCCTTCTCTTATCCAACTCCCCACCCTCCAAGCAGTTCTCCCCTCTATTTAGAACTGTGCATCACTAGAAAGAAGAGAAGCAGTTGTATTTTAAATAACTGAAAAGAGAAGAGAAAATTTCTGTCCTCTTTCATCATTCCCCTATTAACTTTTCTCTTTTCTAAACATGTTTCTATTTGGTAAGGGTAGGCTGGAGTCTGGGTTCCCTAGGACCAATGTCAATGTTCTGAGCCTGATGTCCTTGTTCTGAGCATATCCACAACCCCTCTTGCCACATACTCTTTCTAAGCTGAGAGACTCAATCACACGTAGAACATTGGCTACTGTTAGCACTTCCAGGATCTGTGATTTCATCAGTCTGGGTACTCCTGCCACCAACACAGCTTATGGACCATCTGTACTCTAGTAAATAGCACCTTGAGTGACTATAGCCAAAACAATTCATCAACTGTTGTCTGAGCCATTCTGAACTTAGATTGGCCTGTCCTCTGATTTTGGCTGGCTCCCTAATCAAAGTCTGTCCCATTGGGTAGTTGGATACTACCCACATGTGCTGCTGTTCTGCTGGCATAATGATTGTAGACCTAAGGGTTACCTTAATGTAGCAGGGCAGGAAAGAAAAGAGGGGAGATGAAATGAAGGGAAAGAGAAGAAGAGAAGGAAGGAAAGAAGGGAAGGAAGAAAATAATAGTCATGGAACATTAGATTGGTCTTCAAAGGTTACAAAGGGACATACCTTTTTGTTTGACTCTCAATAAGTAGTATGAATATTATACTTTTATAGAGCATTCAATAAGCTTTGAGTAAGTGTTTATTTTGTGTCAGGCTTGGGAATACAAAAAAAAAGTTCCTATCCTCAAAGGGCTTACCTTTTTTGGGAAAAGACAAGATAAGCATGTATAGGCTAGAGGAACCAGCATTCCAACTCAGGTATTCTGCCTCCAAGGCCAATATTTTTCTCCCCATCAGTATATTTCTCATCCTTGGGCACTCAACACGTCTCTCTTCACAGCACAAAATGACAGTGAGAATCTGGTGGGATATCACTTGTCAGTGTCTTGCTCAAATAATATTCAAGAAACAAAAAAAGAAAGCATAGTATTTAATTTAACAAACAGACATTTGGGTGGGAAATGTGGCCTTAGAATTACTGAATTTTCCTGGAAATTGGCAGATACCAATTGTTTTGTCCCATTTTGTCCCTTCTCTGGCAGTTGTGCATCTCTGGATTTCTGTGGTTTTCAGTAAAATGACAATTACAGTAACATTTACTTATACTTAGCTTTCAGGACTCATGATAAATGATAAAGGTACTTGGATTAAACTTCCCTCTCTTTTTAAAATAAGGAAACTGAGGCTGTTAGAAGTTAAATAACTTAAGTATGAACTACAAGGCTAGTAAATATCATATTTTTTTCCTTAGAGAAAGTCTAGATTGGCTACAATTATTGCTATCCTCCTTATTTTTCATAAATGGCCTTTTGATTCCATTTGCATAGCTGTAACGCCATATCAATAAGAGGATTGACTCTGTAGGATCTATATTCATTTCCCTTCATACAATGTTAGCTGCCTACATTAGCCCACCCATTTTCCCCAAACAGCAGGACAAAGATGTATAGATCATTTCGCATTCTGAAGGTACAACTTGACCATTAACATGCCATTTGTTCATTCATAAAGGTATTTATTATCTCTCTGTCCTCATCTTTTACCATAGTGTCTGGCATTTAGTCAGGGCTTATTAAGTACATACTATAGCAGAAAAAATCAAAGGTTCTGGAGTTAGGGTACCTGAGTTCTAATCCTGTCTTTGTCAGGATGTGTCACCTTGGGCAAGCCATTCCACCTTTGAGACTTCCAGAGCTCAGTTTCCTCATCTGTAAAGTAAGGAGGATAGACTAGATAAGTGATTCTCAACCTGTGGGTCGCAACTCCTTTGGGGTCAAATGACCCTTTCACAAGGGTCACAGGGGTCACCTAAGACCATCAGAAAACACATATTTCTGATGGTCTTAGCAATGGAGACACCGCTCCTCTACCCCTCTCCAGGCAGGTCTGCCCACATGAAGACACACCCACATACAAGTATTAAAGGGTCGTGGCATTAGGTAGGTTGAGAACCACTGGATTAGATGATGTCTTGGGATTCTTTCAGCTTCAATTCTCTGATACATTGTGCCATAAATTATGCTAGGCTGCTGGAGATACAAAGACAGAAACAATAGATGCTCTAATAATATTCATCTGCAATTCTTTAAAATTTAGACCCCGCTTTTCTTCACCATCCCATAAATAAGGTCATACAAATATTCCTATCCTGTTAGGGGGAGGGAAGGGGAGCTATGCAGAGCTTGGCTGATGCAATTTGCTGTTAGGATTGCAAGTGTATTAAAGGGTACCTTGTAAGGAAATGCTGTGAATATTGAAAGATGATTGGGTTGGGGAGGGATTAGGGGAGGAGATAAGCGTATATAAGGAGTGGCTGAGCTCCGGGGTCTCTCTCTTGTTCGGGGATGTGATCGCGACCGAATAAACACCACCTCTTTTCACCTCGGGTGCTCTGTCTGGTTATTCCTCCTCGGAGGCCGGTGCCTGGGACGCTGGGCTACCGAAGACTTGCCATGGGAAAGGGTAAGTGAGAGGGCAGGGTTTTAATCAAGCACGTGTCTCCCCTTACGGCCCCCCGCACTATCCCCATTTTGCAGATGGTGAAACCAAAGCACAGAGAGCTAAAAAGAGGTTCCCCACAGTTACAGGACCAGAACTCTTAACAGGTCTCCAAACTCCAAGTTCAGAGCTCCTCCCACTGTACCAAAATCAGGACCTAGTCAACTGTGTCAAGTTAAGTCAAGTCAGTAGTCATTGATTAGGCAAACACAAATAGTATTAGGCAGTGATTGTACCACATTCAATGTATACAAACAAAGGCAAAACATATGTCTTGCTCTTAAGGATTTTAATGAGGAGAGTCAACATGGAAACCATTATGTACAAACCAGATATAGAGAAATGAAAAGATAATAAACAAAAGGAAGGCAGTAGCATTGAGGATTGGGAAAGATTTGTTACCAAAAAGGGGGCTCTAACTATGACTTGAAGGGAGTCAGGGAAGCCAAGAGATGGAGATGAGAAAGGAAGAATTCCAAGCATGGAGGACAGGCAGAAAAATGCCTGGAGTCAGGCAATGGAACAGCTTGTAAGAGAGCAGCAAGGAGGCAAATATCACTGCATTATTTAGTCCACGGAGGGGAATCAAGCTGTAAGGCTGTAACAGTAAGAAAAGCCCATGATATGGAGGGCTTCAAAGCCAAACAGGGGGTTTATATTTGATTCTGGAGGCAACAGTGACCCGCTAGAGCTGATTCTGTGCAGGAGGAAGAGAGAGTAAGATAGTCAGACCTATGTTTTCAAAAGCTCACTTTGATAACTGAGTGGAATATGGTGTTTGTTTTCTTGTTCAGTCCTTTCAGTCATGCCCCACTCTTTGTGGCTCCGCTTGAGGTTTTTGTGGCAAAGATACTGGAGTGGCTTGCCATTTTCTTCTCTAGCTCGTTTGGCAGATGAGGAAACTGAGGCAAACAGGGTTAAGTGACTTGCCAGGGTCACACAGATAGTAATGACAGACTGGAATACAATGTGACTTGAGGCAGGGAGTCCAATCAGAAATCTGTTGAGATAGTCCAAGCAAGTGGTGATGAAGTGCTGAAAGGTTGCACACCTAGGGGGTCTAGGCAGATGGAAGTGCCTCAACAGTAATAGTCAAGTTAGGAAGAGGAGAGGGTTTGAAGGGAAAGGTAAGGAATTCATTCATAAATATAGTTCATTTAAGATGTCTATAATGTATCCAATGGGCAGTTGAAGACATTTATTGGATGTTTGAAAATGCTCATCACCAGGAAGTTTGACAGCCAGTTGTTGTTTTTGTTTGCTTATTTTGGCCACAACACCTCATGGAAATAGCAAGGCATAGAGATAGGGGATACAGTCTTATGTGTCATACCCAACTTTGCCTCTCTCCCTTTGCCTCTCTACCTTTGCTCTGTTCTTCTCCATTTTGGCTCTTCTCCCATTCTCACATCTATAGTAGGATTAGATAATGTTTAAAGTTGTATCTGTGTAAGTCACTAAACACTCAGAGCACCAGATCATTCTCTAAAATTATGATCTGAAGTCAAGTTGACAAGTAGAACATGTCCCAAAGGATGCTGTGAGCATGAGATGCAATAAGGTATGTGAAGCACTCTGCAGTCTGAAAGAAAGCAGTGTATGAATGTGTTATGGTAGGAGGTGCTCAAGCGATATGTGGGGGTTGATTAAATGAGTAATGGATTTCTTTTGGAAGCATCAAAAAGGCATTCTCTGGGTAGGAATGAAGGACTTTTCCACCTCTGAATCTTTCCCCTTAAATATTAAGGGTGAATGCAAAAACTTCAAGGCTACCCAAAGGGGGTCAAACAAGGAGCAAAACTGGAATTCTAGGGTCTGCTCTGGGCTCAAGCCTCTCCTCAGTCACCCAAGTAGATCCAGGAGGCTTCCAGGAGTCTGACTACTTCTAGGCCAGAGGTTCTTAACCGCTTTGGGGGGTATATAGATTTTGGGGATGTTTATAATTTTGAATAGGAAATGCATTTTATTTCAATATAATTGGTTTCCTTTTTATCCTAGGTATTTTTATTTTGTGCATTTAAATATATTCTGGGAAGGAGTCCATAGGCTTCATCTGACTGCACCAGAGGGGTCCAGGACACTAAAATGAGTTAAGAATCCCTGTTATAGCTCTTCTTGTCTGTTCTGGGATGATCCTGAAGGGTTCTAATTTGTTTCTGAAAACTCCATTTTTTGTATCATCATCATCATCATCATCATCATCACCATCATCATCATCATCATCATCCCTAGTACTTATATAGTGCTTTAATGTTTCCAAGTGTTTTATTTATATTAAATAATCTCATCATCACAACAGTCCTATGAGGTAGATGCTATTATTGTCTCCAGTTTGTAGATGAGAAAACAAGCTAAGAAAGGTTAAATGACTTGCCCAGGGTCATACAGTTATTAAATATCTGAGGCAGGATTTGAACTCATGTCTTACTGACTTCAGGTCCAATGCTCTTTTACAAGAGTTTATTTATAATAGGAGCTCTGGAACAGACTTGGGATTATAGATCTAGAACTGGAAGGAATCTCAGAGGTCATATAATTAAATGCCTTTATTTTACAGATGAGGAAATTGAGGCACAGAGAGGTGAAGTGACTTGTCCAAAGTCACTCAGCTAATAAGTCATTAACTATTTATTAAGCACCTACTATATGTCAGGCATTGTGCCAAATTCTAGAGATACAAAGAAAGACAAAAGGCTGTCCTTGACCTCAGGGAGCTCACAGTCTAACTGAAAAGACAACAGTCCAGCAACTACATGCAAACAAGATACATAGAAGAGAAACTGAGGATAACTTACAGAGAGAATTAACATTAAGAGGGATGAGGGAGGGCTTCTTACAGGGGATAGTATTTTAGCAGCAACCTCCAGGAAGTAAGGGAAACCAAGAGATGGCAATGAGGAAGGAGAACGTTCCAAGCATGGGAATATCCAGTGAAAATGTCCAGAAATATAAACGACAGGGAGGATTTGGACTCAGTTTCTTTGATTCCAAAACCTCCTTTGCATAGTACACTCCTTCCTCTCATATTGCCTGGCCCAGTGCCATCATAGGTTTCTTATTTTAATCTTTTCATGACTCAGTCCCCTTATCTGTAAAGTTAGGACTAACATACTGGCACTGTGTATGTAGTAACTTGTGTGGTTATTAGTAGGAAAGTATTTCATAAACCTTATAGCGGTATAAAGGTGTTATGAGTCTTATTATTCCCCTTTGTTTTCTAAGGTATGGCCCACATCCTGACACTGTGGAGTGGCTTCTACCAGAAGATGCCTTGGGCCTGGGTTTGGAGCACATGCCAACTACTCGGCTTTTGGGCAGCTCAAGGGAGAGAGCAGCTCCCATCTCTTGGCTGTAGGCAGGACCCTTTACTTGGCAGGCATGTTAGGGTAGGGAGCACAGCTGAGCATGCCATCCTACAATCACTTTCCTTACAAGGGGTAGAATTGAAATCATTCAATTACCATGCCATGGCTTCCAGGTAATTAACGCACTCCAGCAGCATCATATCAATTAGAAAATCTAACAAAATGGCAGCTTGGTCTGGAGCCTAGAGATACTGAGGTCTCAGTGAGCTCCATCTCTGCAGATGGGAACCTTTGGACTCAGTTAGTCTCCAGATCTTTAGCCCCAGATATCTGTCATTTCCCAAGGACCTTTAACAAGCTGCTTTCCCCATTAATGAAGAGTCCCACGGGTTTTATTAGGATTTCAGACCAATATTACAGTCAAAGAGGTCCATTAACTCAGAACTGATGTCCATATGGAGGCATGTGAAGGGTCATAACCAATCTATGGTGTTAGTTGAAAATCAGCATGGCCATTTGCCTGTCACCATTTCCTTCTAAATCAGAAACAAATCTAATGAAACAAGAAGTAGTAGGGTATTGGTTAAAGAATTGTTGAAAGGACTTCATAAAAGAAGGGAGTAGATATGTGTGATCTATCCGTGCTTGTATATCCATCTGTTATATACACATATATAAATTTATATATACATATGTGCTTATTTACATATTTATATTTACATACACATATACATACATGCTGGTATGCTCATATAGTATAAAAGCTTATATATACATATTCATAAACAGTTATGTACAAACTGCTTATATATGCACATGTTACACATGTTTGTGTGTATATACATTTATATATACTCATATGTGTATACATACATATACATATGTGCACATTACATATTATATAAGCATATTATATATCTTTATATTAATATGTGCTTATTACTATACATGCTTATAAATACATATTTGCTTATATACATATATAAATGTTTATACATATGTACATCTTATATGTTTATTTGTAGATATAGTGTATATGCATATGTGTGTATATATACACATATACACACATATATACACATACACACATACACATGCACATGCACATGCACATACACATACACATACACATACACATACACATACATATACATATACATATACATATACATATACACACATCTATTCTCCCTTACTGTCACAACCTTCTACATATGACCTCTTGAGCTGCTAGTGCCTTCTAACAGAATCTATTTCTATGTATTTATAGGTGGGTGTGTATTGTCTTTACCAAAAGACTGTAAGTACCTTGGGGACAGGAACTATTTCTTTTTTTCTTTGTATTTCTATCACATAGCACAGTTCTTGGTACAGACTGTAGATGCTTAATAAATGTTTGCTGACTTGTTGGTTGCTATGCTCCTCCAAAGAATTTTCCCTCAGTATCTCTACATGAAAGTGGTGATGATCCAGAACACTTGAAGGCTTATGCCAAGGGAACTATTTCATTTTAAGGGAAAACCAAGTCATGGAGGACCATCAATCTGTATCAGTCGATGGAGACACAGAGGGTATCCCAGGTCATTGCACCCTTGATGTTCTCTTTCCCAACCCTTTATACCATATTTCTCTTTTTATCTAATGCATCTCATTATTGCCCAATTCAGAGAGTTCAGCTCTACTGCCAAGGCCTCATTTGACCTGGTATGAAAAATAAGTCTAGTATTTTAGATTGTGAAACAGATGGAAAGGGGGTGTTTTCTTTCTGATCACCAAAGAAGGATGATGTATTTGAGGAAACTTTAAAATCAGTGATTGTAACTTTATAAAAATGCTAGTGTTAGATAATGTATTGTAGTTCGATAGAGGTTTTACAATTGGATACTACCTTGCTATGCCCATACTTTAATGTCCCATCTCTCTCCTCTCCTCTCCTTTCCTTTCCTCTCCCATATCCATCCTTCCTAGTTCCACCCATGACTTTGTGACCTCACGTACGTTACTTTAACCCTCTTGACCCTATAAAATGAAGAGGTTATAAAAGACATGAGATGGAAAATGCTATCCACATCCAGAAAAATAACTGATTGAGTCTGAATGCAGATCAAAGTGTACTATTTTCACTTTTTTTTTTTTGGAGAGGAGAAAGCAGGGCAGTTAGAGTTAAGTGACTTGCCCAAGGTCACATGGCTAGTAAGTGTCAAGTGCCTGAGGCTGAATTTGAACTCAGGTCCTCCTGATTCCAGGGCTGGTACTCTATTCACTGTGCCACCTAGCCACCCCCTATTTCCACTTTCTTTGTGGTTTTTTTTCGTATTTTTCCCTTTTGTTCTCTTCTTTCACAACATGACTTAAGTGGAAACGTATTTTATATGATTGCATATGTATAATCTGTGTCAGATTGCTTGCTGTCTTGGATGCAGAGAAAGGGAAAACAGGAGAGAGAAAATTTTGGAACTCAAACTCCTATAAAATGAGTGTCGTAAATTATCTTTACATGTAATAGGAAAAATAAAATGCCATTAAAATTAGTAATAATATAAAATAAACAAAATGAGGGAATGGACTAGAATTCTCGAGAGCTCCTTCCAGCTCCAAATCTATGATGCTTTGATGATATGCTATAATGCCTTGTGACTTGAGCTAAGTCACTTCATCTCTCTAGGTCCCAGCTTCCTCCCTTATCAAAAGATGGGTTGGTACCAGAATTTCTCCAAGGTCCTTTCTGACTCTGTGACCTAAATGGAAATGTCTGCTTAACAGCTTTGGTACATTCTGACAACTGTGTCTTTGTTGCTCTTGGTGAGTGGAGTAGAGGGAAAGGATGAGGGTGTGCCTTCTCACTTGAGTCTGTTGGATGGATAATTAACTCAATTCATAGAATGATAGATCTGGCGCAGGAAGAAAACTTAAAAATTGTCTAGCAAGACTCCCTCAATTCATAAAAGAGGAAACTAAGGCCTAGGGGGTGACTTAGCCAAAGTCACAAAAAGATAAGCAATTTGGAGCTGGAATCAACTTTGGATTTGGTCTAACTCCTTTGTTTTACAGATAAGGATACAGAATCACAGAGAAGTGAAGTGACTTGCCCAGGGTCATGCAGCTTATATCTCTGGTAAGGTTTGAATCCAGCTCTTCCTCCCAACCCCAGATCCAAAGCATTCTGCATTATACCATTGATTCACAAAATTAGTATTATTTGCAAGATAAGTACAGAAATAATTGGCCTTAAGGACAGCTAGGTGGCAAAGTAAATAGAGCACTGACCCTGGAGTCAGGAGGACCTGAGTTCAAATCCAGCCTCTGACACTTAACACATACTAGCTGTGTGACCTTGGGCAAGTCACTTAAGCCCAATTGCCCTGCCTTCTCCCCTGCAAAAAGCAAAAAAAAATAAAGAAGGAAAAAATAATAATAATTAGGCCCTGTCATCCAACCTGACATTTTCCAAAAAGGAGTAACAAAAGGGTGGGGGACTATCTTAGGACCCCTTTGAGAAAATAGGTCACATTTTAATGAGATTGGTGAGCATGGGAACATGAGGGAGATGTGACTATCTAGGCTGGGGAGGAAGAAGGAAGTCAGATAATTGTCAAAGAGCACAGAGAGAAGAGTTTAGCTATTCTCACAATTAAGATTTTTTACATCCAAAGGCCATTATTGCCTACAAATGGCCTGTAATGCTGATCATTTATTAATTCTGTCTGTCCTGCTTACTCCTACCAGAAATCCCTCATTTCCCAAAGCTGTTAGCTGGATTGAGTTCTTGGCAATGGAACACTCACCGGGTACAGAAGACACTCGAATTTCTAAATAGAAGCCCAAACCAGGAAGATGAAGTCCAACTAAGGAGAGTGGATGCTGAGAAAGGCTGTAATCAAAAGGGGACCGTATTTAACCCCCATTTTCCTTATATAAACATGCGGTGAAGCCCCTATTTTGTATTTTCTGGAGACAGTTTAATATTGCCCCCAGTGGAAAAATATAAATGAGAAGAAATTAACAAAATACCCAAGATACTTTGCTAGTAGAAAGTGTTGAACTTGGTGTCAGGGAGACCTGGATTTGAGTCCCACCACTGATACTCACTAGCTATGTGACCCTTAGCCAGTCCCCTGTTCTCTCTCAGCCCCAATTTATTTGTCAGATAAGGAAAATAATGCCTGTAGAACCTATCTCTCAGCGTTGCTGGGAAGACCAAAAGGTCACCCAGGGAAGCCCCAGTGCTATTCTTCCAGCACAAGCCTTCCATTGCCACTGCCCTACAGTGTGTCTCTATTCCCTTTAGTACCAGAGGGGTCATTGGCAGTCAGGTGAGATCTATAGACTCCATTCTCAGAATCATGCTTTTAAATATGTGAAAAAATGCAAAGGAATGAAGAAGAAACCAATTAAGGTGAAATACAGTTATCAGAATATTAACAATAGCAGGAACAGCACCAAGGATCACGTTCATTGCCCCTGGATTAAAACCTTGTCCTCAGCTAAAATGCAAACACTTCTGTTTGGCATTTTAAGTCCTTGAATTGGCTCCAGTCAACTTTTCCAAGCTGATTACACACCATGCCCCTTAATGCCCTCTACAATCCAGCCAAAATCAACTACACAACATTCCATCTTTCCTCCATGCCTTTACATATCCTGTCCTCTTTGCTTGGAATATATCTCTTCCTTATCCCACAAACTTTCATATATTCTATGTTCCAGCCTAGCTGGATGATTCTTTGTTCCCCAGTCTTGCATTGACTTTTCATTCATTTAACTAAACTCTTTTCTATTTTTGAAATCAATCCCTCCCCACCTCTCATCAGAAGTTTCTCATTTTGAACCCCTTATATTACTATAATGTGTCCTAACAGAAAGACTGCTAATGGGCAGCTACATTTGTAGTAAGAAAGAAACTCATGAGCAGTCAGACAGGCATCTTCTAGAAATATATACATGCATTCTTTAAAAACAAAACAAAACAAAACAAAACAAAACAAGATGGACAATTTCAACCAATGAGAACTTGCGTCAATAAATAGCATTCTGTTCCTTGTGGGTTATTTTTCTTAGAAATCTATCCAATAATGAATGCCATTAGCTCAATAATTCAACAGATGGCACATTAGTCTTTAGACCAAAAGCAAAATTTAGGATTGTCTTGCTTTTAAAAGCGCCCTTCTTGGAAAAGAACATGGCTTTCAATGCTAGGAATGGAGAGACCACCTACTTATCTCAACCTTGTCCTTAAAAAGCAGAAATCACACAGCAGAATTATTTTTTTTTACTATTTGATACCAAATCATTCACAGGGAAGCTAGCTGTCTAGGCTACTTTCTTTGAAGTCCTGAACAAAGATAGAACATAAGTAACCCCAGATAATCATTTGACAAGGCACCGCCGGCAAACCAATGTGATTAGGGGAGAGCTTTGATTTGACTTAGCTCTCTGTCTGGACAACACCTATCACTCCTTTTCCCTGGCACCTCAAGCCTAAAGCAAGGTGTCAAAACTAATTACTCTTATCCTTATGTGTCAAAGGCCAGCTCTGAGAGAGTCCATTTAAGAAAGTTCAGGCCAGAGTTTTGCTCACGGTCTATTCTTTCTCTCCTGGCTCAATCTATCTCAGGATTGTTGGCTCACCATCTGATTCCTGGTGCATTCCTTGATTAAGACATGGATCTTGATTTTTTTTGTATTTACCCATGGAATTCAGATCACCCATCCTCCTGAACTTTGACCACCATGCTAGGAGTCAAGCACTCACTTACAGTATTGGTAAATGTCCCATGGGATTGACCATAAAACAATGTATGCTTTGCCTATATAATACCTGACCTTCGGATGAATAAATGAATTTGCTTGCAACTTACTTGCATTTTCCACCTGACCCACATTCATTATTTACACCTTCCCATGAGGTGGCCCACGCAGTGCAGTGGGCTGCACTTTTGTAATTATGTTCTCCTTTTTCTTCTCTTTTTGAACTCTCAGAGGAGGCATGAGTGAGAGGAAAAGTGGGTTAGACTTGGGGGCAAAATTTTTACCCTGGTCTCTTTTGACACGCTTGGTAGCTGTATGACATTGGACAAGTGCTTTCTCTTCCCTGTGACTCATCTGTAAAATGGGGATAATAAGACTTGAAATCAATGACTAATTAATGGAGTGAGCATGAGGGCAGAGTGAGAGAGTATACATAAGGCTGTCTATGAATATTAAAGCAAATTTCAGCTACAATTATCATTCTTGGTAGTATAATTGTTCCTGGGTCCCTCCAAAGATAATTCCTCCCCAAGCTCCATCAAGTTACTCAACCTTGAATTTGCCAAGTACAGAGAAATGACTATATCAGGAAAATGACTTAATAACATTGAAGACATCATCTTCCTCATTTTAACAGGGGATAAAATGAGGCAAAGGATTACTCTAGAATGCAGGAATTTCAGTCATCATAAAGCTCAATGGGGCAATCTGCAATTATGCATGGAAGGTGACTGTCTTCTCTGCTAACAAGAGGGAGAGAGTCCCAGTGCTGACAAACTCACTTAGGGAGAACAAAGGGTAGCCAGTTCTCAATTATCACATGGCTAATTTTCTTGCTTGAAGCTTATCTGAGTCCTTGGCTTTCCTTATTAATCTATCAGGCAGTGAGATGGAATGTAAACAATGAAAATCAATGCATTTTCTCACTATTAAGATCTTTGAGTTAGAACTAGTAGGGACCTTAGAGGCCAACTCTCTCATTTTACAGATGAGGAAATTAAGGGCCAGAGAGGTGAGGCTACTTGTCCAAGGTCACACATCTAGTAAATGGCAGAGTCTAGGGAGATGGGTAAAAATCCTACACCACCCAAGTCCAACCCACTTTTCATTTATTCGTACTACCTCCAAGTAGATTTAGAATCAGAATTTGAACTCATGTCCTATGACTCTAAGCCACCACCTGCCAGAAGTAACAGAACCAGCAAAAGGTCAGAGGGAGACATTTTTTCCAACCTAAGAAAACCTAGGAGGTTGTCAGGTGAGGTCTGTGACACCAGGGTTGAAGATGACCCAGAATATAACAGTAACATCAGGCATGGAACTTGGAAGCAGCTGCTAACACTGCAGCAGCAGTAGCAGGTTTGGAAGGTGTCAGGCCAGAAGTGGCAAGAGGAAGACAGACAACTCATCAGAAAGAGATTACAGGGGACCCTTTGCCAGCACTGGCTGCAAGTGGTGCTGACTGGCAACTCTATTATCCATTTGCATTTCTGGGTCAGTGCTTGTGGCTATAGGGGAACAGGAGACTCTGGGAAAAGACAAGAGCACTGACTGGGAGAGCAATGATCACAACTCTCCCTGGATTACACCACCTTGAAAATGTTAAAACTTGTAGGACTCCAGAACTAGCTCTGAAAAGAATAGCAAAAAAATCCCTTAAAGTTTGGGGCAATGCACAATGCATCCCTACCCCAAGGTGAACAGAACCCAACTTTAACATAAAGGTCAATGTTAAGAAAGAGGCTGGAAAATGAGAACAAAAATTTGACCATAAAAAGCTACTATGATGGCAGGGAAGACAAAGACACCAACCAACTAAGATAACAATGTGAAAACGACTGCAAAGTTTCAAAGCAAATGTTAATTGGACCCAAACCCAAAAAGATTTTCTGGAAGAGTTAAAGAAAGAGATAAGAATGGTAGAGGAAAAATTGGGAAAAGATGAGGGGGGAGAGAGGGAGGCAGAAGGAAAGAAGGAGAGAGAAGAGAGGGGGAGAGAGAGAGAGAAAGAAAGAGAGAGAGAGAGAGAGAGAAGTAGAGAGAGAGAAGAAGGAAGAAAAAAAGAGGAGAAAATTATGAAAAGACAGTTGATAATAGAGCGCAAAAAATTCTGGAAAAATAATGCCTTAAAGAATATTCTATTCCTGCAAGATTTTCCCTACAATTTACTACATTGGGAAATTGAATCTCACAAAAAGTCTAGCAGAATCACAGCTTCTTGTCATTCAAGACATATTATCCATGTGAGAAATTTAGGGAAATATGGATTCATCACTTATCTATCCCCAGGAATACATAAGAAAAAAGTCATTTATACTAATTTCTATATTTATGAGTGATTTTAAAATTTTGATCAATATTATTTTATAACAGATAGTATGCTAACCTTGTATTGTGAAAGGACTGGGTTCAAATTCTGTGTCTAATATTTGCCAGATGAGCCTCAGGCAACTCACTAAGACTAATGGATTAAGTTCCAGATGGGTTGTGATCTGCCTTAGGGCTCCGCTGATGAAATCAAAGATCCACAACATATTTTTGATGTAACTCCTATTATAATCATGATTGTTTTGCATGAACTCAGATTATTTTCATCAAAGCCAAAGACCACTTTAAAAAATGTGGCTAATCAATTTCACTTCACTCTTCATTTTCATGAATATAGCAAAAAGCTGTTTTTGTTTGGTATGCTATCCACAGGAAATTCCCATTCATCAGCATGCATTGCACTTTTTCAGTCCAATTATAATTGGCCCTGAGTTCTTAAAGACTCTTAGTAAGTGCAAAGAATACAATCTTGGTGACAGACTACTTCTGCTTCCCAAAGACCCATATAGCAAAAGATAGAAAGGCTAGTTCACAGAAAGGTGGTCATTAGGTGATAGATTCATTATTTTTTTTTGCTTTTTTTTTTTGGAGGACAGTTGGGGTTAAGTGACTTGCCCAAGGTCACACGGCTAGTTTTTTTGTGTTAAGTGTCTGAGGCCAGATTTGAACTCAGGTACTCCTGACTCCAGGGCCGGTGTTCTATTCACTGTGCCACCTAGCCGCCCCAGATTCATTGTTTTTTGGTAACATGTAGAACACTAATTTTAACAACACGGAGGTGTTGTAAGATTCTGAATAAAGATTATTCTATACAATATTATAATATAATATGCAATAATTTATTCTATTTCAAAGGTTGGTAACCCACATATATAGCCTCACATGTATTTACAGAATCTCACAGTAGGAGGAGACCTCAGTGTCCATCTAATCTAATCCACACTTGAAAAAAAGTCCTCTAATCAACAAAGAAGTTTCCCAGTCTCTGCTTAAAGACCTCTGATGAAGGGGTGCCTGCTACCTTCTCTGGCAGCCTATTCCACTTTTGGAGAGCTATAATTGTTTGTTTATGTTTGTTTTAGCCTTAGAAAGCAATTGCTTAGGTTGTTTGGTAGAGAAGAAAAGGAGGAAGAAGAGTTTCACAATATATAAAGTTTCAGAGAAGATAAGTAGCTATAATTATTAATAATCCTTTCCTGTGTATCAAGTCTAAGTTTTCCTTCATAACCTCCACCTCTTGCTCCTAGGTCTGCTCACTGGGACTAAGCAGTTTAATCCCTGTTCTATGCCATACTGAAATACTGCTTGTTTGGCTGGTTGTTGTCCTTCATTCTTGAAGAGGACAAAAATTACACCACTATGTTAAAGTCAAGTTTCAATGTTTCTGACTGTGTGTGATCAGACCAATGTGAGCTCAGAATGCTCTACCACAGGTCAGGCACAAATAGTCCTTGTAAACATTTGGGGTGGATATTCTGAACTTACACATCCTATTAGGGGTCTGTGATTCTATCGGTATGACTATTCCCTTTAAGGCTGTAGATTGTAAACCATCCTTACCTGCTCATTCTGTGCATCCATGCCTTCATAATTTTTCAGATACTTGAAGACAATTGTGATCCTCCCCTCACCCCATTCCCTACCACACATCTTCTCTTGTCAAGGTTATATATTCCCATTTCCTTCTATTGATCCTGACACACATGGACTCAAAGTACTTCACTGGCATAGTTGACATCCCCTGGGCATACATCTCTTTTAATCAGAGAAGTCAATTCCATCCCCCAGCTATGTTGGGTTAAAGTTTTTCAGGTAGATAGCAACTTAGAAAAAATACGGGTAGGGGCGGCTAGGTGGCGCAGTGAGTAGAGCATCGGCCCTGGAGTCAGGAGTACCTGAGTTCAAATCCGGCCTCAGACGCTTAACACAAAAACTAGCTGTGTGACCTTGGGCAAGTCACTTAACCCCAACTGCCCTCCAAAAAGCAAAAAAAAAAAATATGGGTAATAAAGAAGTGTCAGCCCCATTCTAATCCTCGCAAATACCATATGTTAAACCAGTAACCACTGTTGTTACATCTTGTGCAAGTAAAAAGGCCAAATAATAGTACAACTGATATGAGTCAAAGTGATTGCTGGTAGCAACTTGACTCATTACATTTACATGGAGTGATTTGCCGAAGTACCCTCAGAAGTTAAATCTTCCATTATATATCTTGTTACCCATTTATCACTTTTTAAAAAAAATGTTATTTTCCTCTTTGGATAAAATGTTTGTTCATGGATTTATACTCATCCAAAATGTAAGCCCAATTCCGAAAAATTACACTAAGATACCTGAAGGATTTTGCAATTAAAATGTAGTGGGGTCAAGAGGGAAATAAAATGTCTTATGCTACCAAAAAGGATGAATGCAGAAAATGGTTTGGATTTTGCATAGCTGGATATTAGCCAAACCTCAAGAGCCCCACAGGATTGAAAGCTAGAGATAGCAAGAGTATTGAATAGACTCGAGAAGTGGGACTAGGAAGACTTGCATCCCTAATCCTGTCTTTGACCCTTTCTAGTTGTATGGTCTTAGCAAAGTTGCTTCATCGGAGACTCATTTCTCTCATTCATAAAATGAAAGTGCTAGATTATATAATCTCCCCTAAACTTTAAATCCATGATTTAAATCCTGTATTCTAATTCAACTCCCTCATTTTACAGATGAAGAAACTAAGGACAAGGGAAGAAGCAAATTGCCTTTCACACAGGTAGCAAGTAGATCTAGAATTTTCTCACAGGTTCTCTGATTTTGGCCTCCTATGTCTCAAAAAGTTTTCCTTAAAAGAAATACCTCTAAGACTTTAGCAAATGAAAAGACATCTAAACTATCGAAGAGTCAGTGATCATAGAATCACATGAGAGTTGATCCCAGCATCTGCCTCCATGTTTCCCTCCCTAGTAAGTGCTCAATGAACTTTATTGACTAGATTACTTCATTCTTTCCTGAGATCCACTGCAGTTGGCCTTGACACAACAGAATGAAGAATGGATCTCCTACCAGTGCTGACAAAATATTGACATTAGCACCTATCAAGGTAAAAATAAATCTGGCACCTTGAAGCTGCTGTTACTTCCAGCTTCCAGCCATGTTGCACGAGAGCTTCAGAAAGAGTATTTGGAGTAAGGTCAAGCATTTAATGTAGACTAAATAAGGGAGTGGCTACACTTAATTGTCCATGTAGTGATCTTGAGGTAGACACGCAGAGAATTAAAAGTTAATAGTCAAGTAATGTAATTTCCCCCATATCCCTGGGATTTACAACATTATTCAGGAATTGGATTTGGCCTTTATGAGTACTTCCACTAGGCTAATGCTTATGTAATTTTTCAGCGGTCAGGAAAATAAGTCCCCATTAATGTGGACATAACGATATCTATTCTTCAAGCTCTTTCTGGAAGGGAATAAATTTCACAAGAGAGAATTAAGCTGAAGCTTTTCAAAAAATCTTTGCAAGAGGCTGTGAGAAACTGCAGCAAACTAGACAGAATGCTTGCCTTTAGGTTCCAGCCTTGCTGCTGATAGTTACTAGCTACCTGAATGGCTATGGCAACCTCTCTAAACCTTAAACAACTCCCTAGGACTGGGAACAGCAGAAAAAAGAGTTAGATTTGGAGGAAGAGGTCTAGAGATCAAAACTTGTTTTTGCTATTTGCTATCCTGTGGACCTGGGCAAGTCATTTCATTTATCTGTGACTCAGTTTCCTCATATGTCAAAATGAGAGAATTAGGCTAAATAGATTTTGAAGTCTCTTTCATCTCCAAATCTATGATCCTATGAGGAGTCATTGGTGGGCTGCAGTAGATGAATAAGGTTCTCCTACCAGCAACAATCATAAATCCTTGAAATTAAAGGCTATGATACCAAATAATGCTCATATGGAAATAAATATAATTAATATGTTAATTATATGTGTGCACATATATGTATAGGTGTGTATATACATGTATCTACACCTGTACATATCTATGAATATGTATGGAAAATAACTTCAAGCTCTTAGCCCCAATGGTTCACAATACACTTTGACAAAAGTGCTTAATAATGTTGGCCCCCAGGGGGCACTAACCTCTTAGTAATGTTTTCATGAGAATTATGCACCAGGGATAACCTTTGCTTCCTCCTACTAGATTTAGAGAGATGCCTGAGTCACACCGTATTCCAGGAAGATTTCTGAGGTCCCCTAAGGGTCTCCCTTGGCTTCATTATGAAGCCCAAGTAGTGGTCCAGGCTCAACCCAAAATGATTGCTTTTTCCCATCCTACTCCTTCCTCCCCTCCATAAGCTGGAAGGGTCATGAGATGCAGGCCAACCTATCACTGGTACTGCTGCCCTTTACCGAAATGCCATTCTGGGCTTTCTGATAAAATGATTCTAGTGAACCAGGAGCTACTTTCTGTTTTGAGAGAGTAAAAAGGTGGAGAAGGGGGAAGAACATCATATTGAATCACATATAGATACAAATTTTTAGAGTCAGAAGGAACAGTAGAGGTCATAGTACCAGAAGTCTAGAGCTGGAAGGGACCCAAGAGCCAGGCAGTCCATCTCCCTCATTTTACAAATAGGAAGCTGAGGCTGAAGTTAATTAACTTGTCCAAGGTCATGCATGCAGCTAAGCAACAAAACAAGGATTTGAACTGAGCTCCTGGGACTCCAAATCCAGGCCTTCCCCCCTGCACCAGGCTCTCCCTCCCATATACTTGCTTTTGGAAAGTAGATGCTTGAAAGCTCTCAGATCTTGGTTGAGGTTTTTTGATGGGTCAGTATTTCAATATGTAAGTCACTTTGGGAGCAAATAGGAAGAAGGATACATGAGGGACATTTAGGCAATGCGAAAAACAAAAGTTATCAACAAAAATTTATTTCTTTTTTTAAAAAGACTGAGAGAGAATCTTTATTCAGTAGATGTTTCAGATACAACTCTCCGATTCACAGAAAGGCGTATTAATGCATCTTTCATTATGATAGAGCTTTTGGCCCATAAAAGTCAACTCTGAGCATAAAAAAGGCAGGTGAATCCATAGCATTGATCCCTGTCCAATAAATTACTCTGTTTTACATGGTTCAAAGTTAGGCTTTTATTTGATTTTAAATTAAAAAAATAAATTTCATTATTAAATAGTGAAATGAATCTAACTAATGTTTACATAGTAGCTTACTTAGGAATATACCACCAGAGGAAAAATTATGGTGTAGGCCACCCAAACTAAAATCATTTTAATGTTGGTTTTTCTTTTAAGTCCAACAGTGGCATAATTCAATTAAACTGAAATGCAAAGTCTTAAATGTATACAATGGATGTTGGAAGTAAACCACTCAATCTAATGCAACCCAAAACTAATTTCCACGTCAAAGTTAGTCATTCCCAATACTATACCACAGTGCTAATGTCATCGGCTTCATCTGCTTTCTTTTGCCTGCTTGGCAGGGATTTCAAGTATTCTAGGTGCCTCCTGGCATCCTCCTGATTCTGCCGAACATAATATACCACATATGATATCACCATGGTGAACCAGCCGAACATGGTGACCAGCATGGCATAGTCGGTAGTTTTTTTGGGAAGGTTACAGAGGTCAGCGTCGTTGGCAGCATTAAGGAAAGGCCTCCCGGCATGTTCATCCAGCACGGAAGTCTTACAGATGACGTTGTTTGCTGTCTCGTGGTTAGACGCCATGCTCTTCAGGACTTGTTGTAAGGTGCAGTCACAGTGCCAGGGATTGTTGGCAATCCTGGCCCTGGCCTTCAGGTTGTTGAAAGCATTTTTGTGAACACTCTGAATTCGGTTATCAGATAAGTCCAGCGTCTGCAAGGTCTCTGCCACCCCCTTAAAGGCATGCTCATCTATAAACTCGATGCCATTTTTGGACAAATTGAGAACGCGGAGCTGATGCAAGTCCTTAAAAATCTCATTGGGGATGGATGTTATCTGATTGGAGTCTAAGTAAAGGAGGACTGTTTCAGGAGGAAGATCTCTGGGGATCTCCTTGAGGTTCGCATTGCTACAGGTGACATTTAAACCTCCAGAGGAAGAACAAAGACAGCCTTTGGGACACATACTGGCTGAATGAAAGCACAGTATCATGAGGACAAAACTTTGTAGGAGGAGACACATGGAGAGGGAACGAGTTAACCACAGGTCTACCAAATGCATGCTGGGACGTCAGCATAATCACAAGCCCATTCCTCATTTACCCTGACAAAGGTAGCAAAGGGTCCAGCCCAAGTCAAAAGAATCCCTCCTGGCTTTAACCGATGGGTCAATAAGCTGCCATTAACGTGTGTGCTTCTCTCTTACTCTCTTCCTCTTTACAGGGATACCTGAAGAAAGAAAAGGAGGCAAAGGAAATGAGTTCATATTGGAAGGAAGGATCGTGAAGCATCATCAATATTAAACTAGAAGTGTGGTGAGAGGTCGTGAGCTTCCTTCATGGCGCCTTTACCCAGCTTCTTTCCTCCCCAGCTGCTAGGACCTTCCCCCCAAATCACCTTGGGTCTTTTGGTACCTGTACACACTGGTACTTCATGCTGGCGGGATCTGAAGCCCCTTATGAGATAATTGATCTTTTTCTTTGTCTCTCCAAACTGTCCCTGCCCATCCCCACTTTTCCAGTTTTGTAAAATCATTTTGCTGGCCTCCACATCCTCTGAGCCTCAGCTACACTGCTCCTTGTTGCTTCTCCCAGGTTCCAGGCCATGTTCTTACTCTGTGGATTTGCTCTGGCTGTCTGCGCCCCACCTCTTGTCTTCCTCCGAGCCCCTCCCTGCTTCCATTTACACTGCCTATGTCTTTATGCCATCAGTGATTTATTAATGTCATTCATTGTCTCCCCCATTAGACTATGAATGCCTTCACGACAGAGACCGTATTCTTGCCTTTGCCATCCCCAGTGCTTTCCATAGTGCCCAGCGCATAGTAGGTGATTATAACAAAATGCTTGTGATCTCACTGACCCAGCACCTAGCACCGTGCTTGTAATAAATGCTTGTTGAATGATTGATCCAGTCTTACCCCTTCACTTTACAGATGAAGACTCTGAAGCTAAAAGACCTTAAGGGACATGCTCAAGTTTACATGAGAAGATCCAGAGATGAAGTTATGTGGCACAGTGGTTAGAGTGCTGGCCAGATCACTTGTGTAGATCTCAGTTTAGTAAAAAGAGGGTGAGGCAACATGCTACAAAAGATAGAAGGCTGGTCTTAGAGCCAAGGTCTAGGTTCAAACCCCACTTCTCACCTTAATATTTTCACACATGATAGCTTTGTGACCCTGGGCAAGTCACCTAACTTACTTGGTTTTAGTATTTTCTTCTATGAAAAAGGATTAAAATAGCATCCACCTTACTGAGTTGGTGTGAGACTCAAATGAAATAATATACATAAAGTGTCTTGCAAAACACTCCATAAATGTGGGCTACTAATTTCTGCATTCAGCTCTTTGAACCCCTTAAAATATTATGTAGCTGTGACTATCACAAGAACACTGTCTCTGAAATCAGAGGAACTAGGTTTGAGTTCCACCTCTAATACTGTTTATGTTATTACAATATAGTATTAACTGGGCCTCAGTTTCCTCATCTCTAAAATGAAGGATTAGATCAGATGGCCTCTACAGTTGCTTCCAGCTCCAAATCTATTCTTCTATGTTCCTATGATTCCCCAACACATTTTGCTTTCTTTCAATTTTGAGTTGATAGCTATTCAGAAAATAAACTTGGGAGAAAACTCTCTGGTGATAGGGGATGGGGAAGTGGTAATGGTAGGAAAGGGAAGACAGTGTTTACCCAAAGTGACTTCAGGGCTCTTTCCTCTCCCTTCCAAAAAACAATGAAAAACCCCAAACAATTTAATGGTGAAGCAGCCAATGGATGGATAACAGGGATTTTGAAAGTCTGTGAATCTTTGAAAAAGTCACCACATACTTGCACATGGGTGGTCTAACTTAGGATCATAGATTCCAAGCCAGAAGGAATCTCTAAAATCACTGACTCCATCCACCTCCTGATAGCGAAGCCCAGAGTATTTAAGTGCCTTATCTAGAGCTGTATGGGTAATAATTGGTCATCACCATTTGAACCTAGGTCTTTTGCCTTTAAATCTGGTATTTTTGCTCTCATCCCACCTTGCAGGATTGTTCTGAGGACTAAATGAGAAAATGTATATTAATTACTTTACAAACCTTAAAGCAACATTGAAAATGCTAATTGCTGTTGTTGCTGAATCAAGCAAAAGCTAGCGAATATAGAGCACTTTACAATTTACATAATGCTTTGCAGACAGCACATCTGTGAGGTAAACATGTTATTCTTCCCATTTTACAGAAGGAATTGAGGATAAGGAAAAGGTAGCGACTCCCCCAAGGCCACACATCAACTGAAATGGCAGCCCCTGGCTAGGAATCCAGGTCTTCTGCTTCAAGAACAAGCATCTTTCTCCCCAGCCCTGTCCTGCCATTTAAGAGGTCTCTTGGCCAAATCATGTCCCACCAACTCACTCTTAACTCAGCTTATTTTGTCCAGGTGTTGGCTTGAGAAAGGTCTATCAGAAATCAGTTAGAGGGAGAGCCACCACCAGGTTTCCAGAGGGAAGGTTCACATTGCTGCAGCCACTCCATCTGAGGCAGGAAGAGCATGTGGGGCTGGCATCACCCACATTTGACAGATTATGGGCTTGAGACAGATTATGGGCTAGATTCAAGGATTTGCCCTTGGTCAAAGAATGAATAAATGCAGAAGACAGCATTTGAACCAAAGGCTTCTGACTCTAACACCTGGATTCTTGAGTGGAAAAAGTAGAATTGAGGAGGGGAGGGGACAGAGATGTAGAAAAAATAGGTATGGACAGGAGATTAGATAGCTCATGTAGGAAAATCTTTTACTACCTACTTTTCCATCACTCATCTACTGTGAATTCTCCTCCCCTCTTCTCTTCTCTCCTCTTCCCTTCCCTTTTCTTCCTTCTCCTCTCTGTCTCCCTCTCCCTTCCTCTTTTTTCTCTCCTTTTAAAATTTTTTAAAAAGGAATTTACTCTAAATTATGTGGTACTAACCTGGGATCCCCAAAACTGTGGACAGTTTTCAGGGGGGTTGTGAACTTAGATTAAAAAAACTTTATTGTCATTTACTTCTAGCTGAACCTTAGCATTTTCTTGAATTAGTTAAAAACATGATGCTGAGAAGTACTCCAAAGGCTTCCCCAGACTGACTGTCAAAAGGGGGCCAAGACACACAGAAACAGTCTAGAATTTCTGCCTGGTTTTTAAAGCAAGGCAACATCTGAAAATGCTGAATTTGAAAAACATAAATCAGTCACTCCTCCCGATAACTCATCTTCTCTTGCGTAGTCAAGAGGGGGAGTACTAATTACCTCATTATGATTCATGGCAAGGAAGCAAGTTTACTGCTACCAACATGAGATCTCTAACCTGAGCAACATCCTCAGCTAAGAAAGTCTGTGTCAGTGGGAGGGGGGACACAAGGGGGCTTCTCTAGGGCCATGTTCTCCTACTCTGGGCTGCCCTGAGCTGGCTTCCTTGGTGTGAGGTCACCTTAGCCCAGTGAACTGCAGTCATTGATTACTCTTGGCCTGTGGTTCACCCTTGGCTCAATCACATCAGCCCCAGGAGGACTGTGCTCAGGATTAGGTAACCTTGCTAGCTCTGCATGGTCTTCAAGACCCAGCACACAGAATTTTAATTCTTTGTGAGCTAGTTACCCAACAGAGCACAGAACTGTGCTAAAGGCTTCCCTCCACAGCTGACTGATGCTCTGAGTCACAGATAGGAGGATTTGTTATAGATGAAGTATTTTAAACAGTCACCGCTCCCAGAAAACAATTAGGGTTGGCTTTGTCAAGTTGAATGTTGAGGATGACTCTGGAAAACCACCCTACTGAGGCAGAGCTGAGACTCCCTGCCTGCTACCCCACCATGGTTTTCCCTGCTGGAGTTACCTACCCCGGTGGCATTGATGTTGGGGCAATTGATTGATGAAGGGCCGATAGAAAAGTTCGCATTAAGACATAAAGAAGTAACCTTTACTGTAAAAGGAATGGAGAGAGAGAGAGGCAATTTGGTATATTGGCAAAAAAAGCTCAGAGTCAGGAAGACCTGAGTTTGAATACCAATTGACACATATTGGCTGTGTGACCATGAGCCAGAGAGTTAAAGTTCTCTGAGTCTTAGAGAAGCATCAGGGTACAATGGGAAAAGCATCGATCTGGAGTCAAATCCTCTGTTTTGGTCCAAATCTGTAAAGTGAGGAGACTGGAGCAGACTGGAGTAGACAGATATCTAATTAGACATCTTTGTTCCTCTCCCTTCCAAATAAAGTCAAAGACCAATTCACTTTCCATTTACCTCCCAGGGCCATTGTGAAATCAAATGAGATGATGAAGAGAAAGTTCTATGGATACCTTAAACAAACACAATATGAATGATAGAAGCTATAATTAATTTGTAAGAACAGCCAGAGTTAGTGATGTCAAGGTACTCCAGGAATGCCAAGTCACCTCTGAGCTCCAGGAGGCACTTCTGAAGAATGTTATTAGGGGTCAATACTGGCAATAATAACATCTTTACCTAGCTAATGATTTTGCTTGGAAAAGCACACATTATTTCCCTTATGGCACTCCTATGACAGAGATAGCTTAGGCTATCTAACACAAAATAGAGAGACTGTCCATTTGGCCCACAATAGAGATGATTTTCAGGCATACCAAAGACCCCCCCCCCCCCATCATCAAACATAAACTGTCTGGTTAAGGAGTATCTTTTGTGGTTCTATTTCACCATGTATTTTATTGAAAATTATTTTTACTAATGTCTTTCTAAAAATACTAGGCACCTCCAGATTTATTCTCTGCCCCCTCTTCATCTCTGTGAGCCTTCCTTTATAACAAAGAAACATCAAGCAATATAATTTATGCAGCATTTTGAATACTCCATATCTTAGAATCTCATGAAATTCTTTTGCAATGAAGGTAAAATTTCAGAACTTGTCTATTCTATAGGGAAAATCGAGTCATGGGACAGCTCCCTACTTGCTCTCATTTACTGCTAGTCCAGGGCAACAGCAAAGCCCTGGTGCCCTTAGTTCAGACTATGGGCTCAGGTTCTTAATGAAGAGTCTTCTGACAAGTGTCATCTTCTTCATGGCCAGGTTATGAAGGGGTCCTTTTGTCTATGACCATGGTACCCTGAAACTGCCTGATCTCATCAGAAAGACACCTCTTGCGGGGCGGGGGGTGGTGTCCCTAGAGACTTTATACTTGTGACATGTTAGGCAGGCTTGGACTTGCAAGGAGCCTCAGAGGAAATTGGGGAAATTGAGTCTGAGAGAGGTATAGATTAAAAAACCCTATACAAAGCCACATGTAAGCGGCAGAGCTGAAATTTGAATTCAAATCTTTCTGACTTCAAAACTGGTCACCTTTTCAGTGAAATAAAGGATGATCAGACTTCAGAGATGAATGGAACTTTTGAATTCCACTCATTCTCTAGAAGAGATAGGTTGCATGGTAGATAGAGCACTAGGTCTGAAGTAAGGAAGACCCGAGTTCAAATCCAGCTTCAGACACTTATTATATGTGTGATCCTAGTCAAGTCACTTAACTCTTATCCCTCTCTATTTCCTCATCTGTAAAATGGGGTTACTAATAGCAACTACCTCTCAGGATTCTTGTGAAGATAAAATGAGATAAATAATTGCCAAATGCTTTATCTACCTCTTAGTGTTGTTTAAATATTAACTATTAGCTAGTTGGGTGATGGAGGGCCAGAAAAAAGAAGCAGCATGTTCAAAACCCCACAGATAATAAGCTGAACCCGGGCCTTCCAACTCCAAATTAGGTCTAGAGTCTTTTTTCTCATCAGCCGCCCCTCTGTTCACATTTAGGAATGAGCAGTGAACAGGGTTTTTTTTAAAATTCTCATTTCTAAAGATACAGGATGGATAAATATAGAGGGGAAATGACTAGAAATGTTACCAAACTCTAAGAAGAGGAGTTTAACGTGAGCTGAAAACATAATCAACTGAGTTGTTAATCATCGAAAAAATGAGATTAGCCAGAGCAAAGCCAAGCGGCTGTACTTTTGTGAATCCAGCATCTCTTTAAAAAAGCCTATGGAATGCTGAAGCAGGACTGGAAGCCTATTGAGCCAGCCATCAACCACTCTCTTCATTGGCAGGGAGCAGTTCCCTTCCTCCCACTTGTTCTTGTGAAATCAGCTTTGCGTGTTAGTTTGGGAATTCTAGTCAGTGTCTTGATGAGAGAGAGACAAAAGCAGAGAGGGAGGGAGGAGACAGAGGGTGGGAGGGGGAGATAGAGAGAGAGAGAGACAGACAGACAGACAGACAGACAGACAGACAGAGACAGACAGAGACAGAGAGACAGAGAGACAGAGAGAGACAGAGAAAGAGAGACAGAGAGAGAAAGAAAAAGAGAGAATGAACCCAAGAAGGAGAATAAACTAAATAGGAGACAAAGAACATATCTACAAAATTAAAACTTTACGGAACCCAAAATGTCTATTCTAGCCTCCTTATTTTCCAGATGAGGAAACCAAGGCCCAGAGAAATTGTCAGTTATCTAAGGAAAAGAACAGAGTTAGAATTTGAACCCAGATCCTCAGATCCCAAGTCACAGACTCAATCAACAAGCATTCATTAAGCTCCTACCATGTTAGACACTGTGCAAATTTCTGGGAATTTAAGAAGGAAGCAGTCCCTGGCCATATGAAGCTAGCATTTCATAAGAGGAGACAACAGATAGACCTACAAGTGCATTTAAAATAATGCCCTCTCTCCTCTACTCCATGCTTCTTCTCCCAGAGGAGAAAGTATCCCCTATTCTCTGTTTCCAGATGTGACTATTTTGCGGAGCATCTGGTGGGTCTACATGCCTCACATACTTTACATCTCAATTTGGACTGATGGATGAATATGCATACTTTGGACTAATGGTGGTTTAATTTAGCTTCACTCTCTCCTTCTCTGGTGGGGAGGGGAAGTCTAGACTGCTAAGAATGACTTTATCTAGGCAGTAGACTGACCTTCTGTTGGCTTTGCAGGGCAATCTGGAAGTCTTCTGAATATTCACAATTATACGCACATTTAGGAAAGTAAATACAGAATGGAATAACACCATTTTTAGGTCATGTGATACAATGGCGATAGAGTCGATGGGCATAGGTTCAGATCCTACATCTGACTTAACACCTCTGTGACCTTGGGCAAGTCCATTTTTCTTTCTGGGCCTCAGTTTCATCAACTGTGGAATAAAGGGGTTGGACAGGGTGGTGTGATGACTTCCTTTCCAATTCCAAGGACCTCTCTGGGACATTTGGGACTATACCCTGCTTTGTCTCCTCAGGTAGCACAGTGTGTCTGGAGTGCTAGGCATGGAGGCAAGAAGACTCATCTTTCTGAATTAAAACCTGGTCTCAGACACTTATTAGCTGTGTGACCCTGGGCAAGTCACTTAACCCTGTTTGCTTCAGTTTCCTCATCTATAAAATGAATTGGAGAAGGAAATGGAAAACTACACCAGTATTTTTGCCAAAAAACCCTAAATAGGATCATAAAGAGTCAGAAATGACTGAAAAACAACTGAACAAGTGATCAAAAACAGGAAGCCACTGATTTAAGCCTCAATATGGTAAAAGTAGCGATTGTTTATTCAACAATTCTCACAATTCACCCATAATTCCTCACAATGCATTCCTTTCTCTCTTCCCCAACCAAGATAGCCAGCAGATGATAGGCCATTCAAACCAATGATCATACCTATGCTGATGATTCTAGTAGGAAGAACCAGTAAGAATGACCATAGGAAAGTGATGGATGAGCCCATGTACATGTGGCTCACAGTAAGCGTTTAATAAACATTTTCTGCATTGCAAGAAATCCAATGAGAAATGTAAGAAGCATAAAAACAAGAGATGCCAATAAAAGTTTATTTTTTTTAAATCAACACATATATTAAAAACAGAAAAGAAGATAGGAAACACAGTAAGTATGACCCAGGGGAAAGAATATTTTTTCCAGTATCAGAGTCTGTGGATTTGATTTCTGGCTTTGCTATTACTACCTGTATGACCTTGGATATGTCACTTAACTGCTTTCAGCTACAGTTTTCTCCTCCATAATATGAAGGGTGAGTGAAATGGATGACCTCCAACCCCACTGAGCTCTAAAACTATGATTCCAAAAAAGGAGTATCTCTTAAAATCAGAAAATCACAGGATCCATAATCAAGAACTTGGAAGAACATTGGAACTCAGCCTTAGCCCATTTTACAGATGAGATAACCCAAACCCATGAAAACAGAGTGACTCATTGCACCTCACACACACAAAGCTTCATTCTGGAGAGCAGTCAAAACGATACTTAGGACCAATAAAAACCATAGGGCCTATAAAAAGACTTGGATCTCCTCCCTTTTTGTTAATAATATATAACCAGAATAGATTTGTACATTCCAAGGTATACATACAATATAAATATTTGCAATGTAAATATACCATTTATTTATACAATCTTATATATTTATATTCAAATGTCTCAAGGACAGACACAGTGTTCATACAAAGAGGTGGAGAGAGCCGTGCCAATATCAATCTTCCTTTCATCAAGTCCAAGATATTAACACCAAAGGTCTACTTTTTGATTTGTTTTTCATTGTGAAATGAGATACACTTAGCAAACTGTATCTGCCAAAGGATCTATATGCAATCAAAGTCCTGAGTGCTTATGGAAGCCTTAATCCAGCCCTGCACTGAGGTCTTACGTAATAATAGAACATGCTCAATTTGGAGGCAGAAGACCTGCATTCATTTCCTGGTTCTGCTACTCTTGATGAGGAGCCCATTTCCCTTCTTTAGGCCTGTCTCCTCATCTGCAGAGTGAAGGAATTAGGACCAGACCTGTGCATTGCCTTCTCTCTTCTGATCAGACAATAGTAGATCATAGACTTAAACCCACTTTCTTTGAGTCCAGTTGCATCAAGAAGTTCATAGTCTAAAGTCATAAGCTAGAAGGGAGAATCCTTTCCACTCCTCTGTTCAAACTATCCAAAGTCAGCTGAATCATGGAAGCCAGGCCTTTATTTTCCCATTCTGGATTGCAGTGTGTGTGGGGGGGGGCGGTATAAAGGAATAGAAATTCATCATCATAAGAACTCTAATATTTGCTCCAATAACAACAATGCTGCTGATAACGACAGCCATAATAGAGTGCCTTTCTGATAAGGCTTTAATGATGCTAGGCACACATTTATTACTGTCCTCCACAGTTTTCCATGAGATGGACAGGAGGTAGCTTTAATTCTCATAAATTCAGCAAGCCTCATTACATTCTTTTTCTACTTTAGATAATTCAGACAAGCTTACGTAGCATCATGGACATTGAAGTGACCTCAGTCAGGAAGGACTGGGTTCAGGGTTACCACAAACAAGTCACTTCACGCCTGAAGGAGAGAAACAAGCATTTGTAAAGCACCTACTGTGTTCCAGGCATTTGCTAGGTGCTTTTCAACTTCTATCTCATTTAACTCAGTAGCCCAGGAAACTCTAAGAGAAATTAAGTTATAGAGAAGTTACAGATCTTCACTGGAGGGAGGAATTTCCTCACTGAGAGTTCTCTATACTGACAAAATCACAAAAAGTAAACAAATTGTAAAAAGATACTTGTTTCCCCTGTTTTGAAGTTTATTTTGTGAAAAGCTGTTAAGCCAGTTCCATGATTTAGAAAGATTGAATCAGGTGGGAATCTGCTACTTATAGTTCCTACAATGAGCAAGGATTGCTCTTCCTTAATGCCCTCAACTCCTTGGATGACATTTTAAAATTCCTCCTATCCTATTCTCCCTAGAAAATCAGGCAGTAAAAGATTCCTTTTCACTCTGAGTCAGCATTCCTGTTTGGTCCTTCACTCCCCCAAGAACGATAACCACAGGTCTTTGATAATGTTTATATTTACTATTTAGGAGGTTACAAGTTAATTGTGAGACTTCCTAGAGACCCATCCACCTCCTGTTGCTGTTTTCTTTCTCAACCCTATTATTACGTCTCAGCAGGTGTTGTAGCTGTTTCAAATCCTGACACATGCACTGTGGAAAGGAACAGCAGTCGAAAGAGTCTGAGATTTGGCATCAAAGGTCTGGAGTTCAAATCTTGGCCCTTCCATTGACCACCTGAGTAACTACAGGCCAGTTGCTTATGATCTCTGGGACTTGGTTTCCTTGCTAGTAAAATCAAGAATTTAGACTCTACGATTTCTAGGGTTTGTTGTCCAATTCTAAAGCTGTGGTCTTATAATATTTTCAAAGACATGCATAGCTGGGAGGGATTTTAGAGACATCTCATCCAAACGCCTAATTCATAGATGAAGAAATAGATCCCAAGAGGTTAATGACTTGCCCGAGGTCATATACATGATGGCTGGGGATAGAATCCTAGATTTTCTAACTCCAAATATAGAGCTTTTTCAATCACTCAAAATGAATCAGTAAGCATTTATTAAGCCCTTACTATGAGCCACATTCTGGGGATTACAAAGAAAGGCAAAACCAGTCCCTGCCTTCCAGAAGCTTACATTCCAATGTGTTTACCCCCAACCTCCAATTATACCACTCAGAGAGATGACAGCACAAGCTGCTTCTAGATTAGTCAGCCCATGATGGATTCAGCTGCTTTGTAGTATATAAGGAGAGACAATTTAGCAGTTTTGAAAAAATAACCCTGCTTTTCCCTGCCACAAAATTACTACCTTCCCATTGGTCTTTCAAAGGTTCCACTAGCAACTCTGGAAATAGCCAGGCTTATAATAAATAGGCTTCTGGGCGAAGTTGTTTTCAGAAAATCCCAGGAACATGTTTTTAAAGCTCAGAATTGCTCTTCCTTAGGGATAATTAGTGAAGAAGTAACTCAAAGAATGCTACAACATTAGCACTGCTTTGAAAATCATCTAACTCGACACTTTCACTTGCAAAATGCAAATCCTGAGGCTGAGAGAGGGTAAGAGACCTCCCCAAAGGTTCAGTGATAGCAGAGATGCACACGGAATACTTTAGGGTTAGCAAAGGATTTTACATACTTGATGTTTACAACAGCCTTGCTAGAATGAAACTGCAGGTATAATTAGCTTCATTTGACTGATGAGTAAATGAGGGAGGTGAGAGGCAGTGTGGGATAGTGGATAAGGAACCATCCTCAAAGCCAGGAAGATCTGGATTCAAGTTTTACCTTTGAAACATTCCAGATCTGTAACTCTGGACACTTAACTGCGCAGAACTTTTGAGGTCTTGAGAACCCTTTCTAGCCTTAAAAATCATTGAGGACCCCTTCACAAAGGCCTTTTGTTTGGGGGAGGGGCTATATCTATCAATATTTACTGAATTTAGAAATAAAAACATCAATATCATTACAAAAACAATTTTAATCTTATAGATACCTTGAAATGATATCAGCACCTCCAAGGAGCCTCTAGATCATACTTTGAAAAGCACTTCTCTAGGAAGCACAGTAAGACTATAAATTTCAGAGTAGGTACTGACCCTGCATTAGAAGTAGCAAGGGTTTCCTCACTCAGGAACTAGACACAGGTCCAGTCTCTAGACCTATTACTGATGAGTAAACTGAGTCCCAGAGACATTATGTGATTTCTCTGTAGGATCATATCTTATAATGATGGAGAATGCACTTGAACCCAAGTCTCTCCAAATTCAAAGTGCTTTTAATCACTGCTTCCCTGACTTTGGGGTCAAACCCCAGCTCTGTAACTAGCTCTGGACAAGTGACTATAACCTTCTCTGAGCCATAGTTTCATCAACTATATACCAGGAATGATACCTGCCCTGTCTATTTTAAAGATTTCTTGTAAGGCTTAAACAAGCTAATACATGTGAAGCTTTAAATAAGTTGGAAAATGCTCTATAGAGGCAATTTTTAGGCAGATACAGGGACTGTCCATGGTACTAGAACCCAGATATCCTGACCTCTCTTTCTCCTCTCCCCAGTACCTTGTTCTTTTTTTATTATAACATGTATGTTTCAGGAAGAAAATAAATTACTTTCCTTCTGAATCAAGAGACCACACACCAAAACTGGAAGAGTCCATATGTATATTAGTATTTTTGTGTGTCATGGACTCCTTTGGCACTCTGGGAAAGCCTACAAATCCCTTCTCAGAAGAATAATGTTTTGAGTTGCATAAAATAAATTAATAGGATTACAATATCAAAACAGTTATAAAATTGTTTAAATTGATGAACTCTAAGTAAAGAACCTCTGATCTAGGCCAATCACCTTCATTTTTAGCTGATGAAACTGAGTCTGTGGAAGTGGAGTGTGTTTCCTAATGTTACAGAGATAGAAAACAAAAGAGCCTAGAGGTGAACCCAGGCTCTATGAGTTCATCTATTCAGTGTGAAATCTTCTCCAATATGCTGCTTGCTAATAATGAAAGCTAACCTGCGAGTGACGTTGGAGATCTTTCCAAAATGACCCCAAATAGGACCAAGATGAGAAACAGACATAGCATCCCTATACAATGGACATGGGCAGATGCAGTAGTTACATGAGGTAGTGATACCAAAGATGGCATATGAGCCTATTCCACTGGGAAACTGGTCCTGCAGTGCCCTCTCCCCATCACTGCTTGTGAGTTCCACTGCCTTATGGCCTGAGGTGAGAGTCAATGGCTGACATTGAGAGGCATTGAGAGAGGCAGGCCTCTCTCTAGAATCAGTGAGCAATGCATACTTAGTCTCTTCTCCCAATCAAGAGCTGCTGAAAAGTAAGCCCAGGAGAAAAAGTAGACATCAGCGATATAAGGAGCCAATAGAAGGGTGGTCTTCTAAGACACTTCTCAAAAGTCAGAAGTCAGTATACCTTCCCTTGGGTAGCCCCTTCTCCTCAGAGAGGTAGCATAAGGTTGTGAAAAAGTATCCAAAGCTGGGACACCTGGGTTCAAGTACCACCTCCTGGCATTCATGAGCTTAGTGAACTCTGGCCCATCTCAATTTCCCTGGGTATCAGTCAGTTCACATGTTAAAATTTACATTGGACTAGACGGGCTCTGATTTCCCAGCTCTAAATCTAGGACCTTGTGATCTACAAAAGGAAGGGGCTGGACTCGGATCATTGTTTTAGGACAAGAAGTCTCCCTTTTGACTGATGAAGTAATCAAGACTCAGAGCGGTTAATGACTTATTCAAGGTAACCCAGACTTCTTCCAGTTCAAAGATTCTATGGCTCAGAACTACCTCCACTCCATTTTTCAAGTGGTGTTGGCTGTTGCTGAGTTCCTGTTTTGTTAAACCATTATTCCCTTAGTCAGTGAATACTAGTCATTATGATTCAATCTAATTCAACAAATATTTATTAAGTATTTAGTCCAAGGGTGGGGACCCTGTGGCCCCAAGGTCATATGTGGCTTTCTAGGTCATCAGGTGTGGCCCTTTGACTGAAACCAAACTTCACAGAACAAACTGACTTAATAAAAGGATTTGTTCAGTAAAACTTGGACTCAGTCAAAAGGCCTCACCTGAGAACCTAGAGGGTCACATGTGGCCTTGAGGCCACAGGTTCCCCATCCCCGATTTAGTCTGTACAAGGCAATATGCTTGGTGCTGGGGATGCAAAGCTAAATCATCTCTTTCTCAAAGGGGAATAGAGCATTCAGATGTCCCACAAGTCTTAGATCAGTTTTGAATTTCAAAGTTTACAAGTGCACTAAAAATTTTGGGACCCCTATATACACAAGTAATGAAATTCAAACAATTGCAAGAGGGGGAGAGAGAGAGACAGAGACAGACAGACAGAGATAGAGAGAGTACTCATAGGTAGGGGGATCAGGAAAGGCTTCATGTAAGAGATAACACTTGAACTGAGCCTTGGAGAGACATACGGATTCCCAGAGGTCACTAAATGGCATTCCAAGCATGAGGGCCAGCCTATGCCTATACAAAGGCCTGGAGAAGAGAGATGGAATGATGAGTAATAGGACTATTATCATATGAGGGGAGGGAAGAGGCAGTCCATGAAATTTCTCAATACTTAAAAGGGCTTCCTTTACTAAAAAAGATTGAGGACCTCTACTCTAACAATAATTTGAAATACTATTTCAGAGATCTCAGTGGTGACCTCTCAGTAGCCCAGATGCGCAAAAACAAAGGGGTTTTTCTGGGACAGGAAGCTGTGTGAGCAGACCCAAAGGTCAATATCTGGTTTTTGTTTTATGGATTAAGGGTACTGCTGAGCATGGCATTTTTCAATGCCTTTCTCGGGCATCCAGCCACTCAAAAGGAGGCCTGTGTAAAATATCTGATCTCAGTGCTCTACCGAGCTGACAGGCAGGCACTCTTACAAAGACCATCCTGGAATATACCAAAATAAAAATCCCATTGCAAACAACATAGGAAAGAAAGGTTCTGGAGATTACTGACTTAGAAAAGAAATAAAATTTTGGACTGGTCCTACCTCCAGGAAGGTAAACTGAAATCAACTAACAGATTGCATGCCCTACTGAGACAGTCAGTGACTGCAGATCTTGGGAGGTCTTCCACAATTCATTGAATCTTCTGGAATTCTGGAGGGACCCTATCAAGTAGAGATGACTCCATGACCTGAGCCAACAAGGCAGAGAGCCACTGGATCACATTTACAGATCTCAAAATTTCACTTCAGCTACATACATACACACACGCACACAGTCACAAACCTCAAGTCTTAGAAATATCCTAAAAAGCCATCTTGTCTGACCCACACCCAAAAAAGAATCTACCCTCTAGCACACCCAACACATGGTCATCTACACCACCTGAAGACCTATTATGAGGAGGAATCCAGTACCTCTTGAAGCAGTCAAATTCACTTTTATGTTGTTCTAACTTTCAGGAAGTATTTTTAAATTTGTTTTCCCTGACATTAAACCTAAATCCTCTCCTTCCCTAACCACCAACTCCTGAGGAGGTTCATGGTAAAACAGATTACAGTTGGAAGAGAAATTAGAAGTCATCTAGTCCAAGTCCCCCAATGAATAGATGATGAAATGGAAGCCCAGGAAAGTGATCTGTGCAAGGCCAAACAAAGTTTAGGCTTCTTTACAACTTGTCCCCATCCTTCTCATCTGCAATACTACAAACAGCCCCCTAGCTCCTGGCCCAGCCTCCAGTCTTTTCCCTCTCCCATCCATCCTCCACAATGCTGCAGAAGGGAAATTCCTAAGGCACAGGCCAGCCCTGATCGATACATTTCATTGGCTTACTTCCTTTAGAATGAAATACGACTTCCTTTGGCATTTAAAAACCATACTATGATTTCCCTTTCCAGGCTTATCATATGTCATTCTATTTAATGGACTATTTGGATTGGGCAAACTGGACTTCTTGCTGTTCTTCAATTGGCTGATTATTTCCAGCTCTCCAGCTTTCTGTTAGACACACATACAAACTCAAATGCATACATACACGTTCATATGATTGGCTCTATTGTAGTGCATGCGTGCGTGCATGCGTGCGTGTGTGCGTGCGTGTGTGTGTGTGTGTGTGTGTGTGTGTAGGAGGGGGGCGGTCAGGTAAGGAAAGAAGGAGAGAGTCTCTCTGGGTTACTAAAGACAAGTCAAAGAAACCATAAAATGGAGTTGCCATTCAGAGTCTCATACTCCCTCATTCCGTAGCCACAAAATCCTGGAGAGATTCACAAGACCAGAAATAATATCGTAGGTTCCAGATTTAAGGGGCCTTTGAGACCCACTAGTCCCACCCTCTCAATTAACAGATGGTAAATTGAGGCCCAATCAAGTGACTTAAAAGTACCAAGGGCTATGCAGGGATTTGACCCCAAGTCTATTTCCAAATTCAGCTCTTTTCCCCTTTTGCCAAACGACCCCATTCATTCCTGGTTATACTGACGGAAGGGGGCCTACACCTCTCAAATTCATTTTCCTTATTCCTTATGCAACCAGGAAAGATGAATTGATCTGTCTCCAAACCTTATAGCTTCTCTCTTCTCAAATGGGAGGGAAGGCTTATTTCCTGATTACAGTTGAAAAGGTTTTGTTTTTTAAGGTAGATATAATTCACTTCTTAAAAGTAATAAAAACAATAACAGAGAACTCACCTGGTAATTTTCAACAGTAATTAAATTTCTGAGGATGGGGAACCTCTACTTGGGTTGCTCCTTACTGAAGATTAACAGCTTACTTTACTCTGGATACCTGTGAGTCAGCACTTCCCCGACAGATGGAGGGGATTCATTCTAAAAATAGCCTCACCTTGTTTCTCCCCTCCTTTCCCACTTCAGCCCCCTGCCTCCCAAGGTCAGATTTGGCTTATTCTAGCGATTCTGCAACAAAATAAATCTTTACCAATCACCAAAAGGAAGAAATCAAAAGGAAAGTTGGACAGGAGATTCATTGCCCATCCTTTCTATCTTGTCATAGTTTAGCCCAATGCCGCAGGGAGCCACCAGGCTCCAAGTTAAACATGGTTTTCACCCGGGAACCACCCGGAAAAATTAACAGCCACCCAGGGACTTAGTTTTTGTCAACAACAAACCAAAAGAAAGTTTCCAGTCCGATTTAATTGTCTGCACCAGACACAGAGACTTCCCCTCACACCTCATGCTGACATCATACACATTTACATAAAATAGAATTGAACTCCATGTGAGCCTTCAGTTTAGCTAGACAGAGGCGACAGGTAAGAAGAGAATAAATAGAGATAATGGTGTTCCAAAGGAGGGTGGGGAATCCGTCAGAAGAGAATCAGCCCCAGAAGAAAAAGATAAAATGAAATTACACAATAGCTACTCTGTATTTTAAAAGGGTCTTTCACAAATTTAACTTGCTTATAACTTGTCAATGATGTTAATGTCTTTGGTGAGATGGCAGGAAAGGAAATCAATTGTATTCTAGGAACTTACAGTTTAATGTTCTAAAGGTGAGATATTTTGAGTCTTGATTTCGTGTGTGTGTGTGTGTGTGTGTGTGTGTGTGTATGAGAGAGAGAGGGAGAGAGAGAGAGAGAGAGAGAGAGAGAGAGAGAGAGAGAGAGAGAGACTGGGAAAGGGAGAATGGAAGGGATAGGTAGAGGAAGAGGAAGAAAGAAGGAGAGAAAGAGAAGAAAGGAAGGGAGGGAAGAGTCGAAGGGAAAAGGAGAGTAGGGGAGGAGGGAGGAAGAGAGACAGAGAAAAACAGAGGCATAGAGAGAGGCAGAGACAGAGAGATAGAAGGACAGGGAGAGGTAGAGACAAAGAGATCAACAGAGGCACACACACATACAAAGAGAAACAGAGAAGGAAGAAAGAGAGGATAGAGGAAGGGAAAAGAAAAAATGAAAAGAAGGAGATAGGCAGAGAAAAAATAGAAAAGACCAAGACAGAAAGAGAATATACACAAAGAAACTGCCTTTCAGGTCCTAGAGATGCCACTTGGGGTTCATTCCATCTTCTCCTCTCTGGTCCTATCCCTACCTAAACATCCTCCTTTCTCCTTGCTTCTGCTCTTGCAATATCTTCTCAGAATGGAAAGGAATTTTGGTGACCATCTAAGCTAACAATCTATCACAAGTGGTCACTGAGTTTCTACTTGAAGACTCTACTAAAGGAGAATCCACAGTTACCCAAGCAGCCCACTTCACCTATGGACAGCTCCAATTAGTAGGGAGTTCCTCCTAACATCAAGCCTAATTTTGCTCCTTTGCAAACCCTCACCCCATGTTCCTCATTCATCCCTCTGGAGCCAGACAGAAGGCTGCTTGCCACCTTACTAGCCCTGTCTGTTATTACTCCCACTGTGAGGGCCACACTCCACTCAAACAGGATTATTTTCCATTCTCCTACAGGTCCCTTGCTTTTTCACCTCTGTGTTTTGGCTTATACCGTTCCCTGTGACTGGGATATCTTCCCTTCCCCAATTTGTCTGATAAATTCCTACCCACACTTCAACACATTAGGCTTGAAACACTCTTATTTGGTAGGATGAGAAATGGAGTCATGGGATCAGCTTCAAATCCTGGTGCTAGACTTATCCAACAAAAACTTATTAAGTACTTATTAGGTACAAATACTACTAGGGATATAAGAATAAGATGAAACATGAAACCTGGCCTGCTTCAAGGAGTTTGCATTCTTCTGGGAGATAACAGTATATAAACAAAGGCAGATAGGTGGCACAATGGATAGAATGCTAGACCTGAAGTCAGGAAGACCTGAGTTCAAATCCGTCCTTAGACACTTACTAGCTATGTGATCCTGGACAAGCCATTAACTTCTCTCAGCCTGCTTCTTCATTTGTAGAAGGAGGAGGAGGAAGAAGAAAAGGAGAAGGAGGAGAAGAAGAGGAGGAGGAGGATACGAGGAGGAGGAAGAAGAAAAGGAGAAGGAAGAAAGGAGGAGGTGGAGCAGGAGGAAGAGGAGGATAGGAAGAGAAGGAGGATAGGAGGAGGAGGAAGAAGAAGAAGAGAAGGAGGAGAGGAGGAGAAGGAGAAGAGGAGGAGAAGAGGAGAAGGAAGGAGGAGGGGCACTTACCTTCTAGGTTAATATGAGGACCAAATAAAGTATTTATAAAGCACTTTTCACATCTTAAAGTGCTGCATAAATGTTGAAATTGTTGTTGTTATTAAATAAGTATATCCTTTGAGAATTGAGGAAGAACACTAGCAAAGAGAGGGATCACAAAAGACTTCCTTTGTGGAATAGAACAAGAACTGAGCCTTGTAAGCTAGTGAGTAGAATAGGTGGGGATGAAGGAAGGAGACTTCCAGGAATACAGAGCAGCCTGAGCAAAGGCATGGAGGTAGGAAATGCCTGCCAAAGTTAAAGGAACAGCAAAAAGGTCAGTTGGGCTTGTTGGAGAATGCACTATGGAGAAAGGTAGTTTAAAAGGTAAAATGGATTACACACTCAAAGTTAGTAAAAAAAAAAGTTAGTACTTTAATACCTATATTTGGTACCTATACAATCCTGGACATTAATTAACTTCCTCTCCCTGGAATTCAGTTTGTCTCTGTAAAATGAGAATGATGGACATGATGACTTCAAAGGTTCCTTCCACCTCTATTCCCATGAAGATTGGCTAACATAGGCCAACTGAGGTACCATCCACATGATGGATGGATTTTCATAAAGCCTTCCTGGAAGGTCCTCTCTGTCCTTGTCTTGATACAGATGAGTTTCTGTTTAAATCAATCAATCATCATTTATCAAGCATCTACAATGCACCAGGCACTGTGCTCAGGAATGGTCAATCATTTGGAGATAAGAGCTGTGTTCATTAGCAGGCCATACCCAATGCTTTCAGCTAAGGTGAAAATCCTCAAAGACAAGCCCCAGATTCATATTTAGCCTCTTTCCCCATTTACATTGCCTTCCTCTCCTGGTCTTAGGCATGACATCTTTCTCCTTTATCTCAGATGTATCCCTATCTCCATTCTCTGGGGAAGAATGCATCATTTGAATGCACTGGCAGCTTTAAGAATTCTTTAGTAGAATGGGGGTCTTGGGGGTCTGAAGAGGTTGGCAGCATTTTAAGAGACAGTCCATCGCATTCATCTCTCATCTATTGCTCTTTCTCCTGCAACCTTCCTCATATGCCCTGAAACCAGAGCATATTTTAAGACATACAAAACATGGACATGAAGCTTCCATGACACATCCTCTTCATTATTATACCCTGGAAGAAAGGGGAGAAATGCC
This sequence comes from Pseudocheirus occidentalis, assembly GCA_028646575.1. Taxonomy (NCBI): domain Eukaryota; kingdom Metazoa; phylum Chordata; class Mammalia; order Diprotodontia; family Pseudocheiridae; genus Pseudocheirus; species Pseudocheirus occidentalis. The sequence goes on along the minus strand of CM053597.1, from coordinate 21,882,175 downwards.
CTGGGTCCCCAAGTGGGGCCCTTTATAGAGACCATCAGATTTCACAGCTTTTTTCTGAATGGTTGTAATGATAACTGCCATTTCTGCAGGAGGTTCTAAACTTCTAGTAGGCAAATGCTCTCTTTCATTGTGAATTTATGTTCCCAGTATGGAGTATAGTGCCTGGTACGTATTAATAGAGGCAGCTAGATGATGCAGTGAATTGAGTATTAGAATTGGAGTTAGAAAGACTGCAGTTGAAATATTGTCTCAAACACTTTACCACCCTTAACCTTTCTCAGCCTCAGTTTCCACATCTGTAAAGTGGGGCAAACAATAGCACCCACCTCACAAAATTGCTGATAATCAGATGAGCTTACATATGCAAAGCACTTGTAAACCTTCTATATGAATTCTAGCTATTACTATCAATCATGAATGCTTATTATTCTTGTGATATACCTGACATTTATAGAATACAGTGTAAGCTTCTGTAGGGCAGAGATGCTTTTGTTTTTTCTTTGTAGTTCTGGCACCTAGCACATTGCCTGGTTGTGTGGATGGCAGGAGTTTAACAAATGTTTGGTCTAAAGATGATGCTGTGAGGTTTACTTACATCATCTCATCTGAGCCTCTCACAACCTTAGTCATTCTATAGATATTATTATCAAATGAGGAAATGAGCTAAGAGAGCTGATGTCTTATTCAAGATCACAAGCTAATAAGTGCTTGAGGAAGAAATTGAACCCAGATCTGTCTGGACTCCAAGTACAGAACTGACCTGGAAACCAGGAGGACTTGGGTACAAGACCTGTTTCTGACACAAATTGACTTGTGCCCCTGGAGAAGTCACTTAACTTCTGAGTTCCCTAGGCCAGAGGATGCAGAGGAAGGGCCAGCAGCTCCATGCCCACCATCCCTCAATGGATGCCCTATGATATGGGTGAACCTCCATAGTCTGATCTTCCTGATTCAGAGGTTTGTTATTCAATCAGTGAATTATCCACATAATTTGCTCCTTACTTTCCCTTCATTTCCTGCTCTGGGTCAATTCCCTGCTCATTATCACTCCAGCAGAGGGTAGGAAGGGAAATTAAATGGAAATAAATCAATTTTCCTGTTTGTTAGCAGATCTCCCTACAAGTTCTGGAGGGGGAAGTAAGTGAAACCTTATGTAGATTTCTATTAGCCATGCCTCCCTTTGCCCCCTTCAGTGGCTGTACCATCTCCAAATGAAGAAAGAAAGAAAATGGAAACAGCTCTCTCTTAAAAGTGGTGGAATCCTCTTAAATCAAATTTTTAATCTTGGGCTTAGCACTCATAAGCTCCAGTTGTGTGAGTTTTATGATATGAAGCAATGTTCAGAATGTCAAGGCCCATTTCAAGGCTGTCTGCAAAGGAATGCTTGGGCAAGCATCCCAGCCAAATCCTGAGGACACCATACTAACAGTCAAATTATTATACGCTCTTTAGCGTTACAAAGAATCATAGAGGCTAGAGCTAAAAAAAACAAGCTTAGAAGTCTTTTAGAGCATAGACTTCCAATCTAAACTGATTTTTTACAGATGAAGAAACTGAGGTACAGTGATATTACCTTGCCTGATTCTTACCAAACACAGAGAGATAGATGAGGCAAATGCTGTTGCTTTTTTTCTTATTATTATTTTATAGGAGATGATGATGATGTCTAGGAATGATCTGCCCAAGAGTAATGAAGCCAAGTCTACTGCTTTTTCTACTATGTCAGAGTGACTCTCAGAAGGAATTCTTAGACTTCTCCATGATTCTCTTGGTACCATTATCTTGGTTCCTTTATTACCCCTCATAGAGGGGGTCAAGTGATATAGAAATAGAAATCAACGGAGGGTTTTAGTTACTTCCTCCTCCAAAGTTTTTCCTTGCCTTCTCATTCTGGACGTTTGACCACTGATTCTCCACAGGTCAGTTACTCAGAGTACCATGCCATTTCACTGTTCATGATCTTTCAAAGGCTCCATATTGCTTCTAGGACAAAATGAAAACTTGGCATTGAGAGCATTTTCTGGTTTGGCTCCAGCTACTGCCAGATTACCTCCCTTTAGGCACTTGATGTTTTGGCCAGCTGGCTTCCTTGTTCTCCCTCAAACTCAGTATTTTGCCCTTTCCCTTTATGTTTTTGTTCAGGAAGTGCTGTGTGCCTGGAATGAACTTCCTCTTAGAGGAACTTCCTTTCCAAGCACAACTCAAGTGCCACCAGATCCCACAGTTTTTAGTACTTACTCCTTCTTTAAATCATCACACATTCAACTATCTGAGAGGAAATATGTTATATGAGAGGTAGAGTGTTGTATTTGTTAGATAACTGACCTGGAAGCCAGGAGGACTTGGGTTCAAGACCTACTTCTGACACAAACTGGCTGTGTGCTCCTGGAGAAGTCACTTAACTTCTGAGTTCCCTAGACCAGAGGATGCAGAGAAGGTGCCACAAGTACTGGAAGACGGAGTTTCCTCACCCGACAGTTCCCTATATCAAGGTAACAACAGATCCCATCCCTATCCTTCCAGGAAAATATTAGTTCCTAGAGAACAGGGGCCATTTTTGTGTTTGGGGTTTTTTTGTATTTCGAGTGCTTGACATGCAAGACTTTGTACACATTGAACACTTAATGAGTCCTGGTAGAATGGATGAACCAGCAGGCAGCCGTTAGGTCTTTTGTTTAGCTCAAAGAGAGCTCAAACTATTAATCTATTTTCTGCCATTCCTGTCTACTTCCTTTTCTATCCTTTTGGATTCTTTCTCTCTGAAAAATCTGTAAAAGATATCCCTCAGACAAAGTTTTAAACTCTGTCACCCCAGACACAGATTTCATCTGTGTATACATGTTATATGCTCTTTAGCATTACAAAGAATCATAGAAGTTAGAGCTAAAAACAACAACAACCTTAGAAGTCTTTTGAAGCTTAGACTTCCAAAATTAAATTTATTTACAGATGGGGAAACTGAGGCATGGGATGGTAACATAATATTACCTTACCTGATTCTTACCAAATCCCAAATGTTTTTCCCCTTCCCACTTTATAGAAGATGACTCAGCCATACTATGGCAGCATCTACACGCAGGTTAAGTAACCATAACTTTGGGATTTGCCCACTGACGTGGGACCTTCCTGCATGGATGCACACCTTGGGTAGAATATGAATGACCGGCCAGACCAGGAGCTGGAGCTAGTAAGGTTCCTCCCCTGGCCTGCAAACACACTGCTGAAGAGTAATTTCAGACCATTCAAGGTTGGAGCTATCAGGAGCACCAGCTAATGAATTAAAGATAGATGGAGGCTGTTGAAGAGACCATGAGAAAATGAGCGATAGTTTAGTGAGTCAGATTCAATCTATCCAGTCCAAGAATGGATCTCTAATGGTGCCACCAAAGGATGGTCTGAGGAAGACCAAGGCAGTCCTCTTCCTTCCCTCTAAAGGTCAGAGATGCTCACTCTTCATTGACATCAATCACTCAACAACCACTTAAGGAACAAGGAGTGGAAATGGAATTTTAAGAGTCAAGGGCCTCTACCAGGGTCAAGAAATCAACTTTCTATGGTCACATTCCTCCTAAGCCTGAATCATAGGATCATTGATTGAAATCTGGAAGAGACGTTAGAGGTCATCTGGTCCAGGCCTCTCTTTTTATAAATGAAGGCACTGGGGTACAAATAAGTTAAATAACATATTTAAGGTCATTGTTTGGTTGTTTTTCAGTCGTGTCCGACTCTCTGTGACCCCGTTTGGGGTTTTGGTTTTCCTGGGAAAATACTGAGGTAATTTGCCATTTCCTCCTCCAGTTCATTTGACAGATGAGGAAACTGAGGCAAACAGGGTGAAGTCATTGCCCAGAGTCACACAGTTAATGAGTGTCAGAGGCCAGATTTTAACTTGGGAAGATGACTCTTCCTGATTCCAGACCCAGTGCTCCATCCACTGCACCGCTTATTGTTCACCAGTTATCTAAGGTCACACACCTGGAAAACCAGGGGTCAAAGGAGTATAAGGTCATGGTCAGCATACTGTCTGCCTCTATGTCAGGATAATTTCATGTGAGTTCCTTCAGTCAATCAATAAACATTTATAAAGTGCCTACTAATGTGCCAGGCTCTGTGCTTTCCTGAACTTTACATCCCATTTGGCTCCTAGGGCTGGCATCTAGTTCTCATTACTCAGAATGATGCTTCCCCAAATGTACAATCCCCGTGAACTTGTGGAACTGTTTTTGGGGCAGCTTGGAGCAGCAGATAGAGTACAAGACTTGGAGTCAGGAAGACTTGAGTTCCAATTCTGCTTCAGACATTTAAAAGCTCTGTGACCTTGGGCAAAGTCACCTAGCTTCAGTTTCCTCATTGACAAAATAGGGGTAATAATTGCACCCACCTTTGAGGCTGTTGTGGGGATCTCTAAGCCTTAAAGCAATATGTAGATATTTATTATTGTTATCATTATTACAAAAGGTCAGTAAGCTAGGTGAAGCAGTACATGAAAGGGATGACAGAGGTTAAAGATGTTATGCAGAAATCAGCCATCATGAGGATTTGCTGACTAACCCACTTGTCTCCCATCGTTGGCACAGAGACTAAGACCCTGCTCTGCTCTCTTGTCAGCCAGCTGAACAGTCTTGTTCCCAATCCTTTCAGATCGTAGATCCAGAGCTCAAAGGGGCCTCAGAGGCCATGGAGCCCAGTTCTTTCATTTTATAAATGGGAATGGAGGCCCGAGAGGTTAATTCTCTTTCCCAAGGTCAAATGAGTGGCAAGAGGATGAGCCAAGAATCAAACTCAAGTCCTCCGACTGTAAATACGGACATTTTCCCTGCTATGTCATAATTGCTCCCTACCAGAAGACATAGTCTCAAAACTACTCATTAGTCCTTCCCCAAGCTTAGCATCACAGATTGAGAGAGCAAGAAGGAAGCTCACAGGTCATCTCTCAGAGGTGGAAAAATCGAGGTGTGCCCTAGCACCCACAGGACTCCTGATTGTGGCTTGAGCATGATTAAAATGTAATTGAGAAATGTTGAACAAAATAAATAAATAGAGAATATAAAATGGATAAGGGATACAACATACAGTAAAATGGATAAAATACACTACGAAATGGAGAATGTTCATTTTAGACCTGTTTCTATTTGAATTTAAGTTAACTTGAACCCTTTAATCTTATGGATAAGAGACTGAGTGATAAATTGAAGATGATAAAGGTGGGTAAGTGTCTGAGGCAACATTTGAACTCAGGTCTTTTGACTCCAGAGCTTTTCCATTGCTACCTCTGTGAAGAGAACATGAGACAATGATATTTGTAAGGGACTTGTTTGGGGAGCTGGGATCCCAACTGAAAACTCTGAATAAATCATTAAAATCGGTTGATTCACAAGCAGAAATGACATGTGTTCACAGCAGTCAACTCAATCAGAAAGGGCCTGAATACACACCAAGAGTGGCAAGCCCAGTGGACTGATTATCAACCTCTGTCAGACACAAACATGCCTCACAGTCAAGAAATGCCCCCAAACAGCTGGCAACAACATTTGCCAATGCTGTGCTGTGAAGTGAGGACAAAGGTTTGCTGAGTTTTTTTCCCCAAACTAGGTTGCTTCAAGCTTCTCAGGGAAGAAGAAGGGCCAGAAAAAAAGCATAGGGGTCTTTGAAAAGAGCAACTAGAGGGTACATCCCCATATGCTTGGGGAGCCACTGTCAACCATTGATAATGACAGAGGACAGAGGCCAGAAGTCGAGGAAGTTGAAATCTAATGCAATGAAATCTTAATGCAAAAACTAAAAATGTAAGAGAAAGCCTGCTACATGTCAAGGTAGGAGGTTAGGGTCAAAGACACGGCCTTGAAAGAGGCCTCAGAGGTCACGGAGTCTGACACCATCATTTAATAGGTAATGAAACGGAGACTTCCATGTCCACCATGAGGCAGCAGTGAGTGGCCAAGGCCCTCTGCCAGAAGATGGAGGTGAGCTGGTCTATTAGGGTAGAGAGTTTGAAGGAGTTGGGAGTGAAAAGATTAAAGCATGCAGTAGTCTAGTTGGAACATTAGGTCAACAGCAGATCATAAAGTAGGAAAAAAGATGAGTCAGCAGAGTTTGGTCCCCTCCAAGTATTGTGCTAAAACTCTCTGCTCTGAAGACATTTGGAGAAGCACTACTGATCAAGAAGGAATGCTGCTCAACTTTTGTTTCTTAATGGCTAAACATAACACAATGAAGACTGTAATCAAGCTTAAATTAGCATCGTCCAAATACTAAATAACCACTTAATCAGCCACCAAGGCTGAACATGGGAATGCCTTTTACTTGACATCAGCTTGAATGTTTCTTTGAATAGGTTCTAAAAAAATTATAGGTAAAGGGAGATCTCAAGGAAACTTCCTTTTCCAAAACTGACTAGTAGATGTTTTATAATTTCTTAGACAGTTAACATCCTGAGAAATAAGAGGTCACAGGCAGAATGTGTCAGAGGAGGGTCTTAAACCCAAGTCATTCTGAGTTTGATGCTGTCTTTCTAGCCATTAAGCCAAGTAGTCCCCACTGAGTTTGGTGATTCTTGTGTAGTTTAAGCATAGAGGATTGCTTGAAGCAAAGAGGGTTTAAGAGATTTATCCAAGATCACACCTATGGTACATATCAGAAAGACTTGAAATATGATCTTCTTGACCCTTTATGGTCTACTCTCTAACCAGAATGCTGGATACATCTCTAAGATGCTACACCGAGTCTTAGAAAATGTGTGCTTAGTGTGATTAGTTATCCTCATGTAAATGTTCACATACCTCCCTCCAAATGTAATATAGGGAATTTCACAAGTGTGCTTCTATGTTCCCTTCCAGCTCTAAATCTCTGATCTTATGAGCCTGCTTTCATGTCAGAAAGGGTGTGAGAAAAGAGTTTTGTAAACTTTAAGCTGCACCATTTTTGTTAAGCTGTGTCAGTCATTTTGAACTTTTCATGACTCCATTCAGGACTTTCTTAGCAAAGATACTGGAGTGGTTTGGCTTTTCCTTCTCCAGCTCATTTTACAGATGTGGAAATTGAAGCAAACAGGTTAAAAAGACTTGCCCAGGATCAGACTGCTAGTAAGTGTCTAAGAATGGATTTGAACTCAAGAAGATGAGTCTTCTTTACTCTAGACAGTACTCTATCCACTGTACCACCTAGCTGTCCCTATCTATCTATTTATCTTTCTATCTATCCATCCATCCATCCATCTGTCTATCTATCTATCATCTATCTATCTATCTATCTATCTATCTATCTATCTATCTATCTATCTATCTATCTGTATGTCTGTCCTCCTGTCTGTCCGTCTGTCCATCAGTCCATCCGTCCATCCATCCATCCATCCATCCATCCATCCATCCATCCATCCATCGATCCATCCATCTATCTATGCATCTATATCTACCGACCTATCTATCTATCTATCTATCTATCTATCTATCTATCCATCCATCCATCCATCCATCCATCCATCCATGTATCTATCTGTTTATCTATTGGGTCTATCCCTAAAGTCTGGACACATATGAAATCTCATTAACTGTGCATATTTTCAAGAAATGAAGTGAATGAAATGTTCAAAAACATTTTATTTAAGTAGCATAAATTTTAGCCATGACAATTTCATATGGAATAAAAGCTTTCATTAGCTATTGGGGACTATTTTTCATATCAATGAGATTAATTTAAATTAATTAATGAGATTTCATATTTGTCTCCTATGTCTTCCTATGAAATCTCATTTATGCTAATTAAACAAAATGCTGTTGAAAATTTCATTCATTTAATTTCTTGAAAATATGGATAGCTAATGAGATTTCGTATGTATCCAGACTTTAAGGACACCCGTATGTGTATAATCTGTGTCTATCTACGTGTGTGTGCGTGTGTGTGTGTATGTTTGTGATCAAAATCAATTTTGGCCCTGAGTTTTAATCTAGAAGGCATTCCCTTCCAGTTCCTTTCCTCTATTGCTTGTTTTCAAACAATTCTGTATGCATTTTGTTGATACATAGTTATTTGCATGTTGTCTCCTTCTTTTGACTGTAAGCTCCTTGAGGCCAGGAATTGGCAGGAGCTTAATAAATGCTTGTTGACTGGCTTCAAAGAACATCTAGTCCAGTCTTCTTATTTTACACATGAAGATACTGAGACCCAAGATGGTGATTTGATTTGTCCAAGGTCACACAGATATAGGTGGGATTTGAACCCAAGTCCTGTGACTCCTGAGCCAAGGCTGCACTGCACCATGCTGCAACAATATCATGCACCAATCTGCTCACTATGCTGCCTGGCGCCAGCCTTCATTCTACCCTATTATCTGGAAATCCTGCTGAATATTAGAAAACAAAAAAAGAGATTTGGGGTTCTTTTAATAGAATGCCAGAAAGGATAATAAATACCTCTTCATAAAATAGTTTCAAAACCCATCAAGAATCTATTCAAAAAGCAAATCTTCTTGTGTCATTTTTTTGACTATTCAGCAAAGATGGGGAATGCTGAAATGGAAATGACGTAACTTTTAAGGAAGGTGAAAAATCCAAGGTAAGATTTTCCCCTTCCTTAAAACAGCAACAAAGAGAATCACAATAGTACCTGTGGGGGGAAAAAGAGATTTATAAAAATGAATACAGGGAGGTGGCCTCAAGTTTGGAATAACACTATATGGAGATTGGTGGTTGTTCACTCTCTGTGTCCTTTAGCAAATCTCTCAGAAGTCAAAAATAGCACCAAATTATTGTATCAGAGTTGCTAGGCAAGTCAATGAGGATGCTTAGAGATCCCTAATATAAGAAACTAATCCCAGTGTATGAGACCTCCTTCAAGATGGCCTTGCTTCCCCTGGCCCCAGCAATAATGCCTTTCCCACTTCATGAAAAGAATAGAAAACTGGGCATGTGGCATGGAGGAATGGGAAGACAGTCATGCATCAGGCACTGCTGGAATCAGGCTCTATATCAACTCTATAGAAATGGACAAATCCACCAAAAACATTCAGGACTTAAATTCTTCCTCTTTCACTGGAGAAAGTGGGTTAATGTCTAATGACTTCTTTCCTTTCTCCTGATTCCCTTAAGAGTCACTAGTCCTGGAAACTCACCACTCACACACACACACACACACACACACACACACACACACACACACACACACACACACACCATTGCCGTTCCCTCTCTTAGCTCCAGTACTGGCAGAATATGTACCTAGCAGTCAAGGCAATCAAGGACTTTCCTGACTTTTCACACATATACAATGGAAAAATTTCTATTTAACCTTGCAACTCACAGGAAGAATAATAAATTGCGAAAAGATGGCAGATTTACTAGAAAATAAAAAGCAAGAATCTTGGAACTAGAAGGGAACATGGCAGTCATCTGGTCTAATCTGTACCTGAATGAGAATCCTTTCTACCATATCCATGACAAGTGGGCATCCAATCTTAAAGTCACCTAATGAAGTGATATGCCATGTCCAAAGATAGCCTAGTCCACTTTGGAATCATTCTCATTGTTAAGTCTTTCCTGACAAAAAACCTAAATTATCCTGTCTGTAATATCTACCTATTATCTCTTAATTTTGCCCTCTGGTGTCATCTAGAATATAGCCAATCCCTCTTCCATGTAACAGCCCTTGAAATGTTTAAAGAAAGCTACTTTAATTTTTTTGAAGATCTAAGATATTCAGTGAAATTCTAGGTTGTAGTTGAAAATAAGTGGAAACTAAGAATAGCTAAGAAAGATGGTCCATCCCCTTGAGAATGATTGAGGGATCATAAATTTACAGTTCTAGAATTGGAAGTGACCTCAGAGTCCAACCCCTAATTTGCAGATAAGGAAACTGAGAAAGGGAGATCATGGTGTTCCAAATGTTGCACTTGTAATGTCAGAGGTAGGAAATTAACCCATTTACTCTCACTTCAGAGACAGTGATAATGACCTTGATGCCTTTGCTGTCAATGTGTTTATACTACTCTCCCAATACAACAAAATTCAATGACATCTAAGATGCCTCCCAGTTTTATGGTCCTATGATTCCTTGTCTTCTTCCTCTTCCAATCAATGGTATTCCAATATCTTTTATACATCTAGTGAGCATTGTGTCAATTTATGTACAATGCTAAAAATCCTTTGATTCTGTCTTTTTCCAATTCAAAGATCCCAGTGGACCATGATGCTGCTTGATGTAAGCACAAAATTTAGCTTGAAAGAATCCATAGTATCGAGATGGACCTCACTTTTATCTCATTCCTGTATTTCTATATTGAGTTGCTTTACTTTTGAGAAGATCAAGATGGGGAAGGGGGCCAATGGTAGGCTGAAAAGGAGATTGAGCTTTCAACATCCCTATGAAGAAAGCACCATTATACTCAGGAGGACGTGAGTTCCAATCTGGTCTCAGGCACTTGGCACACTTACAAACCATGTGGCCTTGGGCAAGTCACTTAACTGATTGCCCTGCCCTCTCCCCTCCAAAAAAGCAAAAAAAAAAACCATCAGAAAACAAACCAACCAAAAAGCACCATTATGAAGGGTGATGCTGTGTCATGGATTTGCTTAAATTTTAGGTGAGAAAGGCACAGTGATCTGCCCATTTTTCTTTCTGAAACAGAAAGCCTTAACTATCATTCTATTAGAGTTGTATCACACTATTCTGTCTCTCAATTGGGGAAAACAATCACCAAGGAATAGACAGCAGAGAAGCTGAATCTCTTGTGTACGAGAAGCATACTGTCTAAGTCATACTATTTGCCTGCCTCTCTCCTTCTTTCCCTCCCTCCTGTCTCTCTCTCCTTCTACCTCCCTTTGTTTTTATTACATAATTATTCTCTGAGGAGGGATGCAAATAATTTAAAAAGCATGTAAGAAGACCTGAGGTGGGGAGAATCCCAACCACAGAAGGAGAGCTCCAAGATCATGAAGTGTCTTGGGCAATGTTTTCCAACATCAATTCTGAAACATATAAGAGCACCACAGTCATATCAAGGGAGTGTCATGGAATTCTCAGAAATAAGATTGTAAGCTTTTCTTGACTTTTAGGGAAAAGTATTGGCAAAACCCAAGGAGCTTCAGGGTTTCACAAATACAAAAGTTCTGGGAATTAGTGCCTAGAGATGGTGAAAGTTTATAGTTCCAGGAATTTACTACTTTTCCAAATAGAATACCCCCAATTAGAATTAATTCTCAAACCTACTTGTACTCATTAGATTATTCCTCTTACCCTTCCAGATTACCTATAGTTATGTAGGCAAAGTTACCAAATAGGGTGAGTGGTTCCCCTTTACAGACATAATTAATGATGATTGGAGCAGCCCAGAGACAGGGGAATTGATTGGTAAACACTTTAGTGCTTGGGAATGTAACAGCAATCAGTTTAGCAGACTTAGGGCTAAGTATGGAAGGTGTGAACTCTGTATGGAAGGTGTGAACTCTGTATGGAAGGTGTGAGCCCTGTCTGGAAGGTGTGAGCCCTGTCCACTGTTGAGAAGGCATGAACTCCCCTGTTGGTGGAAGAAGGCTATTGGCTGAGACAGGAAGCCAGTGCTGTATATAAAGAAGAATTCTAGAGACAGAGATACAGAATTGGAATTTTTCTGTGGAATAAGCAGGACTGTCTCAGCATCTGGGAGCTGGGCTGCTGGAATTGAGTTGGAGAGAGAGAGAGAGAGAGAGAGAGAGAGACAGAGAGAGAGAGAGAGAGAGAGAGAGACAGAGAGACAGAGAGACAGAGAGAGAGAGAGACAGAGAGAGAGAGAGAGAGAGAGAGAGAGAGAGAGAGAGAGAGAGAGAGAGAGAGAGAGAGAGAGAGAGAGAGTGGGAGAGGGGGAGAGAGGGAGAGAGGGAGAAAGAGAGAGTTTCTGCCCCAGCATTTGGAAGCTGATAGAGAAAAGAGATGGAGTTTTTCTGAGATCAGAATCTGGTGAAGGCCCAACAGAAGGCCAATATTCCTTCTAGGTTCTAGGGCCAGCTGAACTGCTGGAGGACTGAAGAAACATGACCAGGATAAAACTTTGTTTATGGCCTGGCTGATCCTTGAGTTCCAGGCAAGAAAAGTGGTGAAGGGTTTGAGATGTGCTGGACCCTGTGAACTTCAGTGTGTGCCAGACTGCCCTGAGGACTGGACAAGGACCTGGGAGCTGTCTACCTCTGAGTACTGGATGAGAACCTGGAAGCTGTCTGCTTCTGAATCCAAGTGACAGTTTGGTGGATTTAGGAGAGAGCTGGGACCATGGTAGGGGATCCAGGGAACCAGAAAGACCACCCAGAGTCAAGATGAAGAAAAGGCCACCTTTTGGATGAAACTGAGGTCTGCTGGACACAAAGGGGTGGAGGATTTGTGTGGTTTTCTAATGATTGTGTTTAGTGATTGATTGAGTTGATATACGGTTGCCCCATGAGTGGAAGATTGATGTATGGTTGCCCCATGAATTGAAGTTTGATTATTGTATTATGAATTGATTGAATGACTAAGTATTGATTTGCCCCATGAGTGGAAGACTGAATATTGTACTGTACCTTGATATGTTATGAATATTATGTTGTGAGGTATTGTGAATGTTTGCCTTGATTTGTAATGGAATAAACAGAGTGTTCACTACTACTGTGTAATCCGAACCTTAAAAGCTGTTCACAGTAGCATTCTTTTGGGAATCTACTGGTACATGGCATTACAGGGAACTAGAGTAATTTGTGTAATAAAAAGATGGTTGGATACAAACAGACATCCTGCCAGGTGGGAAAGAGAGAAGTAAGACAGAAGCAGAAGCTTCCCATTTGAGATGTGATTATCATAGAGAGTAGGAAGTCACTATTCTGCCTCTTCTCTAAAGATATCTGGGCATTACCTGCCTTCCTGCCTCTGAACATTTAGGACCAGCAGGCATTTCCATCTGCCCTGTAGCTACACCGTCCTGTACATGTGCTCTATCCTGCAATTAGAAGGTGAGCTCTTGAGAGTAGAGACTAGGACTTAGCACATTGCTTGGCATGTAGTAAGTGCTTAGTAAATACTTTTTCATTCATTCATTCATTCATTCATCCACCCATCCATCCATCCACCCACCCATTCATTCATCCATCCACCTATCCACCCATCCATCCATCCATCCATCCATCTATCCATCCATCCATCCATTCATCCATCCATCCATCCATTCATTCATTCATTCATTTGTTCATTCGTTGGTTTGTTCCCTACTTAGAGAAGAATTTTAAGTAAGACGGAAAACAGCTTCAAGGAACTGGGAAATAGCTTGGTGGTACAGTGGAGCGTGCATGGGGACCAGCATCAGAAAGATCCAAGTTCAAATCTGGCCTTCAAATACTAGCTGTGTAACTCTGGACACATCACTTAATGACTGTCTTCCTCAGTTTCCTCAACTGTATAATGGGGATAATAATAGGACCTATCTTCCTAGGTTGTGAGGGACAAATGATAGGATATTTTTAAAGTGTTTAGCACAGTACTTGGACACATAGTAGATACTATATAAGTACTAATTTCTTTCCTTCTTAAAAAAACAATTTAGAGATTTTTTTCACATTTCAAGTGAGTACCCTTTATTTTTTCAAGTTTCTAATAACATTGTTTTTAAAGCTTTAGTTTTTAAAGTTTTTAGTTTTTTTAATTTTTTAGATTTTAAAAGTTTTTAAATTTTGTTTTTAAAGTTTTAGTCATTTCTGGATTTATCTTCTTCTACTTGCTCAAGATTTGAGCCTTCTCTTGTGACCATGAATAAGTTAGAAATAAAAACCAATATAGTAGTTATGTTGGACAATGCATGTAATACTCTGGCCCCATACAGCCCTCTCCTCTCCCCCTCCAACTGTAAGGCTGTTGAGAGGAAGGAGATAGGTTTCATCGTCCATCTCCCAGACCAAGAGTAGCTTTTCATTTATTTACTTATATCTATTCATTCATTCATTTTTTAGTTCCTTGGGGATTCCCTTCCTTTTCATGCACTGTTATTGTAGTCCTTGTAAATATAATTCATGATATTTACATTTATTTATATCATTATATTTATTTATATTTATATCATTATATCAATATTTATATCATTATATCAAATATCATTCATCATATTCATGACTTGGCCATGGTCTCATAGCCTCGAAGTATCAGAGGCAGTATCTGGATCCAGGTCTTCCTGATTCCAGATGCAACAAGATGCATTACGTTTATCTGCCTCTTAATTGCAATATAGATGGATGCTGGTGGCAGGGAATGAAGGGGTGGGGATAAGTGAGGAAAACAATCAGGCATCCTGGCACTAAGCAGTCCTGGGTTCAACTCAATCTGGCATAGAAAAAACTCTGCCCTCTAAAATAAATAAAATAATACAAAAGGGAACCAGAGAGAAAGAGCCCTTCAAGCCCAAGGAAATACAATTAAAAGTGGAATTTAATGGAGCAAGGAATAAGAATGACTTTGAGCTTTCAATTAGGTACCAGCCAAAAAGAAAAAGAAAAGACAGCAAGGAGGGGCCCATCCACTGGCATATTCTGCTTAAAAAAAAACCAAGAACTCATCTCCCACCTCCAAATGCATGACTTTAGAATACTAAATGATTCAACTTTGGGGAAAGAAAAGTAATGAAGTGTGAAATGGTTTTTTTCCCCTCCCTTAGAAAACCAATGGAGACACCTCTTTCATTTCCCAAGTTATCAATCTGTTCTCCTCTAAGTAGATAACTCTGGATTCCTTTTGCCCAACCCCATCTTTTCAAGAACCTGAAATATTTGATTCAGAAAGAAGCATATCTTAATAAACCATATCTCTGTAATTGGTGAGGCTGTTGGGTCAAACAGACAGAATCTTGATCTTGAAGCTAAGGGTGATTGGGAGTCAGATACTGATTCTGAAATATTAGCTGTGTGACCTTTGGTGAGTTACTTCAATGATCTGAATCTGTTCCCCCTTTTGTAATACTGAATATTACCTTCTTCATTGGATTGTTTTAGAAACTAAATGAAGTTTATTTACAATTCTTTACCATCATGAAGCCGTTATATAAATGCCAGTTATTAATAGTATTAATTAGCATCTCCATCATTATTAGGAAGGATCTCTTATTCAATTTACTTAAATGATATGAATCTCAGTTTCTCCTTTTGTAATACTGAATATCACCTTGCCAGATTGTTTTACAAACCAAATTAAATTTATTTAAAGTTCTTTGCCAACATGAAATTACTATACAAATGCCAGTTATCATCATCCTCATCATCATTATCACAAGGAAAAAAGTCTGATTCAGCTTACTGAAATGATCTGAACCCCAGTTTCCCCTTTTGTAGAATGAGGATAATAATACTGATATTACCTGTTCCACCAGCTTGTTTTAGGGATCAGATGAGCATTACTTTAAAGTTCTTTGCCAGCCTGAAATCATTATATAAACACCAGCCATTATTATTAGCATAAAGCGGTGATATAGATTTGTGAGATTGCATGTGACTAATATTTCAGACTCTCCTAGGTTTTAAATACTGTAACATTCAGACATTGTCTCTGTGATTAAACTGTTCACTTGCTACATGTACTCAGCCCCACACCATTTTGTTTAATTGCCATTCTTCACAAGCTGGTGAGAAAGCTGCATTTCATTAACAATTCAGCAAGCCCCATACGCCTCCAGAAGGAAGAACACAGTAGAATATCACTGACATATATGACTGTGACTTGGACAAGTCATTTAACTAGGCCTCAATTATCTGTAAAATAAAGAGGTCAGACTAGATGGTCTCTGAGGTTTGTTTTAGTTCTAATTTAATGAATCCATGATCTACCTGAGCAGTGTATTATATTAGACAAGTCTCCATCTATGCCCCTCTGCAAACTGAAGAAACCAACTGCCTTATTCTTAACTGTGATCTTAGGCTAAAGTTAAGAGAAGCAGAGTCTCCAGGACAACGGAAGGGATAGCCCCATTGTCCTCTGGTCATGTAAGACTACATTCAGAGATGTGTCCAATTCTGGGGAATACCTTTAAGAGATGCTATTGGGAAGCTAAAGAGTGTCAATAGGGGGGTGACCAGCATGGGGAAGGGAATTGTAATCTCACCACAGGAAAATGAGCTGAAGGAAATGGGGTGTTTCCCTTGGAGAAGAGACAGTTTTGAGACAAACATGACATCTGCTTCCAGTTACCTGAAGGGTCATCACATGGAAGAAACATTGGATACATACTTCATATCCCCAAAGATCAGAGCAAAAGGCAGTGGACAGACATTGCCAAGAGACAGACTTAGTCTTATTGAAAGGAAAATATTTTCAACAATTAGAGTTAAACAAAAGTTGAATATGTTTTCTTGGGAGGTGTGAGCCCCTCTCACTAGAGTACTTCAATTGTAGTCTAGATGATTTATCAGGAATATTTTGAAGAAAATTTTCAGATACAAGTTGGACCAGATAATATGTGAGGTTCCTTCCAGATATGATACTCTTTGACTGGTGAGCTGCTATTTCCAAACATCCCTGGGACTACCATGTTCTGCAACAGTGACTGGGGAACCTAGGAAAACCACAATGGCAGGTCTGAGTCCAGAATGTGGCTCTTTTCTCAGTAACCTGCTCAGGGTTCAATACAAGATCATGGAATATGATTTTTCATGAGATGGGGTGATGCTGATAGTGATGAAGATGGGGCCCTGAGTTGACAGGGAGGTCACCTGGAGAAGGTGAAGGCCATAAGCCCAAGGGAAGAGGCATGGATGAGATGGAGGGCTCCATATGGCATAGGGCTTTGCTCATAATAGGCCTCTAGTCTAGTGCTGCTCTTTGGGATCAATGCTTATTAGTTTGATAGAGTGAATATCGTTTTATCTCAAGATACAGTCTCAAACTAAGGACGGTAACAAACACGTATACACATGCAGATGGTGTGTGTGGGGGGGGACTGTATATGTATTTATTTTTCTTTATATAATTGTATGCATGTATATATACATATAGACATAGACATAATATATAATACTATGTGTGCATATGTATGTGTGTATATATGTATGTATTTATGTATCATGTGTATATATACATATACATACACACACATACATATATAGTCTTGACTCGTAATCTTATTGGTATAAGGAACTCCCAGTGAGGAAACTCTCTCCCCAAAGTAATGGATACCTATCTGAAAATAATATTTATTGCATTCCCTGGGGCAGTGGTCTCCAAATATCTTTCACTATGCATCCTTTTCAGAGAAAAAGAGAGAAAAAGAAAAAACATATCCCTCAATATGTATATTTTGCTTATTTAAATTATATATGCATATATATGCTTACTATTGTATTTTTGTATATATTTTTGAAGCATGCAAAAATATAAATTCAAAAATGATTAAATGAAATAAAAATGAAACAATATTTGATCCTGGAAGCAATGGGAAGCTATTAGAGCAGAAGTTATTAACCTTTGAGTATCATGGACTCCTGGGGTGTCTGATGAAACTGTTTCAGATTAATGTTTTTAAATAAAATGCATAGGATTACAAAGGAAACCCATCAGAGTGAAATAGAGATTCAATTGTTCTTCCATCCAAGGTTGAGAGAACCTCTGAGATCTACCCACAAAGTTTGGGTTAAGAAGACCCGCCCCGGAATTTATTGAGTGAGAGAATAAAGATTAAATCAGCACTTTAAGAAAATCAATACGATAAGTGCCCAGAGGAAGGACTGGAGTGAAGAAAGACTTGAGGGAGAGAGATCAGGGCTGAGACTTTTGTTATAACCTGGACAAGAGATGATGGGGGTTTGAATCATAGTGGTGACTCTATGAGTGGGGAGATGGGGATCAATGTGTGAGATGTAGTCAATAGAAATGCTGGATTTAGCAAGTGATGAAACATGTAGAATGAGGGAGGATGAGGAATTAAGGATGATGTAGAGGTTGCAAACCTGGGATACTGGAAGAATGGTATGGACATAAGGAAGTTTGGAAATGGGATGAGATTTAGGGAGAAGATAATATAATGAGCTTTTCAATGCAGCAGATGGCAGACTATCCATGCCTGTTCATTGTGAGCTGTTCATTCTTTCTCTCTTGCTCAAAATTAAAATGGAAACGAGGTTTATTCACTAGCCAGTAGTTCAGAGTGCAGAGACCCACAGAAACCATCTGCTGAGAGATTTCTTAGGACTACCCTGAGGCAATCTAGATGGGAGGGCTGAATAGAGGTATTGAGGATTTTGCCTACATACCTTCAGATACAGGTGCCCAGATGTGCTTGCATTCAAACTGCCATTATCAAGTAGAAAAGGGCACAACCATAAGAGGCCAGCTGGGTTGGGTTGGGAAATATTGGGTACTAATGAGTAAAAGAGCGTGGGATTGTTCTGAGACAGAAATCTCACAACTGGCCATCCCAGGAAGGGTGGGATGAGAGTTATTCCTGCTCTCCAATAGAATTCACTCCTCAGAATCTTTCCCTGTACCCCACTCTGGAGACCATTGGTCTACAGTCCTGAGAAGTTAAATGACTTTCCCAGGGTCACATAGTCCTTATATGTCAGAGATAGAAACTTGTTTGACTGATTTCTTTTATATAAAAAATAGACTGTAAGCTCCATGAGGAGAGTAACCGTTTCAGTTTTGCCTATTTCCCTGATAATGAGTCAGTAACTCTCACATAGTAGATACTTAATAAATGCCTAGATAAGTATAGCAATGAAAAGTTGAAATTTATGCTTAAAATGACCCTCTTTGGATGTCAGTAAGATTTTTTTCCAGCCGCAGCATAGATAAGACATAGATGGTCACCATCCTCTTTAAATAATCTATCACATACTTGAAGATGATTAAGTTAAATTTCCCTATCTTCTCTTTTCCAGTTTAAATAAACCACGTTCCTTTGTTTTTCCCTTAGAATTGATGGTTCTCAATAAATTTCACTCCCTTCTGTTTCCTTTGCAATTTCTATAAAGGTCCTCCCCTCTTCTCAATTCAACAGCAATCTATAACTAGGATTGCCTGGTCATGAATACTATAGAGCAGTGGTTTGATCTTCTTAAAAGTATGTTGTACAAGCAAGATGTCTCCCAATGTTAGATTGCAGCAAGCATTTAGATGGTGTGTGTGTGCATAAATATAGACCGGATCTTAACCTTTTTTATGCCATGCACCCACTTTGGCAGGCTGGGGAAGTCCACAGACCTTTTCTCAGAAGAAAGCTCAGCAAGATGGCACAGTGTATAGAATGCTGGATCTAAAGTCATGAAGATCTGGGTTCAGATCCTGCCTCTCTCACTAGCCATGTGAACCTGGGTGGGTCACCTACCTCTGCCTACCTTGGTTTCCACATCTGTAAAAAGAGTGTTGGCAATTGTTGCACCTGCCTCATAAGCTTGTTATAAGGATAAAATGAGAAAACATAAGAAAAGTAACTTGCAAATGTCACTGTCCCATGTAGGTGCTAGTTGCTTATTATTAATAATAATTATTATTTGAAAGAAATGCTTTTTTGTTCAAGATCAGTTAGAATCAAGATGTAACTTTTTCCCCATCCAAGTTTACTGACACCTCAGGGATCCCTTGGGGCTCCTTTTTTCCAAAGAGAAATTAGCAGAAAGTAGAAAGAGTGTGAGATAATGAAATTCAGAATGAATGGGAGTAGTTTATAGTCAGAGGAGAAGCCCCAAAAGAAGTGGTGGAAGAGAGGACAATAGGGAGTGAGGGGGGAGGAATATGGGCTGGAGACGGATGACTGTGTGTGGGAGGTAGCACAGGAAAGCAATTCCATCTTGGCAGACTGGACATTGGCTCAAAAGGCGTAAAGAACAGCAGATGGTGTTTTACTGACAAATGCCTGATACCTTATATGACTTCTTCCTCCAAAAGCTTGGGAGATGGAAGAGAGGTGGCCATGAATATGACCAAGGTGTCAGAGTCTGATAACAGGTCATCTGGGCTTCAAGGCCAGGCAACAGTCACACTCGAGGGTGAGTCCTTTATCTGGTTCCGAGATGGCATGGGATAAGGTATCCTCAAAAGATACACTGGACTTGGTCCATGTACTTCCTTGAGAATCTGGGTCTTGCTAGATAGGGCATCTGGGGGCTCTGGATGCCTTCAAGCACAGATCTTCTGATTCTTTGGAAGCCATATCAACTTTCTCAGTCATTGAAGATGAAGGTAAAGTAAACCCTTAAAATAAAGATTCTTCACTTTCCATCTGACACTGTTAATACAACTTTCCCAAAGACGTAACTTGATTCTAAAGCTCATGATGCAGTTGTTTTAAGTCTCTAGGCACTTATACCTCATGTTGTAAACACATACACACACAACTACAGTACACATACACATGCATGTTCACATGTACATGTGTGTAAGATACAATGCTTTCATATAGATGAGGGGCAGGACGATATTACAGAAAGTTATACACAAAGTTGAGAGGACCTGGGCTTGACACCTGCCTCATTAAGACATTGAACCTCCCATAAAATGAGCATAAGAATTTTTCCTATTATACAACCTTGTTGAGGATCAAATGAAAAATAAATAAATTACTTAACATGTGTCAGTTACTATTACCACCATTATTATTTTTTTTTAATTAACCGGTCAATTATTTTACAGTAGTCCGTGTGGAATGTCATCATTTCCCAAACTGGTATGATCACTTTTGTTTGTCCTGGGAGATCAGTATATCATATCAATTTGTCAAGGGTCTGTCATTTTGGCAGGATGGGAATTCCCTTGACCAGCTCTGTTAGAAACTCATTTGTGACAGGCTCAGAGGAGGAATGAGACTCATCCATGAAGTCTCACAAACTGTTGAATGTCTAAGGTGGGACTGGAGCCTACGTTTTCCTGAACCCAAGTTTAGGCCTCTGCCCACTATACCAGGCTGCCTCCATGATGGCACCATTAGGTGGATTTTGCTGACACAGTTAATTAATCTCTTTCTCCTTGGTCTTTCAATCTAAATATAGATAAAATATTTTTAAAGGGGGTGGAGTTCGGGGGTGGGGAATGAGGCTCAAAGAAAACTGACAAGAGAGAGAAGAAATCAGTTGGCGTTCAATGTTATTGACAGGGACTTCAATAGGGAAGCAGGCTGATTCTTGAGAGAGGAGCTGGAAGCAGGAGAATGAACATTGGACCTAGATTTAGGGAGCGTAGAGTCACAGACCTATGAGCTGGAAGAGATTCCAGAGTCCATCTAGTCTAACACCCTGCCCCACTTTCCTTGCCTTATTCAGTCATTTCTTGGTGACCCCATTCAGGATTTACATGGCAAAGATACTGGAGTGGTTTGCTGTTGTCTTCTCCAGATCATTTTGCAGATGAGGAAACTGAGGTAAACAGGGTTAAGTGACTTTCTCAGGGTCACCCTACTTAGTAAATGTCTGAAGCTGGATTTGAATTCAGGAGGATGAATCTTCCTGACTCCAGGTTCAGGACTCTAGTCACTGGACCACCTAACTGTCCTAAATCTTGTAGAACTATAAAACTATCAGAGGAACATTTGATAAGTTGCTTACTTAGCAAATTACATTCAAGGGAAAATCAAAAGTTGCAGGGACAGATTTGAGCTGTGGCGGCCGTGATGGGGTCTGAGTGCAGACCTGACGCTCTATCCACTGTGCCTCTAATCCCTCTTCCCTTGCATACTTTCTATTTAGCCTGTCTATAGCTTGTTTGTACATATGTATTTGATTCTTGTTTGTCTCACTGGGCTGTGAGCTTCTCAAGGCAAGACTGTCCTCCTTTCCTTCGCCTTCCTTTTTATCTGCAGTATTTAGCATGGTGCATGGTGCTCAGAAGCATTTAACAAATACTTATTGACCATCTACCTGACTGACTTCCACAAATTCATGGAGGGGTAGGACTTGATTTCAA
Source organism: Pseudocheirus occidentalis (assembly GCA_028646575.1). Classification (NCBI taxonomy): domain Eukaryota; kingdom Metazoa; phylum Chordata; class Mammalia; order Diprotodontia; family Pseudocheiridae; genus Pseudocheirus; species Pseudocheirus occidentalis. The sequence continues at coordinate 21,860,314 of CM053597.1, read as the reverse complement.
ATCCCAGCTTCCACTTATTAACTCTGGCATCATCATCACATCTGGCTTTTATATACCACTTTAAGCCTTGCAAAACATTTCACATATATTCTCATTCAGTTCTCACAATAACTCTGATATGTAGGTGATGTTATTATTCCCATCTTACAGGTAAGGAAACAAAGGCAGACAGAGATTAAGTGACTTGTCCAGAGTCACAAAGTGAGTATCTAAGGTAGTATTTGAACTCATATTTTCCTGATTCCAAGTCCAGAAATCCACCTCCTGCATTCACCTGTGAAACTAGTGAATCAAATTACAGGAGCTCTGATGTTCCTTTCATTTCTAAGTCTGTGATACTCTGATCTCAAGTCTGAAAAGCGCTCTGCCCAAAAACATGGCATCCAAGTTCCATTAGCAGCAGATAGGTGGCACAGTGGGTAGAGGGTTGGACCTGACATTAGGAAGAACAGAGTTCAAATCTAGCCTTAGACACTTAGCAGTGTGACCCTGGGCAAGTCACTTAAACCATTCCCTGACTTAGTTTCTTCATATGTAAAATGAGGAACTTTAATAACATCAACCTTCCAGGGTCAGTTGTGAGGATCAAAGGAGATAATGTTTATCAAGTACTTTAGAAATCTTAAAGCCCCACCTAAATGGTACCCTTATCATAATGTTGTTGTTGTTATAAGGCCGTAAAATCTTGGGTCTCATCACTTAGACTGCCATAGGACATTGAAATAAATACTATGCTCAGACACGCACACACACACACACACACACAGAGTGAGAGAGAGAGAGAGAGAGAGAGAGAGAGAGAGAGAGAGAAAGAGAGAGAGGGAGAGAGGGAGAGAGAGAGAGACAGACAGAGAGACAGAGAGAAAGAGAGAGAGGGAGAGGGAGATGGAGAGAGAGAGGGAGAGAGAGGGAGAGGGAGAGAGAGAGAGAGTGAGAGAGAGAGAGAGTTATATTGACAGCTTCTATCGTGAATCATCTTTTAGAAGACCTGAGGGTGGCTTGTCATTCTATGCCTGAGAGAAGAAAGCTTAATTGTCAGAGTAGGAAAAAAAAATAATTTCAAAGCAAAGGTGGGGGTGGGGTGGGGGGACCTGGAGATATGTTTGACTAGGGAACGGGCAAGAATTGATCTAGAAGATGAGAGGGGAAAAGGTGGCAGAAAGATTAAGCTGAATTCAGGGCCCAGTGACCTCTGCCACTTGGAACATGAATCAAAACAGGCTTCATTTCTTTCAAGCAGGACTCAGAACTCTGGGTGATGGAGAAGAGATGTTAGTGTCAAACAGGGAGGTCATATCCTTAAGGCAATTAGCAAAGGCTCCTAGTCTAAGACGTCTCCCTGGGTTGGTTCCTCAACATCTCTGATTAGAGACAACTGGAAGTTCATAAGGGTGATCTCAGTTTCTTTTCTGCTAGCTCTGAGCAAGGATTTGAAAGCTATTACTGAGAACTGCTCACTTCCCTTTGGGGATGCTTCCACAAAACAGCACAGAGAAATCACTGGAAAATACTGTCAGAGATTAAAGACTTTCTGTTTGTAAGTATTGATTAAGAATGATACAGATTGCCTAATTAACACATTAAAAATGCAAACACTTTCTGTCCAACAGACATTTTTAAAAAGCATGATTGCTGAAAGTAGGAAAAAAAAAGTCTTGGCAATTTCTTAGAAATTGAATGGGTTATAGAAATCTGATTCTAGGACTTGGAAGAGGAAAAGTCATAATGTTTTCAAGAAAAAAAATATTATGTATGTATATATATATATATATATATATTTGTGTGTGTGTATATGCGTGTGTGTGTATGTGCAACGCATCCTGTTGGATGTGGTCAATATTGGCAATTTGTTTTGTTTGACTTTTTCTTTGCTACAAGGGTTTTATTTCTCCATGACTCCAACTCCAGGCCTCTCTCCACAGCACATGGTTTTCTCCTATCATGAGTTCTTGATCACTGAAAAAAAGAAAGTAGTAACCTTTAAAAAAAAAACCTTTCCAGCTCTTTTACATCCCACCTGATTTCTCTTTCACTGGTATCTGAAGAGAGAGATAGCAGCTGGGGCAGAGGATACCCAATTTCAAATCTGGTCTCTCTGATTATTAGCTGGCTTGGTTTCTTAAATCTCTAAAAAGAAGTTGGTCTGAAGGACCTTGGAGGTCTGATTTAGCCTGAAATATGTGATTTAATGACAAGAAGATCTGAGCTTTATATTTCAGAATCATTAAGAGTTCATCCAACTGGCTTTCTGTTTCCATCAGACTGATGTCGTATTTAAGGAAAGTGATTCTCAGACACAGGTGGGCAGGAGATTTCAGGAGAGGTCTCGGGAGAATCATGGAGCACAGAGAAATGTTGCTGCAAGGGATAGCACAGAAACCATGTGCTGGTTATCTGGTAGCATGAGCCACCCTCTTCTAATTTGGGGGGGCATCTACCATGCAGTCCAGACCCCCTCACCCCAGCCTTTAACATATGTTAACAGGAGAAATGGGGTTGGATAAAGAAACTAGGGAGATGTTAGGACCCAGTGGTTTTGAAGGATGTAACAAAAAACAACCTTAATTAATGTTTAGATCTGGTATAAGTCAAAAAAGCACTGTTATTGCAAATCAAATGAAAGTGCTACTGCCTAAGGGGGAAATAGGAAGGAGAATGACAAAAATGCTAAAAATGAAACTTTGGAGTAGGCCCTATCCTACTTCTTCAATACTACCCAGGCCTCTGGTGTGCAAACACCACTCACTGTGCCTTTCCTGATGCCACACATATGCACGTACTCTCTGACTTAAAGCTGACTTACATCCCTGAAGTCATCATATGTACAACAAGATAGTGGCTCAGTGGTATAGTGTCTAGAACACTGACCCTGGAGTCAGAAAGATATGAGTTCAAATCCACCCTCAGACACTAAGTAGCCATATGACCCTAGGCAAGTGCATGAATCTTCTCATCTGGAAAACATAAAATAATAGAACTTACCTCCTAGGGTTAAAGCATGATATAAATGCTAGTTATCATCATCATCTTAATACATTATCATGTTAGCATATAACAGCCTTGCATATTATATAATATAGTAACATAATGTTTATATAATAACAACGAAAATAGTTGGAATAATAAATATCATCTAATGCCAACCCAGGGTGAAGACCTTTGGGGGGCATCTATACATTGGTATTCTGTCCACTCTTCAAGACCCATCTCAAATGTTACCCTCTCCAAAAGATCTGACTTGGCTGCCCACCCCTCCACCAACGACCCACTGCCCCTGTCCATGCTTTTCTAAACATTAAAGCTATCCAGTGGTAGGATGAGCTGCTTTGGGAGGTAGCGGGGTTCCCCCTCGTTAGAGATCTTTCAAACATAGGTTATATGACCATTTGTTGAGTATGTTGTGGAAAGATGCTTTTCTGGGTATGGTTTGGAACAGGTGGCTTCTCAGGCCCCTTCCAACTCTGAGATTTTGTGGGTTCTCCTTTATCTGATGCCAAAACATTTTAAATTCACATGTGTTTAAGCAACCAACAATTATTTATTAGGCATCTACTAAGTATCAGGTACGGCACTGGACTTCAGGGATACAAATACAAAACTGAAACCCTTCCTGCAGTCAGGAAGCTTCCATTCTGCTTCTGTTATAACTATGTGTTCTGTGAGTAGAACATAAGATCCTTGAAGGCAATACTCTTATGTATACATGCTTCTATTTCTATGGTTGTTGTCATTTCAGTCAAGTCTGACTCTCATGACCCCATTTTGGGTTTCCTTGGCAAAGATACTGGCATGATTTGTTGTTTCCTTCTCCAGCTCATTTTACAGATGAGGAAGCTGAGGCAAATAGGGGTTAAGTCACTTGCCTGGGGTCACGCAGCTAGGAAGTGTCTGAGGTCAGATTTGAACTTAGGAAGATGAGTCTTCCTGACTTCAGGCCAGGCACTCTATTCACTGTGCCACCTACCTGCCTGTTCCTCTTTCACTACCTGGCAAAGTTCCTTGCATAGAGTAAGCCCTTTATATAAATGTTTGTCAAATTAATTAACAGGCACACACATATATGAAGTATACACATGTGTGTATACAAAGCATAGAGTGTTGGCCTTGGAATCAGAAGGTCCTGGGTTCCAAGCCCACCAGCTGCAAAGCCACAGTCTAGGCACTTAATTTCTCTCAATCTTGGGCATCTCTTTAAGACCAAAAATCACAGATGGGGCATAAACTGTTGGTAGAGAGATACTGATACATTCACACTCACACAGTATGAGGAATTATTGGTAATTTAGGGCAAATATATTCTTCAATGACAGAGCCATTGGCTCCGGGTAAGAGGAGAGTGTTAAGGTGATATGTGCCATTCATCAAAATGGCTAGAAAATTCAGGTTTTAGCTACACCACTCATTGTGACAAGATTGAGTTTTTCTCATAAACAGAAGTTTACAAAGCACTTTGTATATGGTACCTCTCACCTTATGAAATCTCATATATGTATTTTCTCCATATTACAGATGAGGAAAATGAGGCTCAGAGAGCTTACAGATAGTAAGTATCAGAAGTAGAATTTGAACTCAAGGCCAGGACTCAGTCCATTTGTCACACTGTCTCTCTCACATTTTTTTTTGCTGCTACCATGGAGAAAGTGGGTTGATTGATGAGAACAGAAATTATTTTGAAGAATCCGGAAGTATGACCTCAGCATTCATATGGTTTGATACCAATTCATTGTCTTAGAGGTAGGGGTAGAGCTATTTCATGAAGCCATTCCATTAGGCAGCTGGAGATGGCTTCCAGTAGGCTCATTCATATTTAATAGACGTGCAGGCAGAAAGTGTCATGAAGGAACAAAAGCACGGAGCCGCTTTATGGAAATGAATCCATCACAGAAGACGCAGGCATTAGGTAGATTGACTGAAAATGGCGACAAGGGGTCACTTATCTGGTGATGCTCCAGTATCACTTTCAGACATGGCCATTGATCACAAAAGGGAATTTATTCAGGAGCATTCATTTCTAGAACACTTGGGCTTGAGGGCATTTGTGAGAGAAGCAAATATGGGCCTTGGCATTAGTCTTCAATAAAACTGATGGAGGTGGGTGACAGACAAAACCTACCATATCCATTCTTGGGAGAAGTCTTTTCCATCCAAACAAAAGCAAAATAAATCATTAGAGGCAGAATGGCCTGGAGAATAGAGTCCTGGACCTTCATCAAGGAAGGCCTAGGTAAAAATCTTGCCTCTGATACTCAGATGCTGTGTTACTCTGGGAAAATCAAATAACTTTGGTGAGCCTCAATTGCCTTATCTGTAACATGAGGATAATAACATGTTATACTTTGGTCCCAGGGTTAATGTGAGACTCAGGAGTTGCAACATACACCAAAGCCTTTCTATGCTTTATTAGTTTATTATTATTATTAAAGTTGCAAGTATTTTATTATTATTAATAAAAATATAATAATTATAATCAAAATTATGATTTTATTATTCTTAGTATTAAAAATAAGTTTTTTTAATTATCCATGCCTGAATACTACAAGTGAGGAAGGAATATTCTGGAGAGGAAAGAACATGGTAGGGCTCTTTTAGAAACTCATGAAAGCACACCAAGTTGTAAATCACTGTTCAATTATCATAAGGTTCAGACTTAAAGCTCCTTATTAATCAACAAATCAAAGGTCTTGATTTTATGGGTGAAGAAAATGAAATTCACGGGAGTGAAGAAATCGATCGGACTTTATAGTAAATTGTAAAAAGTCTGAATTTGAACAGAGATCATTTAAGTCTGAACCCAGCATTCTTTTCACTACACTAAGCTACTTTAAAAGTTAACAGCAGAAGTCTTCTGGTCAAGATGACTGTTTGAATAGTGGGAAAATGCCCACTTCCTACATACTTAATCAGATAAAATAAAATAAAAATTCAAAATTCATATTAGAATTGTGATCAAGAAATCTAACGAGAAACCATAGTGACTAGTGATCTGCTTTTCTGCTGCAGAACTGTATAGAAAGTGAGCCCACAGACAACAGGAAATGGGGGAGTCACAGAAGTCAGAATCAGCATAGACAAACAAAATGGCAGCCTCTTAGGTCAATCGGAGGCAGGCTATAGACACATGTAACCTCCAACAATTTCTGTCTAGAGATAGCAAGAGTCAAGACACATACCTCAAACCCCTGAGTCCCAAAGAGTTAGGAAAGTTCCAGAGGGGTCAGTAAACCATAGGGTAGGGACATTGGAAGCCCCAAGGAGCAGCAGCAACCAATTCAGTGCAGCAACAATCAAACCAGGACAGCCTAGGTGTTCCAGGTTCCCAACACTCTCTACTGAAATTCCAGAGAGGGCCCTGAAGATCAAGGATCCATAGGATCCTTAGCCCTGGGAGATGGAGGTCACCCGGGAATTCAAGGTAAGACTAGGAAGGACTGACTAACCCACTGGAAAATGAAGCAGAAGGTAAAGACTGACCTTGGCATAGTTCAGGAAGTAAAGGTGGAGAGATGAGCCAAGCTAAAAGACATTGACCAATGCAAAACATTACATCTAGTGAGGTACTAAAACAGGCCTGTACAACGTACGGGCCATTGGCCATAGGCTCCTTAATCACTTCTTCTTAATGTGCTGGTGAACCCTATTAACAACCTTGGGGCCTGAGGATGATCTGAACCCTACTTTCACTCTCTCCATTTTTCTTGGGTCACCTGAAATCCTTTGGTGGGCCCCAAGTGACTGGAGAGCTGAATGGTGCACAGGCCTGCCCTACAAGAAGGTGAGGACAACTGTGCAATGACTGGAACTAGATAGGGAAAAGGGGAAAATTGTCCAAAGAACTAAATGAAGATCTAGAAGAAATGAAGCAAAAGACTGAAAAACGAAAGAAAAGTTCTGGAGAAAAGACTGAAAGAAGAATAAAGAGGAGTGGCAAACCTAAGCCAGGTAAAGAACTCCCTCAAAGGCAGAATAGGCCAAATTGATCAATACTCCATGAAATGGCAAGAAATATTAGAACAAAATCAAAATATTGAAAAAATTACAAGAAAATGTAAAAACAGGGCACCTAGGTGGTGCAGTGAATAGAGTGCCAGCCCTGCAGTCAGGAGGACCTGAGTTCAAACCCAGCCTCAGACACTTAACACAAAACTAGCTGTGTGACCTTGGACAAGTCACTTAACCCCAATTGCCCTACCTTCCCCCCTCCAAAAAGAAAAATAAAAGACAAAGAAAACATAAAAATACCTAAAATAGTGATGTCAAAAAAGACCAATGAAAAAATATTTTAAATACACAAAAGTGGACTGAAGAAAGTTCAGAGGGATGTACACAAAATGCTATGTAAGATTTCTTCTATTTTTAAAATTAGTAGCATGAAATGGAAGTTCATAACTTCATACCACCATCTTTTCATTTGTTCTACTGTATACATGGAAATGCTCTATTTTTTAGTGTTTAAGTTTAAAATAAAAAAAAATTAAACATAACAATGATAGGAAGTAGCTTTAAAAGCTGCCAAATGCTCTGGACTTCAATGAAAATAGCTCTTGTTGAGATATTTAAAATGATTTCAAACTTAGGGGCTGTTTTGAATGCAGCACGTTGGTAATCAAAAGCATAGTCCTCAACTGAACGAGCAACAACATGAACTCATCACCTGTCACTTTACCCCTAGACTACTGTTTTCAGGAAGACAATATGTATATGTATAGTTTAAAAGAATGAATTGTTTTCATAGAATTAAGTGGTTCAAAATATCTACTCTGCAACCCAACTAGATAAGTAAATTATTTATTGTCTGCTATCCATGCATACAATGCTATTCTGGTCTATTTATCTGTGTTGACCACTCAAAAAATCAGAGCTGAAATTTTCATCACAGTTAAAACACTGGTTTTAATAGCCTTGATGATTCCTTTTATGAAATCAGCTCTAAAATCACTTATTCTTATCCTTAGAAATTATTCTTTTATAAAAAAATCCTTTTTTATATAACTAAAAAGTCACATTGAACTCATTTTTGGCTTTCTAAATTTTAAACGGCCTAAAGCAGTAGAATTATGAGCCAATTCAGCCATCCGAAACAGTACAGGTGAAACAAAAATATTTTTAGCAGTTCTTTTCATCATGGCAAAGAAATGGAAATAAGAGGAGAGTCCATCATTTGGGAAATGGTTGAATAAATGATCAGAGATAAATATAATGGAATACTCTTGGGATGTGAGAAATGATGAAAGACATGGTTTCAGAGAAACCTGAGAAGATTTGTATGAAGTGATCCAGAGTGAAGTGACAGAACCAGGAGAATAATAACAGTATAAAGACACATGGCTTACAAGGATTAAGAACTCTGATCAATAATTTCTGGAGACCAATGATGAAAAATGTCACCTCCTTCCAAACAGAGAAGTGATGAATTCAAGGCATCAAATGAGAGAGATATTTTTGGACACGGTCAATTAGAGAATTTGCTTTATTTGACTATGTATATTTTTACAAGGATTTCTTTTTTCTTTTCCCCAGGGAGATGGTAATGGTGGAGGAAAATGGGGAAGGGGGAATGAGAAAAATAAATGCTTATTAATTGAAAAAAATTTAAACATCACAGGTGATGTATCTGGATTCAAATGCATTTGCATAGCTCTGTTCTCTGTGCCAAAGCTTTCTGACCAAATCAAACAAAAACCCGAATTTGCATTTAAGCTAAGTCCCCAACCACCTTGATTACACAGCCAGGGAATGCTTCTAAAGACTGCAGCCAATAGAAATCAAACAAGACAGGACCTAAGAATTCCCCTTCCAGACCTGGATGGATGTGTTAGTGGTCTAGTGTATAGCCTTGGGTGATCTATTTGCCATCCCAGAACCAGTATTTACCTGGTTTCTTCAGGATACAGTCAAATGACTGGAAGCTAACTGACCTCTCTGGTTGAGTAATCACATAGGTGTTTCAAATGAGTATTTATTAAGCACTTGCTATGGGAAGGACATGAAGCTGCCTAGACTGCTCCAGAGGCTTGTGACCCATAATGCACACAAGTGCAGCCTGAATCAGATTAAAATGTAATTGGAAAATAAATACAAAATGAATAAAAATACAATAAAACATGGGTTAAATACAATAAAACATAACATTACATATTAAAATGAAATCAATGTGTGGCCCATAGGGATTCTTATGTACAGTTTAGTGGCCCTGGTCTCTTATTTGAGTGTGATACACTAGGCTAGTGGATAGAATCAGCCTTAGAGTAAGAAAGGTCTGGGTTCAAGTATCTCTTTTGCCATGTCCTGATTGTGTAAAAGTCACTGAACTGCTCAAGGCCCCAGCTAAATTCCGAAGATTCAGAGTTGCAGAATAATTATTTAACTGCATCAGGAGAGGTGATTTTTCTGAACAAGGAAGGAAAACATAGAGCCATACAAAAAAAAAAAACCAACAAAAAATGAGAAAGGCATTTTGTTAGTCCCAGTGTATATACAGATAAAAGGCAATCTCTGTCCTCCAGAAGCTTACATTCTATTGGGGGCGCGGTTGGTACAAAATAGTTATTATAAAATGAATACAAATTAATGGTGGGCAGCCATTAGCAATTGGAGAGATCAGAATTCACATAGGAAGTGACATTTGATCTGACATCTAATAAAAATAAAATGATATAACATGACATCAGGACTACCTAAGAAGGACAATAGTTTGACATCAGAGAACTGGGAATTGAACTGATCTGTCATTACATCTCTGTGGACTTGGAAAAATCACTCAAATCGCTCTGTGCCTCAGTTTCCCCATCTGTAAAATGAGAAGGTGGTACTAGGTGGCCTCTGAGGTCCTTTGCAGCTCTGAATCTGTTAAGCCTATGATTCTGAAGTGGCTCAAGGTACCCACAGAGAAAGGATATAAGCTACAAGACAGAAAATAAATTGGGTTGACCATAAAGACATTGACAAAGTAAAGAGAGTGGCCTGAAGTTCAAGGAAGAATCTTGATTATATCAAGGAATTACTTTTTTTTCCCCAAAGGACAGTTTCCAAAGGAAACATTGATGGGATTCTGGAAGCCTTACAGAAATAAATCCCAGCCAGCCTGGAGACAATCTTTGTGCAGATACTGTTGGGAATAATCTTTCTTGAAATGGGAATGACTTCGATGAGTAAGTAGCTACTTTCTTACTTATTAGCCCCTATGGAGAATCTATTCACGGAAACTCTGAGCAAAGTAAATGTGAGGAAACAACAACAATGATATTATTCATTCAAGCCACCAAGAAAAATTGTTTCTGTTACCCAAAATATAAAGTTGAAGAAATGAGTAAAAACCCAAGTTTGAGGGAACCCTGAAATACAAAACATGACACAATAGATGGGAATGTGGGATTTAGAGGCAGAAATATCCGGATTCAAATCTTGCTCATTTCTGTATGGGCAGGCCAAGTCTCATAAACTCTCTAAGGATCGGTTTCCCCATCTGTAAAATGGGGAGAGCTTGGAAAGCCTCAGGCAGTACAAAGAATACTCACCCTGGAGTCAAATGACCTGCCTTGAAATCCCAGCTCTGCCATAGTGATGTAATGGGGACCTCATCTGTAAAATGAAAAGATTAGACTAGAGAACCTCTAAAGTCTCTCTCCTTTCTTGATCTTGTATCTTGAGAATACTTGGAGGTCATTTCCCTCTACAGTAACCTTCCTGGATCGAGATTCTATATATCTTGTATTACATAATCATTACATGTTATCTCCTGCATTTGAACCCACAGTTCCCGAGGGCAGGGGAGATCTTGGGCCTTCTTTATATACTCAGTGCATAATACACAGTAAGTATTTAATAAGTGCTGATTCACTGACCTGTCTCACAGGGTTATTGTGTGTGGGGTGCTGTATAAATCTAAGGGATGGATCATTTCCTTCTATTTCTTATGTCCCTTTAAAACAGATTTGAAAAGAGATGAATATTTTGTGTGCTTTATTTGGATCTGGAGAAAGAGAAGGTATTTACATCACTGTGAATGACCAATAACTTTTCTTTGTACCTGATATTCCAGCAGAGATTTTCGATTAAAATGCTGTGGGAAAGATCCAAGTGTCTTCTTAGAGGGTAGACAGCTTAGGCCAAGTCCTGTCTACCTGCCGCCCTGCCAGTCAGGGTCCTGGCCACACTCACGCAGACACACTGGAATGGATATTTTTTTGGCTCTCATCACCAATGGAAATGCAGCCTTTGGTTGGGGAAATGAGCTAGTTTACTTGACACTACAATTATCCAATGTCATACATTCATACAACTGTTATAGTATGAGCCTTTGAGATTGTTTTTCTAAGTGAGCCTACCTGGTCATCATAATGACCATTCCTGGTAAAGTGAAGATTTGAAAATTTGATTTTGTTTGGGGGATAGGGGTGGGAGAGGGCACTGACTCCATGATTTGTGTGACCTTAGGCAAAGTCTTTATCCTTTCTGAACTCTAGTTTCTTTACCTGCAAAACGAGGGGATTGGAATCAATGTCTTTCAAGACCCTTTCCAGCTCCTTCATGATTTTATCAATAGCATGTATGATCTGCATGATTTTATCAATGCAAGGTCTGTGTGTGTGTTTTATCAATGTAAGGGATTCTCTCAAGAGAAGCAAATGCTCTACATAGACAATTTAAAGGATGGGCTGGATGGAAAGAAAAGCTTCATAAGAATTACAGCTGTACACAAGTGATTTGGGCTCTCTTGGGATATTCTCTATCTTAGGAGGTCTTTGAAAAGTGTCTGGAGGACCCCTTATGAGGTATATCATAGTAGGGGTTCTTTTTCCATTATGATGTGAAGTCCCTGCCAAGTCCTCACCTTCTAGGATTCTGAACTTATAGTTGGAGAGAGTTCCCTTGAAACCATTGAGAGATTAAGCGACATCCCCATTGCCACATAGCTAATATGTTAGATGATTTGAATTCAGGAATTCTTGACTCCAGTGATTCCTGCTTCCCATCACCATGTTATGCTCTCTCTTCAACTGAGAATGCTTTACAAAAACAATGAAGCCAGAATGTCAAGACTAGTTTGCTCCAAAATGAGCTTCTTTAGTGCCTTTCCTGAGGATTTATTTATAATAACCTTTTGGTGGGGAGATAACTTTGGGGGGGAGCTTAGAGTCAGATAATTGAAAAGCTCGCAGCTTAAAATAGCTAGGGACTTCACAGGATATTGATTTATGGGGTATGCTAGGTAGAGCTCTGGATCTGGAGTCAAGAGACCCAAATTCAGATCTGACCTCTGATACTTATTAGTTGTGTAACTCTTGGAAAATCACTTAACCTTTCTTTGACTCAGTTTCCTTATCTGTAAAATGGGAATCATAGCAGTGCCTACCTCCCAGAGTAAAGTGCTGTGAAAAACTTAAAGTGCTCTCAAGGTCTGGATGAACTAAATCCCAAGGTCCTTAAAGAACTGGCATGTGTGGTCATTGTCAGTGATCTTTGAAAGCTCATTGAGGAAAGGCAAGGTTCTATAAGACTAGAGAAAGCGAATGTGCTGATTTAAAAAAAATAAAAGGAGAGGAGGAGTCTGCAAACTTTGGATTAGTGAATTTGATGGTGATTCTTGGCAAAATTTCTAAATATATAATGATAAGTGTGATGTTTAGGAAAGTTTAGGTCTTTGGAATAAAAACTTAAAAGTGCTATGTAAATCTTAGATATTACTGTGATTATTAATCAGAGCTGGAAAGGACTATAGATTAATGCAACCCCCTCATAAATGACTTACCCAAGGTCACACAAGCAGAAGTAGATGGTAGAGTTTGTATTTTAACCCAGGTCCCATGTGGGAATTAGTACAATTGGACAGAACTCAGTTTCATTCTAATAATATGTCAGGAGCCGGAGATATCCCTCAGGGAGACAATCTATACTACCTGGAGTTTTGGTGTGTTCATTGGCTTGTTTTTTTTAACAGCTCTTGCTTCTTAATGAAAGTTTGGCTAAAGCAGATGCCAATTCACCCTCTATAGCCCAGGAAAGCAGAGTGATGCCTCACCTTACCTAAGGGGACTAAGAATAAAGAGTTGGGCCTGTTGATTCAGAACCAGGGGAGCCCAGAAATAAATGAAAATCTGGGCCAGATGATTACATCTCTGGGGAAGGAGACCCAGCCAAAAGGCAACTCTGGAAAGAAGCTGAGACTGGCCTAAAATTCAGAAGTACCAAGGCCATCCAACAGAATAAAAACAACTTTATCAATCTCTCTCCTTCTCAGACCAAAAAATACATATAATTCTCAGGATGTGTGGGAGAAAAAGTGAAATTGTCAGTTGAGGTGACTAATCCCCACCACTTCTAAGAAATGACACAGCAATTACAAACTCCAGGGGTGATCACTGGGGGCCCATTTATATGGTTGCCTGTACTTGGAGGGTGATGGGAATAACTCTACTTATGTCTCATTTTCCACAATTATCACTTTTTTTTTCAAGTACTCCTAAGAGGAGAGGCCAGTTGGGAGGAAAGGAGCCATCTTTGGACTCAAGAAGAGCTGGACTGCATCCTGCCTCTGACAGATGACTGAGTGAACCCCGGCAAGACTCTTGCCTTGTTGGAGTCCCAGGAAACTCTTAGACAAGCAACCAAAGAGTTTCCTGCTTGAACTGTTTGAAGGCGCTCCTTACCTCTATGAAAAAAATAAGCCTAGGTCAAAAAACAAAGAAAAACAACAAAAAACAAAAAAACAGAAACCAAAAGACCATCATCTGATCCAGTCCATTTTACAGAAACAGAAACCAAGGCTCAGAGAGGCTATTCCCAAAGGCACAGGAACAGTCATTGTATAATGGTCATAGGTCAAAGCTAAAACACCTTGTGACCAAGGGCATCACTTAGTCTTCATCTCCTACTCTGCTAAATGGGGATGAGCTGGCTTATAGGGTTTTTATAAGTGGCTTTGCCATTTATTAGCTATGTGCCCCTGGGTAGGTCCTTCAGCCCACTGGCTTTAATTCCCTCACCTGTAAAATAAAAGAATTATATGAAATTATTTCTGGAACTTAAATTCTGTAATCCTATTATGATGATGGGGAAACATATATAACTGTTGTTCACATTATTTAGGGTTTCTTTGAGAAAGTCAGATGCTTTCTCATATTAACTTGACTTCCTTCTACCTGCTAGGGAATAGGGTCAGTAGTTCTGACTTTATGGATATTAACGCGACCCCCCCCTTACCCCAGGTAACTACCTTACTTTTCAGCTCCTTTTTGGGTACCATCTTACCTAATTAGAATGTAAACTCCCTGAGGGCAGGAGCCATATTTTTCCTTATATTGACATGCTCAGATCTTAGCTGCACTTAGGCATAAGGAATTAGCATTTGATATGTACCTGGCATAAAAGCGTATTGGCTGTGGTAAAGTCACCAGTGCTGAGAACTTGGCTAATGATTGGGATGAATCGCTATCCAAGGTCCTCAGGGAGCTAAATCCAGTGATCTTTTCTTACTCCTCACCATTCTTGACATCTCAGATCTCTGCATCTGATTTTGGTAACCACTCCCTCTATAATCCCAGCTCAATCATGGTTCTATGGGCCTGCATTTTCTCAATCTGTAAAGCAGTGGGATTGTACTTCATAATTAAATTATGCTAGCTAACAATAATAATAGCTGGCATTTATATAATGCTTTAAGGTTTGCAAAGAACTTTACAAATCTCATCTCAATTGTTCCTCACAGCAACCTTGTGTGGTAGGTGCTAATGTGATCTCCATTTTGCAGATGAGGAAACTGAGGCAGGCACAAGTTAAGTGACTTGATCAGGGTCACACAGCTAGCAAGTGTCTGAGGCTCTATTCGGTCTCTGCTCCTGGTTATTCTAGCCACTGGGTTGACCACCTGGTCAAATGATCTGATTTCATGTCATGTCTTCTTTATTCTGCCTTGTAACCATCTCATCTCTCCACTTCAACCACCATAGTTCAGGCCCTCCTTAACACTCTCCTGGACTATTACATTAGCCTCTTCACTGGTCTCTGCAATCCATTCTCATAAATTGACCAAATTGATATTCCAGAAGCACACATCAGATCATGTCACTTCCCCAGCCAAAATGTTCCAATGGCTCCTTATTATTTCTAGGATAAACACAAGCTCTTCTGGTTTGGATGTAAAGCCCTTTAAAATCTGGCTTCAGCCTCTCTTTTCATGTTCCAGACAAAGTGGCCTGCTTCCTGCTCCCCAGAGAGAACTCATTCCCCTTCTCTAAGCCTTTGTATAAACTGTCCTCCCTACCGGAATGCTCTCTCTCCTCTGGGGAGCCAGGCCCTGAACAAAAACAAGACAATACCCGCAAAAGTTGCCTGGCATGCAGTATCCACTTAATTAACATTTTCTGATTTGACTCAAGGAGCGTAAAAATTCTCTGAGAGAGAAATAGCATATGAAGATATATATATATATATACACACACACATATAATGTGTGTATACATATGTGTGTGCACATGTACATGAAAAATAAATCTGAAGGAATTTTGGGGGAAACTTTCAGAATGGGAAATTTTCAAAAGAACTTTAGCTGAGTCTTTTAGGACTTAGGGGGTCCAAGAGGCAGAGGTGAGCAGGGAACCAAGTGGCCTGGCACATAGTAGGCTCTTAATACATGCTCATAAAACTGAACTGCATTGAAGCGAACACAACCAATCAACCAACAAATATTATTAATTGAACTTTCTATGCTAGGAGCTGGAGGCTAAATGGTTCTCCAAGTTGAGTCGTTCCTATCATAGCACTGTGGTAGATGATGGGAAGAATAATCTCTCTGGATTTGGAGTTCCTGGATTCAAATCCCATTTCTGACACTAACTGTATGACCTTAAGCAAGGCACAACTTCCCTGAGCCCTAGGGTCTCATCTATGAAATGGAGGGAGTTGAATTGAAGACCTCAGAAGCCTCTTCCACAGGTAAGATTGACCCATGGATATGAAACTACACTTTTAGAAATAGAAATGACCAGACGTGATGGTCTAGCCTAACCTTTGAGTTTATAGATGAAGGAACCATGGCACAGAGAAGACAGGGGGCTTGTGTTGACCAACAAGGCATATCATTATGGTCAGACACAGGAGGGATAGGAGATGGACAGCTCCTCTCAAGTCAGATCCCCCATGGAGCTAACACCAGTTCCTTGGTGTGGAAGCTGAAGAAGTGAGGGCCTTGTTCCCCACAGGTATCCTGTGCCTAACTGAGCCCAGTGCAAACAATGGCACAGCTAGAAACAGAGCTGCAGTTGGTATGCCTATATTGAAACAGCAGCAGTGAACAAGGTGGGTGCTTTCTCCTATAGACTCGAGAGGAGAATACACCTGTGAGACAGCCCTCAAAAGACAAAACTAAACCCAGTTGTTAGAAACCTGACAGATGAGCAGGCGGTGTGTAAGGAAAATGATAGCACATTCTTTCACAATCCAAAGATGTGACTAACAGCTCCAAGCTGTGTTGTCTAACTGTGTCATTCATACGATGCTGGCCTTTGGGAGTCAGGATGGATCTTGGTGCCCAGCCAGTTCAATGGTTACTCAAGAACTGGTGCCCTTCCTATGAAGGGTCATCTAATGTCCCTTTGAAGCCCACTAGTGCTTGAAGAACCCATCATGCCCCAAGGAAAGATGAAAACAAAGCCTTTATTAAGCACCTACTAGGAACCAAGAACTGTGCTAAATGCTTTACAAAAATTACCTCATACGATCCTTACAACTACCATGGAAGGTAGGTGCTACTAATATTCCCATTTGATGAATGAGGAAACTGAGGCAGGAAGAGGTTAGGTGACTTACCCAGGGTCACACAACTGGGAAATGTCTTTGTAACAGTTGAACTCACGTCTTCCTGACTCCAGATCCAATGCTTTGTGCATTGGGGCACCACCCAGTTATCAAAGGGGAATGACTCTAAGTGTACAGTAGAAAGAATAGTGATCCTGGAATCCAAGGACATGAGTTCATATTCCACCTCTGACACTTACAATGACCTCCTAGAGCTTCTCTTTGATCATCTGTAAAATGGGTGCACTGGACCAGATGGCTGCCCTAACTCTGGATAGTCAACTAAAATCCCACTGCCTACAGAAAGCCCTCCTGACCCCTCGTAATTCCAGTGCCTCCCCTCCATTCACAATTTCCTATCTATCCTGCATATAGTTTGCTCTGTCCATACTTGTTTACATGCTCTCTTCCCTATTAGAGTGTGAGCTCCTTGAGGGCAGGGACTGCCTTTTGCTTCCTTTTGTAACCCTAGTACTCAGCACAAGGATTGATTGATTTCTCACCAAATTCACCCCAGGTTCTTCCACCTGGATCTGGGATTGGGGATCTTCCCTACCCCCTTTCAGCTCCTTTTATATGTGCTATCTTCCCCCATTAGAATGTAAGATCTTTGAGGGCAGGGACTATCTTTTCTCTTATTGGGGTATTCCCAGAGAAAACAACACGGTGCCCATAGTGTATGAAGCCAAGGCTTGGAGTCAGGAATAATTGAACTCAAATCATGCTTCAGACATTTCTTAGCTCTATGACACTGGGCAAGTCACTTCACCCTGTTTGTCTCAGTTTCCTCATCCATAAAATGAACTGGAAGAGAAAATGGCAAACCACTCTAGCATCTTTGCCAAGGAAACCCCAAATGGGGTCAGAAAGAGTTCGACAGGACTGAAAATGAATGAACAACAGGAACTTAGTACTGGGCCTTGAACTTTTAGGTAAGCACCTAAAAAATGCCAGTTGATTACTAACAAATCTATGACCCCAAGAACCTTATCCCTCATCTCTACTTTTCCTCACTATTCTTGGTTCTACACCCTGGGGACAAACAGAACAAATCTATTCCTTCTCGTACATGACAGACTGTTCAAAACATGAAGACAGCATACAACTCTGCCCCACCCCCAAGTCATTCTATTCTTCAGGCAAAACATCTCATGTCATTTAAATCAAGTCCTCATATGGCATAATCTCAAAGTATTCTCCAGAAACTCGCTAGTCAATCAATGTTCTTCCTAAAAGTTTGTGCCCAGAAATGAGCAAAGCATTCTTGATGAGATTTCCATCTACTTGAGTAAAATCCCTTAGTCATTCAGACTATTAAGGGAAGGCTCCACATTGCTTTTTAGTTAATAATCACTTACAATCACAGGCAAGGCAAAATGTCGGCACTCATCTACCTCACAGGCTTCAGGAGGCTTAGACAGAATGGAATTGTTTCTTAGCTGTGTCTAGCCCTCAAGACAAACGGGCAACAAAGTGAGGGCTAAGAAACCAAGATTACTGGTTTGGATTCTTTCTTTACATTGCATTTGTGACTTTGGGAAACCCGCATTTCTACTATGGTATTTGGAAACACACACATACACACACACATACACATACACACACACACCATTCATAGCATCTGTCAAAATAGAATTACCAATGTAAAAAAAATTGTCATTTCTATTTATTTTCATCATACCAAACTCTCGATTCAAAACTGCCAGTAAATACTTAATGTTAAGAAAGGAAACATCCTAAGTCGAGATGTGTTTAATTGAGGAGGCAGCGGACAAAAGGTGCTGGATTTGGAAGGAGAAGATCTGAGTTCAGATCCAGTCTCAGCTACTTGATACCTGTGTGAATCTGCATCTCTCCAATTATGTCTGAGCTCCTCTGCTAAAATGAGGCAGCTGAACTAGACAGTCTTTAAAGTGCCTCTAGTCCTAAATCTATGATCTCATCACTGAATCCTACAAGATTTCAGATTGGAATTCATTAATAAATCATTTATTGAGCACCTATTATGTAAAACCTATGAAGGGACAGTCAACATCTATTAGATAATCATTTATTAAGTACCCACTGCATGCTTTATCTGGTTCCAAGAACACAAAGATAAAAAACAAGGCAGCTCCTTCTACTCCTACATCTGACTAGGAAACCCCATTCTACAGGGTTAGTGTGGAGAATTACAGAAATAAGTATTATTATTATGGTAATAATAAAGATTTATATATCACTTTAAGGCATGTGAAACACAACAGCCCTGATTATACTCATTTTTCAGATGAGGAAACTGAGACTGAGAACTTTATTCAGAGTCATACAGCTATTCAGTATGGAAAACAAGATTCGAATGCACGTCTTCCTGATCCCAAGTTCAGTAACGAGAGATTTGGGCGGCATAAGCCCTTGTTGGTGCCTTGAAGGACCTTAGAACATGCCCGGTGCTATCTTGGGGATTAGGATGCTTGGCACATTCTCCTTCTCTGTATCTGTGTCTCTTTCTCACTGTCTCTGTCTGTCTGTCTGTCTCTCCATCTCTGTCTCTCTGTCTCTGTCCATCTCTGTCTCTCTGTCTCTGTCTCTCTGTTTCACTGTCTCTGTCTGTCTCCCCATCTCTGTCTCTCTGTCTGTCTCTGTCTGTCCGTCTCTATCTCTCTGTCTCTGTCTCTCTGTCTCTCTCTGTCTCTCTGTCTCTGTCTCTCTCTGTCTCTGTCTCTGTCTCTGTCTCTCTCTGTCTGTCTCCTACCCCCCCCTCCCTCTGTCTCCCAGACTCACATCCCAATCTCTGCTTTCTGTTCCCAACATCCAGGCTCCCATCTTTAACCCAATATAGAGGGAGTGTCTCTGCCTGGGCTTCCCACCAGCCATTCTAAAGTCAACACAAAAGAGTGGAAAGGGCATGGAGTCCAAGGGCTGGGGTCCCGATAAGAACCTTGGCTCTTCCACATATTTGTGTGATCTTGGGTAAGCCTTTTCCCACTCTGAGCCTTTGTTTCCTTGTCTATAAAATGAAGGAGCTGGAGTGAAGACCTTTACGTTTGCTGCTAGCTCTAAACCTGCAATCTGACCCTCTAGGATATATAAATTAACAGCAGAGATTGTAGCATCATAAATACAGTTTGGTGGCTTGATGGATAGAAGACTAAAGCTAGAACCAGGAAGACTTGAGTTCAAATCCGACTTCAGATACTTAATGACTGTGTGATCCTGGGCAAGTCACTTAAGTTCTGCCTTCCTCTGTTTTCTCAGCTGTAAAGTGGGGATAATAATAATAACACCCACCTCCCAGGATTGTTATGTGGACACAATCAGATGATATGTGTGAAGTGCTTTGCAAACCTTAAATGCTCTATAGAAATGCATTAATTTAGAAACACATTAATTAATTCACTAATTTTATCATCTTCCCAATGATGTCCCATTAAAAGCATTAGCAGCAAATATTTGGGGGTGGGGGACTGGAACAAGTTCTAAATGGGAGATGGGAGAGTTTTTTCTGAAGGGAAAATGAGAGATGTTGTTTCTTCCCTATGAGATGTTGGGTAAGGGATTAGACTTCCAGATGAACTCAGTCAAAATCCAGTCTTGAGTAAATTTCTTACCCTCATCATGTTTCATGTTTAAAATTGTGATCCTCTGACCCTTGGATGCTGCTCTTTGTGGAGGTTTTAAGAACTTCCAAAGACAGAAGTTGGCAAATAGGGGACTGAAACAGACCTGTCAGTGGGGAAATGTGACCCGTCCCCGTTTGACGAAGTCAGCAGAGAATGCTTCAGCAATGCAACAGGCTATCATTTCAGAAGTAATACCGGGGGCAGGGCCTGGCCCAGTGTTGCCGAGGTACAATGTGTTTGCTTTATTGTCTCATTTTATTTTTAATTCCAGGTTACCTAAAGTCTGTGGTGGCTTTAAATCAAGATCTTATTACATTCTTGTTTATCTCATCAGAAACAGAGCCCTGGGAACTGGAATCCATCACTCCTCTCCAGCCAACCCTTGGATGAGGTCCATGCTTGGGTGGAATGTGCTGGGAAGGTTATTTTAGCTTGTTAATTAGAGATGGAGGAAGTGGCCATATGGAAGCACCTGGGTATAGGCAAGGAAAACCATCTTCTAGAAATCTATACCCAGGAGGAAACATGCTTCCCCTCTCGAGAAAACAAATGGCCGCCATGGATTTGGCTGGCCACCAGATTCAAGATGGCTTGTTTCATTAATGTCATTAATAAGTAAATAATAAACATACTGAGAGTCAGTATGGTACATTGGGTAGCTAAGAGAAGGCTACCTTCCACACCAGAAGGACCTGGGTTCAGGTCTTGCCTCTGATAAGCTGATTCATCCCCAACTGCTAATGCTCCAATAAATACTCTATTATTTTGTTCATACTTATTTAGTCTGAGACAGGGGTGGGATACCTACAGTCTCAAGGCCCCAATGTGGCCCCATTAGTGATGGTTTTCCTTGCCTATACCCAGGTGCTCCCATATGGCCACTTTCTCCATCTCTAATTAACAAGCTAAAATAACCTTCCCAGCACATTCCACCCAAGCATGGACCTCATTCAAGTGCTGCCCTTTGACTGAAGAAAGAAGGGTCACACTTGAAGACCTAAAGGGCCACATGTGACTTCAGGGCCTCAGGTTCCCCATCCCTGACCTAAAGGGTTCTTAAGTTCTTGTATTATGGACCACTTTGGCAGTTCATATGGATCCCTTCTCAGGATGGTGTTTTTAAAATACATAAAATAAAATACATTAAATCACAAAGGAAAAACCAATTATGTTGAAATAAAGATATAATTTTTTTCCGGTCCAAGTTCACAGCCCGTCCAAAATGTATCCATGAATTCCTTCTGTGTGTTACAAGCTAAAACCCCCCTGGTCTAGAGCTGGCACAGTATAATAGAGAAAGCCAGCCCCAGCAAGCAAAAGCAGCAAGACCCAGGTGCCAGTCCAGCCTCTAACTCATGCAGCTGCATGACCTTGGCAGGTCTGTAACTTCTACATGCTCCCGACCACTTTCTAAGACACTGAACTGCAGAGAAGGTGCTACCTGTATTGGTAAAGAGTTTCTTCTCCCAAGAGTTCCCTGTACCAGTGAAAACATATGTCCTGTCCCATATTTGGTCTAGACTTTTAATATATATATATATTTGTTGTATATTTACATATGTTTATTATTATGTTTGCATATGTGTATAGGCATACATATGCATGCATTTATACAGATACATATGTATCCATATGCCTGTATGTGTATATATGTGGAATGTATGTATGCATGTATGCATGTATGTGTGCATGATTGCAGATTGTTTTTCCCAATAGAATAGGAAGTCCTTGAGGGAAAGGGTGTTTCATCTGTGACTGACATTGTACCTGATGGGGAAGGGGAGAGAATAAATATTTATAAAGCACCTACTATGTGCCATGCACTTTTGTAAATATTATATCTTCTGATCCTTAGAGTAACCCTGGCAGGTAGGTGCTGTGGCTA
Source organism: Pseudocheirus occidentalis (assembly GCA_028646575.1). NCBI lineage: Eukaryota > Metazoa > Chordata > Mammalia > Diprotodontia > Pseudocheiridae > Pseudocheirus > Pseudocheirus occidentalis. The sequence goes on along the minus strand of CM053597.1, from coordinate 21,838,036 downwards.
TCTGTTTTATAGATGAGGAAACTAAGGTTAGAGTTTAAGTGAATTGCTCAAGGTCACACATTTATTAAATGTCTGAGGTCAGATTTGAACTCAGGTTTTCCTGACTCCAGGACCTAGTGTTGTATCTACTAGCTGCCATAATAGATAGATAATGAATTCTTTTAAAATGATTATCAAATGACCAATTGATCTGCATTGGTGGAGAGATTTTCACCACAGGGAGTTCCTTTCACTGGTAAAAATTACAGGTGCAGATACAAAATTTAAATTTAAATTTAAAAAGATAACATGAGATTTTGGGAACACCATAGGCAAGGGACTGGCATCCACATTCATACATCTGTTCTAAAACAAAAAACTCAGCAGTTCAACATCCAATCATTTGTGTAACAGTCTCACCCCCAGCCCAGCCTCAACACAGACAGAGATTTAAAAGCCTCAAACTCACTGCATCATCCAATGTTCTCAAAATCTCAGTGAGAAGTCAGGTAAGCCTAGTGTTGGCTAAAGGACACTGCCAGTTTCCCTCCGTGTGAATCTTCAGTCCAGTAGCTGCAACTTCCAGCCCCATGGAAAAGGCTTAAAATCAGTAGGGACAAGATTTCAGGTTCTCCAAAACAAAAAGACTAATGGCATTTGTCACCAATTCTGAGGGCCTTTAAACTCATGTTTGTACATAGGCCCATCCAAGAATATTTTGAAATCCCAAACCTGCAGTGTTTTGGGGGCCTGTCTATAGATTATGACAGAGAATCAGGACATCGTGGAGAATCAGGCTGAAGCATCCCAGGTCATCTGAGCTGAGAGTCTGAATGGGCCAACTGTCCATTGAAGGGGAGGCTGCATTCCAGTAAATGAGGATTCTCAGAGCCCATCTGGTGGTTTGTAATCCCGTGACTTAAGGACTTTTCATCTTGTAATCATCTTTTTTCCTGCTGTACTTTTTTCTTTCTACATGTTAATATCCCATCATTCATTTTTTAATCCATGTTTCATTATATCGTTCTCAGTTCCCCATTTCTAATCTAGCCCCCAGGGATGAGGAACCTATGACCTTGAGGTCACGTGTGGCTTTCTAGGTCCTTGGGTGTGGTGTTTTACAGAATAAATCCTTCTATAAAGGGCATTTGTTCTGTGGAGTTTGGATTCAGTCAAATGGCTGCACTTGAGGGCCTAGAGGGCCACATGTGGCCTCGAGGCTGGAGATTTCCCACTCGTGGCTTAGCTTTTGCATCTTCAAATCAATCAGTACCAAATCAATAAACATTTCTTGAGGTTAGTTGTTGCAACATATATAGAGCATGGAGACCACAGGCAGGAAGATTCATATTCCTGAGTTCAAATCTGGCCTCAGACATTTACTAGCTGTGTGACCCTGGGCAAGTCACTTAACCCCGTTTGCCTTAGTTTCCTCATCTGCAAAATGAGCTGGAGAAGGAAATGGAAAACCGCTCCAGTACTGCTGCCAAGAAAATCCCAAATGGAGTCATGATGAGTCAGACACAATTGAAATAGGTGAACAACAACAATAAACCGTGGTTCAGATACAATTCTAGGCACTATGAAGACGTATAACTAGAACAGAATGATCCCCTACATTCTTTTTGGGGGAAATCCACCAAGTGTCTCCTATGTTCTCATATCTTCCCTTGTCATTCTCTCTTGGATAATCCTTGAACATGATAGCCCCCTCTAAGAGGGTTAGAGTTAGGGTTTTTTCCCTCCCCATATTTCTGATGTTTTTAATAGTCCAACTCCAAGCATACACCATTCAGGAATGATGTGAATGGTTCTCTTTGATGATGAATGGAAGAAGGTAGATCTTGTTTTCAGAGCTTGAAAGGCATCTCAGAAGCCATCTGGCCCAGTTTCCTCATGTTCAAGGGGGAGAAACTGAGCTCCATGCACAGGGTTACTGTGAGATGTAAAGCACTCTGCATGACTTAAAACATTATAGAAGTGCCAGGTATTATTAATTATTAGACTATGATCTCCAGACCTCCCACTTCAGGGCATTCCTGCTGAGCTCCAGCAATGTTTCTGCAGTAATATTGGGCTGTTCTGGGGACTGTGTCATTAAGTGGGGGGGGGGGAGAGATAGAGGCCCCGACTTCTAGGTTTAATTTGTATCATTAATACCTTCTTCAGTCTAGAGAGTCAACAAAACAATGCATAAACCCCTGGTTTGGATATGGATTTCTGAGGGGTATCACTGAAAATTTAACCACCAAAGTGGTTGTTAAATTGATTATTTTTAATAATATTTTCCCAATTACATATAAAATAATTTTTCACATTCATATTTTTTTAGTTTGAGTTCCAAATTTTCTCCCTCCTTCCCTTACCTCCCTCCTCCCTGGAACAGTGAGCAATTTGACATTGGCTATACACATGCAATCGTGCAAACATATTGTTAAACTCATTGTTCATGATTTTAGCCACCAAAATTTTATTCTCCCGCTGGAACTGATTCTAGGAGACTCCCTTGCCCATGCAAGTCATGGCTTGTCCAAGGCCTCTTAGGTTCAAGAAAGTATCTGTGGCAGCATTTGGACTCAAGAACTCTGCCTTTGGAACTAGAAATTGGAACCTTAGAAATCATTCAGCCTCCTCTTTTTCAAATGGGGAATGAAGCCTATTGTGTTTAAGGAGCACATGCCCAAAGTCATATGGGTAGACAGCAATGAAGTCTGGATTCAAATCCAGATTTTACACTTATAACCTCATACATTTAGGACTGCTTCCCTATCTCACCCTTTCTATTGGGGTTCTATGTTTAAAAAAGGATGACTTTCAGGATGGGGGTGATATGTTTGAAAATGAAAGCAATATGAAAACAAATCTATCGATTAAAACTTTTTTAATGTGAATTACACGATTTCCTTTGCTACTGTAGAAGCTGAAGCTCCCCAAATGATTCTCCTTCTTTTCCTCACTTTCTTCCCTTGTTTTCAATTGCTTTTCCTTCTGTCACTCCCTCTCCCTCCCTCTCTCTTCCTTCCCAAGTTCACAGCTGTGCTGCTGTATCTGACACCTCCCAGCAGCATATGCTATTGGGAACAGGTGTAGAAATAAGAGAGACAACCAAAAGGGGAAAAATGGACAGGATCTCAACCACCTTCATTCTCAGATAATGCTGGGCCAGAGTTGAAGGGGACGAGAGATCCCTCTTCCAGAAGCAGCAGGGAAGCCAGAGCAGAGCACCCCAAGATGAGTCATCATCCTCTAAGGGTTGTTAGAGAAAACCAGGAATCATGCTGAATGCCTGGAAAGGGATCTGGCTTCTTCCCTGTCTCTAACATTAGCACTGAGGGACCATCCTGAGCCTTCTTTAATTAACCCACATCCTTTAATTCTACATGCTCGAATGAGGTCTCCAAATTCCAGGTAAACTCTGTGTGTGTGTGTGTGTGTGTGTGTGTGTGTGTGTGTGAGAGAGAGAGAGAGAGAGAGAGAGAGAGAGAGAGAGAGAGAGGGAGAGAGAGAGAGGGAGAGAAGGAAGGATGAGAGAGAGAGAATTAGGACAATCATTTCTTTCTTTCTTTCTTTCTTCCTTTCTTTCTTCC
>CM053597.1:21796609-21834370 GCA_028646575.1 Pseudocheirus occidentalis | reverse complement strand
TCCTTCCTTCCTTTCTTTCTTTCTTTCTTTCTTTCTTTCTTTCTTTCTTTCTTTCTTTCTTTCTTTCTTTCTTTCTTTCTTTCCTTCTTTCTTTTGGAAAATCCAAGATTCAGGTTGAAAGAAAGGGTGCCAAGATAGGAAGCACCCTGGATTTGATTTCCAATTCCAGATTTGCTTGTGACATTGGGGAAGTCACTGAAGATAGTTACTTATAATTGTTACTTATAATGTGAGATGGTTGTCTATTCCTACCTGTAATTTATTTAAGTTTTCCTTTTAAAATTTAGATGCTATAGAATTTGGTGCATATAAATTAGTATTGATATTGCTTCATTGTCTATGGTACTTTATCATAATGTAGTTTCCTTGTTTATTATTTTTAATTGAATATTTTAGTTTTAACTTTGAGATCGTGGTTGTTAGCTCTGCTTTTTTTACATCAGCTGAAGCCTAATAAATTCTTTGTAGCCCTTTTAAAAAATAATCATGTGAGATGGTTGGACTAAATTAACTTATAGATAATATCATATAGAGCTTTTTTACCTCTAAATAAGAATAGTTCACATGGACATAGCCCTTTAAGGTTTTCAATACACCCAGCACAAAACTCCATTGATGGTCACATCGATCCTGGGAGGTAGATGGTATTGTCATCCCCATATTACAGATAAGGGAAGTGAGGCCCAGAGAGGCTGAATGACTCTCACAAAAAAAATAAATGCCTGGGGTAGGATTTGAATTCGGGTCTTGACTTCAGTTTCACTTCTGCCCCCTGTCAATCACAACAAATAACCTGAGTGATTGCCAGATTGCTCTGGTACTACCTGGTGTAAAACGCGTAGCCTCTGTTTACTAAACTGTAAAATGATAACATGATGCTGGATGTCCACAGAGATTCCTTCTGTCTCTCTCTGGTCCCATCACCCTATCACTCATCAAACACAAGCGCCAAGATTCACTCTGCCGACCCCTCCTGCTGCCCCACACTGTCACCTCCAGTGACTTCTGCCCAGCCTTCAGTTCACAGTATAAGCCTTTGCCACCCCCTCAGCCCACAAAGATCTCTCCTTTTCTGGGAACCTGTTATTTGGAACATCATTAATCGCTGGGTACTTATAAGCTGCCTTGTTTGTTATCACGTTCAATTCAATTCACAGAGACTTGCACACAGTAGGCACTTAAGATCCTGGATGGATTAGATTTTAATTCAGTAAACATTAATTCAGTGCCAGTTCTTTGCAGAACTCTCTAGAGATCATAAGGAAGATGCTGAGTTTAGATACCACTCCTGCCCTCATGGAGTTTATAGTCTAATAGATGGATATAGCACATATCAGAATAACTATAGGAGCGGCTAGGTGGCTCAGTAAATAGAGCACCAGCCCTGGAGCTGGGAGGACCTGAGTTCAAATCAGGTCTCAGACACTTAACACAAAACTAGCCATGTGATCTTGGGCAAGTCACTTAACCCAATTGCCCTCACAAAAAAAAAGCAAAAATTTAAAAAAAACTTAAAGGAATAATTAAATAAAACAACATGCTGTCCAGCTAGAGACTGAGTGAATAGAATGTTTATAAGGTCCAGAGGTAGGGGTGGGGGTGGGGGGTGGGGATGGAGGTGGGGGTGGGGCGTGGGAGAAACTCATTATCAGAGGAAGCGTTGCCTGGGGAAAAAGAAGGGAGAAAAGCCTAGGAGGCTTTTGATAGCAGCAACCTAAAATGTGCCTGTCCTGACTCCTGGATAGGCAGAAACAACATGAAAGTCTAAGGTAGAGATCTGTGCTTCTCCCAGGGAGAAAACTTATTGTTTTTAATTTAAAGGCTGTCATCACTGCAGCCAGTTAATCACAAATCAGTTCGGCTCGTGGATTTATCATCTCCCCCGAGTTATCCCAGACTCATTCCAGTCTTAATGAAGAATGCTCTCAAGGTGAAGAAATGACTGGAAAGAACAACCACCCATGATTCTCTCTAAGAGATGCTCACTCCTAGTAAACTACCCTCCTATTGGCAGCAAAGGAAAAGACCCATCTATGGCTATGTCAGAGAAGATTTAGCATTGCAGGGAGGTCCAGTGGAAAAACTGGTGGCCTTGGAATGAAGGAAATTTTTGTCTTATTCAATCATGTCCAATTCTTTGAAATCCCAGGTTTTCTTGGCAAATATTTGCCATTTCCTTCTCCAGCTCATTTTACAGATGAGGAAACTGAGGCAAACAGGGTTAAGTGACTTACCCAAGGTCACACAGCTAGTCAATTGTCTGAGGCTGGATTTTAACTCAGGTCTTCCTGACCCAAGGACCCATGTTCAAATCCTACCTCAGACATTTAATAGCTATATGATCTAAGGCAAGTCACTCTATTTACAGCCAGGTGGCACAGTGGATAGAGGACTGGATCTGGAGTCAGAAAGAACTGAGTTCAAATCCAGCCTCAGATACTGACCAGCCATGGGATCCAGGATAAGTCACATAACCTTTGTCTTTCTTAGTTTCCTCAGCTGCAAAGTGGAGGTAATAGCCCCTTCCTTCCAGGGCTATTTTTAAGATTGAATGAGAGAATATTTGTAAAGAACTTTGTAAAAGTGCTACATAAATGTTAGTTATCATTAACATCGGTGAACCTCAGTTATTGGGAGGAGCCAATGAGATCATGGTCGTCGAGGGTTTGGCCAACTTTAAAGACCCATATGTCGGCCATCATTGTTATGGTTGCTATTATTATGTATTATTGTTAAACTATTAACATTGTTTCACCCTCTATCATCTCTTACTCATTGGATACACATGCACACACTCATCTACACACACATAGGCTGTGTACATATACACACTCATAAACATGCATACATATATATTTGCACATATATGTATGTGTGTATAAGATATAGTTACAACCAATATATACCCTCTGTGTATACACACATGCAGACCCTTATACATACAAATACATATATGTATATGTGTGCGTGTATAACATATGTATCTTCTATCGCACTCTATAGACATGCCCTTCACACACATACATATATGTATCTAGGCTATCCCTGTATCTACAGGACACACACATACATACTATATGTATGTTCACATCTTTACCGTAGCGGATCTCCTACCGCACAGTGCATTGTGTGCATGGTTCTCAGGCTATGATAACAAATGAACGTTCTGGCTTATTTAATTCACTTGTCTTAATAAAGTTCCCCAAGACACTCCATATACCTTTAAAAAGAGACTGCACAAGTGTGCTAAAGGGAATGGTCTTTCTTAGTTAGATGCAATAAGGAAGAGAAAGCCCAGAGAACATAGGTTAATGACAGTTAAAGGGAGACTTCAGGGATAAAGAGACAGTGGCAGAGTCAGATATTCAAGGTTCAAATCATGCCCCAGACACATCCTGGCCTGGGGACCCTGGGCAGGGCGCTCTCGGTACCACTAGACATATCTCTCAGCCTGAATCTGCAGACAGGGGGATGATCTGTGAAGGCAGTCTCTTACAGGGAATTCCCTTCACAGACGCCATATAGGTTCAGTCCAAAACAAGCAAGTACAGGGGAAGATGGATTCAGGTAATTATTCTAGGTCCTGTGGTGATTTTGAGATAGGTGTGTGGGGGGGGGATGTGCATATGCACGTGCATGCACACACGCGCACACACACACACAGACATACACACACACACAGACACACAGACACACACACACACGAATCCAGTAACAACACCCTCTTTCAGCACTCCCTCCCCTGATTTCCACCATTTTCTATGGCTTCCCCACCCCATGCCCACCCCGTGCCCACCCCATGCCTAGAGCTTCCATACTCCTGGCTTCCACAATTCCCAATCCTCCCTGGTTCCTTTCCCCTGGGTTGTCTCCTCACCCATCCCTTCACTTTACTGATCTCGCCATTGATCTGCATCGTATTTGTGCATTGACGTTTTCGTGTTGTCTCCCCCCTTTGAGTATGAGCTCCCCAGGAATAGGGGTTATTTTCAGCCTTTTATTATATACCCAGTATATAGCCTAGTGCCTGGTAGGCACTTAAAAAATACTCACACACATACACATATACACAGATAAAATGTGGTTGGGGAAACTTTTAAAATGCATTTTCTTCAAGATGCTTCTCTGCACACTTGTGAACACAGAAGCTTCATCTCTTGAGATGGCCCCAGTTTGGTTCTGTCTATATATAAACAGGCAGACAAGATGATGCCTGGTATAGTGACCAAAGTGCTGGACTGGGGAAGTAGTGGTTGTTAAGTGTAAATTCTCAGAGGGCAGTAACTACCACATGTCTCTTTTCACATCCCCAGTGCCTTACACAGTGCCCTTCTAGCAAACAGTGATGGGTAAGAAATGTTTGCTGATTGAGTGATTGATTGTCTGGGGTTCAAACATTTAACTGTGTGAACCCAGGCAAGCCCTTTAACATATCAGGACATCTGCAAAAACTGAGGGATGGGAGGCAAGCCGATGATCTGAGGTCTCTTGTGGTAAGCTATGGTCCTACATCTACAAAACACCAGCTTCCTTTCACAGAAGTCAGTATCATTGTTGGGTTGTTACAGAGTTTGGGGGGAGGACTTTTGTCTTTGCAACTACATGACAAAGTGACTTTCTAAAATTAAATAGTAAATTTCCTTTTCTAGAAAGCTGTATATCAATTTCTATTTAAAACAACAGACCAAAAGGAAGCTTTTTTTCCATTTCCTTTTTAAAATGAAAGGATTACTCCATCTGATCATGGAGCTAGGAGGGGGTATGTAATGGCGAATGGGGGGCTTTGAGTGGAATGTCTCTAAAGGGAGCTGTCCTCTAAATGGCTCAGCTTCTAGCAGAAGGGACTTCAACCCTCTTTATACATTTTTTCCTTGGCAACACGCATAATGCATTGTGATTTCTGAAATTTCCTCCACAATTTACATCAAGTGCTTTTCAAAGGCAACACGCTACATCATGATTTAAATCTGAAAATATCTTATGTCTCAAAGTTTGAAAAATTTCCACCCAGGTACACACACACACACACACACACACACACACACAGAGCTTTTTCAGGAGCATGTGGCAACCCATTATCAGCCTGACTTCACTTCATCACTTTTCATTATAAGCTTTGTTGTCTCCAAAGGAACACAGGAAACTGATTGCCTAGGAGCTGAACCCCAGCAGGCACTGCCTGCTTGGTAAGAACCATGAAGACTGCTGAAAATTTCTCAAAAGTCCAACTTGTCATGGTAATGGTCATGGGACTTAAATCTTTAACAAGGCAATCCTACAGTGGGTGAATATTGTTTCAATGTTGAATGATCTAGACTGGAGAATATGCCCACAGAAGAGATGAACACCCGTAAGCAGACTCCCAGGTGCCAGTTTCCCCTTGGCAAGATCAGCCTTGTGTTTCCAAAATCCCACAGGCTTAAAATGAAAATGATGCCCATCCATGGAAACCTGATCATATTCGAAAGAAGAGAATTCTCTCACCACTGGAGAATTAGGGTGAATTCAAGTACTGCAGCCAGATGGAATTAGCCAGATGAAGTTCCAAAGACAATAGGAAAAAACCAGCCTCGGAAAGGCATTGAATGCCTCCAATCTACTAAGAAATGTACTAAGCTTTCATTGAAGCTTTGGAGTCAAAAGACCTGGGTTCAAATCCTGTCTCTGTCATTTACTAGCTTCCTGAGTAGGATCAAGTCACTTACCCTCAATGAACCCAAATTATCTATGTAAAATGGAAGGACTGGACTGGATGAACTCATAAAATTGGAGTCAGGAGGACTTGAATTCAAATCCCATGAGACATTAGCAGTTGTGGATAGAGCACCAAACCTGGAGTCAGGGAAACCTGAATTCAAATCCAGTCTCAGACACTTACTAGCTGCGTGACCCTGGATAAGTCACTCAGCTTTTCAATGGAGCAGACAAATTTCTAGGCCTGTAAATTGTTCATCTGCATCAATAAAGTTTCTATCCAGGTAATTATCTACCCTAGTAAAATCACAGGTCTGTTCCCTCCCCCTTCCCCACCCAAATGACTACAAGTCTTTCTTTTACTCTGAAACAATAGCTCCCATTTATATAATAATTTAAGGCTTGCAAAGGACTTTTTTCCCAACAATTCTTTGAAGCAGCAGTGTGAATATCATCCTCACCATTATGCAGATGAGAAAACTGGGACATAAAAGTCAAGTGACTTGAACAAAGACACATGAATTAGGAAGCATTAGAATCAGGATTGGAACCCAGATCCTTCAAGACCAATTTAAGTGTCATTATCACACTAACATTCTCTTTCCCTCCCCCATTTAACTACTCTCTCTTGTACACTTTTGCCTGAGCTCTGTCGCTACAGAAAGCTGCCATATGCATTAGCAAAAGCCAACATGAATTCAGTGCATTGTTTGTTTGCCAATATGGCATTACTGAAAATTGCTGCTTGGAACAGGTCCTGTGGCATTCTTCTAGGCCAGTAACTTACTAGCATCATGTCATGTCAGCCTGGGCAAATGATGGGTACTCTGTGGGTTTTTGATGAGGCTTCTGTATAACTCCATCACAAAGATGAGACAGTCTACACGGCTCCAGCCAGTTATGCTGGGATAGCCAGCATTTGTCAGCAGGACGAGAGAAACCGTCATACATACACACCATATGTCCTCTGACTGCAATCAGAAGCATGCGAGTCAAGTCAACACCTACTATGTAAGGGTGGAGGATATACCCATATTCTTCTAAACAAATGGTTCATCCTGCCTAGGCCAGATATTTGTAAAGTTCTTTAAATGCATCCTCTCACTGGAGAATAGATAGAGCTGGCCCTAGAGTCAGGAGAATCTGAATTCAAATTCAGCCTTAGACACTTACTAGCCATGAAGTCTTGGTCAAGTTATTTCCCCCTGTTTGCCTCAGTTTCTCCATCTGTAAAATGAGCTGGAAAAGAAAATGTCCAAAAAAAGGGAAAGAAAATGGCAAACCATTCCTATATCTTTGCCAAGAAAACCCCGAATGGATTTCAGACATGACTAAAAATGACTCAAAAAGAGTTTCCCCTTTTGATATCATGGACCCCTTGGGCAATTAGGTAAAGTCTATAGACTCTCTCTCAGAACATGTTTTTAAAGATATAAAATACAAATGAAAATTATATTGAAATACATTTATATATATACATATATATAATGAAATACAGGTATCAAAAATATGTATCTGGTATAGAGAATATACATGTATATAAATATATATGTGTGTGTATGCATCTATATAAGAGATACCATATATACAATATGATACAAGATATGCATACATACATAGATATATGTATGTATGTACACACATATACATGTTTGTTTATACATATACCTACACACACATACACACACACACACCACCCACCACCAGATTAGGAATGCCTATGTTATGGTATGAGATTAGCAGGAGATTCCAGGATGCATGAGTCTACATACAGCACCCAATCACATCATTGCAGCATCATAGGTTGCAAGGTTCTTCCAAGATCATATAATCCAAGAGAGAACTGAAAAATCTTCTATACCCAGTAAATGTCATGGAGATTTTGCTTGAAGGACTCTCCCACGCCCTAGTGAAGCAGAGATCACTACTTCTTATGGAAGTTCACCTCACTCTGGAATAGAGAAGTTGGGAAGATGTGTCTTAAGGCAATTGCTCCTGGTTATTCCATCTGGAGCCAAGAATAACAAATCTAATCCCTCTTCCACAAAACAGGACTTCAAATACGATTATATGACCCCTCCACCCTAACCCTATGCCTTCTCTTTTTAAGCCAAATGTCTTTATTTTCTTAAGCTGAGCCTTATGTGACATATTCTTAGGACCCTTCACTATCCTAGCTGCCCTCCTCTGGACACCTCCCAGTCTAACAGTGTCTGTCCTAAACCATGGCAGAACTGAGCATAATAGAGGCAGCTAGGTGGGCATAGTGGATAGAGCACTGGCCCTGGAGTCAGGAGAACCCAAATTCAATCCCAGCCTCAGATGCTTGCTAGCTATGTGACCCTGGGCAAGTCACTTAAGCCTGATTGCCAAAGAAGTAAGAAAGGAAGGAAGGAAGAAAAGAAGGAAGGAAGGAGGGAAGGAAGAAGGAAGGAAAGAAGGAAGGAAAGAAGGAAGGAAGGAAGGAAGGAAGGAAAGAAGGAAGGAAGGAAGGAAGGAAGGAAGGAAGGAAGGAAGGAAGGAAGGAAGGAAGGAAGGAAGGAAGGAAGGAAGGAAGGAAGGAAGGAAGGAGAATAATAGCTCAGATGTACTCTGACCAGGGCAGAGTGTGACAGGACTCAAATATGTTAGTCATGGTGTGCCTGATAGACATTCTCTGTCCCTGCCTGACTCACAAAGCCCCTGTTTGTGACCCTTTCCTTCCTGGAATGTACTTCAGCAGATCATGGACTTTTAGAGTAATGGTTTGACTTTCTTCGAGGCCCCAGGGTTTGATACAATGACTGCTATATAGTAGGTGCTTAGTTGACTTGGTTTGAAAAGGATCTTAAATTGTTCTACCAGTCAGTAAGCATTTACCAGAACCTACTACATGCCAAGCATTTTGCAAGCCTTGTACAAAGAAAAGCCCTAGCTCTGAAAGAGCTACCAGTCTAATGGGGGGAGACAAACATGGACAAAGAAGCTATAGACAGGATAAACTGGCAACAGTCAGCGGAAGGAAATCACTTGAAAGAGAAAGTCTTCTCATAGAAGACGGGTTTTAGTGGAGATTTAAGTCAGTAAAACTAGGAAAGGAGATGAGGAGGAAGAGCATTGGATACATGGGAGACAGCTAGAGACAATGCCCAGCGTCAGGACATGGGTCTTGTGTGAGGAACAAGAAGGCAAGTGTCCCTGGAGAGCGGAGATCCTGCGGGAGGTGGGGAGGGTAGCCCTAAGGTGTAAGGAGACTGCAGAGGGGGGAAGGGCTCAGGGATAATCTGGGCCACAAGTAAGTCCCCAGAGAAGAGTCTTCTTTCTAAATGCAGGGGACTACAGGTGTGGAATAGTATGTATCTGGTGGGACAGAGTCGGTGGGCTGGTTGGCTTTTGCTGATCTGCTTTTCTTTCTTTCTTCTTTAATACTCATAGTCAGAGAAGGAGTTTCTGCCAGCAAAGAGTTTGATCTTCCTGCTTAGCTGACATGATAGAGAAAAGATGAAACAAAGGGAGGAAAAAGATTTTATTTTTGAAAGAAAAAAGGCTATTGTGACAATGGGGGAATTCCTGGAAACCAATTGTATCTTATAATTTCCACTTTTCGATGTCAATGAACTAATTTAATCCAATTCAACAAACACTTATTGAATATCTACTATGGGCAAGGCATGCTAGAAACCAAAGACACACATACACACACACACACATATACACATGCACACACACATGCACACACACATACACACAAACACTCACACACATACACATGCACACACACATACATACACATACACACACTCACACATACACACACTCACACACACCAGAAAAAAACCAAGCTGTCATGAATTGGAAAGATTGCCTAATCCAGCCACCTTCCATTTTACATATGGATGAAGAAACTGAGGCCCAGAAAGGTCTTAATAACCTAGCCATAGAGTTGGAAAGGACCTCGGAAACCATCTATCCAACTCTGTCATCTTACAGATGAGGAAACTGAGACCAAGGACACACAGGTCAGAGATGGATCTTGAACCCAGGTCTGTGTGATTTTGATACCTGGGCTCTTTCCACTGTACCACACTGCTTCCTCAAATGCTGCCCTTCCGAATCTTGCATCCTGCTGCAACTAACAATTTTGTGTTGGGCAGCAAACCCTTATTTCTCATAACTCACAAAATTGCCATAGATTTTACTAGAAGCCAATCTTCTTTCCTCCAGCTATGAAATGTGTATGTGTCTTACCTGCATTTTTCACTTGTATTTTTCTGACAGTACAATACAGTTACATAGTTAAAAAAAAAACCCAGAGAATCCTTGAGCTCCTTGAGCTGGAAAAAAACAGGGAAGTGGGGCTCACCCAGCAAGCCTCTTGAGATCAGCTCTAGAACAACCCATCCTGGAGGCCCAGATTTCTCCCCACTATTGTCCCAACAAACAGTAACACCCTTGGCAAGGAAAGCACCCTACAGCTTTCAGAAATTTAATAGGGCTTTTAAAAACCTTGAAAACCAGATTTATCCCACAATTAAAAATTGTCAATATAGATTCCTCGTTGCACAATTGGTGTAACAACTGTTACCTAAGTGCTGCAGGCTCTTCAAACCCCCCACCCACATATTCTGAATTCATCTGCATGGATGTATGAATAAAGATGAAGATCATTCCGAGGAAAAAGTTCTGTCTCTCTCTCTCTCTCTCTCTCTCTCTCTCTCTCTCTCTCTCTCTCTCTCTCTCTCTCTCTCTCCTTCTAAACTGGGAAAAAGCACAAGAGCTTTTCCTTCTTGGCAGTGATTGAGTTACATGTCACTGAGGAAAACCAAAATGAGCAATGGGTTTTCCTCTCAAACAGCCAGACCTCCTTTCCAATATGACCCTCAAGAGGGGCTGCTTTGAAGTTGGCAGAACTCTCTTAGATATGCATGCTATGCTATATTTGTTTTTTTTTTATCAGTAGCATTGCTTTAGGGTCATATGTCATCATCTAAGGTCCAACCTTGCTCAGGATTGACTTTTAGTCCTATCATTTGACCAAGCAATCAGGCTCCACCTCTTTACATAGTGCCAAGCACACAGTAGGTCCTTAATAAGTGTTCGTTGAATTGGATGAGTATTAAGAGCCTACTGTGTGCTGAGTACTGTGTTGGGTGCTGGGGACACAAATACAAAATGAAACCTAATCCGTCTCATCAAAGAGCTTTCATTCAGCTGTCAGTAGTTTTCCCCTTCAACTGGCATTTACTGCTAAGGACATTCTCTTAAGCACACAGGCAAGTCCCTTCTACTCCTTAGCCCTCAGTGTCTTCAATTATAAATTTAGGGAGTTGACTTGGATAAAGTGTTCTTAGCCTGGAGTTCACAAAGTTGTTTTTTTTTTAAGAAATATTATAATTTTTTTCAATAGAATTGAATTCATTTGTAATTCTTATTTCGTGCTTTGAAAAACACGATTCTGAGAAGAGGTTCACCCAACTGCCAAAGAGGTCCAAGATGTAAAAAAAAGTAAGGTTTTAATAACTATTCATTGACTTGACTTGACTAAGAACTGCTGATCTTGATGGTCTTTAAGCTGCCTTTCACCCCATCTACATTCCCTGATTTCAGTACTCTGCAGTTCTACCTACATGCAAGATTGAGTGCTAAACTCATTAAGGTTCCTTTCAATTGCAAGACCATATCACAAGGAATGAACTTACTTCCCCAGAAGCATAAATCACATTTATACCATACTTTATAATTTGCAAAGTCCTTTTCCTTCCAACAACCCAAGCTAGTCAAGTCACTCATCAAATTTTACAGGTCTTTACTGTGTACTTTATGTTTTCAAGGAGGCCTGGATTAAAATCAAAATGCTGCAAGTATATCAGTCTTTAAAATGGTGAAAGACCCTGAGTCCCTACTAAATGAGGCTAAAGTACATGGAGATGCAAAAGAGAAGATTTAGCCCTTGAGGATCTGGAGGAGTGTCACATGGAAAAAACACTGGAATTGTTCTGTTTGGATACAAAGGCCAGAGAAATGGGCAGATGTCACAAAAAGTCTTTAGGTTTGATTCAGGAGAAAACATCCTAACCATTACAACTGTCCACATTTGATACATGGTCAAAAGATAAGGTACAGCCTTAGTCTCTAAAGAAGAACTGGAAACTGTCATGGAAGGCTTCTCCAAATCACTAATGAGAAGAGAGGGAGAGCTAACAGAGCTGTCCAAAAGCAGAAGGCTTGTTAATAATAATAACTTGCATTTACATAACACTTTTAAGGTTGACCAAATGCACCTCCTCACAACAGCCCTGAGAGGTAGATGCTACAATTATTTCCATTTTACGAATGAGGAAACCAAGACACAGAGAAGTCTTGCCTAGCATCACACAGCTAGTTAGTGTCTGGATTTGAACTTAGATCTTCATGACAGTACTTAGCTACTTCTGAGAGAGAGTGGAATCCTCTTATTGGAGGTGTTTAAGTAGCACCTGGATAACCATTTGTACAATATGTTCTAGTGGAGATTCTTGTTCAGATATTGGTTAGTTCAGATGGTTTATGAGGTCTCCTCTTGCTCTAAGGTTCTGTTATTAACTGCAAAATATGCATTAAATGATGACTGAGGAAGTGTTGATTTTATTGATTTTGTTTGCAATGTACCCTCAAAAGGCATGTGGGGAAAAATCCCACTTGGTTAATAAATTATAGGTACAAGGGTGCCATATATCAGACACAACTCAATTGCCTCTGTCTCTCTTTTTCTCCCCTCTCTACCTCTGGAATAATAGGTCAATAAAGAATTTATTAAATGTTTACTATGGGTCAGATGGTACTAAGTGCTGGGAATTCAAATACAAGCAAAATGAAAGTCCCTGTCCTCAAGGATCTTACATTCTTTTTTGCTTTTTTGGGGGGGAGGGCAGTTGGGGTTAAGTGATTTGCCCAAGGTCACACGGCTAGTTTTTGTGGTTTTTCCGGATTTGAACTCAGGTCCTCCTGACTCCAAGGCCAGTGCTCTATTCACTGCTCCACCTAGCCGCCCCTGAGGATCTTACATTCTAATGGAGGCAAATAACCAATAAAAGGGAGAGAGAGGGAAATGTCCCATGGGGTGGGAAAATGGGAAAGTCCAGACAATCAGGAGCAAAGAGGTCAAAGAAAGGAGCATGGTTGGCTTGAACACTTCCCTCAATGGCAGATCAACATAAGTACTCACCAATAAGAGAAGGGGGCTGCAGGAACACAGGCATCTCCAAGGTGAAAGGGCTCCTGGGATGACAAGCAGTCAGATCCCCAACTTAGGAACAGGTTGTGTTCCAAACTGGTCTACACACCAGACAACCAATCTATCTATAGATAGGTTGTCTGGGAATTCACAAATTAACAGAAGTTAACAAAATAACAATGATTCATATTCATCTGGTGCTTTATAGTTTAAAAAGAACTTCATATATAATCTCATTTGAACCTTCCAATAACTCTTTGGGGATAGAAAGCACATTTATTGTCTTCATTTTCCAATCTATCAGTCAACCAACAATCATTTATTAAATGCTTACTGTATGCAAGGTGTTAGGAATACAAACACAGAGCAAGAAACTTGCATTCTAACAGGGGAAATGACATGTATATGAATACATATGAAGGAGATAGAGAATACCGTTGGAAGGAAGGTTCTAGCAGCTGAAGACTGACCTACCAACCAAGGCTTCTTTGAGGAAGGTGGGGTTTGAGCTGAGTCCTGAGGGAAGGGATCTTGGAGAGATGAAGAGACAGAGCCTTCCAACCTTATGATGGTTCTACTTTACAACATTGCCTCCAGAAGTAATATGATCATCAGTGGCTTAGACTCCCAGGCTAGCCCAAGACTTATCTGCACTAAGAATTAAGCAAGTTTTTAGACTGACAGGTGGCACCCTGGCTAGAGCACTGGGTCTGGAGTCAGGAAGACCTGGGTTCAAATCTGACCTCAGACATTTATTAGTTGTGTGATCCTGGGCAAGTCTCCTAACCTCTCTCTGCCTCAGTTTCCTGAACTGTGAAATGAGGATAAAAATGGTGCATTCCTCCCAGAGTTATGGTGAGGGTAAAATGAGAGATTTGTAAAGCAAAGTGCTAACTATTACCACTGTTCTTCAGGACACAGAATTGTTCCTAGGGGGGAAATCTTACAACCCTATTTATCAGGGTCATGTCTGCCTCTTGCCCTAGCAATGAGAATTGGATCTTATTCAGGGAGCTCCTTCCTAGACCATGATACAGTGGCCACTCAGTGGCTTCAGGGGCTGGGAGTTGGGTTTAGTATTTAGAGGGAAGAGTTCCAGCTCCAAGATTGAACAGAGGTCATAGAGATGGGAAGGGGAATGTTCAACTCCTTCCATGGTCATTGTTAATAGTGGTGGTAAAAAATGTAACAGCAAAGGAATTGGGTCAGAGGCAGGGGCCCCAGTTGCAGCAAGTAGTCTGCTCATGACAAAAGGATGGCGCTTCCCATATGCCGGTAACTCACAAGTCAAGGGTTCCTAAATTAGAGCCTTGCCATAAACTCAAAGCTTCTGAGGGTCAAGTTCAAATCTGGCCTGCCACAAGAATACAAAAGATGAGCAAAAGATTCACCTGAGTCCCAGGCTTTCAAATACCAGGTAATTACCCAGTGCCTCTCCTAACCAAGGCTAAGTGAGTCAAGCAGACCAGGCACCAGAGGCTGGACCAGAGGGTCTCACCTCTACTCAGTGGGGAAACAAAGCCCTGGGAATTCCCTGCCTCACCTGAAAAGCTTTCAGCTGGGTTACTCCGACAATTTCCTGAAAAATGAGCATGATCAAAAGGAGCCTGAAACTGAAAGGAAAAAAAGGAGGGTAAAAATAGCAAACGGCAGTCCAGGTTTTGATATGGCCTGAAAGTCTTCCACTCTTCCCTGGTCTTTCATACAAATTCCCTTTCTGAGCCATAAGGCAGCAATTAGCAAAGAGCCAATCTAACAATGGTAGCCAACATTTCTGTACTGCTAAAAGTCTTCCAGTGTGCTTTGTTTAAAAACTGTATCGTTGATCCTTGTAATCTTGGCAAAGTGGCTGGTAGGGATTGTATTGTTCTCATCTTACAGAAGAGGAAACTGAGGCTTAGAAAGATTAAATGATTTAATATGCTTATGTTTAAGCGCTTAAGTATTGGAGGTAGAATTCAAACCCAGATCTTGCCTATTTTCAAGACCAGAGTTCTCTCCACCATACCAAGCTCTCCTAGTATAGAAGATGGAAAATCTTCCTCGTGGCCATTGAACAATTGAGGACAGTGTTTCAATTTCTGTCTTTTTATCACTAGCAGCAAGCATGGCGTGTGGGACAAAGTCATTATATAATAAATGTTTATTGACTAGTGGAAGATAGATTCACACACAGAAACATATACATACACACACACACACACATATATACACACACACACACACACACATATTCTCAAAACTTAGAGTTAAGTTACAGGGCATTTTTTAACAGAATGCACCCAAAATTCTATGGGCTGAGTATCATTCTCTCACACATCAATATCCTCACCCATTAATACTGATTACTGGAAAAGTCTCTATGTGTTCTCTATCAGAATGTCCTTGGCAGAGCGGGGGAAGGGGAATGTCTAGACTTCTGAAGTCATCAGTATGGGGAATTCTCAGCATGGGGACTCCTCCAGTAATGCAGATTGGCAATTTGTCTATAAATAAGCACTTAGAGTGTTGGCCACTCTAAGCATAGAGAGGGCAAGTGACTTGCCTCAACCTTCCAGGCAGAACTGGAACCCAGGTCTCCATTCATTATACCATGGTGCCTCTCACCTGGATGCCAAGAGGAAGGAGAGCAAAGCAGAGGGATCCAAGAGAGGTTCTGGTTTTGTTAACTTGATTTCTGGATTAACCTGGTCAAGTTACTAATCATTCTCTAAGTCTCAATTTCTTGGAAAATGTAAATGTAGTATAAAGTTGATATTAATAAATAATTTTTAAGGTCCCATATACACCAAACTATGCAGCATTTTTTATAATAGCAAAGAACCAAAAGCAAGGCAGATATTCATTGATTCGTGAGCAGCCAAACATATTCATGCATGGTACATGAATGGGATAGAACGTTACTGTTGTGTAAGAAATAATAAGGATTAAGAATACAGAGAGACATGAAAAGACTTAAAAGAACTGATGCAAAGTGAAGCAAACCCAGGAAAACAGGACTAGAACTGCGGAAATGGACAGAATAACAACAAATCAATCAAAAGTGAATGTCTTGAAATCATAATGACCTAGAATGGTCCTGAGAAAGGACTATTAACAGGAGCTTTCCTTCCCTCTTTGCAAAGGTGAAGGACCTTGGGATTATGGATGTGGATCCCTATAATTTTTGACTTGGTTGAGTTAATGGTTAGTTTTGCTGAACTATTTTTAAGTTATTTTTTATTATAAGGGATGATTCTCTGGGAGTCAGAGATGATAGGAATTCATTAGGATAGGTAGGTGATTTTAAAAGAAAAGATACTGATTTTTTTTTAAATAAAGGAATCAGACTAGCTGGTCCTTAAGATCCCGTACAGTCCTAAACTCTATGATAATAACCATCTTCAAACCCCCATAAGGATGCAATTGATTGGCAGGGAACAGACATTTTCCATTTTTTCCTAAAATAGTGGCCCCAGGGCCTTAGGTAGCTCTAGGGAGGCAGCTAATAACTGTTATGAGAACCATAGAATAGCAGAACCAGAATGAACCCCGGGCATCATCTCATGTCACTCTCTCATTATACGGATTAAGAAACTGAGACTAACTGACATTTTTGAGGCCAATCATATCCTAAAATCTAACTAGGTGCTGTCAGAGTAAGGGTTAGATCCAATCTCTTACACTTCAGTGAGTAAAAATGTCATCTGAATGAGATTTTGTCCCCATTCTTTAAAAATAAAATAAAAAGGCAGATGTCACCCATCAGGAGAACACAGTCTTCTGTTAACTGAGCTCCACTTGACCAGTTATAACAGAGAGCAACTTGAAGGAGCCTCAATGGTAAGAACATTTTGTCATCTTTTCTTCTCCAATGTGGGACAAATGTGAGCCATCTGTTGGGTGGTAGTCAGTGACCAAAATGGCATAACCACTGTGCCCTCACAATTATTCAAGGACTAATCACCTAGCCCATGAGAGAACAGCCCCTTTGCTCTCTGACCCCCCTCCTCCTGCTACCTGCTGTCTATATCACATTGTTCTATTGCCTCATCCCCTGTGGCAAAGAAGAAGAAACCAGAAACTGCCGAATGGCTGCCAATGAACTGAATTCTGAAAGAAGACCACACCATGATACTATGAGGAAGCCACATGGTCCACTGCAAAGGATGCTGTCTTGGATGCTGGAAATCTCGGTTTGAATCCTCTGACACTAACCATGGGCAAGTCAATTACCTCTGTGAATCTCAGTTTCCTTATGAATAATAAACAAGTCTTACACAACCAGGTTATTGCGAGACTCAAATGACAGTATACAAAAAAGATTCTAAACTGCCAAGAATCATAAAATATCATATGTGTGTGTTTATCACATGTATCTCCATTAATATTGAAATAGCTATCTATAGGTAACTGTACTTGTTATTTCATTGCTAAAGGAGCTCCTAATGCTTGTTGACATGTAAGATGTAGACCATTGCTTGTTGACACATGGTCTACATCTTACAGGCTTACGAAGTTGCACAAAGCACTGGGAAGATATAAGTGAATTGGCTAAGTTGAGTAGATAGTGTTTGTGAGAGGTGGAGTTTGAATCCAGGTTTTCCTAAGAGGCCAGTTCCCTATTTACTACCCAAACTATGCCTTAAAAATTTAACATAATTAATGGGAAATTTGAAAATGTCTTTCAATTTAGTCCATCTAGGTGAGATTTACATGTTTCATGAATTATCTAATTGAAAGGGAAAAGAATGCCCTCCTCCTTCTACCAGAAGTTTTATATGATCCATGAGACATCTCCCTTCTCCCCTCTCCCCACAGAAGGATTTCTCCATGGACCTCTGGAACAGGACCAGGGTAGAGTGGGGGAAATCACTAGGTCACAAGTTAGAAGCAGCAACAAATGAAAATCACCTTGGAGGTGCCACAAGAGTCAATGCCCAGCTGGGAAAAGGATATCTGGTATATGCTGAAAGTGACAACAGGAGACTGGGCAGCAACCCAGGTAATGATTGTTTAATAAGTAATCAAATATCTCAGGATATGAAGAACAAGGAAAAGGTAGCATAATAAAAGGTGAAACTTGTTGAATTCTCACTAAAAGAGAAGTTGTAAAAATGGAAGGAAGAATGAACTGGACAGTTTGAAAATGACATGTTGAATTTCTCATCCACTTAAGAAGAAAACGAGCTCACTATACTATAGATACAGAGTCTCATGTACAGAAATGCAGGCTTTATTTGGTGGTTGCTAAGTTCAAAATAAAAATAAATAAATCAAATGGAGGGGAAAAAATAAAGCATGAAAAATGAAGGACAAATTTGAGCTTCCTGATCAATGACACAGAACTGACCATATCAGTGGATTTCAACTATCTGGGCTTGCTCTGAGCTCCATTGGGCAAAGAAAGCTTGGGAATGATCTTGGCAGCTCAAGAGACATTTCTCTTTACCCTTTCCTGCCTTTGCCTCTTCCAAACCTTTATTCTTACCACTCTTTCCCTTTGTCTTCCTTCTTTTTTCATGCCTGGTCTACATTAAACACACACACACACACACACACACACACATTCCTCAGTGAAATCTCAGATCTCTCCCATTCTACCTCTACTTCCATTTGCTAAACCTCTTCTCACTTTTTTCTAGCCCATTTCTATTCTGTTTCATTCTCTAGAAAAGTAACAGTAATGATAGCTAGCACTAATATAGCACTTTCAGATTTGCAAAGGACTTTACAAATATCAGTCTCATTTTATCGTCACAACAACTATGAGAAGTATTTTCTAGTATTATGTCCATTTTCAGATGAGGAAACTGAGGCAGACAGATTAAGTGACTTGCTTTGGATCACACAGCTAGTGTGAGGATGGATCTAAATTTGGGTCTTCCTAATTCCAGGTCCAACACTTTATCCACCTTACCATCTATATTCCTTGTATATGGAACCCAGAATTTTCCCTCCTATCCATTTGCTACTTAAACTCAGGTCTTCCCAAGAGGCCAACTCTCTCTTCACTTCACCACACTTCTATAGGCTTATAGGTTTAGATATAAAAGGGAATTCAGAAGTCCAACATCCTCATTAAAAATAATTATAGTAAACAAGGAAGGTCAGTGCCAGAGAAGTGGTTTGTCTGAATGTCCCAAAGGCATTGTGACAAAAGCTGAATTTGAGCCCAGGTCTTCTACCTGCAACCGTCCTCCTTCCCTCTCTTTCTTCTTTTCTCTCTTCCTGTCTCCTTCCTTCCTTCCCTCCCTTCTTTCTTTCTGCCTGTCTCCTTCTGGCTTTTCTCCCTCCCTCCCTCCCTTCATACCTCCCTCCCTCCTTTTTTCCTTCCTTCCTTCCTTCCTTCCTTCCTTCATTTCTTCCTTCTTTCCCTCTCCTTCCTTCTTTTTTCTCTTTCTTTTTTTATTAAGAACTTAACAAACATTTCAATGTACAAAGAAAACAGACTTTATAAGGGACTATGAACTTCTGTGGGGATAGGAGATAGTAATAGATACCTATCCATCCATCTCTTTCCTGAGCACTTCTTGATAGTGTCTGATCTTTGTGGTAGAATTCCCTAGAGATGGGCATACCTATCCCATTGACTGTTGTTTCAAATGATGCTCACCCATATAGTAGAAAGGGTTTCTACCTTTGCTTTCTTTAACCTTGGACTCGGAAGCACAATTTAAAGCCACCATTGAAAAAAAATAAAAGTGGACCCTAAATCTCCTCTCCCTGCTCCCTCCCTTAAATTAGCTGTAGATGTTGGATCTACCACTACATGGGTACAAATTTATCTTATATATAAAACAAAAAATTAGCCAGCACTCAATCTCTGCTGGTCAGGAATCTATGGAAAGTCAGGTGCACACAGACTCTGGTATTAAAAAGAGACAAGACTGCTTATTCACTTTTGAACCTTCTCTGAATTACAACCTTTCTTTATAAAAGTTAGATGCTGGACAGGGTGGGAGCAAGGGGTAGGCTCTATCCCTGACCTTTATGCTTTATCTATGGATAAGTATATGAAGGCCCTCGACCTTTATATCAATTCTCAATGAAGGAAAATATTGACTATAAAATTCAGGAAGATCCAAGTACCCTCTAGCTATGTAAATCTCATACATGCAAGTTTTCTTGAAGCAACCTGATTCTAAAGAATTTACTCATAGATAAACTATTCGGTCTCCAATTAAGTAATGGGGATGTAGCAATGGTTTTAACTAACCTTTTATTTCGGAAATGTTTCCTCTAGTCCATGGGTAGGGAACCTGTATCCTCCAGGCTACATGTGACCCTCTACGTAGGGACTCAAGTGGGGCCTTTTGACTGAATCCAAACAGTTTGAGGACCTAGTAGGCCACATGTGGCCTTAAGGATGCAGGTTCCCCACCTCTGCTCTAGTCAGTCAAGTATCTTTCAAAGCTCTTGTATAACTTAACTTATTTCTTTCATAATATTAATTCTGATTTTATTTCTAAAAAAAGAGGCACTAAAAATACTTCCCTAACAACATGTAATCCTAGGGTCTTTCCCTGGGATTATATTAACATACTGATCACATGAGACGTGTGCAGCAGAGCAAACCTGTGATTTCATAGTCATAGAGTATTCCAAATGAGAAAATTAGCCTCCACCAATGAAGAAGGTCACCTTCTACAACATAGAGTAGTAAAGGGTTCCCTGGGGCACTAGAAAGTTTAAGGAACTTGTCCAAGGTCAATAGTTAATAGGTGTCAGAGACAGAGCTTCATCCTAAGTCTTTCTAGAAAGCTTGGATAGAACACAGGACATTGAGTCAGGAAGAGCTAAATTCAAATCTAGACCCAGATGCTTATTATCTATGTAAGTTTGGGCGAGTCAGCCCCTGTCTGCCTAAGTTTCCCAATTTTTAAAATGGGGTGGGCACAAAAATGCCAATTTCACAAGGTTATTGTGAGATAACCAAATGAGATAAAGTATGGAGAGCATTTTACATACATGGTATATAGATGCTAGATATTAGTATTATGATTTCTAAAGAAAATTTCAACATGTTACCTCTCTCAGTGAAGAATAAGACATTTGTATAGATAGCACTTTATGATTTGCAAAATGTTTCACAAACATTAGTACGAAAAATTGTTGACAAAACCCTAAGAAAAAATTTCCAATTAGAAAATATGAATTCTGCTAATTTTTTTCCTCCCTGAAGAATACTTAAACTTACTAAGTTTTTCCTTTTAAAATTTTATCATCTGACTTTGACACCTATTATTAATTTATAATCTTAAGGAAGAAAAGTATCTTTATCAGACTGGCAGCCTAGAAAATGAATTCTCATGGAAAATGCATATTTTATGAAAAAAAGCCTTTTTTAAAAAAAAGCAAGAGTTTGCCAAATCTTTATAAAGAAGATTTATCAGGAGGGGGCTAGGTGGCACAGTGAATAGAGCACTGACTCTGGAGCCAGGAAGAACTGAGTTCAAATCCGACTTCAGACACTTAACACTTACTAGCCATGTGACCTTGGGCAAGTCATGTAACCTTAATTGCCCTGCCTCTTCTCCACCCACCCACCAAAAAATAAAGGAAAAAAAAAGATGCATCACCTTCTCTCTCTCTCAAGATGCTTTAAGGAAAGTGTTATCAAGACAATATCTCTAAAGCTAACAAATACCTGCAAATGCTAATACCTAGAATGCTAATACCTGTAAAGCCCCTTGCCATGGTAAAGAAACTGCAAACACCAACTATTGTTATAATTAGTCATTAAAAGCATGCTTAGGCTTTTATTCCACTTGGTAGCACCCAGGTTAAATTGATCAGGTTCTACATATTAAATTGATCAATCACATTTGTTGCTCCTAATCTAGTTTCTAATATTATCTTTTTAAAAAAATCCAAGATAAAACTTCTGCTACCAAACTCATTTGAATTTAATTCAGAACCCCACTTCAGTTTCAGTAATTTTCTTCCTTTTTCTCCCACCATCTTCTTCAAACTATTTTTCTAAGAACCTCATTACCCAAGCTCTCAGAAGTCTTTCTATTAAAAATAGCTCAAGGTCACATACTCTGCCCCTTTTCTTCTTTTTCTTCTTCTTTTTTTCCCTCAAAAATGACAAACCTAAAATGTGAATTAGAAAAGACACGTGCCTGAAAAGAGCCTATATAAATATTGCTTCCTGAATCACAGAATTTTCATTCTTTCCATTACTCTGAACTTTGGCATATAGCATGAAGCTGATTTCTCTGTATAATTACCCCAGGACCTCATCAGGGTCAGAGAACCAGGGTAACAAAAAAGAGTATGTTTTTCTTAATTAGCCCTTACATGGTATCTACAATATTAATAGCAAAGACTTATTTTGTGGACACTATATTATAACCCAATCATGTCCTGCCAGTACCCACTAACCCTAAGGTCTCTCATCAGACAATACAGTTTCTAAATCCATAAGTACTTAGAAATACTGTGTACGTTTTTGATAATTATTTTCGTAGTACCTAATTCTACCTCCTTTTTTTCTCCATTAGACAATTAGAAAGTCATAATGTATTCCACATATGCATCAGCCTGGTACAATGTTTCTCAGGTTACAAAATATCAAGGAATAGGGAAACACTTTTTTGAAAACAATGAAACACAGGAGTCCCTGGGCTGGGGGGAAGAAAAGGGGGAGGGGCAGGATGAAGAAGGGAAAAAAAGAAAGCCCAGGTAAGGCATGTTGTTATAGTTGTGTGGTAGTGGTGGGGCTGCTACTGCTGGTCTAATTACTGTTTTTCAGAAGTAAGGGCCTTTCCTTGTAAAAGTTTTGCAGCTTAGTAAAAATTTTGCCCATGAGGCACTGGACTGGGAAACATTGACAAATCTAAGAATTCTCATCATTTGGTGACTTGTCATCCTTGCCATTGTCTAATTACATAGTACTCTCTGCTCCGCCCCCAAAAGACCTATATTTTAGTAGAAAAGATTAAAATTAATTTTAAGATTTAAATTTTTATGTGCCTTGTGATAATTGGAGATAATCAGTGATGGGTCCCAAACTGTCAGACTTAGACTCATAAATAGCATTTTAGAGTTAAAGAATAATAGCCAATATTTATAAAGTGCTTTAAAGTTTTCAGAAAGCTTTACAAGTGTAAAAATAATTTTAGTTCTTTATAGCTTTATAGTTTGCCAGTGCTTCCAAGCATTGTCTCATGTTCTCCTCATAACAACCCTTAGACGTAGGTGTTATAATTATTCCCTTTTGAACAGTGAGGAAATTGAAGCAAACAGAGGTTAGGTGATTTGCCCAGGATCACGTAGCTAGTAAATATTTGAGGCTTAATTTGAACTCAGATCTTCCTTACTCCAGGTATAACACTCTATCCACTCTGCCACCTAGAAGGGGCCTTGGAGAATATCTTAGTTCAGTTCGCTTCTGTTACAAATTGAAAACCTGAGACCAAGAGTTAATGTATCTCATTCATGGTAATATTATAGATAATGAACAATGGAAGAAGAAGGATTCAAACTCAAGTCTTCTGACTCTAGATAGAAAACATTTTTGTCTGCTATGCTAGGTTCATTGACTGAGAGCTGGGAAAAGGCATAGTGGCACTTAATAAATGCTTATGGAACTGAATTCTGGTCTTAGCCATCCCCAACTGGATCAAGGGATAATTGATTTATTTAGAGCTGGAAGAAACTATAGAGATTATTGAATCTAACCGATTCATTTTGCAGATGAGAGAAATGAGTTCCAGAGATTTGCATAGGTTCATTTAAGTACTAAATGTCTGAGGTAAGATCAGAACCAACGTCTTACTGACCACCCCCTTGATATTATTAATTTCAGATCAGCCACAGTGGCCTACCTTATCTAGGAGAGGTGGGGAGTGCCCTGATAGGGAAGGAAGTCTGCAGTCAGATGTCCCCAGATTCAAAATCTGTCAGTGTGAATTCGAATTGGTGTATTGTCAACAGGACTTCCCAGCTAGTAATTCCTAAAGTTCTCCACTACCATCACACTCAGAAAAGACTGGGAACTCCTACCTTGGGCTGTTTCAGAACAAGGACTGGGAATAATTCTTCTAATCAATATAAAATGATCCAAGTAGCTATTTTCCTTTATCTTGGACCTTTAATATTAGAAAGTTTTTAAATGAGGCTTTTAATTCCCCTCTCTGGAAGCATTTCTCTGCACAGGCTGCAGAAATGAAAACCACAGGCACCTGGCCCAACCACCTCCCACACTCTCCTCCTGGAGCCTAGCTTACCTTTATGTTGGCTTGGCTCCAAGGGAAGAAGTCCAGTCCTGTAGCTGGGAAACTACATTACTGCTATAAGGGTCTTAACAACACCCATAGAAATTATATAGGGGTCCTTATTCTTTGGTCCCAGAAGACACCTGAGGACACAAATAGTACCTATGAAATATTTTGGGCAACTCACTTCCTCTCAGGTTTCACCTGTAGAATTAGAGGGTTAGTTTAATTAGATAGTCTCTGGGGTCCCTGCCAGCTTTTAGATGAAGGATCTTAGGACCTGAATGATTGGCACAAAACTGTATTTGGAGAAAGCTCCCTTCAAATTCAAAGGGGAAGTTCTTCCTTCTTTCAACACTTAACCTTTGGAGGCATTCTCACCTCACCTTTGTCTTGACCTTTTCTTAAAGTGAAGGTCAGAGAAGCAGGGTTGAATATGATTATTTAAAAATCTATATTCTCAAATGAATCTTGGTCTGTGAATTGTGAATTGTGCTATTTCTCATGTAGAATTAGACCCTTTCCTGACCCAACAACAACCAAAGTGGGAGAAGGCAATGGAAAGAGAGCCAGATTTGGAGAGTCACTGGACCTGATTTCAAACCCATCTGCCACTTCCTAGCTGAATGACTTTGGGTAAGTCATTTGACTTGTGTGGCCCTCAGTTTCCTCATCTGTAAAATGAAGGAATTGAATTAAATGTTACCTCTGGTCCATTTTAGTACTGGATCTAAGATGATGTGATGCTAAAAATAAAGGGGAGGAACTTGGGAAAGCAAAGATTATTCTTCTTTTAAGGGGATGAGTATATGACATCAATGTAAAGCCTTTCTGGATTTTTATAATAGGACATTCCTCCTCAATTTTTTGCTGATTATATACACTATTATTTTTCAGATTCAGTTTCACAAATTCTTGTGAGATTTTTTCAAGGCTTAGGCTTGATAAAAGGGCTGGCTTTCCTTCTTATCCTGCCCAAACCACTTATATTAATGAAATTGCAGGAATAATAGTTTGCCCTTAAAAAAATCACTCCTATTGTGTTTTTTAATGTTGAAAAACAACTACAGGAAATGCAGCATTTCTAAACATATTCTGAGAAGGACCAAAAGAGCAGGAGTCAGTGAACGGGATGTGGACTTAAACCTGGCCAGGTCATTAACAGTTTGTGAATACAAATCATGCTGGCCTGAGGGTCCTTAGCTGTAAACTGTGAAAGGAAGAGTCTAGATGCCTTTGGCTGAGGGTCCTTTCTATATGTAAAAGTGAAATTCTATGCTGCACATAACCAAGCATGCTCAAGGGGGAGAGGGAGAGCTAGCTTGCTAGATAGGCATTGTTTTGGGGTTGCTACTGCCTCTGGGCCTCCTCCTTTGGCCCATGTTCTTGACTACCCCATCCTCCCTCCACCAGGCAACAGGCTCTGCAGAGGAAGCAAAGAGGCTTCATGGGAGATCAGAAAAAGCACTGGACTTGGGAGTTCCATTTTCTGTGCTTTTCCTACCCACTCCTTTTTCTCACACACAAAAAGGGGAGAGTCAGTCTGATGCAGGGGAAAGTGGGATGAATTTGAGACTCAGAACACCTAGATGTGTCTCTTTACTGTGGGAACTTGGGCAAGTCATGTAACTCCTGAGCGTCAGTTCCCTCCTCTGAAAATTGGAGAGGAGAGAATATACTTCATAGAGTATATTCTAAGGATCAAATGAAATAACAGAAGCCAAGCTCTTTGCAAGTTTTTAAAGTATTATATAAATGTCAACTATTACCATTATCGTCATAGTTAGGAAGTGCGTGGACAGACGACTTGGAACTTGGAGTCTGAATCCGAGAATTTCAAGGTTAGCACTAACCCATGCCTATCCCAAATCCTTTACATCATCCCCACTAAGTGTTCAAGTAATTTGTGCTTAAAGGCCCAGAGGGATTGGTTGAAGGTACCCCGGTCCTAATACCACCTCTGATATTGATCGATTGATCAATCATGATTTTACCTCTCAGATCTTGTTTCCTTGTCTATAAACCGGGGATAAAGAAACCAGGATTTAACCTCAGGATTGTTTGTGAAGATCAAAGAAATTAATTATATGAAATGCTTTATAATCCAGGCATTAGAATCTGAATTCCCCGTTAAATTCCCCACCTCACCCCCACTTACTAGTTGTACGGTCCTATGCAAGTCTATTAAACTGCTCTTCCACCGGATTTCCTTGTCTACGAAATGAAGGGGTTGGCGTTCCTAATATCTAAGGCCCATTCTAGCTGTAAAGAAATCTACTTTCGTGAATCAGCTGTGGTCTGGGCATGTCCTCACAGGCAGAGTGGAGTGGCTATTTTCAGGATGACTAAAGCCAAAATTCAATCAGTCATCATTCATTAAGTGCCTACTACGTAGCAGGCACTGTCCTAGGTGCTAGAAAGCATTAGTAGCTGATACCACCAGTTAACCTATTCAAGGATGATAGATACAGAAAGACAGTACAGGCATGTGCCTGAGCAGGTAAAAAAAAAATGGAGGTTTAAGCAAATATCTGAACAATTTAGGCCTTGCTTAGTTCCTGCCTTTTCTTAAAATTATCTAGACAATTTAGAATTAAACCTGGATGGGGTGGGGGGCGCTTAAGATGGTACACAGAAACCCCGACAGAACAGATCAGGTTTGAATGTGTAGGAAATGCATTAGAAGACACCGCAAACGGGAATTCCCCTTTCCCCACTTCCTTGGGTCTCCTGGAGCTCACAGAATCTCTGGCAGCCAAGCAGCATGGAAATGTCTAGGTAATCAAATGTAAGGAAATCACTTTCAGGGGTTCTCCCTGGGACTAAGGGAGGGCAACTACGGAATCCCTCTTAGGAGGCCTAGGATATGGGGCTTCTCTTCGAAAAGGGCCAGGGGCGTGCTGGCGTGGGGCCAGGAAAGGAGGAGGGGAGAGGAGGAGAGGTTTCCCCAGTCCTGGTTTCGCCTTGAGGTAATGGAAGTAGGGATGAGAGTGAACTCATAGGGGTCAGCCTGTGCAGGGCTCTGAATCCAAAACGAAACCCTAAGGGATGCGAAATGCACACAGCCCCCACCTCTCTCCCGGCAACCAATCATTCCCCACCTCCGAGAAAAAAACCTCCTAACACCTTGCTAGCCGGGGGTTGGAGGAGGGAGGGAGGTGAGCCTTCCCAGGGCAGCCGTGCCCCTCGAGGGGCGTGCGCCTCCTCCTGTTCCGGGGAGGGGAGGGTTAAGCCCGGTGTTTCCCCGCCCAGGGGAGCCCAGCTCCAGGCTGCAGCTCGGGAACCCGAGCCCCGGAGGGGCCCCTGGTAGAGGGGGGCAGGTGGTAGACTAGGCGGGCAGCAGGCAGGAGGAGGAGGGGCGACTAAAGCTTTTCCTGCGGCAGCCTGGGCCACCGCCTGGTGCTATTCGTGCCTTTTATTCCAAGGTAGCCAGAGGCGGAGGAGGAGGAAGAGGAAGGAGAAGAGGAAGAAGAGAAGAAGACCCGGGCGGCGCCTTTTCTAATCTCAACCTGCAGCATCTTTCTCCCCAGCTCTTGGAAGCAACCAGCAACTAGCGGCGGGAGACAAAGTGGAGAGGTCCCCAGAAAAATCCTCCTTCTCCTCAGTCACACCTCCCCTACACACACACACACACACACACACACACACACACACACACACACACACACACACACACGTACACACACACCTTTTCTCCGCCATCCCACCTTTTACCCGCCCGGCTCAGACCACTGCTTCTTGTAACCCCTCTCTCCACTTCAGAATGCAGATCAGGATAAGCCCCAGCCCAAAACAGCAGACTAGCTGCCTTCTCCAGAAACACGCTGGAGCTACATAGCTCTCCCAGCCTAGAGGCTTTCCCTTTCCCTTTCCCTTCTCCTTTTCCTTTCACCCAGGTACGATCCTTTTCAGGAGGGATGCAGGGATCTAAGGTGAGGTATCTAACTGTAACCCACTCCCGAGCCCCCCACCCACAGTCTCAGATTCCTCTCTCCCGAGCCCCGCCCCGGGTGCTGGACAACTTCCTACCCCCACCCAGCCTTATCCTGATCCTAGGAGCTCGGAACTTCGCGTTTCCTTCTCAGCCTGCAGCGCTGGGTAAAGCACCTGGAGCACGGGGCGGGGACTGGGAGCCCTGACAAGAGCCGTGGGTGGGTGGGTAGGGGGACTGGAAGACTACGAAACGGGCAGGGAAGGTGTGCAGGGTATGGAAGGGGGAGCTCTCCAAGAGGACTAGGGGTGCTTCAAAATGTAAAGCACGATATTTAGTCAATGAAAGGCAAGGCTTGTTTCCATGAATAATCACCCCACGCACTCACACCATCTCCACCTCTAACACCACAAGCATCATTCCCACCTCTCGTCCTATTACTGCGGGGTGATCCCCCACCCCTTTAAACAGAAGGCATTATCACCTCTCTCCAAAGCACTTCTTCTGGCTCCTTGGGGTCTAAAATTCAATGTCTTAATTCCTCTATTCTTTGCTTCACAGACCCCTTCCTCCAGCGATTTACACAGACACAGACACACACACACACACACACACACACAGGCCCGCACACTTCTGACTCTACTCCCCTCCCCCCTTCCCCCCCCGCATACTAAGCGGCCCAGATCCCCCCACCCCTCCCCCTTGGCACGGGTCAGCATTTTGACTTGGGCTGCCACCCAAGGCTCACCCAAGCCCGCTTGCCCCCCGCCCAGCTCCAGCCTCTCCAAACCCCCAACACTTACTTACCCCACCCCCCCCGATTTGTATTCTCGCAGTTGCCGGTGCACACATCAGCCCTGGTCCAGGCTCAGAGACTCAGCCGGCCAGCCGCTACAACTTGGCTAACCAATAAATGTCGGGAAAGGGGGGGGGGGTTGGACTTCCCTTGGCCCAGCCCCCCATGCCCGGTCCTGGCCGATCTCGGCCGAGGGGCTGCTTCCCAATCCCTGGCCGCCTCCTTCTTCCCTCCCATTCTCCTTCCCTCTCGCCTTCCATTCCCTCCCCCTCGGCCCCACCTCTCGGATTCTATTTTCTCTTCAGTGTTATTTTGTTTTGCTCAGTCCCAAATGCAGACCTCAAGACGCCCTGCGGAGTTGAGCTTCCCCGCACTACACACGCCAGTGGGGAGGGATGCCTGCTGTCTGGGGGAGGGGGGAGGAGACCACAGTGAAACTCACCAGGTAACTTAAAAGCAAAGGGGCCCCCAGCATCCGCAGCTCAGCCCAAAAGTTCAGGGAGTTCGCCCGGCCCCCACACAGCCTCTCCAGTGAGCTCGCCCCGCTCCACCCCCCGCCCCCCTTCCCCGCCATGCCCAAACCCGTATCCATCTAGGAGACATCTCTGAGAGAACGCCAGCCACACTTGGCCATCCTTCCCCGCAGGATGGCGAGCCTGCGGCGGGGGCGCACGCGAGGAGTCGGGCCGGGCGCAGTGAAAAGCAACAGGCGGCTGGATCTTACCTTGCGCCAGCACGGTGCCAGGCTAGCTGCTCCATCGGAGCGGCGCCTTGGAGAGGAGGTGGGGGAGGAGGGGAGGAGGGCGCGCTGGAGAGGGGGTTCGGGGGAGGGGTGTGTGTGTGGCGCGCGTGTGCGCCTGTGTGTCTGTGACTGCGTGGACGTGTGTGTGCAAGAGATGGGGGGGGGGGCAGTAGGCGCGTGCAATGGCTGCTGCCCGCCAGCTAGTCAGTCCGCTGCGCCCAGGCTAGGCAGCTGAGGTTGTGGGGCCGCCGCTCGCCTCTCCTTCTTCTGCCGCCGAGGCCGAGGGCCGGCGATAAACGCTAGAACCGCAGGAGCATCTCGGCAGGCTGCGGAGTTGGGAGGAGGCTTCCGGGATCGCTCCTTCCAGCTACCACCGGCTCTCCGAGCGCTCTCTGCCGCCTCCTCGGTCCTGTCGCTGGGCTGGCTGCTGCTTGGTGCTGCTGCTGCTTGGTGCTGCTGCTGCTTGGTGCTGCTGCTGCTGCTGCTGCTGCTTGGTGCTGCTGCTGCTGCTGCTGCTGCAGAGTCCCAACCCAGAGAGACGACTAGAAGGAGGAGACAAAGACAGAGGAGAGGGACGCTTTCCTCAAGCAGACGCTCTCCTCTCAGTCTCTAGCAGGAGCCTCTTCCAACCTGGGGCAGGGATTGAAGGGAGGATGGGGTTAGGCAAGGCTGAAGAGTCATTCCTGTATTGGCCTGAGTTTTCTACTCCCATTTCCCTGTTTGGGGGGGGGGGGAGGGGGCGATAATGAGAAGGTGATGGATATTCCTTCCTAGAAGAGGGAAGTGAGAAAACTGAAGACTATTAGGTCTCTCCATTCGCTCTCTGCTCCCCCATTTTCCTTCTTAAAGGAAGAACGCAGTAGATAGCAAAGACCTATGAAGGAGGGTTGGTGGTCCAATGTTTGCCAACTCCCTAAAGTGCCTCTAATTCCTCCCTTAGAGAAGGGGGGGCATCGAATGTGTTCACTCTCCACCTTTTCCCCTGTGCGGAGGAATAAAATCAGCTTGTCAGAATCATAATCATATTAATATTAACAATAAATATTTATATAGTGTTTTAAGGTTTTCAAATTGATTTGCATATATTAACTAATTTGAAAGAATTAGAGGGAAAAGGGGAAAGGGAAAAATTAGGTGGTGCATGTGAGGGAGAAACGTGTGTTCTGGATCTCATCCAAGCTCTAGACTGGATTGACTGTTCACAGTCTTCCAGCAGCATCTCTAGAGCACAAAGTTTGGGAGTTGACTTGGTTGCTCACTTCCGTTACTAAACCTTATGATTAATCCCATCTTTTCCTCTAAGATGACCACCTGCTAGGAGGCTCAGATGAAATGTAGCCTGAGTTTCCACCCCCACCCACATAAAAATTAATTTTCTTTTGAAACTTCGAAAGCAAAGATAAATGATTGGTCAGTGTGGTATTCCTATTTCTTGTGTGCAATTATAAAGGTTCGGTAAAATAAATAAATAAAAACCCATCTAGTTTCCTACCTTCAAGGACAAGGGACTGAAAAAAGTAGTATATTTGAGGGACCTTGGGAATACCTTTGATCAATCTGGTGAAAATGATGCCACCTCCATGAATCCCTACCCCGGACTTCTAATGCCTCCCTAACCACTTATTACTTCGTATGTATTGTTTGTATAGGCTTATACATACACTATTATCTTCCCTGATAGAATATCAGCTCCTTGTTGCCTATATCCCCAGCACCTAGTGCTGTAACACAATCTTTTTTATTTATTGGTGGTTGTCCATTCAAAGTCCTTTTATTCTGACAACCATCCAATGCCAAGTCTTAACTACCTCCATAATTTCATAAAGTCTTCTAGGGTCTGTGGGTCTTTCTCTGCTGCTCCCTCCCCTTTTCTCACTATGCTTCAAGTCCAGAGCTACCCCAAACAAGAAATGTTGAGAGCCCTACATAAAACAAGGTCAGTATATTCAGCAGCAAAGCACCCCATGCAAAGCCATTCCAGGTGGAGAGGTACCAAAAATCTATCACCTGGTGACCTATGTCGAGCAAGCTGCAAGTCTGCCAAGTTTCCCCTTCTTTAGAATGAGACTTTCTTGTTCTGGGCGAGTCAGTAAGTCCCTTTAGAAGTGCTTCACTGCAGAAAAGCAAAGGACTTTGTGGAATAGTTTAGTGAGAGATTTAATATCTCTAATTTCCTCCTAGTTTCTGCCTCCTATAAATGGCAGACTTGAGAGTCTGTCAGGGATATGACAGGGGGAATTCTGGCCTGGAGAGGAAGCTTATTGATTTAGGAATCAAAGGGCCAGGGTTCAAATCTCCCCTCTGAAACTTACCTGTGTGACCTTGAGCAAGCTACTTGACTTCTCTTGGTCTCAATTTCTTCATCTGTAGATGAGGAGATTGGACTATGTGACCTCCAATGTCCCTTCCAGCTCAAAGGCTCTATGGCAATGACCTTGAAGCTACTTCCCAACTCTTGGATTCTATGATTTAATGATGGGATTAGGGCTATTGACATTAGAAAGTCCTAGAGCTGGCATTTAATTACCCTCAGCTGGTTCAGGAAATTATTCCCCCAATTCGTAACATACATTGGTTGTCATCCATAGCATTAGGCACTCTAAATGATTGAGGGGAAGGGGAAAGTGGGTGAGGTTTCTCTCTTCCCATCAATCATTCAACCACCAAGCATTTATTAAGTGCCTACTACATACCAGGCACAATGGTAGGCACTCATCCAAATCTATATTAGTTTTATAGCAACCAGAGACTGAGGCAACCTCAAAACCATGTGTTAATATGAATAGTTGGGCTCTGTTCCCTTCCTGGTGTTCAAATCCAATAAAGAAGAGGAAGGAGGAAATGAGAGATATATTTGGAACATTTTGATTAGCAGGATCATAAAGGCAGCTTAGCACTAACAAGACCACAGAGGCAAGATGACCTTCCCATCGCAGTGTTCCGTCAGGGTCAGAGGTGAAGCCATTTTAATTAAATGGAGAACCTTGTCTGTGTACATTGCTTCTGTCCTGTAAATCCAGTAGAAGACTCCAATCTCCAGTCCTTTCGATGCTACTTTTCAAAAGTACTTAAGGAGGAGACTGATACATTCCTAAAAAATTTCCCCATAAGGCAAATTTCTCTATATTGAATTCTGTTTTCCCACGAACTTCCATTATAAAATTGGAATCTCATCCCTTCAGAGAAAAAAGAATTTAGGCCCCAAGCTTAATTATAAGATCATAGCTCTAGGTTTGGGAGGGACCTTAGACCTTAATTTTCCTCATTTTACAGATGAAGAAACTGATGCCCAGAAACATTGAGTGACTTGGCCAAAGTAACAGAGCAATGCATCAAGTTTTTTTTATTTATTATTGAAAGAATGATGATTTGCAAGAAAATATTAATAACAGAACTCAAAATGTCATGAAACATGAATGCAAAGTAGCTTGTTATTTTTATGGTTGTCCCTATAGCTTGAAGGAGCTGTGCACATGACAACTTCTCTAAGTAGGACCCACTTGATCCACACAGAAGTCATTTAAGTTGTCATAAAACCCTCTTCAACAAACTTTGGCTATTGAGACCTCATTTCTTAGTAATTTGTGAAGGCTGATGACTTTTTAGAAATGAATATGTTTATGTGGGCTGAAGAGATGTTGAAAAGCACCTGACAAAATTATCAAAATGAACACATGCTTACTGGTGTCACAGACAGTAAGTGCAGAAAATGGGGAGCCCATGAACTGAAACACCAAAAAAATAGGATCCGAAAATCTGGCAAAATCGCACCAATACAGAATCACTTCTTTGCTTTATAATGCTCTAATGCACACCCCTGGGTACTGTTTCCAATTAATGAAGTGAGCCTGAGCCAAAAGCCATCTCTAAATAAAAGGTTAAAAAATGTTCTCTCCTTGTCTGGGCTTGGTCCTGCAGCTCAGCTAATTTCATGTGAGCTAAGGAGAGTGCCAGGAGGCCACTGCAGCCTCTTGGGGCAAGGGAAGGAAGCGGCAAAAGTCAGAATGGTTCTCATGGCGCTGCTACTTCCAGCTGAATCGGCAAGATGATTAATGCTAAAATGTTTCTCTTTCTGCAGTAATTATTAAGCAAATTGTCACAATGCTTTAACTTCATTTGTCTGTAACTAGGGATTTTTGTGCCTGGAACAAATATCACAGACTGTTGCTAGAATGGGAAGTTGATAGGGGACATTGTCAGGTGGTTCATAAGGATACCTGGACACCCAAGAAGCAACTGGGGTGAGGATTAGAGGATTATTATGAGGAAGAGAACAGCACCTCAGTTTGCCATCTGGTAGTGAGCTATAAAATTATTCTTGTGAACTAGTTGCTAAGTTCTTTTTGTTTCTATGCTACTGAAGGACAGCAAACATTGTCAGTGCCTAAATTTGATGCCCTGGGGAATAACCCTTGCTGCCCCACCTTAGTTATAGTTCTCTTCATGTGCACTTAACTTTGGAGCATCTGAGAATGTATAGCTATGACGACTTTAGAATCAGCTTTAGTGCAGGCGATCCATCTCCTCTTAGCACGCTTCCATTTATCTAGCCAGCTACCCAAGCCATCCTGCCATCTGCCCAGCTTCTCCCCACCTGAACCAAGACCCCTGCCAACAAGGCACCCAGAATCCATGCTCTCACTCCCCAGGGAAGCAAATCATCATCCTATTCATTTTTTGGAATTGTTGTCCTAGTGTTGAGTAACCTTGAATCATGACAAGATTGTCTAGCTGAGTGGTCCCAGACCAGACCACACTTCTCTTCAAATCTCATCCATCTCTTCCCTCCCTTCTTATCCTTCTAGTCCTTCCTCTAGGGAGAGTAATCTGACCTTCAGTACTCTTGCCTTTGGAAAAGAGCTTGCCATTTCATTGCCTTATGGATCACATCATAATTTTAGACATCGAGGAGAGACTTTGGAGGCTGAGTCCAATACTCTCCTTTACAAGTGGAGAAAATAAGCCCCAGATGAACTGACTGGCCCAGGGTCAGGAAGCTAGTGAATGCTCGAGGGAGGATTTAAAGCTGGGTTTTCCTGACTCTAAGTCCTGTGTCCTAGCCACTATGGCAGGCTAATATCTTTACCATCCCTGTGACTCCCCAGACCAAAAGTCTTTTCTTAGACACTTTCCCTGTATGTAATGCATCCCTTTATTAGAATGTAAATTTCTTGAGGGCATCACTTTTCATATTCATATCCCTAATACTTAGCAGATATACTAAACAGTTAATATAAGTGTTTCTCCCATTTATCCATACTCTGTAAACCTTTAATATTGCTAGGTCATACATAATGATAGATGGGGCAGCTAGTTGGTGTAGTGAATAGAGTACTAGGCTTGGAATCATGAAGATTTATCTTTCTGAGTTCAAACCTGGCCTCAGAAACTTACTAGCTCTGTTGTCCTGAACAAGCCATTTAACCCTGTTTGCCTCAATTTCCCCATCTGTAAAATGAGCTGGAGAAGGAAATGACAAGCCTCTCCAGTATCTTTGTCAAGAAAATCCGAAATGGGGTCATGAAGAGAGGGACATGATTGAAACAACTCAACAACAAAATAATAGTGATATAGAATATGAATAAAAGTAAGGAAGACAATGGCCATCTTCCAGGGGCTCAATGTTCATCCTTCGTTCTCTGAGAGGACCAATGACATCAGAAGAGCAATATCTTGATTTGTATGTGACTTATGTTTAAGTAAGACAGAGCTGTGCAAAGTCACCAACCTCACTCTCTTCCAGAATCATTAGCAATGCCCCCCTCCAGAAGCTGATATTCTAATGAGAGAGGGCAACATGTAAGTGAGGGAAGGGTGCAAATAAAAGGTCAAATGACTGGAGATGTCCAGTACTTATCAATGAAGAGGGAGATAAGGCCAAAGCTGATCCATCAGACCCAGAGTGACTCCAGGGATCACATCTCATTCTCATGTGGGTTGGGAATGGGACTGATGGTCCAAATGGAGTAAAGATAGCACGGCTGAAGCTACCCAAGAATTATCATCATTACGACAACTCATTTTCATAGCATTTAAGATTCACAAGCTGGTTTCCTCCTCCAAGCCTGTGAGGTGGGGGTAGGGAGATGCACACTGTTGTTACCCTCACTTATGGGCCAGTAGACAGGCTGACAGAAGTGAAATAAATAACTTTCTCGTGTTCTCCCAGCTGGGAAACATTTGATCCAGGACTGGAACCCAGCTCTCCTGACTCCACATCTAGCAACCTTCCTTTTCCTCCACATCACTAATCTAACCTCAGATGTCAGGGCTGGTGGGTGAAAGATCAAGGAACTCACCAGGCAGAAGAAGCTCAAGAGCTGAACAGATATTTCAATGATTTGGGGAATGCAATTTTTCCTTCAGTACCTTGAGCTAATTTAGACAAAATGAGAAGCATCTTGGTAAGCCAGCTCCATGCTCATTTGACATTCCCACAACTTTCCATCTCCTTTTCTCCTTTTTCAGAATGGTGACATCCTCCCTGCCTATCCCACAGGGGAGCTAATTAATTCACTGAGATTGGAGAATTTTTGAAGATGTAATATCCTATGAAAGTGTTTAAGAACTGCCATACATGCTACAATGGCATTATTATCACCTCCCTGACACATGGATAGTGAATAATCTTCCTTTAATGTGTTTGTTTTGAACAGACAATTTGGGGGTGTTCATCAAAAACTGACATAACGTTGGCCTATTCCTGCTCAAATGAGGCCTGTAAGAAGTGAATCACGTGCTGTCCTGACACTAACTATGGTTTCTTATCCCTCACTTTTAAAGCTGTTATTTTAATTTGCTTTACGCCAATCATTATGATTAGCCAGCAAAGCAATCATCATTAGGGAAGTAGGTTTTCCATTGGCCCTAGCTGTAGACACAGAAGGAAAAAGATTTGAATAGAGCTTGTCAGAAAGTATCTGACTGGCTGCTGGTCACAGATAATGAGCAGGTTCCTGTTTCTAATACCTCTCAAATGAGGCCCACTATGGAGGGGTTAGAAACTTGGATTTCAATATGTTGCATATTCAATATATTTCAACATAATCAGTGTATTCTAAATTGGGTGGTCTGGAATGTACCAAAAATATGTACAAAAGCCTGGGAATCTGTTTTGATGATGAAAAAGCCAAAAAGAGACAGGGTCAGATATTGACTATACCCAAAATGAAGGTTTCTGGTTCCTGGGTCAAGAGCATCAGTCCCACATAAAAAAAGGCAAGTTTTTGCAGAGAAAACCAACATGGAGGGCAAGAATGGAGAAATTCTAGTCTGATGCTTAACCCTAACTCTCTCTTTGATTTCTTATGGTCTGTGCAATCATAATGCTATGGCTGCTTCTGCTGTAACACAGAGAGTGTGATTCTCCCTTTGTTATGCTACTGTGACCGGCCCACTTAAAGTGGAGCTTGGTAATGCTTAAGGATTAGAGCAGTTAAAAAGGTGTGAACAGTTATTAATCAGCTAATCAAAACTTCAATGGCCAGTGATAACGTTCTCTAAATAACTAGCAGGATCTCCTGATGGTACCTCAGAATCTCTTTAGCCTCTCTCTGATTTCTATCACCTTCTCTTTTTCGGCGTGTCTGTCAAGTTTTTCTTTCCTCTCTACCTTTCTCTATCTTTTCTTATTTTTTAGTTTCTCACTGCCTTAATAAATATTCCTCTGTCTTTCTTCTTCCTTCTTTTCCTGACTTTCACTCCTCTCTGCTTACTCTTCATATGTGGTCTCCATTTGTTGTTGAATTTGTTTTGTTTTATTTTTCAGTCATGTCCAACTCTTTGTGATTCCATTTGGAGTTTTCTTGGCAAAGATATTGGAGTGGTTCACTCTTTGCTTCTCCAACTCATTTGACAGATGAGGAAACTGAGGCAAATAGGGTTAAATGACTTGCCCAGGATGACACTGATAAATGTCTTAAACCAGATTTGAACCTGGGAAGATGAGTCTTCCTGACTTCAAACCTAGCATTCTATCCACTGGTCTCCTTTTTTCTCTCTTCCTCCATGTTTTTTTCTGTCACTCTTTCTCCTTTCCTTCATGTCTCCTCGTCTCTCACTTTTCCTCCATTTTCCCCCTTTTAACTAGTCATAATATGGAACCCTAAATTTTATTTTTGTCATATTTTACATAATCAAATTAAATTTTGTGTTCTTTATTCTTAACTTAAAAAGCAAATGTTGAGTTTAAAAAATATCTGA
>CM053597.1:21760342-21787726 GCA_028646575.1 Pseudocheirus occidentalis | reverse complement strand
TTACAACTTTACTTTCATTTACTCTCATTGAATTTGGCTTAGGGAAGGAAAGACATAAACTCTAAACTGAGTATCTTGCCACACAGGAGAATAGGGGGGAGGGGAATGAGAGGGGGGGTGATTGGAGGGAAGGGCGGGGTGGGGGGAGGGGCATGGGAAGCATTCATCTCAGTAAAGGAACAGGAACAGGGTAGAGAACAAAACAAGGGGGGGTGCAGGATAGGAAGGAGAGACATACAATTAGCCTCTCACAATTTGCCCACCATGGAGATGTCCTGTGTAATTACACAGGTATAGACTGTATTGAATTGCTGCTCCTCCCAGTGGGAGTATTTAAAGTTATACAATCAAATACAACTGGGAAATAATACATTCAGAGATGGGGGCAGGGAGCCCCTCCCTGCTCTGCTAGAAAGCTAGAGGGGTGTTGGAGGAGGGCATAAAAGGAACAGATTGTGGGAGGGGCCTTACAGTGGGATCAATGTTCTGGGCTGGGGGGTAGGGGCAAAAAGGGGAGAAAATCTGTAACTCAAAACCTTGTGGAAATGAATGATGTAACCAAGAAAATAAATTAAAATTAAAACGGAAAAAACCCACTCAACAAAGTGACTTCATTTGACAATGTATGCAAGATTCTTCCCTAGCAGTCACTGATCTTGCTACTGAGAAGACAGAAGTAGAGTCTATTCTCAGAGACCGCTATTATCTTCATTTCCTTCCAATTTACTTTGTTTTCATTTATTGTTGTGATCATGTAATCAACATTGTTCCTTGTAATCTTTTCATTTGATACTGCATCAGTTCATTCAAATCTTTCCATTTTTCTCCAAATTCCTAATTTCCATCATTTCTTTCTACCTAAAAATACCACATCACATTCATATAAAATGGTTTTTTTCTTATTCTTCATTTGGAGCAGATGAAGTGGTTTCCCCCCTCTGTCTTAGCATTTAATGTTTGTATTAAATATGTATTTAGTATGAATTTTGCCTATAGTGTATATTTTTTTCCTTGTTTTCATTGTCCTTCTCTCCCTTTTGTTTTACCATCCCTTCTCCTAGCCAGATATATGCTTCAAAATATTCCCCTTTAGACTTAGATGAAAAATGGTTTCAATCCCCAGAGAAACAGCTGATGGTGTCTGAATACACAGGGAAGCATACTTCTTTTAAATTTCATTTTTCTTGAGTTTGATTGTCTATGTTTTCTTTCACAAAGTGACTATTATGGAAACGCTATACATGTATATAACCTATATTGGGTTGTTTGCCTTCTCAGTAAGGGAAGGTGGGGAGGGAGAAAGGAGAGAATTTGGAACTCAAAGTTTGAAAAGAGAATGTTAAAAAAATTGTTTTTCCATGTAACTGGGGAAGAATAAAATACTAAATAAAATATCTTCAGAAAAAAAGATTCCCCTTTAAAGCATCTTAGCTTCAAAGAATATTTTTGTCAACTTCTTTCCCAAGAAGTTTTCTTTTATTCCATCCTCTTCCTTGTTTCTATTCCCCTCCAGCTTTCTCTGTATTTCATTTTCCCATTCAGGGTCTATATCTGTCCCTGTTGTTTTCTTTCCTTATGTAACTATTGAAGG
Organism: Pseudocheirus occidentalis; assembly: GCA_028646575.1. Lineage (NCBI taxonomy): Eukaryota > Metazoa > Chordata > Mammalia > Diprotodontia > Pseudocheiridae > Pseudocheirus > Pseudocheirus occidentalis. Next base: position 21,786,135 of record CM053597.1, on the reverse strand, counting down.
TAAAGTTTTAAGACCCCAAGTTAAAGGTACCTCTTTTATTTAATATTTATGTTATTACAATAGTAGATTTCACTTCATCCTTCCTTAACTTCATATATGCTGTAAGCATATTGGGGGCAGTGAGGTGGTACAGTGAATCTCTATTAGTTGCTCCTGGAGTCAGGAGGACCTGAGTTCAAATTCGGCCTCAGACACTTAACACTTACTGGCCATGTGACCTTTGGCAAGACACTTAACCCCATTTGCCCTGCCTTTCCCCCTCCAAAAAATAAAAGGATGTTTTATGTTGGGAATTATTCTATATCATAAGTCATTTGGTCTAGCCCTAGGTCCTGCCCTTACCATGATCATCCTTGTATCTTAAGGTGAAATATCTGTCTCTGGTTCTACATTTATCTAACCATCTCTGGTTTTGGCTTTCTCTAGGTAGTCACTTAGTGCTTATCCTAGGATATGATACAGTTCTGGGAGTAATAGCCTTCTTTGAATGAGATGACCTCGTATTGAACATATTCCTCCTAGATAAAATCCAGTACAGTGTACACACGCGCGTACGCACACACACACACTCCTAAATATGTAAGTATGTGTGTGTCTATTCTTTGAAATCACTTTATATAGTTAGTCTTTTTTTAGGTCTATTAAAAAGGAAGAAATTGACTTAATTGCTTAATCTTTTCTTAATAATTGCTCTTGGCATTTCTTGTGCTGTTTACATTATTTCTTATTTTTTTCTTATTTCTTTTCTCATTACTTATTTTTCTTATTTATTTCTTATCTACTTAGGTAAGTCATATATTCTGCTGACCTTGTGGGTGTGATAAGAATGCCTTCAATGCTTCTCTTTTGTGAAATTTCACTGTTTTTCCCCTGATAGTTAAACTTAGATTTTCAGACTATATTATTCTGGATTATAATTTGAGCTTTTTTGTTTTTGTTTCCTGATTTCTCATGGTTATAGAATAATCTTATCTCTTATTTAAAGAGCTGGATCTTTATAGCTGGAAAATCTTCTGATTGCAAAATTTGTCATTTGATATCAAAATTCTGAAATATGATCACTACATGCCTTGGAATTGCTAGCACAGTGTTTACCCTTGGCATTGATTTCTGGATTCCATCAATCAATATTTTTTAATTTACATTCAAAAGTTATGGGAATATTAAAATTATTTTCCGCAGTATAGTACTGATATTTTTAATCCATTGTATTCTTTTAGAGGACCTGTGATCTTTTCCTTCTCTTCTGCCAAGTTTTCTTTCACTTCTGCATTTTTGAGATGCAGAATGATCATCTTTTTAAAAGGTCTTTTATTCTTTGGAATATATTGTGTTCTGAGTTTCATTTGAATGCAATTATTTCTTTTCTTCATTAATTATGCTTTGGAAACCCTTGTTTCTGATCAATTTCTGATTTTGAAATTTTATTTTCTTTTTAACTATCCTAAAATCTCTTGCTTGCTGTTCCATAGCTTCTGAAACATCCACAGAATTCTTTTTGTGCTGGAGATTGGGGGTCATTTTTCCTTTGTAGTATAACATGTGTTATACTTCTTATGGCCTCTACAATTTTTTCCTTTGTTATTCTCTCTGTATTTATGAGTTTAACTATTGGTTCGTCTACTTAGGAACTAAGTTTATACAGAACCTTTCTCTCTCGAACTGTACCTTTTCTACTTTGCTTTGCATTTTGAGTAGCTTTTTTCTGGATTCTCCCCTCATTCTTCAGTTTCATCTTATCAGCTGCTACACAGATACTCAAGGATCAATATCCTTCTTAGGTTTGGGAAGTACAAGGAGCCAGCTAATCACTGACCAGATGAATCTCCATGTGAAGATGACTAACACCAGCTAGGCTTCCAGTCTCTTTCCCATCTGTTCTTTATACCCCCTTACCACTTATAATCCACTTCCTTTATGTGTCTGGGCAGATCAAATGTCTAGCCTCTTGTGAGATGTGGTAGAGTTCTGACTCTCACTGCCATGAGAGCATGCAGGCGGGGGCCCCAGCAACCATACCTTAAAGAAAACATAAAATACTGCTTTAATTGGCTGTCTGTGCATGACATGGGATGGACTGAAAGTGAGGCTACTGAATGAGAGCTTTAGACATTTGAGTTCTCTAGTATGTTTTTTCTCTTATATTCTAACCTCATTTCCAATTTATGATCTTGTGAGTTCAGTTTTAGTTATTATATCCTTGACCCATAATCTCTTTGTCTGTTTTTTTTCCAGTTGGAGAGACATGCAAAAAAACAAGTATTCCTCCATCATACTGATTACATTGACCCAGATTAATTCTTCCCTAGAAGGTGGAGCTGGAAGTTCAATCCTCTTCACTGCAGGAAGCATATTATTCACAAGTTTAGTGATGATCAAATTCCAAACTCAAGGGGAGTGTTGATCTTTTAATAATAAATAGGTCTTTTCATCTGCTCTCTTTACAGTATCTTACTAAGATTTCAGTAAGAAGAGCAATAAAGTGATATTACATCTTTGGCATTTTTCTGAGCAAAGGTTTATGTAAAGTGAAAAGAGAATATTATTTAGAGGCTGAATTTCCCTGAGAGGGACACTGGTCATTTTTTCTCATTTTTATTATGAATCAGATATAAAGAATGGGATTATAAGCTATGGCATATGGCCAGAAGATGAACATTACATAAGTGTAATTTTACTATCCATGTTAATCTCTGCCAACATAATTGCCTTCATTCTATTTTTGGTGCCCAATTGGTAATTCTACATGGCCTACCGACAATTGTTTGATAAAATTAGAAATCACATAAAAGACGAAAAAAGTCATGTTCATGTGTAGCCACATTCCACTTTTAGGATCCACATAACTCTGCAGCAAAGACAAGTGAAGTGACTGACATGTGCCACTTTTGCTTACATGTGGCTTGGTTGGACTGGAGTTCTTGTGAACCTACATTTAAAGATGGAAAATTCCATCCTTTGTAGATTAGGACAGGAAGGAAGTTTCAGCAAGGTGGACTCCTACTGGGAGGACAAAGCTTTTCTGATTATCTTTTGTTGAAACAAATGAACTGCTTGTTATCTATCTGTCAAGAACATAAGAATGAGAGGTGCTAACCATCAAATATACCTGATTAAAGAGTAACCAATTCCCAAATGACCTTTAGACTTGATTATTTGACAAGACTGATAAAGGCCAACAAATGTTAGGAGTGGGCCTGATGTCAGCACCCTGTTAGTTCAAGTTTGATTTGAGGACAAAATCCTTAAGTCATTGAACAGTCAACAAAAGATTTACTTAAGTGCAACAAAGAAAGGCTATGTAACAAAGATATAGTAAGGTTTAGCTTAGATGTGGTTCCATGTAGGTCTGCAAAAGGACAGACCGTGCCTACTTTTTGGTCTTCAGATACCTACTAACTTGGAAGTCTTCGAGCTCCTTGTGGGTGGGATGTTTTATGACCTTTGGGAACCAGAAAGTTGTTAAAAGAGGCAGCAACCAATCTAAAACTGTGAAAAGTTTCGTTAACTTTTGGGCAACACTGATCCCTGTTTGGGGGCAAAATGGAATACCCAGGTTCTATCACATAGAAACAAAATCCCTGATGACAGATTCTGGTAGGAAGAAAATGAGAGGAAATGGCATCCCCTTAGGCAGTGAGCGGCTTTCCCATTCTTTCCTGTTGACTGGTGACCATCAATTGCCAGAGTGAGAGACATACCCATTATATCAAGAGTAATTTTCTAGGTTTTAGGTACTAAAACCTCCCAACTCATTTTCCAGTGACCAGATGTTGCTGTCCAATTGTTTTCCATCATGTCTGACTCTTATGCATTTGGAGTTTTCTTGTCAAAAATACTGGAGTGGTTTGCCATTTCCTTTTCCAACTCATTTTACAAATGAGGAAACTGAGGCATACACATGCAAGGAAGTGACTTGCCTAGGGTCACATAGCTAGTAAGTTTCTGAGGCAAGAATGATGAGCCTTCCTGACTCCAGATCTGGCAGTCTATCAACTGCACCATCTAGCTGCCCAATTACCAAGTGCCTAGGAATAAATAAAAACACAGATGTTACAAATCAGACCAAGTTTGTTCAACCCTGTTACTGGGCTTTATAGCGTGGAGGAAAGCTCAAGGAAAACCTCAGGAGGAATAGCTAAACAAACTTTTGTATGAATGCTAGGCAATATTATTGTACCACTAAAAAACGACTGAGGGATTCAGGATAATAGAGGGTGAAACACAATTCTTTCCATTTTTTTTTTATTATTTGCCAGTCCCTGTGCTAGGTGCTAGAGATACAAATACAAAAACAAAGCTGTCCCTGCTCTCAAAGAACTTATATTCTCTTGGCAGACTGATGGGAAGTCATGAGTGTGAAATGTTGTTATGCTGTCAGATAAAATTGCTGTCTCAGTTACTTTTGTTTACATGTTGACATGGTGGCACAAAAGGAATATGGGAAACAACTGCTATAAAATCAAAAGGCATCATTAAGATAAAAAATGAAATCTTGCATTGAAGAATTATTTCAGTCTTCTGCACTTTTTCTTGGTTAGTCAAAATATTTTGTTACTTACATACATAAGGGAAGAACTGGACTATGGGCATGCAAGCAGCTCTCATAGTCATGTTCCCAACCAAATGAAATATATCCGACTAATTTATAGTATCGTAAATGGGTTGAAAAGACAAAGAATAAATATGGATAATATAGAAATAGTCACTATTTCTATATATAGAAACATAATATTAAAAATGCAATCCTGAGCAAGAGAAGGATATCAATGAGTGTCATTAGCAGGGTACAGTGGCCAAGTTGTGATTGGCATATTCTAGGAACAAATACTGTATTTGAGTAGTTGCTGTCCATTGTCCTAACTAGGAATAGCATCCCCATGGGAACACACTTTCTCATAGTTTCTTCAATCTGTCTACAGGCCTTTGCAGGGATGTTAATTGCTGCAATAATTTAGAAGTACAAGAAAATAAAACAGATCTAGGGTTATGGGTCCACAATTCCTTATCGTTTAAATGTATTTCTATCAACAAGTTTCATTGCTGTTCTCTTTACAGCCAAAAGCTTGAATTCTACACTGACTTTCAAATGTATGACTCCCACCTGACCAGTCCAACCTCCCACTGTAAGCAATCTAGGGAGGAAGGCATTTTTTTGGCAAAGGTGCAAATTTTTTTCACATACTTTAAGCTAGTAGTGATCTAACTTCTTTTCTGTTTTGTTAATTTGATAACTCCCTTTGGAAATTGAGTGACCCTGGAAAAGTGAGCAGCCATGATCTTGACCTTTTAGCAAATGTCATGTTTAGCATACCATATGAATAGACAGGATAGCCTCTCCTGGGACCACTGCAGTCTGCTCTTAAGAGCGGGTGGACTTGAGAAAGCAGCTTCTTTCCTCAAAAGCTGTGCTTTAAGATGAATTATATTAAAATGAATGATATTAAGAATAGAATTCAAGCAGTGTTAATGGTTATGCGGTTCTATTTAGACTTTCCTGAAGGAGAATAAATAGATGGCATAGAGGCATAGTCTTAATATTACACATACTCAAGAGCAGAATTTTCAGGTCATCATCATCTTCTGAACATGGACTCTGGTGTTGTATCTGGCATCACGCCATCTGGCAATAACCTCCTAGACCAAATGGACTCTCTGAGAAACACTTATCTATACCACAAGATTTATTCAAGCAGATTTAATATCCAGCCTTATTATAGCACCCTTATACTTATGTAGTGTCTGTGAAAGCAGTTGCTCTAGGTTTGAGATATGTTGTGGGTATATATAACCACTCACTCAAAACCATAGCTCATAAGCCCCCACTGATAGGCTTTTTATATCAACCAAGTAGAGATCACATTATAAGGAATTGAAATATATCTAATTCGACAATACAGAAATATAAATGAATAGAAAGATTTGTCTTCATACCCACAAAGTTACAATTTACCACAGATTATCATATAACCAATAGGGTAGTGAATGTATGCAGAGGACATATGTGAACAAGCCAACAAGCCAACATGCTTGGACATATGTGACCAAGCATGCACAGGCTATGGTATAAACATAGAGGATGCATATATAGGGAACAGGGGTTGCCCTGCCACATGTCTGTCATGACATGGGAGAGTTATCAGGGTTGTTTGATAATGTAGGAACCTGTTTCTTTTGCTGATATGAGTTAGTATGGTATAGTATGAGTTAGTATGATCTGTTAGTATGGTATGTCTGCCTCTCCACACTTTACTGAGTGGTCTATACTGCCATCTGCTTATTTATGCTTACATACAGTGTCTTGACTGAGTTGTTGCTGCCAGGTTCTCAGTTCTTAAAAGTCTATAGACCTAGGGTAATTTTTTTTCAAACTCAGATACCAGCCAGCTACACCCAGTTAGCAACATACAGAAAGCTTCTATGTACCGCAATTCTATCCTTTGAACTAGTCCTTCTTTGCTTCACCTTAATACTCTGTTTCATTCTGTTTTTGTTTCTGTTTTTGCTTTTTGGAGGGCAATTGGGGTTAAGTGACTTGCCCAAAGTCACACAGGTAGTAATTGTGTCAAGTGTCTGAGGCTAGGTTTGAATTCAGGTCCTCCTGACTCCAGGGCTGGGGCTCTACTCACTGCACCACCTAGCCACCCCTATTCTGTCTTTTTAAAAAATTCTTTAGTTATGTCTGACTCTCCCATTTGGGATTTTCTTAGCAAAGATACTAGAGAGGTTTGCCATTTCCTTCTCCATCCCATTACATATAAGTAAACTGAGGCAAAGAAGGCTAAGTTACTTGCCTAAGGACACCCAGCATGTAGGTAGGTGTCTGAGACCATATTTAAACTTGGGAAGATGAGTCTTCCTAATTCTAGTCCCAACACTCTATCCACTGAGTCACCTAGTCAGCTTTATGCTTATCCAAGTTATAATAAGACTTTCTCTTTAGATCCATAAATCTCTTACCCAATTAAATATTTTTTCAGAGCCCTCTTTAACAAATTGCAAAGGAACTAGGTGAAAATGCAGTGATAAGACTCTTCTCCATCCCCTTTCTCCACTATTATGTTACTCATATACCAAGAAAATCACAAGGTCTGTCTTGAGTGAAAAACAGCTGACCTTTTTAGGTCTCAAACTTGCAATGCACAAAGAGTGAGGCCTAAACCAGATTAAAATATAATTGGGAAACATTTAATGAAATAGATAAGAAAACAATTCAATATAGATAAGGTTAATGTGTAGTTTCCTAAATCAGGTGTCTATTTTTATTTGAATTTGACACCACTATTCCACACTGACATCAACAACATAGTCAATTGACTAGATGGAACTGATTCCCATTGGAGACAACATGAAGTGAGGTCATCTACTTTGGAGAAGGGGTCTGAATCATCTCTAAGCTCAAGTGAGGTTGAGTGAAGAACATTTATTGAATCTCTTTCAGATATATTCATTTGTGAAAGCTAATGGGATCTATACACACTTGCATTTACCTGTAGGACAAATACCTTTTGACCTTTTGTAGCTTACTAAAATATTTCCACAAGCTATCACTTATTCAGATTCCATGAATGGTCCATCTTCTTTTCTAGTCCTGCATCTCTCCAGTGACATACTTGTTCCATTTCTTCTTAATGATGCTTGTAATGGGTTGCAACCTGTTCATACCCATCATGAACCTCTCAAATGCCCTGTGGATGACCTGAAGATATAATTCTTTGGAGAATAATATTCTGACATACCTCCACAAAGAACCACTGGAAATATATCATTGTGAAAAAGACAGGTTTTTATTTCTGAGAAAATAATAGGGTCATTAAAATTAAGAAGAAAATGGGGTCATGTTAGTCTAAAAACAGTGTTTTAAAGTATGAAGCTATAGTCTCTGGAAAGGGACTGGTAGGTCCTGACTTTGATTGATAGATCAGTCACACTCATCCTAAGTGATCTCAGGAAGGATAACCCAAGAAGCCACACAGGAATGAGAAAGCAGAAGTTGCTTTAAAAAGGCTGGTATTATGGTTAGTGGGCACTGAGACTCTTGAGACTGAGGCCATGTTATCACATCATTAATGAGAGTTAGTACAGCCAGGGGCAGATACTGAGCAGCTGGAACTGATTAAGACACCTGGGACTGAAGCTAGTGGTCCTTCACTTTCCTTTCCCACTTTCCCTCCCTCTATTCATAGAGAGAGCAAAAGTCTGATTGATTTTGTCAAGCAAGAGGCTTACAATGCTTCTTAAAAGTTTGATTACTTTTCTGTATTTAAATGTTTACTTTGTCTCTTAAGCTGGCAATTATGATAAAATTTGTTAACTCACACTGATAATTCTCGATGTATTATTGAGGATGTGGTAGAGAGGATAAGGTGGGGATAATGTGTTTAGAGAGAGAACAGAGAGATATTTAAAACCATTATTTTGCCATAACTTGATCTTTGACTGGGGTCTCAAAGCTACAGGACACAGCTATTGATTCATTTTTACAACTTCCCACGACTTATACCATGTTTTCTTTAAATAACGAGTCAGAAATGTTTGGGGCTACTGTAGCAAGCTGGTGTAGCATTGAGCCATCCTCTGAATCTTCCCAGTCTTTGAAATGAAAACCATATTAACAGAGCATATCAAGGGTATGGCTAAACAAGAAGTCATGCCCAATGGGAAGAGTAACACTAGTCCTCACTTTAGTGGGACTGTAATTCCTGAAGTAGTTAGACCTAGAAAGGACTTTAGGCATCACCTAATCTACACTTTTTACTTTACAAATGAGGAAGCTGAGGCCAAGAAAGGAAAAGAAACTCTTGGAGTTTCACAGTAAGGAATAGAACTAAGATTCGAACCTGAAGCCTCTGACTAAAAATTCAGTGTTCTTTTCATTTCTCTGTGCTGCAGTAATTGGACAGAACCAAATGCTTTGGTGTCTTTCAGTGGCAAGGGAAAGGGAGGAGGATAGTTTTGCTATTCAGGCAAATTTCTCAATTAAGTTCATCAAAGAATGGTTAATGAAGAAATTAAGGCTATCAATTCCAAAAAACCATCTCTGACATCATGTCAAAAAAGCAGGGGGGTGGGGGTGGGGCAATGGGACTGCACCTTTCGGTTTCTAATCTTATGTTGCATCAGCCGCCTGTTGAGGACATGGCTATCTGGCCAGACTTGCTCTCTTATTTCAGTGCAGGGAAACAGATAGACTACTTTTATTTTATAATTACCTTAAACTTCAAGCACAAAACATTCATCAGAAAATGATGGCTGGGAATCGCTAAAATGGAATAAACATTTTCAAGCACTAAAATCAATAGATGACCTAGCTAACTTCACTAAATAAATCCATGCTTCTGGAGTCATGAATTTATTATATTATATGTGGTTTTGGTGGTGCTAGTAGTGGTAGAAGAGTAGTATCAGTAGTAATATTACTCGAAGTAGGAAGAAGAGTGATTCTCATTACATATATATATGCATATATCACATATATACATACATGAAGTATATATAATATATATTTATGCATGAATAAAACAACAAATTACATTGATATAATAATTGAAGGTTTGCACATCATTTTTAATCATGTACATAAATACTTAACAAGCAATAAATATTAGGCCCTATCACACTGTAGCTAGAGGACCAGCCTTGAAGTAAGACCTGGGTTCCAACACATATGGTCTGTGTGTCCACTGGGAAGTCACCTAATCTCTCAGCGTCCTCAGATAACCCTCTAAAACTAAATTGCAAATGAGAAGAGAGAGTTTACATACAGAAAACTCCTTATACTCATGAAATCACAGGTTTAGACCATTACCCATCCCCCACCAACAATACTACTAATTATAACTAATTAATTCAAACAGTTGGTAACCTCCAAATGTGCGCACATTTAGGGCCAAGAAGGAAATCCCTGATCCTCCTTGAATCAGCAAATAGGACAGATGCATGATAGCAGATTTGCATTCCTTAAAAGAATCTGGCACAGACTGACACCAGAGAAGGCAGAATGCCGGGATAAATACACAGACCTGCTTCATTTTTCATTTAATAAAAAGCACCCATCCATTTAATAAAATACCCCACTGCCTAATCGGATAATCAAACACCATACGTATACCTAAATGAGTGGGCTTCTGGCCCTTTGACAACACTGAAGCAAAAAAAAAAAAATCTGGTCGAATGATTCATCCTCCTATTGTATCATTCTGTAGAGACTTATTGTTACTTGGCATTTCCGGACCATAAAAAGGTCAGAGATCCATGTTCACATTCCAGCATGTAATGTTGGTGAACTCTTTTCCCAAATACTGAATTCAGAGTTAGAACAAACATGGCCTACATGTAAAAGCAATAGGGATCTGAAGGGACAGGAAGCATGAACCAAACTGTGACTTAATTCAACCATTTTAATTCTAGATTTCCTGTACTTTCCTGAGTACAATTAATTTGATCCAGTTAAAATTTCCTATAAAAACTGTTCATGAGTTCATTCATGGGAGTTCACACACAAATTTAAATCAGGGAACCATTCTACCTCTCTCTTTCCCCCTATCCCAGTGTATCCCTCCTTCTCACACCCAATTTTTTTTTGGAGATCATCCCAACATAATTGACTCATACATCTTTCCTCTGTTTATGTAGACTCCTTCATACTGCCCTGATAATGATAAAGTTCTTAGGAGTTATGTGTATGTAATGTTAATGGAATAAGAAGATATTCTGAAATACTACTGTGCTATAAGAAATGGGAAGGAGATGGACTTCATATTTACCTGGAGAAGCTTATACGAATTGATGCTAAGTGAGAAGAGCAGAACTAGGAAAAATTAGTATACAGTCACAGATACATCATATGTATGATGACCAACCTTGATAAACTGGACTCTTCTCAGCAACGCACAGTTAAAAGACAACTCTACAAGTCTCAGAATGGAATGAGATACCTACACTCAGAGAAAGATTTAGAAAGACCAGTTTAAATGGAGACTGAAGCAACATATGCTATTCTTCTTTTCCATGTTTGGTTTTGTTTCTTTTGTTTTTTTCTTTCTTTTCACATTATTCACTCCATTGGTTACAATGCTTCTATACAACAAGCCTATTGTGAAAGTGTTTGCAGATCCCATACATGATTGTATGCCACCATGTGGGGGCAGGGGTGGGGGAGAGAAGGGAGGGGAGAAAATCTGAAACTCAAGTGATTCTGTAAATGAATCTTGTAAACCATAAGTGAATAAACAAGTCAATAAATTAAAAAAGGAATAAGAAGATATTCTCTGTCCATTCATAGGCCAATGTGACCACATGTGTTCCATTTTCCTTGGAATTGGAGCAATGTTCTAGGTCTAAGGGTACACAGGGATTTCCATCATAGCTATGATACATTTTGAGTCACAAAGAACCCATTGGGGAAGGGACTTGCCTAAGGAGGAGCTTGCTTAGGGGGAGACTTGCTTATAGGAAGGTTTCCATCTTTCAGTTCTTAGCCAATTAGGCACTGAGACATAAGAGTTGTGGTGCCTTCTGGTTCTGAGCCTATTAGTTGAAAACTATATGTATTTGGTGGTTGGTATTTTACTTTGGGGACTCACTCATGAAAAGGACTTATTGATTCCCTGGATGGGACTCTGAGTGGTCATTTGTTAAGAGTCTCCCACCCACTCTCACCCTGCCCCATTACTCAGATGTAATATAGTGAAATTCCTATAGTCAGTAATGGTCTGTTTTATGTCCTGTCACTGTCAGGGGGCCCTACCTATTCCTTGATGTGGCTAGTTCATTTCTTATGTGAGAGGAGAACCCAACATGAGGCTACATCCCAGCATGAAGAGACTATTGCTGCCATGGTATTTTCTCGTTTCCTTGACCTAGAGTTCTGCAGTTTCAGTTTTCAATGGCAAAGAGAGCATGTCACATCCCCTTTGTCCCTTGAGTTTTTCAATTTTATTGTCAGGGACAGCCTAAATTATAGATGTGTGGTACTAAGAGGAGCACAAATATTTAACCTTTTGTTACATCTAGGGGTCTAAGATTGGGTACCTGAACTCATCCAAAAATATATATATACACACATTCATAACCATATTTTAATGTAATTAGTTTCTTTTATAATTCAATGTATTTTATTTTATGCCTTTAAAACATGATTCTGAAAGGGGAGTTGTCTATACACTTTACCAGATTGTCAAAGAGATTTGTGACTTAAAGAAGTTAACAGAAACTTTTTGATTAATCAATTAACAAGTATTTATTAAGTACCTACTGTAATGGCAATTAATTTAAATTTGAAAACCCATTTTTGTTATGTCAAGTAAGCAGGTACTTAGCCCTTAGTAACTAATCAAGCCTCTGTGGAAGAAACAGAAGGTGAGAACTCTGTCTCCTGTTGCTGACATATCAAAAAGGGGTTGGCTGAAATAGGAAGCCAATGTGTGTGTGTGTGTGTGTGTGTGTGTGTGTGTGTGTGCATGTCTGTGTGTGTGTGTGTGTGTGTGTGTGTGTAGTGTATGTAAATAAGAAAAGCCCCAGAGGGGCATTGTCAAAATTTTCTCCTAACAAGCTACTGGTAGAAGAAGCAGAATTTTCTCCTGACAAGATCCTGGTGGAAGAAACTGCTCTGCTTCAGAGAGGGAGGAGGGGGGAGAATTTCTTTTGGTAAGCATCTGGAAGCTTACTGATAACGGAGAGAGGATTTTCTTGAGACCAGAATCTGGTGAAGACTGAAGTTGCTAACTGGGAGGGCTACCTGGAAGGCCAAGGTTGATGCTGCTGCCTGGAAGGCTGAGATTTCTTCTCTGTCTAGGGCCAGCCAAACTGCCAAAGGACTGAAGAAGCATAACCGGTATGCTAAGACTTTGTGTTTGGCTTGGTTGATCCTTGAGTTTGCAGAAATAGAAGTTGTGAAGATTTTGAGATATGCTGGACCTGTGAACTTTAGTCCATAGCAGGAACTTCCCAGAAGACTGGACAAGGACCTGGGAGCTGTCTGCCTCTGAATCCAGGTGACTGTTTGGTGGATTCAGGTAGGAGCTGGGACCATGGAAAGGGATCCAGGGAATCTGAGAGACCACCCCAAGTCAAGATGAAGAAAAGGTCTCTCTTTGGATATTGAATACTCTGATGAAATTGAAGTTTACTAGAGACCTAGGGGTGGAGGGTTTGTGTATTTTCTAATGATTGTATTTAGTGATTAGCAATACTTAGCAATTGTTTGCTAAATAAGTGAATGATTAAGTTAATCTAGTTGCCCAGTGATTGGAAGGCTGACTTGTATTCTGAAATAATTGAACGATTAAGTAAGGAGGCAAACCTCCTTAGGGATATCAAATGATTGTTCTTTTGTTCTTTGTTCTAAATACTGTGACCACTTTGGTGAAAGCTATGTGGCCATTCTAATGCTAAGCTGTTGTGAACACTATATTGTTATTTTCTGTGATAAGATGTAATGTTGTGTATATTGTACCTTGGTTTTCCGTGAATGTTTTCCTTTGATTTGTTCTTGAATAAATAGTGTTCACTATACTGTGTAATCAGGACCTTATAAACTGTTCACAGTAGCATTCTTTTGAGAAACTGCTCATGCATGGCATTATACCTACTTAATAAATGTTACAGGCTCAGCACTAGATAGAGGGATGGAGGGAGGGAGGGAGGGAAGGAGGGGGAGGGAGAGAGAGAAAGAGAGAGAGACAGAGACAGAGACAGAGACAGAGACAGAGACAGAAGGAGGTAGGGAAGGGAGGAAGGAAGGAAGGAAGGAGGGAAGAAAGAAAGAAAGGAAGGAAGGAAGGAAGGAAAGAAGGAAGAGAAAGAAAGAAAGAAAGAATTCCAGCAATCAATAAGAGCTTAGACTTTATTGGGGGGGATGATATATAATCATGAAAATATATATACAACATAAAAACCAGATTTTTTTTGTTGTTGGGGAGAAAGAGAACACTAGATGTTTGGAGCATCCAGAAAGGCTTTGTATAGAAGGTAATTTAAGCAGAGTTTTGAAGGAAATGAGGGATTTTGATAGGACAGGTGATTAAATGCATACAAAAGGGTGTGGGGCTGACCAGACAGCAAATGGAACTGATTAAGGGAATATTCCTGTAACAGATGGCATAACTGAGGCTCTTCCCCAGTCACGAAAAGCAAAGAGCCTGATACAATTCTGCCCAGAGACTCATCTGACCTTAAGTCTCTTTGTAGATAAAAGAACTTATTAAAATTACTTAAAGGGAACATTTCTAAAAATTCTCTGGAGTCATGCATGGTAATTAAGAGGTGGCCCCTTTTAAACCTTTCTGCCTGATGTGATGGCTTTATCTGTTTACAGGACACTCTAATCAGGCACAGGAGTATACTTCAGCAAAATAACCCCCATCATCATTCAACATCTCCAGCCAAAAATTTCCCTGTACTTGGTCTAGATTGTACAAGTAGGCCCATAAAAATCATATGTGGACAGCTGGGGTTATAGGTCCCTGATTGTCCCTATAAATAGAGAAAAATTGCACAAGCTATTTCAGAATCTGGGAATGCCTATTACCAATTTTTTCCAGCTTCAAATTATAGTTTGGATTTAGAAAATGAGTCTTATAATTGGTCTTTTCCCCCTGCAGTCCCAGCAGAAAGTCTAATTCTATATTTGTACTAATGAGATACTTTTAAGCCTCTACTCTTTATTTGAAATCTTATGAAAGTCAATTCCCAAAGAAAGGAAAGCTAAATAAATAAATATGGAGAATCCTCTTGTGGTTAAGGGGCATTTTTACCATTCATAAACCCACAAAATACTGTATAGATTTGGAGAAACTGTGAACCAAGGAACATAGTAAACTTGGGAATGTCAATTGGTGTGTGTGTGTGTGTGTGTGTGTGTAGGAATTCATAAAGAAAGGAAAGACAGTTTGGGCTGAGAGGCTGACAATTCTGCATCAAGAATGTTATTAGGAAAAGCCAGAGAGGGTTGAGTATTGGGAGAATGGGCCATAGCATGTATGTTTTGATTGAGACAATGAAAGTCTATGGGCCAAAATAGGTACAGGTAGACCTTTGGGAGCTAGTAGACAACAGGAAATCAATGGAAAATAAGCACAAGAAAATCGCAAAAGAAAGGAAAAGCAATGTAAAGTAATCTCAATGGTTTTGGAATTTTATCTAGGGATGGATCTGTGATACAAGGACAAAACAATAAGCCCCAAAGATATCTACTCCTAAGGTTGGAAGCTGCCAAAAGATTTGGATCACCCACTCCATCTACCTTTCTATGGATGAAGAATGTAAGTTCCTTGTGGTTAAGGCTATTTCTTTTTCATGCCTCTGTCTTTGATGCTTAGACCAGAGAAGCACACATAGTAGGCATTTATTAAATGCTTATTGAATTGAAATGATTTGAATCTGAGCCCCATAGAGAATAAATGATGTGCCTAAGGTTTTGTGAAAAATAGGAGCAAAGATGGGATTCTAACCCATGTTTCATTTCAATACTTAAATGCTTCATTACCTCAACGGATCTTAGATATGTAGGAGATGGGCACTCCCTTCAGTGATTCAGAGAGTGACCCATTCTACATGACTCTTGCCTATGTTCATGTCCATATCCATTCTTGACAGGAGGCTTCCATTATGCTGGACCATTTTATAGTTCCGTTAATGTTCTATGGGCACGAATGGAGACTGCAAACTGTTTGTTATTCTTCATTCTACTTTTTCACTATATTCTTTCCACCATACATACACCATGAGATGAACCATACTCACCCACACAATGCTTCTTGGTGTCCTGTCTGAGACAGAATCTTGGCCTGCATAGAACATGGGATTTACTTTTCCAGGATAGCAGCTCAGATGCTCATGTCATGGTTAGAATGGACAGAACACTGGCTTTGGAGAAACAACTTCGGACTCAGAAAGCCCTGAGTTCAAATCTCATCCTAATATTTACTTGCTGGATGACCTTGAACAAGTCACATTTATCACTTTAAAACTCAGTTTCCTCATCCATAAAATAGGGATAGTAACAAATGTATAATCTACCCCCCAAAGAACTGGTGTGAGGCTCAAATGATATAATATGTATGAAGTGCTTAGCAAAAAAAAAGAGAAGAAAAAATTAAAGTACTATATAAAGTTTTTTTTATTTATGATATTATAATTACATTGGGATAGGCAGGGGAATCTAGGAGCGAGTATTGAAAGTCAACTATTGGGTGAGCTAATAAAAGTATATAAAGTTAAAAAAAAGTATATTCAGTTTCATGCAGACCATAGTGATAAACTTTGCAGTCATTTAATGACGTTTCATTGCACAATGAGATATGAGTGAGCACTTTGAATGACCCTCCTTCCAAGAAAAGGCGGTTCTCTGCTTTCTTCAACTGCATGTATTGAGTAATAGAAACAAAGGAAAGCCATTTAAATGATTTTTAATTTTTTCTGATTTTTTATTTTCCATCCATAAATGTTTATGTTTATTTTTCTTCAGCACCTCAAGCCCTTAATTCAGAAATAAAAGATGACTGAATTAGAAATCACTTTAAAGATTGAGTATGACTCTTTTGTTTTACAGTCATTCAATTCAGTCAATCAGTATTTATTAAATGCTAGGCATGATATTAAGGTCTGGAAATACAAATCCAAGTAGAAAGAAAAGCAGTCACTGCCCTCAGGAAGATTTCATTTTAATGAGAGAAGGCAACACATAAAAGGAAAGTGTAAAAAAGGAGTAGGGGAGAAGGCACTAGGCAGAGGGAGAAATCCAGAGGAGCACAGTCTGGTGAGAAATGAAGAGATGTCTGGTCTGGGTACCCTCCTTCTATAGGGGTTTGGGGAGGAGACTTTCAATCAAAAGGAAAGGTGTAGGGCACTCCCTACACACAAAGTCCAGGGCTTGAGTGAGTTTCCAGGATGAAGAAGTGGGGCATGGTGTAAGTCCAGACAATTGCTCCCCCATTAACTTTAATGGCAATTTTATCTAGGATGATTCTTGTTGCTACTGTAGGGACTGGTTCTGTGTCAAGAGGGATGGAGTGGTAGCCTCAGGAGGGGACAAATCTGGGGAGTCAGCCTCCTAATACTAAAGCACAGAGAGGAAATGACTTGTCCAAGGTCATACAGTGAGGTAACCATAGGGCCAGGACTAAAACTCTAGTCCTCTTAATCCCCAGTCCTACACTCTTTCCCAGCTGTCACAGGAATGAAAGAGTAGGTATAGTAAGTCTTAAACTGTTCAAAGCAATTTCACATTTATCTCATCTCATTATAACTCTGTGAGGCATGTAGGGCTAGTATTGTTATTTTTATTAGAATAGTAACTTCAATAATAGCTAATGACACAGCCAGGAAGAGAACAAAGAATTCAGCTCCTAGTCTTCTACCATTCCACATCTTTTTATTAATCTAGTATAGTAAAGAAACAGGAGGTAAAGTCAAAGGTATATTGCAGTAAAATAATTTATGTTGCCTACTACAGTGTTGTTAAAGTGGAGAAGAACTCAAAGGAGCAAGAGGTAATTGTCAACTTTTCCCAGGGTGCCAACATAGAGGTGGGGGGGGGGTTGGAAAAGTCATTTCCTCAATCCCTGCACCTTATCTAATAATGCTAAGCACAGCTTCCCTACCCCACCTTATAAGTACACCAGCTATAGCTCAGATATCATACTTTTGAAGGACTTTTGAAAATCAGTTCAAGAAAAACATATGGCAGCATGGGTGGAACCAGGGAAAGTGAAATAACCAAACACCAGCTTCCCCTCAATCTGATAGTTCTGCATTTTTACGTCATCCTAAGGGTTATCAAAATTTCCTCAGCTCACCTATGATTTCCTGTAGCATTTTACTGAAGAAAGCAGCCTGAACAATGGTTTTAATTGTTTAATGACTGGGTTAATTTCTGTAGATTGGATTGCATAAATAGGTCCCACTCATTTCCTACCTCCCTGTTATCAGATTACAGGAATCAGGAACAAGGGGGCAAAAAAAAAGGAAAGTTCAATTTAATAAACTGGCATTCATTTTTTTTGTAATGATATTGTTAAGAAACCACCAAAGTACTTTTAAGTGGTTGCTGACATTCTACATGTGTAAATACCACAGTGTAGAAGAAGTAAGAATAATTTCTCGCCTCATTTACTTCAATGGGAGTTGTATATAGGGTGATTCTCGTTGTTGCTTTTGGACTTGATTCTTTGTCAAGAAGGATGGACTGACAGTTTCAGGGAGGGGCAAATCTGGGGAGTCACCCTCCTAACAGCCGCTATAACAGTAGGTAGAATATGGACTCAAAGAAAACTTTGCTGTTGTGAACCTAGATCTCCATGCTTCTTTTGATCCTGGTTTTAATTTCTAATTATGCCCAATGGGTTGTAGGGGAAAGGCAGCGAGTGTTGCTGTGGAGAAAGAAGCCCATTTTATTCTCTCTGATGCTTGCTTTGTTTATTTTTTTCCATCTTGAGTCTGCCAGACTCTGGAGAGATAGGAACCTCAGAAATAGTTAGAGGTAAGACAAACACCTAACTTCCTCTTACAATAGCCTAAACTAGTAAGAATTTTACAACAGACTAAACTAAGAGTTTTCCTCATTTTAGGAATGTTGTTTAGAGCAAGGCTTGAGGAACATAGCTGAGTTCTTAATTTTCTACTACATGAATTTTGCAAATTATTTCCATTAGGGAAACAGTGTTTGTGTCCTGATTTTTAGAACCCTCCCTTTTTTGGAATAGCTGTGTACTTCATACTCACCTGTTTGTGAACATGGTATATTCTCCCAGTAGAATGTAAGTTTCTTGAGGGCAGGCATGTATGGTTTGTGTCTTTATATCTCTAGCACCTAAAACTGTGCTTTGGGAATAGTGAGCACTTAGTTTGCCTCTATTGAATTGAATAGAATTGTCTGTGTGACACTATCTGACATTCCTGCTCCTGAAAGACTCTGAGAGAGGGTTTAACAAAGACTAGTTATAGTTTTTTTTTAATAAAGCTTCCCTCAGAACAATAAAAATAACAGAAAATGTTATTACTCTTAGCCTGCAGATACACAAGACTCCATTTCAAACCTAAACCCAACCATCATGCCCTATGCTGAACTCACTTTAATTCTGTTTTTAAAGTAGATCCTCCTAGTAAGCTTATTTGTTTAACTCCAAAGGTCCTTTCAGAATTCAGTTTCATATCTGAAACAGATAATCCTATGTGTTACAGTTGCTAAGGGACTATTCATTCAATGCAAATGAGTAGCAGTACATACTCTCACTTCAAAGGGTGAAGAGCCAAGGTTGATAGAGGAGAAAATGACTCCTTTTGCTTATATGGAAGCAGTGACTGGCAGGGTCTCTCCATGGCAAATTCAGAAGGTCACAATAAGGCTTTTTTCTTCTTCTATTGTTTCTCTTTTAGTAATCAGAAAAACTCACATTTTATGTATTTTGAATATTTTAAATAGAAAAATGTGGGTATATGATATATATACATATAAATATATATAGATGTACATATATAGATATAAAACAAAAGAATTTTTGCAAAGTACATTAGTGGAGATTTGTGTGTGTATATATATGTATATATACACATACACACATACATACATACACGTGTGTGTATACATATAAAACAAAATTATTTTTGCAAAGTACTTTAGTGGAGATTTAATGGCCACTTATCAGAGATGTTACTGAAAGGATTTCTTTTCAGGTACAAACCACTCCAGTCTCTTTCCAAGAAAACCCACTAATGGGGTCATGAAGAGTCAGACATGACTGAAACTATTCAACACTAACAACATACATTAGTCTAAGTCCCCTTAAAGGCCCTTTTCAACTCAGATTCTATGATTATGTGAAGTAAGGACTAAAAGAGGTAGAGACTGGATTAGGAATTCCACTGGTGGCACCAGTATTCAGGTCATCGCAATCCCAGATCCATTTACTTGGAGAGGGGAGTCTCTAATGTAGTGGCACATGGCTCTGTCTTCAATGGAGTCCTACTTAAAATTTATGTGGCTGATTTAGATAAGCTACACAAAGCATCCATATCAAATATTCAAGTGACACAGACTACGGAGTGGGGTAGTATAATGTGTTGGATGACAATAGGAATCCAAAAAGATCTTGACAGCCTGGAGGAATGGTTGAAATGATATTTGTCCCTATTACATTTTTATCTTGTTAAGTCATTTATTTAAGTTCATTAAAATCAACTCTACATATACCATTAATACAGACATAGCCTGACAGCTATTCTTATGAAAAATGCTTTGGGTTTGTAGTTGAATACAAGGTCAGCACGAGTCAACAATGTTCTTTGGTTGCCAAAAACACCCACGCAATCTCAGGCTACCTTAAGAGATGGAAGAAGTCTAAAACCTGGGAGGGAATAAGCAATACTCTGAACTCTTCAATGGAGTTCTGCACTCAGGGATGTAGGCAAATTGAAGTGTGTCCAGAGGAGATGGTGAGGGGTTTCACAATCACACCAGACAAGCAATAACCAAAGACCTTGGGCAGTTAAGCGTGGAAAAATGATCTTTCTCCCTAACCTCTCCCTCTTTCAAAGTTCCATCTTTCTTTAGATGTCTTTCAGACTCCTAGGTTTATGATCTCGGCATTGTCTTTATTCCATATGCCCAGCAAGTTGCCGTATCATACCATTTCCATATCCACAATATTTCTTAGGTCCAAACCTTTCTCTCTAATCACAAAGCTGTCATCTTAATGCCTGGCTCTGCTACTGACTTTCCAGTTTAGTCAGTGCTTCTCAGTTGCTTTCTCATCCCAGAACTTCCCTCAATGCCTAGGGCCTCTTCACTCTGTTCCATCCATCTGCCTCTGAGTCTTCTTTACCTTGGACCATCCCTTTGCCAAAATGCTAGCCACCTTCTCCCATTGGTGGGGTCTTATGAGGGCTTCCACTTTGGGGAGGAGTCCAGACTGACTCTCTACTTCTTCACCCCCTTTCAGCTCCCTTTTATATGTCATCTTCCCCTATTAGAATGTAAGCTCTCCAAGAACAGGATTGTTATTGTTTCAGTCATATCTCATTCTCGGTGAAGGGATTTGGGGTTTTCTTGGCAGAGATACCAAAGTGGTTTGCCATTTCCTTCTCTAGCTCATTTACAGATGAGAAAACTGAGTCAAATAGGTTAAGTGACTTGTAAAATACAATCACCCAGTTGGGAAGTGTTTGAAGCCAGATTCAAACTCAAGAAGATGAGTCTTTCTTCCTGATTCCAGGTCTGGCATTCCATTCACTTTGCCTCCTTCTTGCCTTATAATATGCTTGTGATTTTCCCTCTAAGGCATCCCTTTTGGTCTTAACCCTTTTGGTATCATAAACCCTTTTGGCAATCTGGTGAAGCCGATGAACCTCTTGCCAGAATAATTTATTAAATGTTTTTGATTAAATTAATAAAATGCATTTAAAATCATTTATATGGAAAATGCTTATTAAGATACCTATTTATATCTGTCATCCCTCCCTGTCTCTATCTCTCCCCCTCTTCCACTCTGTCAATTCTCTATTATCCCTCTCTGTCATTTCTCTGTCATCTTTCTCCCTCCCAAGTTCAAAAACCCAGGTTAAGGACCCCTACTAGTTATTTTTGCAGTGTTCATTATACATATTTTGCTTCCATCTATATAGAGGTACATTGTTTTCCCTCATTAGAATATAAACTCTTTGAAGGCATAGATTTTTTGGTTTTGCATTTGTATTCCTTGCAAGTAGCAGAATGCCCTGTGTATAATAGATACTTAATAAATGCTTATTGATTGACAAGCGAAGCGGCAATGATAGAGTAGAAAATTGGGACAATAATCCTTATTATCTTGCTTACCTCACAGGACTGTGCTAAAAGTCAAGTGAAAAAATCGATGAGAAAGAACTTTGTACAGACACAAAACATCACAGTAAGTAAGCAATATATCGGGATATATCTATTTAACACACAGTGTACTCTTACTGTTTATACTCCATTATACTCCAATCTAACAAGCACTTAATAGGGTCTGCACTTGTTGGTCAAGCTGTATCCTAGGTGTATTTTCCCACTTATAGTGGTCCCCCATATCCAATTCCAATGGCATCTTCCAAGGTACTTTGACTCTATTAATCCAGTTAGCTCCTTCAGGGCAAATTGCCAGGCAGGCATGGCAGAAACAGTTCTCAAATTGAAAATCAAGAGCTCTTCCCTGAATTGTATCTAAGCTCTTTAAAGCAAACTTTGCAGGCTATTATGGGACTCCATAGATAGATACTTCTGCCCTACCTTGAGCCTTCTTCCACGCTTATCCAAATCTTACATATCCTTCAAAGTCTAGCTCATACTTTAGTTTTCGTAACAGCCCCACGTGAGAGGTACATATTCCTCTTTTGAACTTGCTGCATGATAGAATCTTAGGATTTCAGAGCTAGGCAGGCTGTTGGCAGTAACAGTCTACCTCTCCTAAATTATAGGTGAGGATCTAAGATCTAGGAAAGCAAAGTCACTTGTCTAGGTTCACTCAGTGAGTTGATTAAAAAAAGATTAAAACCCAAAACCCAGTTAGTGGCAGAGCACAGACTAGAACCCAGGGGTCCCAACTCTTCCAGTTCAAAATTCTCTTTTTGTTTCACCATTGGTGCCTCTCTGAGCACCGATGGTCACTACCAGTCACTGGATGAATCCCAAACGGCCTGCTGATGTAGTTAATTAACTTTTAAGTACATTCAGGGAAGGGACTTAGCTCATACTTTTCCCCATCCCCCAGAATGCTTTCTAATAGGAAATCAATTAGCATTGATTGGTTGGTCATTTTTAGATGAATCAATAAAACTTACTATAGGGCTATTTTGTCAATGAGGCAGGGTTTTTAATAATTCATGCTGAATCATATAACAAATCAGTGGTGAAGTCTGGGCTAACATTGACTCAGGAGTCTGGTCTCTATCTTACTGATCTTGATGTTCCACTAATGAAACACAAACTCTGCTAACCATTCTAACTATGCATCCCCAACATTCGGTATGACCTCTAGAACTTCAGTAGAGTGTAAGCTCCCTGAGGTCCAGGACAATTTTGTTCCTTCTCTTAGTATCCCCAGTCCTTAGCACGTAATAAACATGGGGCTAGAGATAGGACCTCAGACTTCACTGGCATAGAGGAAACTCTGGAAGGAGACATTCCCTTTGCCAATACAAGGCAGTATGTTCTCTGCAACATATAGTTGTAGACAATTTCCTCTAGCTCTAAGAAGTTGTCATTGGGTTAAAATGCAGTCAGTTTGTGTCCAAAGTGGGACTTGAACCCAGGTCATATTGGCTTTCCAGGTCCTTTTCTTCCACTCCACGGTTTGTCTTAGTAGGCACATGATAAATAATTTAATAAAAGCACACAGTAGGCACTTAATAAATGATGCCTAATCCTACTTCTGCTATTTAGCATCCTTATGACTTTGGACAATTTGCTTTGCTTCTTCAGGTCATAGTTTCTCCCTCTGTAAAAAGTAAAATGTCATCTTAGATTATCTCTAAGGGACCTTCTGGAATTCCAAGATTGTATAATGTGCCTGTGGGGTTGTCACTGAGAGCTTTTATCAGTCTATAAGAAAATGGGCATTTGGAGACTTGAGACAAATCTCTCTCCCACACATTTCACACTATTTGAAAGGAAACATAACCCACCTTGGGTAAACCAGGACTATCAGAAATGTCAACTCCAGCCTACTGACATTTCCGTCAATGAAATCACTTACAGCATGACTCAGAAGACTTTCTGAAAATACATTTTGGCATAAACAATGGGAATGTCAGATTTCTGGGACATGCCACGTGGGCATGGTTTGTATCTCACTGTTTGCAAAACACTGGATGGGAGAGAACACAACCAAACAAAATTTGCTCAGTCAAAGAGCATGGCTGAATATGATGGGGGGAGGGGAGCTGTGGTTAAGTTGCAGGTATGGGTCCCATGTTGTAAGTGATTGCCTGGCAGGACAAGGGAGGACAAGCTTTCTGGACTGAACAGTGCAAAGGCTAAACCGGACAGTGGCTAAAACACAATCAGTTTAGCAATTCTCCATTCCTGAAGTTTTCTTTGTTAAGTTTAAGTGGAGTTTTCTCTGGCAGGTCAAAGGAAGGGAAGAAGAAGAAGAAATGGAGGAAAATTTTTTTTTGTTTTTTTGTCAATTTCCTGAGTTCAGTCAAGTGGGTTTTAGAGGAAATTAGAAATGTATTTCTGAGTTGGCTGATATCACTGATCTTCTGTTCCAGGGGAGGGTAAAACATAGCATTAAAGAATAATACTAATCCCTAGAAAAAAGACGGGAGGAAAAAGTGAAAATAAGAAATAGGGGAAATGAGAGATACTGAGAGCATCTCTGTGTCACTACCCAAAGAATTAAAATCTGAAACACAGAAAATTTTAAAGAAAAATCAAGGTATGATTTGAGGCCTTGAATAAGGACTCTTAGATGTCAAATGTTAGATGAAAAAATAAATGAATTGGTTGAACAAGAGAAAGGTTTGTCTTCTAGGATGAAGGGTGCACAGACATGGGATCATAGACATAATGCCCCAAATATCAACCTAAGGACCAAAGGAAGATGCAACATTCCCTGTCATCAATGAGTTTACATTCTATGAATGTTCTGGTGTCCAAGAAGGAGTTAGTACAAACTCACTGATGCTATTAGCTCTCTCCTCTAGAGTATGGCTCTGGGTGGAAGTGGAATAGGGAGTCCAAGATAGAAGAAACTATGAAAGAGTAGATTGAGTGTTGTTGGCCTTGTGATCGAGAAGATTGGGTTCAAGTCCCTGCCTCTGACATGTTAGTTGTGTGACTCTGAGGAAGTCACTTAACCCCTCAGTTTCCTCTTCTATAAAATGGAGGGGGGGGAGTTAGACAATGGCCTCTAAGATCTCTTCCAGTCTGAAACACATGATTTGTACCTCTTTGAGGAAGGTTGATTAAGTATTAGTGACTAGAGATGAATGGGTCAAATCTTGCTGTTTTGGATCAGAGCTATTCCTATGCCTTGGATCTATAAAAAAGGGAGTCACTTGGAGAATCGGTTGTTTTATTTTTATTTTTATTTTTTTACTCTCCATTTTACATATGTATGGAAGCACAGATTTTGGGAAGAATATAAAATTCCAAGATAAGACAAGGGTCTTGCCTATGAGTTACAAGATCCACACTTTTAGCTAGAGACAGGGCAGTTGATAGGCAAAGCCAACATTTTGGGGAGAAGACTAGAGCTCAAAGGTCGGCAAGGGATTAACTGTGTGTGTGTGTGTGTGTGTATATGTTTAGTCTTTTTTAAACTTTTGTTTATTTTTAGCTTAAATCATTCATTTCTGTGGGATTTTGAGTCACAAATTTTCTCCCTGTCTTTCCACTACCCCCCACCCTAAAACAGCGATCCCACTGTATACACCCTCTCCCAATCTGCTCTCTCCTATATCCTCCCCCATCACCCCTCTGACTTTCTGGTAAGGCAAGATGGATCTCCCTACCCCAGTACCTGTATATCTTATTCCCCAGTCACATGCAAATAATAATAATGATAATAATGCATATGTATGTATATATACATATGTATTTTTTTAACATTTGACTTTAGAGCTTTAAGTTTTAGATTCTCTCTCTTTGTCCCTCATCACCCATCCCCACTGGAAAGACAAGCAATTCAATACAGGCCATACATGTGTAGTTATGCAGAATGTCTCCACAATGGACATATTTTGTAAGACTAACTATATTTCCCTCCTTCCTATTCCTCCCCCCACTTGTTATATTCTCTACTTTGTCCCTGTCCTTTTACAGAAGTGAGTGC
>CM053597.1:21748879-21760242 GCA_028646575.1 Pseudocheirus occidentalis | reverse complement strand
TCTCCCTCTCTGCTTTCATTCTATTCCTCTCCCACCTCTCAATTTTACCTTTTGAAATATTAACCCATTCTATTCAATTGATCTTGTGCCCTCTGTCTATGTACACATATATACACATACTCACATATGTATTCCTATGCAGATATACCCTCCTATGTAGACATATGTGAATGTATATAAAATACGTACATATATACATATACATATTAACACATTTACATTCCCTTCAACTATCCTCATACTGAGAAAAGTTTCATAAGTTACAAATATCTCTTTTCCATGCTGGCATGTAAATAGTTCAACTTTGATAAGTTCCTTATGAATTCTTTTCCATGTTTACCTTCTCATGCTTCTTGTATTTGAATGTCAAATTTTCTATTCAGTTCTGGTTTTTTAAGCAAGAATGCTTGGAAGTTCTCCACCTCATTGAATGACCATATTTTCCCCTGGAACATTATGCTCAATTTTGGTGAGTAGGTGATTCTTGGTTTTAATGCAAACTCCCTTGATCTCCAGAATACCATATTCCAGGACCTTCAATCCTTTAATGTAGAAGCTGCTAGATTCCGATTTTCCTGATTGTGTTTCCACAGTATTCAAATTTTTTCTTCTTGGCAGCTTGTAATATTTTCTCCTTGATCTGTGAACTCTGGAAACTGGCTATAACATTTCTAAGAGTTTTCTTTTTGGTATCTTTTTCAAGAGGTAATCAGTGAATCGTTTCAAGTTCTATTTTGCCCTCTGGTTCTAAAATGTTAGGGCAATTTTCCTTGAGAATTTCTTGAAGGATGCTTTCTAGGTTTTTTTTTTTATCATGGCTTTCAGGTAGTCCAATAATTTTTAAATTGTCTCTCCTGGATCTATCTTCCAGGTCAGTGGCTTTTTCAAGGAGATATTTCACATTGCTTTCTATTTTTTCATTTGTTTGGATCTATTTAATAGTATCTTGATTTCTCATAAAGTCATTTGCTTCCATCTTCTCCATTCTAATTATGAAGGAATTATTCTCTTCAGAAAGCTTTTGAGATTCTTTTTCCATTTGGCAAATTCGACTTTTTAAGGCATTCTTCTCCTTATTGGCTTTTAGGGCCTCTTTTGCTATTTGAGTTAGACTATTTTTTAAGGTGTTGTTTTCTTCAGTCGGGTTGTTGACTCTCTTTTCATGATTTTCTTGCATCATTCTTATTTCTCTTTGCAATTTTTCCTCTACTTCTCTTATTTGGTTTTCAAAATCCTTCTTAAGCTGCTCTATGGTTTGTAACTGGATTACATTTTTCTTGGAAGCTTTGGGTGCAGGAGTTCTAACTGTATTGTCTTCCTCCTGTTCCGCACTTTGATCCCTTTTGTCCCCAAAAAAGGAATCTAAAGTTCTATGGCTGTTCTTACTTTGCTTCCTTTGCCTGCTCATGTTGCCAGTCAATTACTTGACTTTTTAGTTTAGTACTTGTCAGTTTTTTAGTATTTAGTATGTCAATAATTTAGTACTTAGCCAATTACTTGACATTTAGTTCTGTGGAACTCTGCTTCCAGATGGGAAAGCTCTGTCTCAAATCACTGGGGTTTTTGCAGCTGCCAGAGCTATTAGGAAGCTGCTGCAGCACCCACCAGCTTTGGCTCACTGAAAACGCACCCCAGGACCACCACCCAAGACCACTATCCCGATCCAGGAAGCTTAAGGCAAGACCACTTAGCCTGTGAATGATCACCTGGCTCCAATGCAGTCTGCAGGCCGGGAGTTCTGAAGCAGCTACATGGAGGCAGCTTCAAGGCCGCAGCTTCTGCTGCTTCTTTTCCCTGGGGGAAGACAGCCAAATCACTTTTCTCCCCTAAATTTAGATGAGTTCCACTGACCTTTCACTTAGTCTTTGTTTCTTATGGCTTGATAAGTCTGGAAACTTCTACAGCTGCTGCTCATCCACTCTGGTGATAACACCAGCTGTGGCTCTTCCTGGCTACCCCTGGGCCAAGCCAGTTTCAGGCTGGGTTGGTTTGGGCTCCCAGTGTGCTGTGATGAGCCCTTCCTGCCAAGCTGTCTTCAGTAGGGGATGTGTTTCTCCATACTTTTGTGAGTTCTGGAGCCCTAAAATTTGTTTAGAATCATATTTTATAAGTATTTTAGGTGATTATGGGG
Organism: Pseudocheirus occidentalis; assembly: GCA_028646575.1. Lineage (NCBI taxonomy): Eukaryota > Metazoa > Chordata > Mammalia > Diprotodontia > Pseudocheiridae > Pseudocheirus > Pseudocheirus occidentalis. The sequence continues at coordinate 21,758,111 of CM053597.1, read as the reverse complement.
GGAGCTGTGCAGTTTTCCTGCTTCCATGCCACCGTTTGGCTCCACCCCAGTTGTGTTTAGCCTTATTGTCAGGATTAATTCTTAACATGTGGGAGCACAAGGCTTAGACGTTCTCTTACATTATTACTGATATCTATGTCAAAGGAGCACGGGGAAGGGAATTGCCTTTTCGGCAACCTCAAGTTTGTTTCTTTTCTGAGGGAAGTTCAAGTTCTTGAGATATAAGACCTATGTGTATCACTGGGATGAAAATGGATTTCACTGGAATGTCAGAACACCTGGAAATGCGAGTTTATATATCCCTTCTAAAGGGAATCCAATCCACAGAGTTGAGCCATGTAGCACCAATGCAATATTTACAGTGCCTATGATCATGATAAAGACAGTGACTATAAGTATCACATGACATTTGATCACAAAAAAATACCAGATTCTCCAGGGAGAGAACAAAACTGAAACATTTATTTAGACATCAGAAAACTGAATACCAAAACCAGTAAGCTGATTCCATCATAGTACCAAAGATATTCAGAAGCCATAATAACACTGAGAGCCACAGCATTCTTCAGCCTTCCCACAATCCAATTCAAAATCAATATCTACTCATGAGCCTGTCTGACTCCTTGCCTGAGCTCCTCTGTCCCCTACCCTCTGGCTAGCTCTGACAAGCTTCCTTTGGGATCTATTTCCCTTCAGCAAATTCCTCCCACCACAGGCTCCATGTGATTACATTCAGCCTATCAGGAGGCAGAGTTTACTTTTAAAGCAGAGGAGGTCTTCAAACTCCCCCCTAGGTCTATTAAGGGGCAGGGAAGATCTTCCCATTCCCATTCCCATTTCCATTACAAGCTATCAGTCAGGGGATTGCATGAGGTTCTGGGGCATGATGGCACTCAGGAGGGATGGCAGCAAATTATATTAATTATATATGGTCTGCTCTGCATCCCTTATGTGTGTTTTGCATTTTCTGAAATAAAAGGAGAAGGGAAAGGAACCAAAATGTATTAAGTACTTACTATGTGCCTGATCCTATGCTTAGTCCTTTACAAAAATCTAATTTGCTCAAAGTTTTTTCAGACTCAGTAGGCCAATTTTTCTTGAATTCTTGCATGGAGGAAGACTATTTCTCACATCGGTAAAGACATAGATGTAATAGAGACTCAAAATACATTCTGCAGTTTTCCCCCCTAGGGAAATCTTTGGATGAAAACAAAATGAACCAGTTGTGTTTTTAGAGAAGATCTGAAGACTAACCCCCATCTGTGCATAATATCCATAACTTACAGATTACTGGGAGGAGGATGCAATAGGGTCATAGATTAAAACTGGAATAGAATTGAGTTCAAATCCAGCTCAGATACTTACTAGCTGCATGAGGCTAGGAGAATCATTCAACCTGTCTCAGCCTCAGTTTCCTATGCTGTAAAATTGGGATAATAGTCACCTCCCTCCCAGTTTTATTGAGAGTACCAAATGAGATAACCTACATAAGAAGCACTTTGAAAAACTTAAACCACTATACAAATGCAGATTTTCTTTTCTTTGCTTCTATTCCTTGACTAAACTGGTAGAGAGGCAAAGGGAAAAAAAATACTTTGAAGGAAGGCTGTTTGAGACTTGTATCCCTTGGCACCTAGCACAGGGCCCTTGCACATAACAGGTGTTCAATACATCCTTGTTGATTTGCTCTGATGAGAGAAAGGAGTACATCTTCAGGTCATTTCTCTCTGCTATCGACCCAGGAGCTGAAGAGAGACAAGGCTTTCTCTTTTCTTTTCTCCCTGGATGCAGAATAAGCATGAAATTTAGTGTTGTTCTTCCCCATAACATGGCAGGGCGTGTTTGTATTGAAACTGAGAAAGCATGATGGGGAAAGGAAAGGAAAAATAAACCATAATGTTTTGAATCACCCCATTGTGCCTGCATTGAGAACATTCCTGCTGTTTTCTGATGGGGAGCTGGTTCCTCAACCACTCATCCCTTTTTAAAAGACTATTTGAATTATCATGAGTCCTATCAACCAGACATGAATCTAGTGTGCAAGGCACTGAGTTAAGAGATGGGGACAGAGAGAGGGGAAACGATAGTCCTCTCCTGTAGGAGCTTATGATCAAATAATATGGAAAAAGTTTTGCACAAATAGGTATCACGCAAAGTAGACTGTGATCAAGGCACAGGAGAGAGATCAAGACAATGCAACAAACATTGACCCTGGGATCAGAGAACCTAGGTTCAAATCCTGTCTCTATCTTGATTTGCCTGGACTTGTTTTCTTATCTGTAAAATGAGAGGGTTGGACCAATTGGTCTCTGACACAGATCTCTGATCCTATGAAAGAGAGTTGAATTTGGAGTCAAGATGGTCAAGTCAATTAGCATTTATTAAAAGCTTTATATATGCAGGGCAGCTAATGGTACAGTTGATAGAACACTGGGTCTGGAATCAAGAAGACTCATCTTCCTGATTTCAAACCTGGCCTCAGATACTTACTAGCTGTGTGAACCTGGCCAAGTCACTTAACACTGTTTGCCTCAGTTTCCACATTTGTAAAATGAACTAGAGAAGGAAATGATAAACCATTCTAGCATCTCTGCCGAGAAAACCCCAAATGGGGTAACACAACTGAAAAATTCCTCAACAATAGCAATTCTGTATGCCAGGTACAATGTTAAACTGTGGGAAAACAAATCAAGTCAGAAGAAGGACAGAGTCCCTACCTTCAGGGGGTTTACATTCTAATGGGTAAAGAAGCTGGAAAGGGATTAAGGTGGAGATTAATGGACAAGGTATTTGCATTAACCTCTGGGAGAGAATCAGGATTAGAACTTGGAGAGGAATAAAAGACCTGATTGATCCAGTGTCTTCTTTGAAATGACAGCTCTGAAAGGAACCAATCAGTCAGAGGAAGGGTCTGCAGGGTTGGAGTGTACTTCAGAGGACATGAATTTAAAGATTTAAATTTGAATTCTTGTCTTGAATTGAGCAGGCAAGGTTCCAAAAACACCTTAATTTTCTGACCCTTTCATGACTCTTTTGACCCTCTTCAGTGGGTAGAGAAGATATTCCCCATCAGTTGTTCTCCATTGCTGAGCAGAGGAGAATTCAGAAATCCAGACCCAATAGTAAGTCTTTGAAGACCATGTTCTTAAGAAGAAATCATGTACATTTTAAATAACAACAATGATCATGACAATAACTGCTAGACTTTCTATAATGCCTTTTGCCAAGTGCCTTACATTTATTATTTCATCTGACCCTCACAACAAACACTGAGAGGTACGTGTAATTATCATCTCCATTTTCCAGATTAGAAATGGTTTGGGAGACATCAAATGACTTCTCCAAAGTCACATAGTTGATTTCCAAGGCATGATATGTACCCAGGTCTTTCTGATTTCTGACCCAGCTCTCTACTAATGATGCCAGTTAGCTGAATGGGCAGGGTTATTGTTAAGAAATGTATTCTTAATTTATAGGAGCTATTTTTGATAAATGTGTATGTTTTTATTCAGCTAGAAATGTCTCTGAAAGCCCACTTGCTTTCTAGTCCTCATTAAATCTTTCCTTCTCCCCCAAGCAAAATTACATCTTTTGACTCAATGAGCTCCAGATACCCACCTTCCTATTATCCGCTGTCTAAAGGCTACTGAGTTGCTGAACAGCAAACATAAGGCTCAGCTCTACCCTGAATTCTGTCTCAGAGAAGTGGCTTTCACAAATCAGTCAGCCAATGCAGGAATAGATGAGAGAGAAAGGGAGCCCAGATCTTAACAGAAGGAAGACAATGTTTGCATTGCAGATTAGTCCATTGTGAAGCCTGCATCTTGCATTCCTGCTTGCATCTCCCACTGTGCCATATCAATTTGAGCTATTATTATGATTTTTATGATAATGAATGCAAGTTCACTCCCAGTTTGAAATGGCTCCCCCAGCCTTGCCACTTGTCCATGGCTTCACTTCCCTTCAAAAGCCGTTGAATTCTAAACCTTCCATGGGGTTGCTATTTCACTCCTCCATTATCTTTCCTGTTAAATTTCAGTGTTTAGAATCATAGAATCATAGGTTTTAAAGCCAGAAGGGGTCTTTGAAGCATCTTGCTTAGACCTGTCACTTTACAATTGAGGAAACTGTTGCACAGAGAGGATAAGTAATGGGCTTCAAGTCTCATAGATAGTAACTGTCCTTCCTCCCAAACTCCCATGTGTTTAGTTAATTTTATTGTTTAGTCACTTCAGTCCTGATTCTTCCCCCTTTTGGGGGTTTTCTTGGCAAGGATACGGGAGTGTCTTGTCATTTCTTTCTCTGGCTTATTTTATAGATGCGGAAACTGAGGCAAATGGGGTGAAATGGATCAAACAATCCATGGGGTTTTCTTGGCAAAGATACTAGAGCAGCAGTTCTCAACTGGTGGGTTATGTTCAATTTGTAATAATGAAAATATATCCTGCGTATCAGATATTTACATTATGATTCATAACAGTAGCAAAATTACAGTTATGAAGTAGCAATGAAAATAATTTCATGGTTGGGTGTCACCAGAACATGAGGAACTGTATTAAAGGGTGGCGGCATTAGGCAGGTTGAGAATCACTGTACTAGAGTGCTTTGCCATTTCCTTCTCCAGTGGCTTAAGGCAAAAGCAAGTTAAGTGCCTTGCCTAGGGCTGCAGAGTTAGTAATTTTCTGAGGCAGGATATGAACTCAGGTTTTCCTGACTTCAGGTTCAGTGCTCTATCCACTGAGCAACCTAGGTAATTCTATGTTTAACTATTTTGCATATATTCTTCTCTATGTATTTATAAAGAATGTTTGCGATTGTTGCCTATTCTATTAGAATGCGTGATTAGATTAGAATCTAGGGATTCTTTTTCTTTCCGGCCTCATCACTTACTCTGTGATTGACACATAGTAGGTTCTTAATACTTTCTTTTTGGCTTGATCAGTTGATGGCTGTTCTATATGGTCCGGCCATGCTGCCCTTCTTAATAGTCCTTATGCAGTATGTTTCATTTCCCAACTTCATATCTTTGCATTGATTGTCCCCTATTCCTTGAATGTTTTTCCTCCTCATCTCCACCCCTTAGAATTCCTTGCTTCCTTCAAGATTCATTTGTGGTGCCCCTTCTACATGATGCCATTTGAGTCTCCCAACTGGCAGTGCCTTCTTTTCCTATGGGGTTTATAGGGTATTCGGAAAGGACTTGCTCCACTGGTGAGAAGGCTTGCTGAACCCTTTTCAGGGCTGCTCCTCCATCTTTGGTGTCTGCCTTGACCCAGCTCTCAACCACGGTTCCAACAAGCTGTAGCATCCACCATGGCTACACCTTGGTAAACTATCTTGGCAGACAGGCTAAACCATATTAAGGGTAAGCTAGAGGCCTTAAATCCATCAGTGAGTTAGGGGGATGATTATCATAAGTACATGAAGACTTCCCAGGTGAAATGGGTGCATGAAAATAATTCGTTCCAACAGGCATGAAGGTGTGGTTGAAGCAGGTGCTGTGGACTGCTTAGAACTTGGTCAGGCATTCAAGACACCAAGGTTATCCACTGCATCCTGGGCCATCTGTAGTCATCTCAGCTATTGTCTTTCCACTAGACTACAACGACTCTGGAGGAGACAGTGAGGCTGACAACTTTGTGAAGCTCTGCCTCACTTAAATCCAATTAGTGCCCCATCACCTTGTGATGTCACTGGTCCTCTGTGACAACAAAGGGCAGAAAGCACCACCACCTTACATTTAACTTGTATGAATTGTAAATTCTGTATTTGTGTGTGTATATACGTATATTTAGATGTGTGTGTTATACACATGTTTTATTTCCCTCATTAGAATGTAAGCTCTTCGAGGGAAGGGTCTTTGTATTAAGGGTCCTTAGCACATTGCCTGAAACATAATAGATCAGCAGTTCTCAACCTGTGGGTTATGTCCAATTTGTAACAATGAAAATACATCCTACATAGCAGATATTTACATTACGATTCATAACAGTAGGAAAATTATATTTATGAAGTAGTAACGAAAATCATTTTATGGTTGGGGGGTCACCACAACATGAAGAACTGTATTAAAGGGTTGTGGCATCAGGAAGGTTGAGAACGACTGTAATAGATGCTCAATAAATGTTTATTAAATTTTTAAGCCATTAAGAGATATTGATTGAGCATCTATTATATGCATAACAGTGTTAGATACACAATTTAGATAAGACATAGTATCTGCCTTTAACACAGATAACTATAATTCATCATATTACATGATAATTATATTAACATTGATGCTTTTAAAGGCCATTTACCACTGTGGGTGACAACTCTAGCTGCCATTTACCTAGTACTTTAAAACTTGCTTTATAAACATGGCTTCATTTGACCCTTATTCAAAAATTCTGGTTCTACACTACAGATATTATTATCTCCACTTTTTAAGTGAATTAATGGAGGTTCAGAGAACATACGATCTGTTTGCCCATGATCATCCAGGCAGGAAATATCAGGGGTGAGATTTGAACTCCTTACTCTAAGTCTTCTCACTCTATCTGTTCCACCATGTAGATCAACAATCAATAGTCAATGAGCGTTTGTTAAGTGCCAGGCACTTTGTTATGTGTCAAGCAGTGTAACTGGCAAAAGGAAGTCCCTACTCGAAAGGAACCCATAATTTAATGCAGAAAGTCATCACACAAGGAATGAATAAAGGAATAAGTACTGCCTTTATTTTTTCTAAAATTCATTTATTTAATATTTTCAGTTTACATCATTCATTTCCGCAAGATTTTGAGGTACAAATTTTCTCCCCATCTTTCCCCTAACCAACACCCCAAACAGCGATCCCACTGTATACCCCCTCCTCCAATCTGCTCTCTCCTACATCCTCTCCAATCACCCCTCTGACTTCTGGTAAGGCAAGATGGATCTCTCTACCCCAGTGCCTGTATATCTTATTTCCCAGTTGCATATAAATAATAATAATAATAATAATAATAATACATATGTGTGTGTATTTTAAACATTTGATTTTAAAACTTTAAATTCTAGATTCTTTCCCTTTCTCACTCATCACCGACCCCCACTTGAAAGACAAGCAATTCAATGCAGGCCTTATATGTGTAGCTATACAGAACATCTCCACAATGGACATATTATGAAAGACTGACTGTATTTCCCTTCATCCTATCCCACCCCAACATGTTCTATTCTCTACTTTGTCCCTGTCTTTTTACAGAAGTGAATGCTTCTAACAACCCTCCCTCCAACCTGTCTTCCCCTCCATCCTAGCCCCTCTCATCCCCTTCCCCCCTACTCTCCTATAGGCCAAGATACCCAATTTAGAGTGTGTCATTCCTTCCCTAAGCCAGATTCAATGAGAGTAAAGTAGACCCATTCCCTTTTGCCTTCCTGTTCTTCCCCTCCATTGTAACAGCTATCCCTTGCCTCTTCTATATGAGATTATTAATCCCATTCTGTCTCTCCCTGTCTCCTCTTATTCTATTCTTCTCCCACCTCTCAATTTCACCTTTTAAATATCATCCTTTCCTATTCAATTGATCCTGTGCCCTCTGTCTATATATACATGTACACATATATACACACATATGTATTCATACACACGTATACCCTCCTATACAGACATATGTGTACGTATACATATATAGAGATTTATATTCCCTTCAACTATCCCTATACTGTGAAAAGTTTCATAAGTTACAATTATTGTTTTTCAAGGGGTGGAGCCAAGATGGCGGTGTAGAAGCAACAAGGTCCCGCAGCTCCCACACCGCCACCCTAAACACCCATATAATTATGAACCCAGATAAAGTCTAGGACTCTCAGACTCACAAAAATACAGAGAACACATCTCTCGCTAAAGGCAGCTCAGCAGCAGGGGCTCAGTGCGGCAGCCAGGAGCGGAGACTGAAACAGCCTGAAGCCAAGACCATGGCCAGGCCTGGGGCAGTGGAAAGGAGCTGGCTGCCGCAGCCAGTCTGCAAAGGTCCTACAGCCTCCAGCACCTCCATATCCGCCAAGGCGAGAGGAACGGGGGCTGGAGAGGGGCAGCTCACACCACAGTGGAGCAGAAACCACCGAGCCCAAAACCACAGCAGCAGCCAGGCAAGGACCCAGGGCAGCCACCTGGAGCCTCCCAAGCCAGCGCAAGTCTTCTTCAAAGAAAATCTAAAGCACCTGCCTAAGGGGATCTTAAAATCATCAGAGACGGTTAGTGAAAGTGAAACTTTGAAAATTAATTTGGTGGTGGTAAAGCAGTTTGGCCAATCTGCCCCCACGGCAAGGAAGCAGTGGGGGAAGGGAACTGCTGGAACCGGTGGCGACCCCCACTGGGCTGCTACAGAGCCCCTGGCCTGCGGACTCCACAGGGGGGCTGAATCGATTGATCAGGGCCAAGTGCTCTTGAGTTGAGTGGCCTGGATACAGATCGTGGTCTTGGGTGGAGGTCCTGGGGTGCACTTTCAGCAAGCCAAAGCTTGGGGGACTTGCAACACTCCCCAATAGCTCTGGCAGTTGGGAAAACCCCAGCAATTTGGAACAGAGCTTCCCGCCCTGGAAGCAGAGTTTCACAGACCTAAAAAAACCAACGAATTAATTGACTGGGCAACATGAGGAAAAGGAGGCAAAATAAAAACACCAATAAAACTCTGCAATCCTTTTTTATGGATAAAAAGGGTCAAAGCATGGAACGGAAGGAAGAGAGCCCAGAAATCAGAACTCCCACACCAAATGCTTCTAAGAAACTGAAGAATGCCTAGAAGCTATACATCAACTGAAAAAGGACTTTGAAATCCAAATAAGAGAAGTGGGGGAAAACTTGGGAAGAGAAATGAGAATGATGTGAGGAAATCATGAAAAGAGAGTCAACAACCTGACTGAAGAAAACAACACTTTAAAGACTAGATTAACTTAAATGGCAAAAGAGGCCCAGAGAGCCAATGAGGAAAACAATGCCTTAAAAAGTCAAATTTCCCAGATGGAAATAGAATCTCAAAAGCATTCTGAAGAGAATAATTCCTTCAGAATTAGAGTGGAGCAAGTAGAAGCTAATGACTTTATGAGAAACCAAGATACTATCAAAGTGTTACAAAGGAATAAAAAAATAGAAAGCAATGTGAAATATCTCCTTGAAAAAGCCACTGACCTGGAAAATAGATCCAGGAGACACAATTTGAAAATTATTGGTCTACCTGAAACCCATGACCAAAAAAGGAACTTGGAAAGC
>CM053597.1:21736262-21748379 GCA_028646575.1 Pseudocheirus occidentalis | reverse complement strand
GAGTTTGCAGATCCTATACATGATTGTATGCCACCATGGGAGGGTCGGGTGGGGGATGGGGAGGAAGGGGAGAAAAATCTATAACTGAAGTGACTATGGAACAGAATCTTGTAACCTAAAAGTAAACAAACAAGTCAATAAAAAAAGCTGACTCTTTACCAATGTCGATAGGCAGTTTTTCTGTAATAAACATTCTAATGCATTGCCTAAACACCAAAAGGTTAAGTGACTTGACTAGAATAAAAAACAAGGCCAATGTGTTGGAGGTAGGACTTGAACCCAGATCTTCCTGATATCAGAGGACAAGTCTCTTTTCACTGTATCAGTCTGCCTCTAGAGAGCTAAACTATTCTGATCTTGGCTGGTTGTTGGTTTTTTGGAAGTTTTATGGGACATTGGTAATTATGGAAATTCTGAGTGTTTAGCTGGAGGCCCACATTATAATTTAGGATAGGTAGGGTAGATCAGCAAGAAATGGTCATTTTGTATAGGATGAAGAGAATCTTTATGTAGTGGCAGGACCAGCACAAAATCTGCAGGCTGATGAAAACTACCATTGGCCTGAACTTCTCTACCATTAAAATCATTTCCTCCAGGCAATTTGTAACTGAGAAGGGATCAATAAGGAACTGATCCATCAGCTATTTTCAGATATTTAAAGGACTGTCACATGGATGAGGGAATAAATTGATGATCGATTGGCCTGAGTTCAAGTCTTGGACCCACCACTAACACAACATATGTGACTTTGGCCAGCTCTCTCATTTTTAAAACAGGGCATGATTAACCTTTTCTTTTTCTTTTGCACTCAGAGAAAGTAGCACAAAATATGTCCTAATTCAATGGTGGGGAAGAAAAGCAAGGAGGATGGAGATGGTAGAACACTATTGGCCAGGGGAAGAAAGGGAGGAAGGAAACACATATTTATTAATCACCAATTATGTGCTAGGAAGTGTGCTAAGGGATTTACGAATATCATCTCCTGAAATCCTCGCAAGAACCCTGCAAGTCGGTATTATTATTATCCCCTTTTATGGATGGGAAAACTGAGGCAAACAGAGGTTAAGTGACTTACCCAAAGTCACACAGCTAGTAAATGTCTGAGGTCAAATTTGAACTCAGGTCTTCTTAACTCCCAATGTTCTATTTACTGAGCACTTAGCTGCCTCCAAGGCAAATACAGATTAGGTGACTTAGGTTGCACAGCTAGTGAGGCCACATTTAAACTCACATTGTCTTATGTATACATCTTTCTGACTCTAGGCACAGTGATCCAACTGAGTAATTATCTAACTGCTATCTTCAGAAGGTTTACAGACAAGTTAGGGGAAATGTACACATATATAGGGAGTCATTCAGAGCTCAGAAAGCTTTTTTGGGGATTTGAAGGGACATGGATGGCCTGGGAGAAGTTCAGGGAGCTGGACGGGTTTGGGCTGGGCTGTGGAAGAGTTCACCTGGGAGGTAGCTGCTGGGAAGAAACCATCATCTACTGTTTTTTTTGTTTTAACTAATTTTTCTTTGTAACTATATGTTAAATTTGATTATTTCCATGATAAAGGGCTGAAAATGCCCCCTAAATTTCAGTACCCTGGGATAAAGCCCTCTTTTTACCATCTTGGTTTTGGTTCTGCTCCCTCAACTCAATGCGTAGAAATTAACAGGAGGAAGACTTTTTACTCAAGGAAGGACTTTCAACAGCAGTAACCATCCAACAGTAGAACTGGCTTCTTCATACAGATTCCCTCTTACTGGATATAATACAGACTCTAACCTGTGGTTGAGATAAAGAGTTTCAGGTTTATGTCCTTTTTCTATTTTTATTTTAAGCGTCAAACACAGGCTTGATGACAATCTGCCAAGACTATTGTAGAAGTTAAGGCACTGACATAAATGAACTTCAATGTCCCTACTGTGAGTCTATCATTTTTACATGAAAAGTGTAAAATGTCCCATAGCACTAAACCAGTACCCTGCAATACAGTATTGACAGATTCTAGGCTGGACCCCTTTCCCCTGTTTGCCGCCCCCCCCCCCCAGAGAATTACAAGGAATATATCCCGAAGACATTTAAACCCTTGTTGAATGTATACATCATAGACTTAAAGCCAAAAGCATCCTTAGTGATCATCTGGTATGTCTTATAAAGATAAGGAAACTGAGGGCCAGAGAGGTTAAAGAATTGGCCCAAAGTCACATTGGTGACCAACAGTAGATCCAAGATTTGAACACAAATCCTCTGATTCCAAATCCAGTGTGCTTTTCAAAGTTTCATGTGCTGTATTCCATCAAGGATACATGAAGTTCCTATGTAACGTCTTGCAGCAAACTGGGCCAACCATTCCTGCTACCCAACTGTCATATGTCACTTTTATCACCCTCCAACAGTATAGGCTATATCCTTTACAGAGAGTCTTGATTATCTTTTTCTCAGACCAATAATAGGAAGAAAATTATAAAAGAGTGAAATGAAGCTAATTTCCATATGATATGTGTCAGGAGAACAGTAGAATTCTTGAGTTCATGGGAAATGCAAGCCATTTACTCATTTATGGCCCCAGAATGATCCAATGTGGGCTACATGGCAGACAGGCTCAGAAAGCCTGTTTCATACCCTTCCAGCTAATGCCCCTGTAAATGCGGATATTGATGCCACCCTGGGGCTGGAATGACACACATTCCATGATCTCAGGTTGTCTCTCTGTCACAGAGAAGCATGTAGAAAGCCCCAGGCTATAGGTCACTGTAGGTTCTGACAGGTTTCTATGGTTTCAGGCAAAGAACAGCAGGTTTCCATGTAATCACCCTTGTCTCTCTACTTCTCCATGTCCCATGATTGAGATAGAGATGTTCTGCTCTCTGTCTCTCTCTCTGTCTCTCTCCCTCCCTCCCCTTCTCCCTCCCCTTGTTCTTTCCCCCTTTCTCTCCCCCATCTTTACTTCCCTGCCTCTCTCTCTCTTTCTTACCTCTATCTTTCTTTTTTTCCTTTTTCTTCTATCATGCTCCTCTCTACATCCTTTCTTTTCTATCTCTCCTCTTTTTCCCTTCATGCTCTATCCTTCTCTCCCTTTCTCCCCTCTCTTTCTTTCCCTTTTTCTTTGCACCTATCTCCCTCTCTCTATCTCCCTCTCTCTTTATCTCTCCTCTCTTTCTCTCTTCCTCTCTTCCTCCTTTCCCCTCTCTCACTCTATCCTTATTCTGGCCCCCATTCTATACCTTCCTTCTTTCCTTCCTTCCTCCCTTTTCTCTCTCCCTCCCCACCCCTCCTGTTCTCTCTCTCTCTCTCTCTCTCTCTCTCTCTCTCTCTCTCTCTCTCTCTCTCTCTCTCCCTTTTCTTACCCCTCCCATCTCCTTGGTTTCAGAGCCAAAGCACCTTGTAGGGGATGAGCTTTCAAGTGAAAACATATACTTGTTGGCCTAAAATGCCAAAAAAATGCTCTCAGGAAGATTGAAATGGGATTCTCCTGGGACTAGGTAGCATGTTGATGTAACTGGCCATTTTACATGGAAATTTGTGCAAAATATACAAATGTTCAAAGAGAGAACATCTACACCATCTCTGGATTGCTTTGAAAACCTGAAGTTCCTTAATTGCAAAGATATTTCCCTATTACATAGACATCACCCTCTTTTCATCTTGATAGTCTTTAATTCAGTCCAGAAAAGTTAAACCTTTAATATCTAAGTAGACATTTTAATTTTTTTAAAGGCCTTCTTAACTCTAACAGAAGCACAATTGTGTTTTCCAAACATTGGCAACTCAGAAAGCATCAAATCAGGGTTGGCCAACAGGCTGATTTCACTTGTCATTTGGGTAAGGACAGTCGTCCAAACAAACAGCCACATAAGAATCATGGGCGTGTTTAAAAGTTAGCCAGGTTTTGGAGGCCATGCCATACGGTCCTTGCCTACCAGTCAAATCATTAAGAAATGGCTTGCTTAATTATCCTTGGCAACATTTTAATTATCAGCTGATAGAAAGCTCCCTTCTAGCTATTCATATGGATGGAAGCATTCCTCAGCTCTAACCAGAAAGACAGAGCTTGGTAAAAAAAAATCAGCAGTGAGTCCATAGAAAGCAGCTTTCTGTTCTCAACAGGGCTGGATCTCCCTGATTCAAAGCTGATTGTAATGGTCATTGTTGCTTCTCATGCCATTCTTGGCCTGGTTAATTGCAGGCAACAGCTCAGTTCCCCAATTCCTAGTGGAGAGAGGGTGACTTAGCAGCGTTGCTTCTCTGACGAGCAGAGAAGGGTACCGATATGGCTTGCCTTTCTCTCTCCTCACTTTCTCTACTTGATTTAAAGCTGAGAAGTCTGAATGTTCACAAAGAAATATAGTGGAAAGATCATTTGACATTCTTTGATATGAGGCAAAGAGGTTAAGTGATTTGCTTATATGACCTTGAGTATGACCTGGGACTCAGTTTCCTCATCTCTGAGATCTCATCCTATTCTATGATCTTAGGTCTTTCGTAGACTTGAAGTAACCCAGACAGGAATTAAATCTAATTTAGTCCTATTTGAAGGAATGCCAGTATGTCTTATATTGTTAGAGTTACTGGTGAAGAGCCTCATGACCACTAGCTGAAGGATTTGAGAATGTTTAATCCTTGGGTACAACCTTTTGACTGAGTTCAAATTTTATAGAATAAATCCTTTTATTAAGGGGATTTCTTTTGTGAAGTTTAGATTCAGTAAAAAAGCCACACTTGAGGACTTAGAGGGCCACATTGGTCTCCAGACAACAGGTTCCCCATCCCTAGTTTAGATTATAGAACAAAAGCTTTTGTGGGGAATCAGGGAGGTACCATAACTATCTTTCAATATTCCTATCTTTTGCTGTCCAGTGATTAACATAGCTCCTAGAGCAAAGTAAGACCCTTAAAAGCACTTTTTGAGTAAGGAACCAACTTGAAAGGGATGGAATATAAAGAAGACAGTAAGTTTGTTGTGCATGGCTCTAGAGGGCAAAATTAGGAACAAAGGAGGAAGGTACAATGAGAAAGATTTAAGCTTGATGTCAGGACTTTATAGCAATGAGAACCATCCCAATGTGGAATGGACTGCCTTGGGAGGTAGTTCCCCATCCCTGGAATCCTTTAAGCAAAGGCTGGTTAGGTATATGTTGTAAATAGCATTTTTGGTCAGATGTGGGTTGGGTGAGATGGCCCCTGAGGTCTTATCCAACTCTGTGATTCTGAGATTCTATGTCCAATTAAATTAAAACCAAAGAAATATCACAAAACAACTCTACCTTCCAGCGCCAGTGAGTTAATCTGTTGAGACTTCAGCAACTCTGGAACACTGTTGTAGCTGGCCAATTATCTCAAGCACATGGTTTTGCTAATACAAAACTATGTGTACAAAAGAAGGAGCTACTCTTTAAAACTGTGACCTTGTGTGTGCCATATTTTATTCATAATTTTCAGCTGAGAAGGCTACACTATTATTCTATTTAATTGGCCCTACCAATTCATTGAGTTCATAGTAAAATATCTAAACTTCTCCATATTATTCAATACCTTCTTTTACATATTTTTAGGAATTCATATTTCCTCTCAGTCCAATAAACATTATTAAACTGTCCAGAGATTTGAGGGATCCAGTTACTGTAAAGATAAGCAGGAAATTGTGACAATGTCACAGGGTGCCATGCAGAGATGGTTAGATATGAACTGTTATGACCCTAGGTAAGTCACCTAACATCATTGTTTTCTCATCTAAACAATTAGGCAACTAGATTAAGTGTTCTTCTTAAGAAGATTCCTTCTTTCTCTATAGGATCTTGTGACCTCATGATATTGTAAATATATCACAGGGCATCATGCCGAGGTACATGGAGATGAACTGTGTGACTCAGAGTAAGTCACTCCATCTCTTGGACCTCAGTTATGTCATCTGTTTAATGGGAAGTTTGAACGGGGTGGCCTTAGGTTCTTCCAGCTGTAAAACTTCATGAGGACTGATCCACCAGAATAGCCATTTTAGGAAAGCATCAGGGGAAAGAAGATGAGCCAAAGATTGAGGGATTCCCCATACATTTCTAACAGCACTTGAAATCACCAGACTAGCTTAGCTGTACATACACTCTCAGGATATTCCCAGCCTGCCCTCTCTGCCTTCCCAGGCTGTTTTTTCTTCCTAGAAAGAAAGCCTGCTCTTGGCCACTGATGCTCTGAAGGAGCAATTGGTCAAATTATTCCTGAAGGAAAATCCATGGTAGAATAAATCAAGTCTAATGGTGAAGGGATCAGATTTTGTGGCTGAGTGACAGACAAACTTATGGATGCTAGTGGGACCTGAGCAGCTTTGAGCAACCTCAGGGAGAGGGACCTTTCTCTTCAGTATCCCTGAAAAGCAATCCTGGCACAGGGTTCAATAAATGAACAGGAATTAAGCACCTACAATATGCAATGCATTGGAAATACTAAGACAAAACTGAAGAAGCCCCTTTCCTCAAGTAGCTCACTTTCTACAGATAATGAAAATTGGCACAGACACAAATAAACCCAGCACTTAGGAAAAGGAAAGAGAAGAAGGGAATAAAGTGATACAGTGATATAGCAACTATTGTGTGCTAGGCACCTCACTAAATGCTCATTTGATCCTCACAACAATGCTTGGAAGTAAGTGCTGCTATTATCAACTATATTTTACAGTTGGGGAAACAGAGGCAGAGAGGGGATGAAGTGACTTGCCTAGGGTCACACAGCTAGGAAGTGTCTCAGATTGGTTTTGAACTTGGGCCTTCCTGACCACACCCCATGATCTATCCCCTCCTCTACCTGCCTCTGTCCTTGCATCATGCCTAGCACATAATAGATACATAAATATTAGATGGTGGACTGGCCAATACAAAATACATGCTGTCTCCTCCCATAGAACAACAGCTCTTTGGGTTTATCTTACCTTTGTCTAAATACTTGGTGATTGACTGATTGGGGAGCAAAGCAGAAATTAGACAGAGAACTCTGTGAGTATTTGTGGAGAGATCAAGATTAGCTGGAAGGGATGTGGATGGGGGAGTGCCCAGAGCACCCAAGCCTTGGAAATATCTCAGGGCAAGGGAGAGAACAACAAGTTTGGAATCCAAGGATCTGGGTTCCAATAGCTCTGACACTTGAAACCTATATGACTTTTCCTCCCCTATAAAATGAGGAGATGGGACTGATGAGTTCTGCAGTAATGTCTTTCTCCAAATACATAACCCTCTGATCCTAAGAAGGAAACTCCTAAAGGAGCAGAGGAATATTTCCCAGGCATAAGGGATGGACTGTGGAAACGCTGGGAGCAAAAAAATGGAATGTGCCATTGGTGGAACAGCTAATCATCCTGTGTGCTGAAACCCAGAGCTCACCAAGGGAAGTCATAAGAAATCAGACGGGCAAGAGAGTGTGGAGCCATGTGAGAGAGGGCTTTCAGTGCCAAGCTGAGGAGGAATTGGGACTTTAGCTTTAAGACCATAGAGAGCCACTCAAGATTTTAGAGCAGTGAAAAGACACAATCAGGACTTCAACAGCCATGTGAAGGATGGATGAGAGGAGAGTGAGTGGGGGATGGAGAAGAGAACAGCTATCAAGGTTATTACAATCAAGAGTTGAGGCAAGAAAGCAACGGGGGCCAGTGTAGAGTGACGTCCTCATGAGCAGAGAGAGGGGCAGACACGAGAGATTCAGGGGGGAGAGGGAGACCATTAAGAAGAGTAAATCAGCCTGAAAAGCTTGGAATGACATTCTGGGACTTAGGTAATTGACAGAGATGGTTACTTACGTGGGGGGCTGTTTGGTAGACCATCTACTCTCTAATTCTGTCTCCTCTTGGTCTCTGTTCTGTCTCTCTCTGTATCCATATGCACACACTCACACGCACACAAATGTATTCATATACACACGTATGATTATGAATATCTGTATACATAAATACACGATATATACAAACACATATGTGCACATGATTACATATGATGTATATCATTATACCTTTCATATACATGTGTAATTATGTACATAGTTATACATGTATGATGTTTGTATATTGTATTGTATTTATACACACTTAAATGCACAGAAATGCATAGACACATATTGTATATGTGTGTACTATATACATGTGTATGCAATATGTATCACATGTATCATATGAGTTATGTATATACATACATATATACAAACACATGTGTATATACATATTTATATATATATTCACACACATATATAAGTATATGTATATATGTACATGCTCCTCCAAGCCAATAGGAGAGAAGTCTTGCCCTGGAAAGAAAGAAAATGCTTCATTTCATTCATTTTGCTGACATTAAAGTTGGACTTTTTAAAGCTTTCTTTGTTAATGTTGTTGGTTTGTTTGCTTCTACAAAGCATTTAGGAGCTTAATTAAAATCCTTTTAATGGGCACATTCTATCAAGCTCACAGTTCTCCTAGAAAAAAATGTTTCTCTTCTCCCCTTATTGAATTTCATTGTAAGACAATCAACGAGAAAAAATGTGAAAATTACCATCACTAAAATAAATGGAGGGAAAGCCCTTGTCTGAATCCGAATCACAGCAAGGCCAGGAGTATTTTCAGCTTAATTCTCCTAAGAATGAAAAAAACAAAACAAAATACCAGAGTTCCAGTTTGCAAGCAGGCCAGGACTTTAATGATGAATACACAGCTCAATTTACATGGATTTTCATGGCATTCCTCTCTGACTTGGTTTCTTGTAAGCAGGATTATCAGTGGAAAGAGCAGCATGCTCCATGGTATGAGTGGCAAGTGTGGAGTCAAAAGACCTGAGTTTGAATCCTGTGTCTATCAATTATTCCTTGTGTGACCTTGGGCACATCATTTAAGCTTGAGAGGGTCTTAGTTCATCAGCTGTAAAGTGAGGCGTTTGGTCTGAGCTAGTAATAACAATTGGTCCAAGTTATTAATAATTGGTATAAGTTAATAATAAATAGCAAGGCCCTTTTATTAAGGGGATTTGTTCTGTGAAGTTTGGATTCAGTCAAAGGGCTGCACTTGAGGACTTAGAGGGCCACATGTTGCTCTAAGTAACCATGAAATTTCCTTCTAGCACTAAACATGTGATCATAGGAATAGGAGACTTGGATCACTATTTGTATTTGAGGCAGAGAGAAAGATTGCCACCTATTGTTAGAATTTACCCTTAAAGGAACAGTTGTAGGGCCTCACCAGTGGGAAAAGCTTTCCCAGGAGGTTATTGCAATAAATCATGAAATACTGAGTGAGGGGGATGTCAGTGGCAGTGAGGAGAAGTGGGTGAACACAAGAAATATTGAAGAACTGGAATCAATCAGATTTGGTGATGGTAAGATGGAAAGAGCAAGAGACTACGGGACTAGAGAATTCCAGAGTATATATCCAGTGTTCTCTTTTATTTTCTTATAATAAAATTTAATAAGAGAGACCTATATTTTAAGGGAAATTTCCTCCTTCCTTTCTTCTTCCCTTCCTTCCTTCCTTCCTTCCTTCCTTCCTTCCTTCCTTCCTTCCTTCCTTCCTCCACCCTTCTCTATCTTCCTCCCTCCTTCCCTTCCTTCTTTCTTCCCTCCCATCTTTCATGTCTTCCCTCTTTCCTTCCCTTCTTCTGTTCCCAAGGCTGTCCAGATAGAAACAGATCATAAATTTGGAATTAGAATAGATTTTAAGAATCATCTGGTCCAACACTGTTTTTTTCATTTAACCCCTTTTTTCATTTAAAGTTTTGAGTTTCAAATTGTGTTCCTCCTCCCCTCCCCTCCCCTCTCCTCTCCTTGAGATGGTGAGCAATCAAATATAGGTTATACATGTACAATTGTGTAAAACATTTCCGTATTAGTCATTTTGTACAGGAAGACTTGAAAGAAGAAGAAGAAGAAGAAGAAGAAGAGGAGGAGGAGGAGGAGGAGGAGGAGGAAGGAAGGAAGGAAGGAAGGAAGGAAGGAAGGAAGGAAGGAAGGAAGGAAGTGAAAAATGTCATTCTTCAGTCTGTATTCAATCAATATCAGTTCTTTCTCTGGAGGCAGATAATATGCTTCATCATTAGTCCTTTGGGATTGTCTTGGGTCATTGCGTTGCTGAAAATAGCTAAGTCATTCACAGTATTTCATTGAACAACATTGCTGTTACTATGTATAATGTTCTTCTGGTTCTGTTCACTTCACTATGCATCAGTTCATGCGAGTCTTTGCAGGTTTTTCTGAAATCATCCTGCTTGTCATTCTTCATAGTACAATAATATTCCATTACAATCATATAACCCAGCTTGTTCAGCCATTCCAGAATTGATGGGCATACCCTTGAGTTCCAATTCTTAGCAACCGCAAAATAACTGCCATAAATATTTTGTACAAATAAGTCATTTTCCTTTTTTTATGTATTTGGGATACATACCTAGCTGTGGTATTGCTGAATCAAAGGGTATGCATAGTTCTATAGCCCTTTGGGCAAAGTTCCAAAGTATTCTCCAGAATGGTTAGATCAGTTCACAACTCCACCATTTTTTTTGCTTTTTGGAGGGCAATTGGAGTTAATTGACTTGCCCAAGGT
Organism: Pseudocheirus occidentalis; assembly: GCA_028646575.1. NCBI lineage: Eukaryota > Metazoa > Chordata > Mammalia > Diprotodontia > Pseudocheiridae > Pseudocheirus > Pseudocheirus occidentalis. Next base: position 21,737,829 of record CM053597.1, on the reverse strand, counting down.
CACATGGGTAGTTTTTGTGTTAAGTGTCTGATGCCAAATTTGAACTCAGGTCTTCCTGATTCCAGGGCCATTGCTCTATTCACTGTGCCACCTAGCCGCCCCCAACTCCACCAGTTTTCTAATATCCCCTCCAACATCCTACATTTTCCTTTTTGTCATATTAGCCACTCTGATAGGTGTGCAGTGGTACCTCAGAATTGTTTTAATTTGCATTTCTCTGATCAATAGTGATTTAAGAGCATTTTTTCATATAACTACAGATAGCTTCAATTTCTTTGTCTGAAAACTGCCTGTTCATAGCCTTTGGACATTTATCAATTGTGAAATGACCTGCATTTTTATAAATTTTGACTCAGTTCTCTATATATTTGAGAAATGAGGCATTTATCAGAGATAATGTTTGCAAATCCCCCCCCCCAGTTTTCTGTTTTCCTTATAATTTTGGTTGCACTGGTTTTGTTTGTGCAAAATCTTTTTGGTTTTATATAATTAAAATGATCTATTTTCCATTTTGTAATGCTCTCTATATTTTCTTTGGTCCTAAATTCTTCCCTAATCCATAAATCATACAGGTAAACTATCCTATGCTCTCTTAATTTGCTTATGATATCACTCCTTATGCATAAATCATGTAGCCATTTTGACCTTATTTTTGGTATATAATGTAAGATGTAGGTCTATACCTGGTTTCTGTCATAGTGTTTTCTCAGAAGTTTTTTGTGAAATGATGAGTTTTTGTTCCAAAAGCTTGTATCTTTGTAATGTTGTTATTTTAAAGATGAATGAAGGTAAAGTCCAGGAATGATGATATCTATCCAAGGTCACATGGATAATAAGAAGTAGAAGAAGGACTTGAACCCAGGTCCTTTTGCTTCCAAATCCAATCTCCTGCCCCCTCTTCCACATGTACAATAGGTCTTTGGAAATGTGGAGCTAAATAAAGAAGTTGAGGCTGTACATAAAGACATGGGAAAGCCTTATAGAGGTTAGGGCTGAACTTCTGGCCAAGTATAAGAAGATGGGGGGAAGGGAGAGGAGGAAGGAGGGAGGGGAGAGGGAGGGAGGGGATAGAGAGAGAGAGAGAGAGAGAGAGAGAGAGAGAGAGAGAGAAGGAGAAGGAGGAGGAGGAGGAGGACGAGCAAAGACAGTGAGTTCTTGATACCTAATCTGTTCTTCCATGTACTTACTTACATTGTGTCTGCATTCATCTTTCTTATTCTCCCATTAGCCTGGAAGTTTCTTTGGGGACCTTATAAAGTCTCATTTTGCCAGTACTTAAGGCTATTAGTACCACACAGATGCCAACAAATCTGTGGCAATCATGATAAATCAATTAATAAATCAATCAACAAACATTTATTAAATATGTGCTCTGAGCTGAGCATATTGTGACAGCGACCATGATCCAGGAGGCTCCCATATGTGCATGTATGTGAATACATATATGTAGATACATTATCTATATAGATACAGATTTCTATATCTTGATATATTCCATATATACATATATATATACATACATATATATATATATATATATATATATATATATATATATATATATATA
>CM053597.1:21678116-21728357 GCA_028646575.1 Pseudocheirus occidentalis | reverse complement strand
CCAACTCTTCTTTGGTCATAAAGTCTTCCCTGCTCCATAAGTCTGACAGGTAAACTATTTCTTGCTTCTCCAGTTTATTTACAGTATCAGCCTTTATATCTAGATCATGAATCCATTTAGACTTGACTTTGGTGTATGGCATTAGATAATGGTCTATGCCAATTTCAGTCCTATTACATATTGAAAGGACTTGATCCTGGATTGCCCTATGACTACATTCACCATCCCTGTGACTTTACTTATATCTCTCTCTAATGAAATCTTTTCAATTTTACATTATGCGTATAAAGCTAAGGTCTCCCCCTTCCCCTCTCTTCCTTTCCCTTTCCCACCCTCCATGTGGTAACTCTTCAGTGGTTCTACTGAAATTTAGCACTTGTTCCAGAACCTAGAATAATTCCAGTTCTCAACTGAGTTTGATAGTTTATAGCAGCTTCTAGGGCATTGCCAAGTTTCTTCAACCTACCTAATAGTTTCCTGTGTAATGTCCAGATCAAAGATCCAAGGCCCATTTTTACTTAGTTCAAAGCCTATGCCTCATTGCTAAATGACCAATTGCTTTAAACTGAAGTCTATGATTTAGGTTGGTTCTTTTAGCCTGGACAAAGTGTCAGGGAATCTCATTACTTCTTTTAAAAAATGACATAGTCTCTGCCCTTAAGAAGCTTACATTCTATCAGGAGAGGCAAATGTGTGTCAATAAGTATATAAAGAAGAGTTACAAAAAAATGACAGGACTTTCCAAAGCACACAGCCTCTGACAGAGTCTTCAGGAAACCAGGGTCACCCATGTTTTATGAGTAGGTATTGGGGACTTCATTTTTATTCTTCTGAGAAAGGCTGGCTATCTTGGTATGTCCCTAACACAGAGCTGCCTCCCATAGACGGAATTATACTTCTCTAGGATGGTAAAGCTTGCTTTTGGTTAGCCAAGATAGCAGACTGGGACACCTGGAATGAAGCATCAGACATGAGAGGGTTTCATCAGAGGCAAATCTGTTTGCATAGAGCAAAACCCCCAAACTAGAAACACAAACAGACTACACAAAAGCAAATGATCACAAAAGTGAATACAGCTTGGGAAGGGCCATCACACCCCAGGGTCCTGGAATGATGGACTTAGAACTTAGAGATTGTTTAGGAGTAGTAGTTTTCAAGGAGTTGCCTAGGAACCCATGCAGGTCCCCCAGACCCTTTCAGGGGATCCATGAGGTCAAAACTATTTTCATATAATAATATCAAAATGTTTGAATTCTAATATAGTAAATACCCATAGATTAGTTCACATCAACAAAAGCTCATCACAGAGAGGGTCCTAAATAATTTTTAAGAGAGAAAAAGGGATCCTGAGGCCAGAAAGCTTGAGAAATGGTAGACCAATACAACTTTGTTGTGTGACAGCTCAGAGGACATGTGAAGATCCTTGCGTTCCTTCCAAGGAACAAGAACTATAATATGCTCTAAGACCTTGACCAACATCACCCTAATGAGCTTGTCAGGATGAGAGTCAGTACTTGAACCCAGGGGTCTAGATTTCTGACACAGCTCTCTCTCCCTACTGATATCAGCTGCTCTGTGCAGCAAAGGAAAGACTAGTTTGTAGCAAACGAGTACATAAGTGGAATTATTGGTAGGTTACACAGTACACAGAGCACTTAAAGTTAGGAAGTCCTGAGTTCAAATCTGGCCTCAGTTCTCTCATCCATAAAATGGGCGTCATAATAGCATGTACCTTGCAGGGTGGATGTGAAGATCACATGTAATACTATCACTTTGTAAACCTTAAAGCTCTTTACAAATGGTAGTTATCATTACTATCACATGCTATCATGCCCTGTTTGAGTAAAGAGGATGAGATATTTAATTATATCCTTACTTTCTCAGAGTAGATTATAATAATGTCTGACATTCATATCATGTCTTTTTTTTTCTTTTTGGAGGGCAATTGGGGTTAAGTGACTTGCCCAAGGTCATACGGCTATTTTTGTGTGTGTGTCAAGTGGCTGAGACCGGATTTGAACTTAGGTCCTCCTGACTCCAGGGCCAGTACTCTATTCACTGTGCCACCTCACCTCCCCAATATATCATGTCTTAATAATGGAATATAAACTCCTTGAGAGCACGAATTGTTTCACCAATTCTTTCTATCCTTAATACCTAAAAAAGCATCTGGCGCATGTTGTTGTTGTTGCGTTGTGTCCAACTCTTTGTGACCCCATTTGTGGTTTTCTTGGCAGAGATCCCGGAAGGGTTTGCCATATCTTTCTCCAGCTCATTTTACAAATGAGGAAACTGAGACCAACAGGGTTAAGTGACTTGCCCAAGGTCACACAGTCAGTAAATGTCAGAGGCTGGATTTGAACTCAGGTCTTCCTGACTCTAGGTTCAGCGCTCTATCCACTGCACCACTGAGCTGCCCTTAAATACTGAATCTGGATGTAATATGTTCTAAATAAGTGTTTTCAGATTGATTAATATTAAAATGCAAAGTTCTTCACATATACTGTCTCATTTTGATCCTTATAACAAATCTGAGAGGTATTATAGGTGTCATCATCATTATTATTATTATACCTATCTTACTGAGAAAAAAAAACAACAAGGTTAAGAGAGTTTCTGTGAGTTGGTCACAGGCACATGTTTAATTAAGACTCATAGGTGGGGTTTGAAAGCAGGTCCCTTCAGATTACAAGTGTGGGCTTCTGCCCACCACACACGCTGCTTCTCAGTATTATCCATTTTTGTCTGAGATGACCTGTAGGGTTTTTTCTTTTTCTTGCCTTTTTTCTTGGACCTCTTTGGGTCTCAGCTTGCTGGGGGAAGGGTGGAGTCAAGGGGGAGCTGAGGTCAGAAACCAAGAAATCTAGACATGCATGTACTCTCACTCTCCAGCAATCATCTAGTCCCAGAGGTCCTGATAATTGGTCAATAGCTTTAACGTTGGCTGTCTCCTTTCCACTTCTGGGGCCATCACCTTTATTCAAGCTTTCATCCCCCATTCTGACAGGACTATGGCAACAGCTTTCCAATTCATGTTTTCCCCCACATATTACAATCCATCAAAATGCCACCAGAGTAACCTTTCTAAAAGGCAACTCTGATTATATCTTTCCTCAAAAGTCTTCAACAGCTCCCCATTGCCCACCAAAGAGTTCAAACTCCTTACCTTGGCATTTAAGGCCTTAGTTTCCCATTAACTTTCTATTTCTGCCTAATCTCACACCATTTTGCATAAAGTAGGCCATGGCAAAAGTGGACTCTTAGGCCATTCCCTTAATGCCACCCACTCTACTCCTCCCACGTTTTTTTTTGTTTTGTTTTTGTGCCTTTTATTGTGTCTTCCCATTTTTTTTAATTTATAGAATTCATCGAGTTTTGAAAACTACTTTACAACTATCATCCCATTTTATCCTTATTACAAGAGATTTTACAGATGAAGAAACAGGCCAACAAAGCTTAAGTGACTTGCCCGTGATGACAAAGCTCTAAAGGGCTGGAGTCAGAATTTGATCCAATGTCTTCCTGGTGCCAGGCCCAGCACTCTGGCCCGATGTACCGCCCATGCCAATATCCAGAATCCTCTTCCTCTTATTTCTACCTGTTGAATCTTTAGCTCATCCTTCAAGGCCCAGTTTAGGTGCCTCCTCCAACTCAGAACAGTTAATTACCAGTAGGGAGGCTACAAGATGATAAATGTTCAGCGACCACTTGTGAAATCATCTGAGGAGGCAGAAAGGTTGTGATCTGGGTTAGTGAAGAGCATGCCTGTGCTGATGAGCTCATGGACTTAGAAATAGTGAATAAATAGTACACAAAGGCAGAGAGAAAAGTCAAAATCTGACCTCACATGGGGAGGAATCCCAACAAACTTTCTATTGGGGAGGAAACACTGTTCTTTTGTAGACCTTCCTGCACTGATGAGGCTCCTTCCTGCTTACCATTACAAAAAATCCCATGAACTCATATAGGGATTTATTTTTCTTCAAATATAATGGCTGTAAAAACAGATAACATTCTTTAAGAGATAGCAAATGCTCTAGAAGGATGCTGGAATATGTGCTTTAGAAAACACTATTTCAGAAGGGAGAGGAGGGAGAAAAATTTACAACTCAAAATCTTGAATTTTCTTGATATGTAACTGGAAAAAATAAAATACTACTGAATTGACTTTTTAAACCAATGAATATGTGTGGGAAGACATATCTGTGCTCATGCACATGGCTGTTTCAAAAAACAAATGAATTATTTTGAATTATCTCAGACATTTTTATTAAGTGGATCTCTCTGGTCCTCCATACTCATGGTTAATGGGGCTGAGTGACTCAGCTAATGGTCATTGACGTTCAACATATTAGTAAATTGGGCCCATATTGACTCTTCTGTCTGGGCATATTGGTTTGTGTATTCACTGTCCTTGTCACTTGCTCTTAGAAGATCAAATGGGTGTTTAAATTAATAGTTAGCCTTGGGAAGAAAAGAGTAAATACAAGTTAAATCCATCACTTTCCCAGGTCCCATCAATATTTTTTTGATGTCCTATTAATCCCTGTTGGAGGTAGAAGCCCATAAAGTTAAATAAACCTTTAGATTTTGAAGAGAATTGTCAACATAAGTATAATCCACACATTTATTCATCCTCAATGGATGTAGTTCTTTGAGGGACAAATATATGTGCTAGCATCTGTGTGTGTGCATTGCACACATGTATACATATGTGTGTATATATATACACATGTATATACACACATGTACGCATATGTGTTTATGTGTACATATATATGGGACATCAAGGTAGCACAGTGAATAGAATTCTGGGACTAGAGTCAAGAAGACTCATCTTCCTGAGTTCAAATCCAATCTTAGACATTTATTATCTGTGTGACCCTGGGCCAGTCAATTAATCCAGTTTGCCTCAGTTTCCTCATGTATAAAAATGAGTTGGAGGGGCAGTTAGGTGGTTCAGTGAATAGAGTACCAGCCCTGGAGTCAGGAGGACCTGAGTTCAAACCCGGCCTCAGAGGCTTAATATTTACTAGCTGTGTGACCTTGGGCAAATCACTTAACCCCAGTTGCCCTGCCCTCCCCACTCCAAAAAAGAAAAAAAAAGAGTTGGAGAAGGAAATGGCAAATCACTCCCGTATCTCTGCCAAGAAAACTCCAAATGGGGTCACAGAGAGTTGGACATGACTGAAACAACTGAATAACAAAAGATCAGACTGCTGGACAGCATATGCTCTCCATAGTCTCTAGGGACCCGGGTCATCAGTTCCTTTACTTTTACATACTGTACTGCATTGATCTAAATACAGGCTACTTCAGAATATAAGTTGTAGATAAGTTAGAAGTATGGCTAATTTATCAGATTTTGGTAACATTTAAAGGCATGGTTCAAATTATGAGATTAATGTGGAAAATGTCAGCCTTAGCTTTCTGGGGGAGGGGACAATTCATTGGATTTGTCTTGATGCTTGAAAAATACGTATCCTGTTCATTACAGATAGAGTGCCAGTATTTGAATTACTGTGGTTTTTTTCTGCTCCTGGATTTTAGAAAAAAAATGACATTAATCCTCTTACCTTTGTTTTCAACGAGCAGCCACCATCCTTTGAATCCAAACTTACTTGTTCCAGAGCTAAAACTCTTGAGACAAACCACTCATTCCTGTCATTTCTAACTATGGTTTCTAGGAAGTGTCTTTCTAAATTTGTGTTAGAACATGTGTCGTCTGAGTTAGTTCTTTAAAAAAACAAATAGCAAAAACAAAAATCCTGTTGAGTGTATCATGTATTCTTTCTTTCTCCTACTTCCTTAAAAAGAAAAATGGAGAATAATGTATCACAGTGATTCTCTTAGACAAGAGTCAACTGGGTCTAATCAGAAGCCGTATTTCATCAGTGATCCCCCAGAATTTGACCAGTTTAGGTCAGTGTCCCAGATCCATTCTCCTGCCAACCTTTAGATGTGCATCAACAAATTCCTTTCTGGTGAAGGGTTCTTGTTCTTCTAGGAATACAAAGAGGGAGGGATACAGCTCCCTGAACCCATGTCTCAATGGTGAGTTATAGAGAAGCTATAGTAACTCATATGAAAAAGAGAAGAAAGGAAACAAGGTTTTATCAGGAACCTACTATATGGCACAAGGCACTTTGTCATTATTATCTCATCTGATCCTTACAACAACCCTGCAAGGTAGGTGCTATTATCATTCCCATTTTATAGGTGAGGAAACTGAGGCTAACAGCAGTTAAATGACTTGCCCAGGGTCACACAGCTAGTAAGTATCTGAGGCCAGATTTTGAACTCAGTCTTCCTGACTCTAGGTCCAGCTCTTTATCCACTGTGTCTCCTAGCTGCCCAGGGAATGGTGGATAAGAAATTCTCAGGCTCATCAGGTCCTGTAAGCATTCCAACTGCATGATGATTTAACTCATCACTTATCTGCCTTGCTGAAGCAAGGACAAGAGTCCAGAATGGATCACCACACTTTAGTGATGCCTTCTGCTGATTTTTACAGGCTATTGTATTTACAAGGTGGAAAAGCATTGGATGAAGGGAGATCCATCTCCACCATGACAGTGGTGTCTTCTTTTTCCCCATCCTGGGCTTATACAGTTGTATTTTCTTCATTTTGATATGTTTATCAGCTCTTCCCCCCAACATGTCCTTTGTACTGTGCCAGAAACAACACTCCCCCATCCCGTTTCATTCATTACTCAACTGACTATTGCCAACTTGCTCCTCTCACCCTGAGAGTTTGATTCCCTCAGAATTTGCAGTATCACTTCTGTTGTTGACATCTGCAGTGAAATGAACCTTCCCTTATTGTAGATAAAAAAGCCTTTACAATTCCTAGATCTATGATACCTATAAACATTTACTCTCCAAGTTGGGAGAGGGAACCAAAAAAGGAGCCAGCTTAAAACTAGAAAGAAACTGAGAACCTTGGTCTAGAACTAGTAGGAAGAGTTCCTTACTGGGCTTCTCCCGAGGTAGCCAAGAGATAATTTCAATGCTGTGTCTACTAATGATTGCTATATTGGGGATGTTATAGGAAAAGAATTTAAATTATCTCCAAAACTTGATACTTTTTATATTATTTGTTTATTTTGTTTTGTCTTTACTTAGCTGATAGTAAAATCCTTTTAAAAAACCAACAAAACGCTCAACTTTGAAGTTTTAAGAGTAGAAAAGGGGGGATTACCTATTCCTTTCCAGAGTGCCCTTCTGACTCCCCAAGGGACCTTTTCTGCATTTCGTAGAAATCTCTTTGCCCTGGGAACTCACTCTACTCCTAAGTTATTTCTTACATTGGAAGTATCCTCTTTCCCTAATCTCTCTGTCTCTGTCTCTTTGTCTCTGTCTCTCTGTCTCTTTCTCTGTCTCTCTCTGTCTCTCTGTCTCTGTCTCTGTCTCTCTGTCTCTGTCTCTCTCTGTCTCTCTCTCTGTCTCTCTGTCTCTGTCTGTCTCTGTCTCTCTGTCTCTGTCCCTCTGTCTCTCTCTCTCTATCTCTCTCTCTCTCTCTCTCTCTCTCTCTCTCTCTCTCTCTCTCTCTCTCCAGATGGGATTGTGAAATCTGTCTTCCTTTCTCCTTTGAAGGTGGTAATACGTGTCCACATCATCGGATTGCCCTCCCTCCCCCCTTCACTGTACTCTCTGGAGTGAATTAGGATCTATGTGTGTACTGGTGACTATGGGCCAAAGGGAGAAAAACCACGTAGGGAAAAGGTTGCCATTCTTAAGATCACAATAATGTGTTCAAATAGTGGTCACAAGCTTTAGTTTTCCGCAAAGAAGGGGTGGGCAGAGTAGGTCATGTAATAGTACAGGTTGCATTGGTAATATCAGGAGCCATCCTGCCCGTGAGAAGCTTACCTTCTACTCTATGTCTGGAGGTGGGGTGTAAGAGAGAATTATCATAGCTAAGTAAATGAAGTCTATGAAGGAACACAAAGGAACTTCTCGGGAGGAAGAACCACCTAACAACTCTGGTAGGATCAACAGAAGCCTAGTGTAGGAAGTAGCACTTGATTGATACTTTGGAGGAAGTTTGGGTCTCTGTGAGACCCAGGGGACAAATGCCTATTAAAAATAATGAGCAAGTATTTTCTTTAGAGAAATAAAATTAGAGTATATCTAGGAGCCACTTCTAAACTAGTTAAAAATAATTGAGATGATTTCTAAGGCCAATTAAAAATTGAGCAGATGCAAGCTAGTCTGTCTACCCTGAAGGTGGGAGTGGAAACACATGGACACAAACAGCTTAGACAACTGGTGGGTTTATCAGCACAAGCATAAGGTGCCAAAGAAATTGTACTGACCATGGTGTGTATTTGGTCTGGCACTTAACGTTTGATCTCCTAGAATGCTGAGGTTTCTTTACCTGGGACAGGTGCCTATGTAAAGGAGTACCTCTGTAGTTTATGAAGTTTTGCTGAATCCCAAGTGAAAAGAATCTGTTTCTATCCCCAGGGCAGTGGGCTACTCAGGGCAGTCTGCAGGCCTGGGAAAAGAGTACTAGTTCTTGCTTGGACACTTGTTGCAGTAAACTACAAACTTTGGTCTTGATGATAGATAGCATTGCTAGGTAGAAGATGACCTTGTTGAAGAGTCTGATCCAAAGTGAATTATTAATAGCATGAAGTCAAATTAGTAGGAGGCATCTGTTCAAGATGTCAGCGACTGAAGATTGACTCTCTGCTAGTTTATATTTTCATCACTGTCCCAGATAAAAGGCATAGGTGGCTTGGTTACCAAATTTGAAGGTGACAGAAAACTAACAGGATGCCATAGTCAGGATACCAAAGTATTTAAGGTATGTCTTTAGAAGAGGGACTAAACCATCATGCTTCATATTAAAGGGCAGAAGTAAGAACAATGAGGAAAAAGTTTAGAGAGGTAGATGAAGGGTTAAAACCTGTCTCCAACCAATAAGAAATCAGCAGCTGAAACTTTCCGCCTGTCTACTCTTCCCACTCTTCAGGTCATTTCAATGGCTTTGATGAAGGTGCTTTTCACCTCCTACTGAATCTCCCTCTCTTTCCAGGTTCTTAGTCTCTTCATCACGAGAGATTCTCAGCATGTTATCTCTTATTTCTTTCAATAACTTAAATTGGAATTTTCCTGGCACTAAGTAAATCACTGCCAGCTTGAAAGGTAACAACTTACCAAGTTTTCCTTATGAAATCAACATGGCTTTAAAAATCTTATTTCAGTATTCAATTAGTTATATGATCTCTCTCTCTCTCTCTCTCTCTCTCTCTCTCTCTCTCCCATTTGACCTTCTTAAGTCTTAAAACAGTTGTATACAAATGAACTGAGGGTCCATAATTCTCTGCAGCTCAAAGTTATCAATGTCTTGTTTTGTGCCCTTATTTGTGCATGTTTTAGTAGCTAAAAGTTATTCTGTGGCTCTTTAAACCATCAGTTGATTCACAAACAAATGAGACATCAACCTACATTCTTGAGAAGGTGATTTAAGTCTATATATTTCAGCCACAGATCATTTTCCTACAAAATGCTCAAACCTCATATGAAAACTATGTTTCTTCATACACATATTTAAAAGTTTTTTTTATCAAACAAAAGCTCCTTTCCTATACATTTTAGACATCAAAATGATCATCTATGACAGAAGCAACAACTTACATCCTTTATTAGGTTGAAATCACTCATTTTCTTTCTTTTTTTGCTTTTTGGAGAGGAGAGGCAGGGCAATTTGGGGCTAAGTGACTAATTTTCTTTAAACAAAAATATTTTTCTCACCACTTTGGCACTAAAATGATCCATATAAAAAGGTCAGTAAAGGGAGAGTGCCTTATGGCTACAATACCTCAAAAGCTTCAGCTCATTTTGTTAGCATTCCTGATGCCACTGTAGCAGGATTGCACCATACTTTGGCAGTCATTCTCATACCTACCGTTGCTTCTATCTTCTGTACATTTTATTTTAAAATTTGAGATGATTGATGAGCTGCCAGTGCTGCCTCTGTATTGGTCTCTTTTTACAACTCCCCTTCCTTCCTCTCCAAAATTGCTTCTCTTTTTGTTTTCAAAATTTAATGCTTGAAAACTTCTTATTCCACCTGGGATGACTTTCTAACAACTACTTAATGCTGATTTGGTCTCCCTCTACCTGTAACTCCTTCCACCTTTTATATACTTCTATAAAGCCTGATCCAAGTCACTCCCTCTGGATGCTATAGGGATAACCATGGTCACCAAACTGAAAGAAATCCCAGAGGCCACCAGGTCCAAATTTGAATGAGAATAACTGAGTAAGAATGCCCTTTATGGCATCCCCAAGAAGCTATCTTCCACTGTCATGTGAAGATCTCAAGCAAGGGGGGAGCCCCTCAGGGCAGCCCATTCGACTTGCAGATACCTCTTATAGATAGGAAGTTTTCTGGTATGCTGAGTCTCATTCTCTGCAGTTTCCTTCTTGGTTCCTAGTTGCGCCTTCTGGGGCTAAGCCTAAGTCTAATGTCTTTTCTTACAGTATGTGATAGCCATTCATATATTTGAAGTCAGCTATGAGGTCCCTGCAGAGTCTTTTCCTCAAGTTAAGCATCCCAGTGACATCAGCTGTTCTATTTTGGCATGATTCTAATACTGTCAAAATCCTGCTCTCTTTCTGGTTAGACTGAAATGTATTTGTCCTTTCTAAGGTGTCCCAGGCTGTCTGCAGAAAAGAACACCAGGAATATCATCCTTCTCTCACGCATTTTGAATACTACATCTCTGTGAATGAAGTTTAGGATAACAGTAGTTTCTTCTATATGTTTTGTGATTTGTTGGCACTGTGTGTTTGTGTGTGTGTGTGTGTGTGTGTGTATGAGAGAGAGAGAGAGAGAGAGAGAGAGAGAGAGAGAGACAGAGACAGAGACAGAGAGAGACAAAGAGAGACAGAAAGAGAGAGAGACAGAGAGAGGATTAGATTAAATATGAAACTCTGGTCCTTCCTTCAAAGAACTTACAGTTCATTGAGGAAACACAAGGAGACATACAAACACATACAAATGTGATGAATGGCACAAGGTGGTGTTGTGTGAATGACCTTACAATACAGTGGAAAGAACACTGGCCTTGGAACCAGAAGAGCTGGGTTTGAATCCTGCCTCCTGTATATTTCGGGCCATCACTTGACCAAAGTTTCCATTTCCTCACTTCTAGGCTGGACTAGATAATTTCTGAGGTCCCTTCCAGGTCTAATTCTCTGATCCTCTGAGCTCAGTTCTATATGTTACAGAGACTTCACAGGAAGGAAATATCCATTGGGCCTGAAGAGGTCAGGGACAGCTTTGCAGAGAGGAGTGTTGGGATTTGAAGCTGGCAGAAGTCTAGTATTCCAACAGGTAAACAGAAGGTGAGGAAGAAAATGATCCAAAGGTCAGAAATAAAATCTGAAAAGGAGGAACAGGGTATGGTTTAAAGGCTAGATGAGCTGAAATAGATTTCCCACACATACATCTCTACCTAACTTTGACCTGTCAATTCGTCCCAAGAGGAAATAAATTCATTTGTAGGGACAGGAAGATGAGCTATTCCTAGAAACATCCTGTGTAGGTCTTCACTAATGGGACCTATTGGTGACAGGGTGTGGGGAGAGGAAAAGAAGGAAAGTTGTGATTTGTACCCAAATCTCTTCACTGTGCATCTGACTCCTTCTTGTTAAAAGTTATTTCCTTTCCTTATTCAGAAACTCATTCTGTACAAGCTATTTCCCCTTTCTGAGCTTTTATTTCCTCATCTGTAAATTAAGAGGGTTAGACTAGATGATCTCCAAGGACCCTTCTACTCCCATTCTATACATCTATGAATCTTGACAGAAAAGTGGTTTTTAACCCTTTGAGTAAAAATTAGAACTTGTTTTCCCTAGGTATCTCTTCTGATTCATGCCATCATCCTTCAGTGACAGAATGGAAGCCTGCTCTGGCATGTCAGATTGCTAGCCTTCTAAAATTCATAGAGTCAGATCTGGAAAAGATAATCATAATAATGCTTTTATTTTTTTTTAAATTACAAGCATTTATTTTAACTCCCTCCCATCTCCTCCTAATCAACTGAAGAAGAAGAAGAAGAAGAAGAAGAAGGAGAAGGAGAAGGAGAAGAAGAGGATGAGAAGGACAAGAAGGACAAGGAGGACAAGGACAAAGATGAGCATGAGGAGGAGGACTACGAGGAGCAGGAAGAGAAGGAAAAGAAAAAGAAGAGGGAAGAAGAAGAGAAAACCCTCATTACAAACATGCATAGTTAACTAAGCAAAGCAAATTTCTACATTGGCCATGTCCACAAATATATGTCTCATTCTGACTCTCAAGCCCATTATCCCCTATCACAAGGTGGGGAGTCCACTTGATCATCAGTCCTCTGGCATCATGCCATTGTATTGATCAGAATTGTTCAGCCTTTCAGACTTGTTTATATAATGTAGTTGTTACTATATAAATTGTTCCCATGGTTCTGTTCATTTTGCTTTGCATAAATTCATACAAATATTCCCAGATTTCTCTTAAGCCATCCCTTTCATAATTTCATATATCACAATAGTATTCCATCATATGTATATACCATAATTGTTCAGTCATTCCTCAAGTGATGCAAACTTCCTTAGGGTTTAGTTCTTTGCCAACAAAAAGAGTCATTATAAATATTTCACACAATCATTTTTCTTTCTTTGATACCTTTGGAGCATAGGCTTAGTAGCGGTGTTGCTGGGTCAAGAGGTATGCACAGTTTAATAACTTAGGGGGCATAGTTCTATGCTGCTTTGGAGAATGGCTGAGCCTGGCTATTAAAGCGCCTGTTTTCCTCCACCCCCTCCAATATCTCTCATTTTCCCTTTTTGTCACTCTTGACAAGCTGATGGGTGTGACAGAGAATCTCAGAGTTGTTTTAATTAGCTTTCCTCTAGTAGTGATTTGGCATATTCTTTTCAAATGGTTATTTATAGCTTGGATTTCCTCCTTTGAAAATTTTCTGTTCATATCCTTTGACCATTTATCAACTGAAGAATGACTCATAATATTAATCATAATAACAGCTTACAATTACGTAGTACTTTAAGGTTTGGAAAGCAGTTTACACACCTCCCTGCATTTAATCCCTACAACAACACTATGAGGAAAACAGTACAATTGTCCCAACTTTACAGATAAGGAAACAGAGGCAGTGAGTTAAAGGATGCCCCAGGGACATATAACTAATAAATACCTGAGGCAGGGTCCCAAGCTATGTCTTCCTTTGGTCAAGTCCATCACATTCTTCTGTCCTTTAAGCTACCCCTCATTTGTCAGCTGAAGAAACTAAGGATTTGAGAAACTGAGTTCACCCAGAAGGTGAAAGTATCAGAACTTGAATCTGAACACAGATCATCTGACTCCAAATCCAGCACTATTTTCCCAATATTTGACACTGTTTTCCTTAATTCATCACAGGTGTCCTGTTCATACAAGAAGAAATACGAGGTGGGTCCTAGGTGGCATGGTGGATAAAGCACCAGGCCTGAATCAGGACTCATCTTTCTGAGTTTGAATCCTACCTCAGACATTATCCAGCTGTGTGACCCTAGGCAAGTCACTTTATCCTGCTTGCCTCAGTTTCCTCATCTATAAAATGAGCTGGAGAAGATGGCAAACCACTGCAGCATCTTTGTAAAAAACAAACAAACCCCTAAATGGTGTCACAAAGAGTCAGACACAACTGAAAATGACTCAACAACAACAACCCAAATCACAGGGTATTGAGTATGCTGGCCATTATACTATTCGGGCATCAGAAACCTCTACACCTTGATTCCCTTCCTACAATCACTTTCACTCATGCCATGCCTGACCCTCAGCTTGGCATATAATGGATCATATTATGGCACTTGATTGATCTTATTCCCTAAGGCTTTGGGAAGATTCCACACCAGGACTGCCATGTTTGTTACTTATTCCATGAATGGCCCTCTAGAAAGAAAAATGGACCCAGAGTCAATTAAAATGAGTTCAAATCCAGCTCTTTCTGTTTCTATAAGTATGATCTTGGGGGAGTCATTTAACTTCTCTGTTTCCTCAATTGTGAAAGATAGAGGTTGAACTATATGACTTTTGAGGTCCCTTACAGCTCGAAACCTAGGATCCCATGACCTGCCCTTCAGAGTGGTAAAAGGAACATTGGCTTTGTCCATAGAAAGACCTGAGTTGGAGCTTGAGCTCTGTTTCCTGGCTGGATGGGATTGGAAGACTCTGATTCAATTTATAATTTCATTGGCATAGGGGACTTTGGAATAAGGAAACTCCCTCTATGAATGCAGTCAGCATACTCTATGCAAAATATAGTCTAGTCTTGCCTTGAGGTATGAAAAGTACCCAGAGTCACACAGTCAGTAGGTGTCAAAAACAAGACTCAGGTCTTCCTTGTTCTGTTGTTAGCACCCAATTCATGCATCCCCTGCCTCAGTACCTGTTGTTGTGTGTTTGTCCTACTAAAAGATGACCATGACATCAGGGAATGATGACATGACTTACAGTTGACTTGGATTTAAGTGATGGAGGACTGTGCAAGGTCACCAGCCTCACTTTCTTCTCCAGAGCCATCTGGGTCCAGTCATCAGGATGACTGGAGATGGCCCGGGATGCAATGGGAGACCCTGGCCCTTTTAAGCTGAGGTCTTTTCAGGTTCTCACTTGGAATGAGGTAACACCCATTTTGTGAATAGACCTCTTTAAGAAGTGAGTCAAGGGATGGCCAAGGTTGTGTTTGTCCAAACACAGTCTCTGTAGTTGTATGATGGTGGGCAAATCCCTGAATCTCTCTGAAACTCCATTTCTTCATGTCTGAAGACTGCGTGGATAGGTGCCTGCTCCAAGGCTGAAGTGAAGATTATATGTGGCAGCACCATTGAATATTCTTCATAAACTGATTAGCTACACAGGTGTCAGAGGCCATTATTATAATCCCCATTATCACCAGCATCACCACCATCATCACCAGACATTTATGCTACCAAAGGGATACTTTGCTAAAAGCCCTCCCTTGATGCCATTGTATTTGGTTCAGAACAGAGAGTACGCCTGTTACTTTTGTAGCATGAACTGCCCAGTCTCTCACTATGGAACAAACCAACCATCCACTCCTTGTGACTCACCAGGTGCTTGGGGAACCATGCCAGGCCTGTTTTCTCTCATCCTCTTCTATGTGCTTAGCCTTGTGCTGCTACTATCTGCCCGATGGGGCATAACTCAGCCCCACTGGGAAGTCATTTTGCTATAAACCACTTCTTCACTATGACAGGAAAAAGCAAAACTGACTGATTTTCCTGAGCCCAGAATTAAGGATCTGAGTTAAACAGGGGACCTGGTTATATTTTTAAGGTCCACGGCACTCTTCCATGGTTACGAGAGCAGAAAAACAAGGAATATGTCATCCTCATGCAGCACTCTCCAGAGATGTAATGAACAATTCTCTCCCCCAAAGCCCAACCCCAGGCAGGCAATATCAACATCTCCTCCCTTAAAAACAACAACAGTGACAATGACAACAACAGACAAATAATAAGATGAAAAATAAAAGCAGCCTGATGGCAAGTGGTAAATTCAGTTGGTGAGTAAAAAGAACTCGAGAAAAGACCTTAAACTTTGGTATAAAGGGACTAGTGGGGGAAAGGCTGGGTTAGGAAGGGAGAAAGTTTCTCATCTGGCACTTTTCCAATTTTAACTAAGGATTCTTTATAACTAAGTTCTCTCAGCGATATCTACCTTCTTCAGTAGGAAAAGCACTCTACATTTTGTCTCCCTTAGACAAAGAAAAACCATCCCATCCTAGCTACAAATCCACCATTAGCTATACTAGTCTTTAGCAGACACCCCCAATCCTGTTAGCTCTCTGATGATAAATCCACCGACCAGTAATCATTAAGCATTTTTGAACGATGACTAAGCATTGAAGATGCAATTACAAAACTGAGACTCTAACCTCAAGGAGTTCACATTCTAATGGGAATGATTTTTGTGTCTTAATTACATGTTTCTTTAAATAATGATAAAGCTATTCTAAGAATATAAAGGTAGCCTTTTTTATCCAAATTCTTTTTTGTTTTCTTTTATTGTTGCTGTTTCTTTTCTTTTCTTTCCTATTTTCTTGTTTGGTTGGACTTGTTATTCCATCTGTGTAGTATGTTCCCTTAGCCAGTGCAGATCAATGACTTTTCTTCAACTTAATGTTCTACACAATTGCTTGAATCACTTAGAGGTTAAATAGTTTACCCAGAATCACACAGAGCATGGCAGAAGAAAGGTTTGAATACTGCCCTTCTTGACTCAAAGGTCAACTTTCTTTGCACAACATCATGCTATCCCTTTTTATTCTTGTTTTATTATTTATCTGATTAAAAAACAAATTAGCTTTTTAAGTCAGTTTTAAAATCAAGTTGATTTCCGCCTTTGAGTGCCTTCTCTGCATGTAGCTATCCAAGGTACCACAATTGATGTGAAGGGGTAGCTGTCCTTTAAAAAACTCTGGTTTTTTTGGAGGGTCCATGATGGAGGGGGGGGGGGGAATGTTCCTGTGAGTACCATGGTCTCTGTCCCAGAACAAGCTTTCCGCCAATAATCCAAGAAGAATAAAATGTTATACCAGAGGATCAGAGATTTAGAACTGGAAGAGGGCCTCAGACACCATCCATCTTGTCTAACCCTCTCCCTTTATAGATGTGGATACTGAGACCCAGAAAGTTCAAATAACTTTCCCAAAGGCACGCTGGCAGGGAGTGGCAGAGCTAAGATTTGTCCTTGCCCTCTGGCTAAGTCCACAGCCCTTTCCACTGTATCATGTTAGTGAAAACCACTGACTTAGGAACCATCTCTTCCCCAATTTGGCCAGGAGAGGAAAGTGCATGTTAGTGATTATTATTCCATCCTCTCCTCTCTAGTATTCTGCTGCCATTACTAAACTTGACATTTATGTGACTCTTGATATACATTACATTATCTAAACCTCCCATCAGTTTGAGGAGGTAGATGCTATAGGCAGTTTTATTTGCATTTTACTGATGAAGAGCCAAAGGCACAAGGAAGTTAGTGACTTGTCTAGTGTCACACAGCTAGCCAATATCAGAGGCAAGATTCAAACCCAAGTCCAAGCCTTTAAATGCAAGTCCAGTCTTCTGCCCACTACCCTATATCTGGATCACTCCTCATTCATTGAGAGCGAATAGGATAGCATGACCCCTAAGACCCTTCCACCTTCAAATCTATCATCCAATGATCTTTTGCTGTCAGACCAGAGGAAAAGCCCTGGAATTTCTGTCCTATTTGTGGCACAAATTACATCATAAGCAGCCAGAACATGAGGAAAGTTGTCAGAAGCATTCACTTAAGGAACAGCATGGATAATTCAGGAGGTTCTTTTAAAAATCACTTTCACAGCTTATTGGGAGCAGCACAGACAGCTTGCTCTCACCTTGAACTCAGAGAGACACAGGAGACACAGACAGAAGAGGGTGGTTTCCTCCACATCATTCCTCATTCTCTGTTCCTGCTGCTGCTGCCACTCAGGGCAGAGTGGAAGGAGCTGGCCTGTTAGGCAGAGGACCTTGGTTCAAATCTTACCTCCTCCACTTCCTGGTGTATGACCTTGGGTGCCTTACATTGGCTCTCTGTGCCTTGCTGTCTTTATCTATAAAATGAGGGATTGAATTAGATCATCTCAAAAGTTCCTCTCAGTCCTAAATCTATAATCCTATTATAGTAAGGGTGAGCTTCCCATCATGGAAGGCCCAGACAGCTCAAGTGAATCAAACAACCAATGGTATAAACTAGTTGCAAATGAGTCTTCTCAATTTGAAAGGGAGAAAGTGTTTTAATCATTGAATAAAAAAGGATGATACCATCCAAGACACACAAAGTGACTGGTTGAAAGAATCAGACACATTTTGCTGTTTGTGTATAAAAGTAGCAAGCTTGTTTGAAGCAGGCGATGGTTGAACCCAGAGGTATGGTAAAAGCCAGCTTGAACCATCTCAACACAGCTGATTGTTAAATTTTTAGCTTGAACTTTTATAGCTCAGAAATTGGTAATTGATACAAGTATGTGTTTGATTTATTGTTTTATTGATTATCTTGACTTATGAAAGTGACAGAGAAAATATTAATAGTACAAATTAAACTAAAATATGAGGAGCATACTTGTTTTTTTTTCTCCAGAAAAATAATTGTTAGACATTTTTACCAGTAAGTAACTGGTTGAATCCATTTGTGAAGGATATCTGAGGAATCACTCTTGGAAGGTGGGGAACAGAGGTTCTCTCACTCTCTCTACTCTCCTTATTTACCCAAGGGACCTCATGCATCCACAGCAAGAATATTTCTCCTATTTTGGTTTTTTTAAAGGTAATTCTCTGTCTTTTATGTGTTTAAAAATACCCTTTGCAGAATGACATGCATTCTAAATTGGGTATCTTGGCCTACAAGAGAGTAGGGGGAAGGGGATGAGAGGGGGAAGGATGGAGGGGAAGTCAGGTTGGGGGGAAGATTGTTAGAAGCACAAACTTTTGTAAAGGGACAGGGACAAAGTAAAGAATAGAACTAGTGGGGGGTGGAATAGGTAGGAGGGAAATATACAGGTACTGGGGTAGGGAGATCCATATTGCCTTACCAGAAAGTCAGAGGGGTGATGGGGGAGGATATAGGAGAGAACAGGTTGGGGGAGGGTGTATACAGTGTGATCACTTTTTGGGAGTGGGGGATGGGGGAAAGGTGGGGAAAAATTTTGCAAATCAAAATCTCATGGAAATGAATTAAGTAAACTAAAAATAAACAAAAGTTAAAAAAAATAAAAATATCCTTTCTAAGAGCAATTATCTGACTGATCATCCAAGGGAAACACATTGGACACTGATAAGCAAATGCGCTAGAAACTCTAGGACCTCAATACTTCTTCTAGAATACTTAAGAGATGTAGTCAGCCACTATTTGGGGTTCAGACCCACATGTGTGAGTTTAAGCTGGAAGAGAGAGGAGATAGCCCTGGAGGGGATGCTATGAAAAAAATCCGATTTTACATGAATTTAAGGCCTTCCATCTATACTCACAATACTGGTTCAACTTTATCTCCCATTGCTCCCCTCCAGACATTCAGCACTCCAATAAAACTAGATGTCTCTCAGTTTCCTGTACATTGCTTATTCTCTCTCAAGTTTGTGTTTTCATTCAAGCTCTTCATGATGCCTATAATTCCCTTTCTCCATCTCTCCTTGTTGAAGGTCTGTTTAGCTTTCAGCTGTAATGACAATGACACCATTGAGCCTTCTTCACTCACCTCAGCCAACAGTTACCTCGACCCTGAGACTTCACCTGGCATTTTAATTAGGTGTTGCTATCTTATGCTCCTATAGTTTTGTAACCCATAGTAATCCCTTAGTAAATGCTTGTTGTTGACTTGAGGAGAGAGATGCTGATTTTCTCTACTCTCCATCTTCATAGCGCTGGAGGGACTTAAGAAATGTTTGCTGCCATCACATTGTTGTGTGCCTGTAGGATATTTCTCTAAGAATTCTACGTCTTTATTATTATGCCTAATTATGAGAAGTCACAAACACTACTTACTCTCTTCTAAAATCACAAGATAGTAATGCTAAAAGAGTTTTCAAACTCATTTAATCCTTCCCCTATGGGAAGCATGAATACACTCTGCAACATTTTTAGTCTCCACTTAAACATCTCCAGGGATGAAGAGTTCACTGCCTCCTGAGACAACCTGTCCCAATTTCAAATAATTATTCTGGAAAATGAGCCAAAATATGCCTCTCCGAAACTGCCCACCTTTAGCTCTGCCCTGTGGGGCCAAGAAGAAGAAACCAAATTCCTCTTCTATGTGACAATCCTTTAGACTTCCAAGGCAAAAGTGGAACCTGATTTCAAATCTGAAATTTACTCTTTTCTGTCTTTATGACCTTGAATTCAGATTCTGGCTTATCATTCATTATTACTAGAATGACACTGGGAAATTTAACTTCCCCTCTCTAGTTCTCAGTTTCCTCCTCAGTAAAAAGAGGGAGCTGGACTAGATCTCCAAGGTCTCTTCCTGCTCTGTGTCTATGACTTGGGGGTCCTCAGTCCCTCTACAAAAGAACCAAGACAGCCATTACTTGCCATGACTGGCATTAAGAGACAAGACAGTGCTTGGATGACAGTTTCCAGAGGGTACAGTCTATATATAGAGCCTAGAATACCCAGGTGTATATGTTTTCTTGCATGAGTGCTTTGGAGTGGCAAAGACAAGACATGACCAGTATTTCAGCACATGTTGGCAACAGCTTCCTCAACAGAACAAAGGCAGAGGTACTAGTTTTGCACAAACACTGGGAAATTAAGACACCCTTCCATTCCCAGGCAGCCCTGGTGGCTGCTGAGTTGAGGTGTGATGACTGAGAATTCCTGAAACCTCCATCGTGCAATGTGAGATGCTGTAATTTGCTATTTCAAGTACTACAGATAGGGCTAAAAATAAAAAAGACATTGATTCTTCAGAATCAAGGGGCTAAGAGAAGAAAAAGGAAGTTGCTGGTAGAAAAGTAATGAGCTTCGGATTCAAGTGACCAGGGGATGGAGGCTAACCCTTCCAGGGAGCAGAGATGCTTGTGTTAGCACCTTTCTTTTGACAATCCCAGAAAGAAGAGCTGAAGAACAATGCCCAGACCCAGGATGGGAAAGGAGGGAGCAGGGACAAGTTTTCCAAAGAACTCATTTGAATCTAAGGGTGTTTCCCATCTCTACAATTCTAGTGTTGTCTCTTGAGAACCCTAGACAATACTCAGAGTTCTGTCTTTTACAGATGACTTCTCTGTTAATGCCTTTTCCTCTTATCATCTTTAGGTCACATATAAACAAAGCAATTTACTCTCCTCCATATTTCTAGCTCCTAGCCTAGATCAATATCATCACTTCCTCAAGCTTAGGCACTTCTTGCAAGTCAACAAGCATTTATTAAGCACTTACTATCTGTCAGGCTAAGCAATGAAGATACAAAGACAGATAAAGAGCAGTGCTTACCCTCTAGGAGCTCACGCTCTAGTGGGTGAAGCAATATGTAAACAATGAGATATAAATAACAGAACAGATGGAAGGCAACCTAGAACAGAGTGGAAGGCAACCTAGAACAGAGGAAAAGGCAACCTCAAAAAGAGGGAAGTCAACATAGAACAGAGGGGAAGACATAGTAGTGGGTATGAGGCTGTGGGGAATAAGGAAGAGAAAGTATAAGGTAGATCTTGACCTGAGTCTTGAAGGAAGACAATGGTTCTACGAGATGGCGTAGAGAAGGGAGAGGGAATTCCATACATGGGGAATAGCTGGTATTTGGAGAACAGCAAATAGGCCAGCATAGCTGGATTATAGTTTGTGGAATGAGATTAAGTGAAGAAAGCCAAGAAAGGTAGGAAAGAATCGTGTTATAAAAGGCTTTCAGTATCAAAGGAGTAGAGCCTTAGAGCAGTCCACTGTCAAAGTCCTTCTAGAAACCATGGTAGTATTTATTTGATTACTGTTTCCAGAAAAAAAGTGAAAATTTATTCCACTAAATTAGAGTGTTGGGGGCTGGGGAGAAGCACTCAGAGACTGGGGCAGGTGAGAAGATATCCCAAGACATCCAGGGTGGATGGCTGTGAAGCTTGGTCTGGGGACAACCTTTAGGTGAGTTTGTGTTTACTGGGTCAATCACATTTTCCTCTAGG
This sequence comes from Pseudocheirus occidentalis, assembly GCA_028646575.1. NCBI lineage: Eukaryota > Metazoa > Chordata > Mammalia > Diprotodontia > Pseudocheiridae > Pseudocheirus > Pseudocheirus occidentalis. The sequence goes on along the minus strand of CM053597.1, from coordinate 21,706,646 downwards.
ATATAATTCTTATTATAGGAGTATAGGAGTAACTCATCTAATGGGGCTACTGGGTGGTGCAGTATATATATGGTGCTGGGCTTGGAGCCAGCAAGATCTGAGTTCAAATCCAGCCTCAGACACTCCCTATCTGTGTGACCCTAGGCAAGTCACTTAACCCTTTTTGCCTCAGTTCCTCATCTGTAAAACAAGCTGGAGAAGGAAATAGCAAACCACTCCAGTATCTTTACCAAGAAAACCTCAAATGGGGTCACAACGAGTCAGAAATGACTGAAAGGACACACCAACAAAAGCAACAAACTGATCCAAGGAGAAAGGTGTGGTTCACCTGACCAGTACTGGATCCACTTTGAGGTTATGCCTGATCAAATCCCCTGAAATGATTCTCACTCTCTGAGAAAAATGACAAGATTATCTCAGGGGTAACCATGGTATCTGCTTTCTTCTTTTTCCTTCCCCAAGCTGCTCTAGACATTTTTACCTTGAAATAAAGAAGGCTGGGTCTCTCAGAGCTTCAGTTGTTGGTGGCAAATCTCTCATTGGAGTGTCAATATCTTTCCCACAGGCATAAAAGTGTTAGAGGAAATAAAGGGATGATCATACGTATTATTTCAATACTATCACATACTCTTCCTAAAGTTCTCTCTACAGTGCCTGTCTACCCTCTTAAGATGGATATCTCAAATGCAAAAAAAAAATTTTTTCTTCCTCCTCACCCCATAGTCTACTTATCTCATTGCCCAGAAGGATTCTCCATTAATGACAACAATAACTTCTGCTTATATAAGGCTTTAAAGTTTGCAAGGCAATTTACAAATATGATCTCACTATAACTTTGGGAGGTAGATTCTATTATTATCTCGTATTTAAAAATGAGGAAATACTGGTTGAAGAAGTTAAATTATTTATCCAGGGTCATGTAGTAAGTATCTGAGGCTAGATCTGAATCCAGAACTTTCTGACTCCAAGTCCCATGCTCTACTCATTGAACCATCTACCACTGAGCTGAATTCTATGGGAGTTGAAGTTTGTTAGTTTATTCTAATTTGATGTCTTTCTGTTGTCAGCTGGTAAGAATGCACCTGGTGGATAGTGATGCTCTCCGGGCCACTGGCCTCCCTCTGCTCACTGGATGAATTACGTTGGGAATAATATCAGAATAGACTCACTGTCCCATACACTTCATGCTGATGTTCTCTCTAAGAATACCTGGCTGGAAAAGCTGTGAACGACTGTGGCACAAGCTGATGAGGTCTCACCACTGTCCCAAGTAGTCAGTCCTACTGTTACCATGGATTCAAAGCTGGAAGAGACCTTAGATTATTAAGTTCAACCCTCCCTTTTAATACATTTGGAAACTGAGGCTCAGAGAAGTTGAGTGAGCTGTTACAAAGTAAGTGATGGAGATAGAATTTGAACCAAGCTTCTCTGACTATAAATCCAAAGCTCTTTCCAAAGTGATTCATTATTATTCTCACTAAATTATGAGAGCATCAGGATAATTTTTCTGATACAGGCCATCAATAGATTAGGAATTGTTGGAAAGGAAGCCTGGTGTTTATAAACAAGTTTGTCAAGGACAGATTTTGAATGTGTGGAGGACAGAGAAAGAAAAGAAAAAAAGACAAGGAATGAGATGGGAGAGAGACAGAGAGAAGAGAGACAGGGATAGAAAAAGATGGAGAGACAGAAAGAGATAGAGAAAGAGTGTGATGTAGTCACTGAGGGAATGCAATTGAGGTACATGGATGGAAAAGAATAAATGGATATGAGAGAAAGTTTGGAATGTGGCTAGTGGGGAACAGGTCATCATGGAAACTCCTAGTGTAGTTTTTTGGGGTTTTCCATCAGTCCCTACACTGTAAAAATACCTAGCGCTACAGGGGAATTGGGCAATAGAGAAAAATTAAAGTGCTTAGGGAATGATTTAACATGCTATCCATCATGCATCTTTACTCCTGTGCCATCATATTGGAGAAGTTCAAACCCAGGTTCACAACAACCTGTCTTAAGGGATATAAGTTCTTAAACTTGGGCAGGGTCATAGCTTTCTTTTTTTGGCAGGTATTAGTGGATGAGTAAGGAACATATTAAGAATAAAGGAATAGAGATTATGATGAAGGGATAGCTGGGTCAGCATTGACCATTATATTATATTTTCTGTCCGACACACCCACACATGCAAAAAAAGGACGAGGACAAAAAAGAAGAATCCAGTTAGAAAACTATTTTTTTTGCTTTTTCCCATATGAAATTCATGTGGAAATACATGAAAATTAAACAAGGCATTTAAAAAAAGCTTTCATGAGAATACAATCGTGCCACTTTAAGAAGATACACTATCCAAAAAAATAGCAGCAAGGCAGTTTAGTTGGGAGGTGAAAGTTTTTTTTTTTAATTGTAGCAAAAGTGTTCGTTTTATAAAAGGATTCACCACAGGAGGCTCCTTCATAGAAAAACATCCCTTGTGGACTGGTGTTTTCGTGAAGATTGTTAACTAGAACAATGACTCATGTTTATATGGTGCTTGTGATTTTAAAGTGCTTTGCATTGCTTACGGTCATGGCAGTGATGTGGTAAGCATCTTGGTTATTGCTATCTTGACTATCTGTGACTATTTAATAAGAGGACACCCAGGTTCAAAACCTGTTTCTGGTATTTATTGCCCATGTGACTTGGAGCAAGCTACTGCCTCTCACAGTCTCCATTTCCTTAACCATAAAAACAAAACCATTGGACCAGAAGGACTGGTGTTTCCTTTCACAATAGCTCTGTGACTTTGTAGAAGTAGACATTATTAGCTGCTTTTACAATGCAGAAACTGAAGTGGAGAGGGTGAGAGAAAGTATGAGAGACAAAGAGAGATGAATATTAGATAGATAGATAGACAGACAGACAGATAGATAGACAGATGTGTACATATGTGTGTACATCTGTCTATCTAATCTATCATCTATCTATCCATAGATCTATCTTTCCATCTTTCTATCTATCTATCTATCTATCTATCTATCTATCTATCTATCTATCTATCTATCTATCTTTCCATCTATCTAAAGCTTCATTCATATCTTTGGTTTCTATATCACAGTTCTTTCTAGGTATACTGTGCTCCCCATCACTAATCCTTCCAATAAGCTTAAACCTTCCCTTGTAAGAATGAAAGCAAATATCAACGGAATGGAAACATTAATCATGACATTTAGCACCCATAGTCTCCCCAACTCTCCAAGGGAAAAAGAGAGATGCATTTCCTCATTTCCAAGTACTAGAATACCAAGAGCAGTCATTATAGTCACTCAGTGTTTGTCTTCATCTTAGTGTGATATCTGTTAGTTTCTTTTTCTTTTTTTGTTCATTTTTTCAGTCATGTCTGACCCTTTGTGACCCCATTTAAGGTGTTCTTGGCAAAGATGCTGGAGTGGTTTCACCATTTCCTTCTCCAGCTCATTTTACAGATGAGGAAACTGAGGCAAATGAGTTAAAATGATTTACCCAGGTTCACACAGCTAGTAGGTGTCTGAGGCCAGATTTGAATTTAGGAAGATAAGTCTTCCTGACTCCAAGGCTAGCGCTCTATCCATTGTGCCACCTAGCTGCCCAATTTCTTTTTCTTTAACATTATTGCAATCATTACACATACAACTTACTTAGGTCTTGCTTCATTCTGTACCAGTCCACACTAATGTTCTCATTTAAAAAAATTTCTCATCCTTGTAATTTGTTACAGAATGATGCTATTCAATTACATCCACATATCACTATTCATTTGTCAACCAATGGACGCCTACTTTTGTTCTAATTTTTTTTTCTACTCCAAAATGTATTTCTAAGAATGTTGTTATATATCTGGGATCTCTCTGTTTTTGAGCTTCTTGGCATCTATGCCTAACAGTTGCACCTGGGTGAATGGGCATGAATAGTTGAGTGACTTTTCTCCTATAATTCCAAATTGGTTTCCAAAACAGCTGGATAAATTCATAGCCCCTCCCCCATGTTAGTCTTTCTGTTCCCACTGCCCTACACTCCCCCCACAACATCACTTTTGCCATCTTTGATAATTTGCTGAGCATAAGGTACAACTTCAGAGTGCTTTTGATCTGCATTCACCTCATTCTTAGTGATTAGGAAGTCTTTCAAGGGGTCATTAATAATTTGTAATTCTTTTGAAAACTGTTTATATTCTTTGAACACTTTATCTAGAAGAGATTTTTAGAATTATAAGTGACTTGCCCAAGGTAACTGTCTTGAAGAGGTTCAAGATTCCAAGGTGGAGCACAGTGAAAAGCAGAGCATCACAGAAGATGGGAGTCAGCAGAGAAAGAAAAGTAAGCCAACTTTATTAAAGGGAAGTGACTCACTAGCAGAAGAGGCAATCAGGGAGGCTGGAACCAGGTAAGGTTCTGCTGGCATCCGAGGTAGAAGGGGATATTAAACGTTGATAAAGCCTGATGGATTTTTAACATGGTTCTTTTCTAGGTCAAGCAGGACCAGACACTGGGGAAGGAAGCAGGAAGCTTAGATATGGTGTCCAGGCAAGAATTGGGATTGGTGCTGATTAATTTTGGGAAGGGAAGAAGTGCCTAGAGAACTGTGGGTTTATTGATATTCAAACTCCCTTCCAGGGAGAAGAGGAAAAAAAGTTTTTTGGTCACTGCTGCCTGCAGGTCTTGCTTTGATGTGGTGACTCAGGGGATTTGAGTTTCCCTGGAGGCTTCTTCAGTTAGCAGGGTGGAGAGGTTGCTGACATCTTCTGAGTCTCACAGGTAGGAAGTGACCAAGCCAAGTCCCAGCCCAAGTTTTCTGACTCATTTTTCTGCAACATCTTCTACGCTATTAAAAAAAAACACAGTAAGAACCCCAGAGGTGGTGTAAAATGGACTTCTTAAGGGCCTCTGTCCATTAAAAACATCCAATGTTAACATAAATCATCTCTTAAATCATTATTACTTGTTATATGAAAGCGTGAGCCACATACAACTTTTCCAAGGTTCATCTGTTATGTCATGTGGGGTGAGCCTATAGCTGCTTCCATCTGTAAACCCAATGAATGGGGTAATGCCCTGTTAAATGGTAGGTAAATCATCTGGTCTCCAGAGGACACATGGCGGGGGAATAAAACAATTTTAAATCAAGGATCTTTTATTTATGGATACAAACTCAGCAACTGTGTACTTTATACCTTCCAATAGCTCTTAATCACCAATCCAATAAGGCATGGGACCAGGAGGTCCCATAGGTTATTCTAACAAATTCCCCTCAGATTGATCAATGTTCCAGTTTAAGTGGGTGACAAAATTTTTGAACAAATGGGTGGTTGCAGACTGTAAGCAGTAAAAAATTTCTTACAACTCTCCCTCTATGTAGAAGAATAGCTCCTTCCTAATACCACAAATTTTCCTGTTGTGATGAGGCAACCTTCCCCCAAGGATCAACATTATAGGACCTCAGGCCAGGAAGGCTGAACTTAATTATGCATATAATTCATTCATAATTGTGTGTATAAATCACAGAGCCCAAGACAAAAAGAAGCAAGAGAGTGTGGGGCCAAAGGACTATATGCCAATGACAGTTGCAGAGACCATACTGGGGGAGGAGATTTAGGCAATTACCCAGCAGACTTTGCAGCAAAAGAAAGAATAAGCACATGTAAACATCCATGTACAATGGTAGACACTTCAATACATCAAGGATCTAAGATTTCTTCATGGTGGTTATTGTCTTGAACAATGTGGAAATGGAGCTTAGAATGATCTCAGAGGCCACCTTGTCCATTTCTCTCATTGTGCAGATGAGGAAACTGAATCTCAGAGAGAAGAGGCTTATCTGTAGAACTTTGGAGCCAGAGCTGGGAATCAAACCTTTGTACCTTTGTACCATCTGCTTTGGCAACACAGCAACTGCAGTTGCCCACAGTTGGCAGGATATGCTGGCATCTAGGTGGTATTATGGATAAAAGAATTGGGCCTGGAGTCAGGAAGACCCAAGTTCGAGTCCAGTACTAAATACTTACTAGCTGTATAACTGTGGACATGTCTTTTAACCTCTGTTTAACTCAGTTTTTTCAACTAAATTGGGGGCAATAATAATATCTCCAAGGGATGTTGTGAGGATCAATTGAGATATTTGTAAATTGCTTACCATAGCATCTGGCACACAGTAGGTACTATATAATGCTCATTGTTGTTTTTATATTCACGCTTATTTTAATGAGTAGCTGTGTCAGTTCTGGAGAGTACAGTGTTCGTTGGTTGTAGTCATTTTTCAGTCGTGTCTGACTCTTTGTGGCCCTTTTTAGTGTTTTCTTGGCAAAAATACAGGAATGGTTTGCCATTTCCTTCTCTGGCTAATTTTACAAATGAGGATTGGAGAAAAATAGGGTTAAGTGACTTGCCTAGGGTCACACAGCTAGTAAATATCTGATGTCAGATTTGAACTCAAGAAGATGAGTCCTCCTGATTCCAGACCTGGCACTGGACAATGGACTATGGCACAATCTTGCTGCCCCCTGGAAAGCTCATCCAGATACACGAATGAGGGCAAGGGGCCTTGGAGTCTTCTAGTCCTAGCCTGGGACTACACAGACAACATGTGCTAAATGGCAGGTGTGCACAATCAGCACCTGCAAATACTGTCTGCTCAATGACATGACTTTTGGTCTAAATTTTTTGGGCCACTACTCACTTCTCTGCTTTATATAGCCTATGTGTTTTCATTCACGGAACATTATTATCAGGGTATGATGAAGGCTAACAACAGCTCGACTTTGCATAGGGCTGTATGATTACAGAGTGATTTACATATATGACCTCATTTCATCCTCAGATAAACTCTAGGAGGTCAACTCTGAGAGACTGAGAGGGAAAGGGACTCACACACAGTCTCACGCCTACTAAGTGTCTGAAATGGATCCAAACTCAGGCCTCCTTGACTCCAAGTCCATTATTCTTTCTACTCTGCCACCTGGATACCTCTAAATTGTAGTTGTATATCTGTGTATAACAAACATTTCCATAGATTCTTTGATCAGCTCAGGGTGGTGTTACTATAAATCACAGCCCTCGCATTCCTTTTCATCCTCTGTGCCTATCTTGTATATGTCTTTCCATAAATCCTCCATAGCATATCTATTTCCTTGGGACTTTGAAATAGTTTCCAGATAGCAGTGAAGTCTGTTGTCCTACCACCCCCTGATCCCTTTATATGACAAGCCAGTTCTCTTCTCCAGGGTCCTCAAATAATCAACTGATTCTGTGATCTTATGGATTAGAGAGTTTCCTCCCATTAGACAAATCACAAATTGTACATGACTGCCCATCCTGGACTCTACTTTCTTACCAAAATGGGGAGGAGGAGGCACACCTAACATGTTGAGGGAGGGCCTTCTTTGCTTTTTCTGGGCATCTTGAGGATATCAATGGAACATGTGGACTGGCAGTCCATCACCAGTTGGCCAGTCCATCTCTTTCCATGACTGCACATTTTTGTCAGGGACTCCTCTGCTCCAGTTTCCCTTAGTATTCTCTTACTGTACTTAACCCAGCATACACCATGTGGAATAACTTTAAAAGCTGAATTGATAGCTAGTATGTGGGGGGCACAAAGATATGTTGACCAGATTTTAATCTTTGGTTTTTAACAAAGATGACAAAATAAGAGTAATAGGAAAAGTTCTAGATTTATATTCAGAATTATATATAAATGTATATTTATATTTCAAATCTTGGCTCTAGCATTATTAGCTGTGTGATTCCTTAAAAATAAGGAAAAAATTTTAACCTCCCTTAGTCTCAGTTCCCTTAAGTCTAAAGGGAGGGGGTTGAACTACATGACCTTAACAGTTGCTTCCAACCCTAAGTCTATGATCCTAAGATCAATATTGAGAGAATTTTGAAATACAATTAGCTTTTCATTACTTAGTGTATTTCCTTCATAAATCTCCTCTTCAAACTTGAAATTGAGGGAATGTTCATCAATTGGGGAATGGCTGAATCAGTTGGGGCATATGAATGTAATGAAATACTATTGTGCTGTAAGAAATGATGAGCAGGCACACTTCAGAAAAACCTGGAAAGACTTACATGAACTGATGCTGAGTGAAGTGAGCAGAACCAGGAGAACAGTAACAGCAACACTTTGTAATAAATAACTATCACTGACTTCTCAGTAATAGCTCTTCTCAGTAATACAAGGATTCAAGACAGTTTCAAATGGAAAATGCCATCCACATGCAGAGAAAGAACTGTGGAGTCTGAATGCAGATCAAAGCATATTATTTTCACTTCGTTTTTGTTGTTGTTGTTGTTTCTTATGGGTTTTCCCTTTTGTTCTTATTCTTCTTTCACAACATGACATACGTGGAGAAATATGTTTAACACGATTGCACACATATAACCTATATCAGATTTTTTGCTGTCTTGGGAAGGGGAGAGGGGAGGGAAGAAGGGAGACAAATTTGGAACTCAAAGTGCTATAAAACAGAATGTCAAAAATATATTAACATGTAATTGGAAAAATAAATAGCCTCTCCTTATGAATCTATCATGGTGGCCCTGAGTTCTCCAAAATGATGTCCTCCCAGGTTGGAATGTCTTTAGATATGGACCCTGTGTTGTATTCTCTGGTGCTAGGACCAACCCAAGTTGGACGGCCTCATGATCAGTTTGGATGCAGGCTAATATAGCTGGATGGGGGTAGGGAGTTGGAGGAAAGGGTCCCTCCAAGATGTCACCACACATCCTTGGTCTATTGATGAATTTGGTTTGTTTCAGTTTGGAATTTCATTCCCTTGAACTCTTCCTTTTTACCCCTTTTCCCTTAATTGGAACAGAAAAATAGACCATGTTACATAACTTCCCACAGGCTAAGTTCAGATTAAAAGAAGAAGAAAAAACAATGATTGTAGCTAAATAGAAATCATCAAGGAGGAAAAAGGAACATTCTGATTCTTATGATAGATATTTTTTAATAAAAGCCATTTCAGGTCTCCTCCCTACCTCTTCACATTTATTTCCTGAGGCAAAGTTTATACCTTGCATACTTTGCTCTAAAATATGTCATCTTTCTTCTACACCTACAAATTGGGGAGGTGTATTGGGAAGTACCATTTTAAAGGCAGGCATTCAGTCAGTGACTTAGTCAACAAATCCATTTATTAAGAGCCTATGATGTACCAGGCAGAGGGCTACACACTGGGAATACAAAGAAATGAGAAAAACAGAGCTTCCCACTCTCCAGGAGCTCCCATTCTAAAAGGGGACATGTCATGTAAATGACTGTTTACATCTAAGTTATATCCAGAGAAGGTTGATTAAGGATCCTTGCACAGTCTTAGTGAAAATTCTCCTTTCTTCCTCTTCAGCAGGATATTAGCCCAGGAAGGGTATGTGTCTGCTTTGGAGATGATTCTTCTCAGATAGAAAAATCAGGATGGGGGAGAGGGGTGTCGAAGGAGGAACTGTGGTGATCAGGGGAGCTATGTCCATTATGTTCTAGGTAAAGTAATGAATTGACAGCCAGCCATCAGTCAGTTCACTAATTAGCATTCAGTGAAGATGCATAAAAACGGAGCACTTTCAGATAATTGCTTTCAGAAATATTACAAGCACAATTCTCTCAAGCCAATTTCAACTCATATGACACTGGGCATTGATGGAGCACATTTATGAAAATTCAAGGACAATGAGCTCTTGGCTGGTCCTTATTGAATCACATTATGATGTTCAATTGCTGTTCTCTTTTCTACCATCATCCTATTTGCCATCTCTTAGAAACAAATAGAGGAACTCTCCTAATCTGAGAATTCCTTTACAGCATGGCTTGGGATAGATTAGATTTCCAGTAGATGAATCAATGAATATCTAAAACATAACTAATTTATTTCATCGCCAACCAACTCTTTCTCCAAACTTGCCCATTCCTGTTGATGGCTCCATCATCTACCCTCATTTATCAACCATGGAGTCATACTTGGCTCTTCCCTCTCCTCCATGCTCATATAGCTAACCCATTGTCAGATCTTAATTCTCTCTCTACAAAAATCTCTCAATGTGTCTCCTCTCTATGTACACAACCTCAACCCTACTTCAGGCTCCCCCTCATCTCTAGTCTAAACATTGTAAAAGCCTCCTAATTTGTCATCCCCACTTACATATCTATTCCTAGTCACTCTTCTGAGAAACTCTCTTATGACTTCCACATCACTGATGACTTCTTGGACATTTAGAAGCACATCCATAAGTATTTGAAACTCATTATGTCCAAATAAGAACTCACTACCTTTCCCCCAAATCTTCCATTCTTCTGAACTTCCCCATTTCTGTCCAGGCCACCACTATCCTTCTAGTCACACGGGTTGGCAAATCCTTTCTTTTATTATCTCAACCCAGTACAGTGATGGGAACATACTATAGTATAGGAACTGGTCCTGTGATTTTATTATTATTGGAAACTCTCAAGTACCAATCCAAGTAGTACCCTAACTACGGCACGTAATCTTGAAGACTTACTTAGGCCACTGAGGAGGTAAGTGACTTATCTAGGGTCACACAGCCAATATATGTCCAAAGAAGGACTTGAACCCAGATTTTCCTGGCTTCAAGGTCAGCTTTCTATCTATTCTGCCACATTGTGTCTTACAATATAATAATGTGTGGTTTGATTGACCAGGTGCTTAACTTGAGTTTCTGTATTTCAGTTTCTTAGAGACAGCAACCAAATCCCTGTGGACAAATTGTCTTTTGTGTTCTTAATTATTTCCAGATGTTCACCGTGGCATAAGTTACCTTCGACTTAGGAAGGCCTTTCTATTTCAAGAGGAAATTAACTTAAATTACATCCTCCTTGAAGTAATTAAAGGTCATTTCTTCCTGTTCTTTGTTGGCTAGATATGCAGGCCATTGAAAGGGTTTCATCAAGCCTCTTCTCCCCTTCCTCCCAGGTCTCTGGTTCCTCATTATCCTGGTATAGTTTCACTTTTGAGAATGATGAGCAGACGAGAGCTCCAGAGTTGCGGCTAGGACTTCGACAGCAAGTTGGTGGGCAGAGTTCAGAATCTCCAACACAAGCAAATAAAAATCTCTCCACAATCTGTTTTCAATGTGTTATTTATAAATACAATGTGAATCTTAGCGTTACAGTCTGTCCTGTGGGTAAATGTCAGGAACCCGAGGCAGGCAACCAGATTCCTGTCTTCATAAACCAAGCCACATCTCAGATTAGCTATCTCTCAGACTAGGTTCCAAATCTGGGCAAGATCAAAGCCCAGGTGCCACAAACTTAGTCCCCAAAGTATCCAGAGGAAGAATTCAGGACCCAAAGACAGACTGATGATGAGAACATCTCTGGGCTTTCTGTCTCCTTATCAAAGCTACCTTGGCTAATCACTGAGAAACTATAATCAAGCAAGGAGATTTCCATGCAATAAGGGCTCACAATGGATCCAGGAAACTTGATTTGGCAATCAGGGCAGGAATTTCATCTCTCTATGGAATAGGCAAGAATGAAGTACAAAAAAGAACATGGGTCAAGACCCAAGGAAGCAGCAGGTAACAGGCAGGGGTGGTCACTTAGAGAGAATCTGTTGTTTTTTCACAAGGCTTATAATTTCATTGAAATAGGTAGTATTTGCTAAAGTAATTGCCTCTACTAGTTCAGACTAGCAACTACTCTGTAACTAAAAGTCTTAGAGAGCTGATCAAGGCATACAGGTTAAATGACTTGCCCAGGGTCACAGAATTAGTATGTGTTATAAGCAGAACTTGGACCTAGTTTTTCTCAACTTGGAGCAGTCTATCTACCACATTAGGTTGCCTCTCATAAAAGACTTTAACTCTCTAGAGTATAGAATTATTTAATAATTTTAAGTAGCAGCAAGCACCAGAATGCTAAAATTTGCATTTCTTCCCTGCAAAAAGTTTTTTCTTTCACATTTCTAACACAGCTATCATATTGGTAGAGTTCTACCAGTCCCATTTTTGGGGAAATCCAACATGTTCTCTGCATTAGACTGTGCTTTAAATGTGAATATTCAAACCTTGGGACTTTTCAAGCTGGGAGTTAGGCAAGTGTTACATGAAGCACTCCAAGATTTCACTGATGCAGATAATAGTGAAGAATCGCCATGACCTGAACAGGAAATGTCCCAGGAACTTCTCTGACAAACAAAACAAGAGTCAGCTACATGCATAGGAGATAGAATGCTTCCTTAGAATTGGGAAGATATGAGTTCTCATCTTGCCTCAGACACTAACTGGGCAAGTCACTTAAGCCTCTGCCTCAATTTCCCCATTAGTTATACAAGGGACTTAATCTAGATAACCCTTCTAGCTCTTAATCTATGACTATGATCTTAAGTGGTCATCCATCCTTTGGTTCATGTTATTTAGTGAGAAGAAACTTATCACCTCTTGAGGACAGACCCATTCATTGCTAGAGAGCTATAATCTTTGGGAAGTGTTTCCTGCCTTAAATCTAAATCTACCTCTGTGACTTCAATCCATTGGTGCTCCTAGCTCTGTCCTCTGGGGTTCATCAGAATAAATTCAATCCCTCTTCTCCATGACATCCTTTCACTTTCACCTCTACTCTCTTTCCTAGGTCCTCTCAAGTTCAACATTCCCAGTCATTTGAGCTGATTCTTACATAACATCATATTCCCTAGGCCTGTCACTATCCTTGCCATCTTCCTCTGGACCACTCTGTTTATCAGCATCCTCCTTAGACTGTTACTCAGAACCAAATACCAAATTCCAAACATGGTCTTACCTGAGCAATGTCAAACAAAACTATTGTGTCCCCCTATTCTGGATACAACATCTCTAAAGTTTTGGTAGAACAGAAGCCCCTTGAGGGCAGGGACTGCTTCATTTTTTGTTTTATTTGTCACTGCTCTTAGAATAGTACCTGACGTATAGTAAATTCTTAATAAATCCTTGTTGAATGAATAAGTGATGGGATGACCTTTGGTGCTGCCATATATTGTAATCCACTAATAGGCCCAAGGCTTTTACATATGAATTGTAAAGTTCCACAGAGATTCCTCCCCCATCTTATACTTGTGAAATTGTTTTTTTGTTTCAGCCTCAATCTCAATATAAGACCTTAATTTTCTCTCTATTAAGGACACCATGATTTCAAAAAGCTCAAGAATCTTGCAACTCCTCCTGCATAATATCCTTGCTCACTAAAATAATTTGGCCTATGAGGGACATATGATCAGACTGTCACAATATGTCCACTGTGAAGATGTCCTGTGTAATTACACGTGCACAGCCTGTATTGAATTGCTTGTCCTTCCAGTGGGGATGGGTGACAAGGGAGGAAATGAAAGAATCTAGAATTTAAAGCTCTGCAATACATGCAACTAGGAATTAAAATATACAGGGACTGGGGTAGGGAGACCCTCCCTTCCCTACCAGAAAGTTGAAGAGCAGATCGGGGGAGGGGCTTTACAGTGGAATTGCTGTTTTGGGGTTGGGGTAGGGGAAAGACGGGAAGAAATTTTGTAACTAAAAAATCTCATGGAAATGAATGATGTAAACAAGAAAACAAATAAAAAACTATATTAATTTTTAAAAAATAATAATAATTTGGCCTGATCCATCCACATAGGACAAACCAAGTGGAGGATGAATATCTATATTCCATACTAAGGTTGGTTATTGGGTGGCTGCCCCATACAGCTGGTTATTCAGAAGATATTTCTTAGAGTCGCTACTCACATACAGCAGGCTTAACCCCAAATTGAACAAGAACATGGGTGGACAGTATTCTGTTTGGAAAATTTGGAAATTCCTTTGATAAAGGGGAAAGGGAAGAGAATAAGCATTTATTAAGCACCTATAATGTGCCAAGTACTTTGCTAAGCACTTTGTTAGTAGTGCTACATCTGACTCTCACAACAGCCCTGGGAGGTAAGTGTTCTTATTATCACCATTTTATAATTGAGGAAACTGACAGAGGTGGAGTCACTTGCCCAGGTGCACACAGCTGGGAAGTATCTTAATTTAGGTCTTCTAGACACCAGGCCTAGCACTTTATCTATTTTGCCACCTAGCTGCCCATGATAACCTCAAGCTTCTTGTAGAAACAATGGTCCACCTTTGGGGGTCTACCCCCAAATTCTTCTTATGATGGATGACTGAGAAGGTAGCATGTCATCGTGTTTAGAGAGCTGTCCTAAACCCAGGAAGATCTGGGTTCAAGTTCTGCCTTTAACACATATGTGACCCTGGGGAAGTCATATAGTCTCTGAGTATTCTAAGTAACTCCCTAACACCTCACATTTCAGAATGCAGGATGAAGTAGTTTCTCCATATGGAAGTTCCCTTTAACTTGCTATGCACAATTAGATGGTTCAGTAGACCATGTTCTGGACTTGGAGTCAGGGAGGCCTGCATTCCAATCCTGTCTCAGACACTTATTACCCTGAGCAAGTCACTTAACCTGCGTCAGAATCAGTTTCCTCATCTGTAAAAAGGGGGTGATAATACTTACCCCAGGGCTGTCATGAAGATGTATGTAGAGTGCCTTGACAATCTTAAAAGTACTATACAAATTTTAAGAATTAATATGATGATCACGATGATGATTATGACAATGAAATTCCAGTTCTAGTCCCTATCCCTGTCCATGGTCATGGAATACTGTGTTCTTTATAGATTTGAAGTTGAGTAAAAATTAAGGGGGCAGTGGTCTCAGAATCTGAGAGACTCATTTTCCAGCCTCAGACACTTATTAGCTGTGTGACCCTAGACAAGTCACTCAACTCTGTTGGGCTCAGATTTCTCATCTGTAAATTTTGCTGGAGAAGGAAATGGCAAACCAATCCAGTATCTTTGTCAAGAAAATCCTAAATGGGGCCACAGAGTCATACACAACTGAAAAATAACAACAACACATAAATTAAAGGGGAAAGAGGAGAGGCTCATGGTGGGTGTAAGTAACCTGAAACATGTTACAAATGGGGAAAAGAGTAATAGTGATGTCATCCAAAAATGTGCAGAAAAGACAGGCTGATAAGCTAGCAAGAATGAGACGTAAGTGATCACAAGAAACTTGACTCGAATCCAGGCAATGGTAAGAGAACCAAAGGAAGGCTCTAATAATGTTGGGTGGACCCTCTTCAGAGCATTTATAGGAGGACCTGGACAGTTCTGGGATGGCTGGGCAGGACTGGAGGAGTGGTTATCTGACGTGCTTGGAGGGAGTACCTAGCTTGAGGAGATCTACCCTAGTATTCTCAAGAAGCAAACTCATAATGCATAGTCTAGGGTACTTGGCTGTTTGGGCACTTGGAGGAAATTAGCAGAAAAGGGAGCCTCAATCAAAAGTGTCTAGAACTGTCAGCCAAAAGTAGCTATATCTTCAACATGATGGTCAGCTCTGTCTCCATGGAGGGCTAGAAATAGCCAACATTGAATGAAATAGTGTCAATATGGAGGAATTATTTGTCAGATATTGCTGCTCATATTCATAGCTCTCATTATTTAGATGAGTAGAGCAATACAGAGGAGAGAATTTTTAAAAAGCAATGCAACATTTCAGAAGTTCCCATGAGGAACAAAGGGAAATGAGTCAGCCCTCACTAAAGCTCCAACAGCACCATGCCCGGCCTTGTGGACCCAGACTCCTTGCCTTGTAATCAGTTCATGATCTGCACTATGTGGGGTGTCAGTTCAGTTCAAGGCACATGGGAAAGCCCCAGACAGGATGCAGCATGTCCCAGACTCTTCAGTGCTACAGAAGAAGAAGAGAAGCCCAGGAAGAAAAGAGAGAAGAAAGAGAAAAAGAAAGGAAGATGAGTGATCAATAGAAAGGAGAAAGCTAGAGAAGGCTGGCCATAGAGTAGAGGTCCTAGAAGCCCCTTCTCCCTCTGCTGATGTCAAAGGCAATATTTTGCATCTCGAGAAGGGAGAGAAAATCATCTTACCTTTTCATCAGCAGCAACTTTTCATTATGATGCTGTTGCCATGGGGATAGGGCTGCAATAGCACTATATCATCCCTCTGAGTTCCATTCTGCTATAAAGTGAGTGTGTCTGGGATTCAGAACCATAAATATGCATTTGTAAAATGTGACTCTGTGAACAAATCTGCCTAACAACTTTAGGGACAGAACTCACTCTCCTCCTGGGGAGATCACTGTCAGCTCTCTTGAAGCCTGGGGATAAATGTCTCCAGACCACCAAGGGATAGTCACCAGCAACTGTAATGAAAAGCTCCCTTTCTTCTGCAGCCTTCAGTGTCCCTTTTTTCCTGTAGTCTAAGAGAAGAAAGCCAAGAGCCCTTCCCTAGGACCACATTTAGTAGGGAGCTGTGATTTTGCTGTTAATGTGTACTTTGTGTGTATGTACCTACAAGCCTTTGAATATATTCCCTGCCATCAGAGTAATCATTTTTCAGTCTTTTCCCAGAGAGGCATCGCACGCAGGCAAACTCCCTAATAATGACCTGCTCCAGATACTTCACAAACAGGATGAGTTGTGCCTCAGTAAAGCTCAGATCAATTGTGCTCAGCGACATGCTTTATTATTTCTCAGAGCCGCTCATTCCTTTCTCCATCCAAAACCACCCATTGAGAGCAAGCATTTTCCCCTTGGCATTGCTGCAGGGGTGCCCTGAAAGCAATCTCAATTCAGGAATTCCTGTAGCTTATCAAGGTACACAAGTACCTTGGCATCAAAGCCACCTTCTTCATATTCCCAAACACACATCTTTCCCTTGTGGCCATTTGTGCTTCGGGCAGCAATTATCCAGATAAAGCTCTGTGTTCTGAGTAGATGCTTGGAATAGATGGGGTACTGGGCTTTGGAGTGACAAAGACATGGGCAAGTCTCTATGTGTCTTGAAAAATCCTTAGTACTTATCCAGTGAGTACAGATGGATGGGCTGTCATCTTCATAGGTTAGAGTTACTGCCCCCACCATAATTAAATCATAGCTCTCTCTCACATACATCTCCCAAGTGGCATTCAGATTACTACACCAATGGGAATGTACCCTTCCAAATATAAGTTTAGGGGTCAGTCTAGAGAATTGCGCCACCCCAACTAAAGTAAGCCATAAGCTGCTGTGCCTTGCCGTATTTGTTAGGTAAGACTATATCTTAAATATTAGTAGGGGCATGGCCAAGATACTTCCCTAGGTGTGATAAGAAATAGGTTTGTGTTGGCTGAGGAATGTGGTCATCCTCTTGGGGGCTTGTATAAAACTATCAAGTTAGTTGGAA
This sequence comes from Pseudocheirus occidentalis, assembly GCA_028646575.1. Classification (NCBI taxonomy): domain Eukaryota; kingdom Metazoa; phylum Chordata; class Mammalia; order Diprotodontia; family Pseudocheiridae; genus Pseudocheirus; species Pseudocheirus occidentalis. The sequence continues at coordinate 21,689,418 of CM053597.1, read as the reverse complement.
CTGGAGATTTCTAGCAAGCCAAGAGTGTTCTAACCAAACCACTGGGAGAGAATAACTTGGGAAGGGGAATGAGAAGGAGATCCCCTAAGCATTTTGCCTGGTCTATTCCCCATCCCTTGGTTGAAGAGGATTGATTTAGCTTTGGAGGATGAGGATTTTGGACTTCCCCTTAGAATGTCCTGTCTGAAAAAGCTAATAGCAGTGTCCACATTAGGAAAGAGAAACTGACGAGATGAGGAAAGCAGAGTCAAAGGTTTACAAAGATCCCAACAGAGAAGCAGTATCATACCTAATGAAACTATCTTGATCATAAACCAGCAAATGGATTTATAGGAGCTGTGAGATATCCCTTTGCCACATGTGCTCTTTCAACTTGAGCCCAAATTCCCCTGGACTTTGGGTGAATTGTTTGGAGAGTATGTAATAAACTCTTAAGAGATGCTTTGTACCAACTGCTCTTTCCATATCATCTTGGTCACTATCCCTTTCTAAAAACTCATTAAGATTTGTTGACTAGCCAATGACAACTGACAATCACAGTTGAAACAATGCTAGTAGGGGCTCATACATGCAACAGAACTAGAACAGGGTTCTTAACCTCAAGGTCTGAATTTGTTTTTGTTTTAGATACACTGACAGACAGTTAGTTAACTGCATTTAAATATAATTGATTTCATTTGTAGTATTATACAAATTATATCATACAAACTATATATAATTATATATTTTATTTTATGCATTTGAAAATACTGTTCTGTGATGGGGGTCATAGGCTTCACCAAACTGCCAAAGGGGACCATAGTGCAAATTTATAGAAATCTTTAATGAATAAAAGAATTCTTTCCCCCTTTTCCTTCACCTTAAATTGCCATCTTTATCCAAATAAGTCTTCTTCCTTCCCTTCCCTCCTCACTTCTCCTGTTTTACTGAGCCCTCTGGAACTCATAGCTCTGATAACCACTTCATCTTCTATTACGTCATCTCATTTTCTCTCCATTTTATGGAACTCATGGAAACCTGGCTCCTTCTAGAAGACTCTGTGTCCATAACTGTGGCACCATTCTCCAGTACTGAGTTTTTCTTGTGTCCCTAATGCATAGGTCTAGGGGTCAGAGTCCAAATATCCTTCACTGTTTTCTGTAATATCTAGACACTTTCTGAAGCTATAACTCTTATCTCTTTAGAAGTTCACTCCATGTGTCCAGATTCCTGTTGCTGTGTGCTGTTCATCTTCAATTTAAATTCTTTCATCTTTCAAGAAACTTGGGGTCTGACTCAATAATGCTCACCAAGCTAACCTATTATACATTGGGACTTCAATAACTATATTAACATTGTCTTCCTCCTTCCCCCATCCAACCAAACACTGTGGTCTCCCCTTTCTTTGGCCTTTCTGTTCCACTGGCTGATACTTCAATTCCACCTGAGCCACATATAAACAAATATTGTCACCATCGCCCACAACCATGCCACACCTATGATATCAAACAGTGAAATTCCCCTCTGTCCACAATGCCCCCTCAGTCTTACTTTTTCTGTATTTATCCCTACTTCCTGGTGCTCATTCTCATTATAACTTTAAGACATACTATTCTTAACAGGCTATCCCAATTCAACCCTAGTCTGGTTCTACTTACCTCTCTTCATAGTTTTATTGATGCCAATTAGTCTTAAATTGCCTACATTTCCCAGTGTATTTCCCAGTGCCCCTCCTAGAGAGTCATCCCTCATAATAAAGAATAAAAAAGGAGAGAAAACAAATTTAGTCAACTAACCAACCTATCAAAAAGTATGATATTATATTCGGTGTTCTCAATATAGTTCTTCAACTCTGAAAAGAAACAGGAAGGAAGGTACCTTTTCCTCTTTATAATCGTGAAATTATAGTTGGCCAGTTCAACTTTATAATGATTCTCATCCTTGGATCCCTTGTCCACTTGTCCTGCTATCCACATCCTTGCAATTCTCATGATTGGATCAATCCCATTATCAATACTCTCATTTCTGTACTAATGAACTAATGAATGCCATGTGAAAGGAAGTCACCAAACCTTACTAACCAGATCAACTGCAAATCCTTGTTATTTGATTTTCCTTTGATATCTTAAAGCTGTACAGACTTCCTTTTATTTTTCTATGACTGACTCCCAATTATGCTATCCAGAGCAGCCTTTACAATCTAAAGAATTCCAATAGCACACAACTACCTCACTATCTGCTGATGACTTCCTCTCCTACTCTGCAAGAAAAAAAAATTGAGGTCATCTATCATGAGCTACCTTCTTTCCCCAAATGGATATTTCAAAACTGAACTATATACCTTCCCTTCACTGGCTTTCCCTGGTCTAGGCTCAAGAAAAAGGTCTTTTTTTCTTGTCAAGTCAGTTCCTCCCCTTGTACTCTTGATCTCATTCATTCCCATCTCTTTCTAGAAATTCACCTCATCAATACTTCCTACTTTCTCTTTCATCTTTAATCTCTCCTTTTCTATAATTCTCTTTACTATCATCTAAAATACACCTAGTTCTCAGGCACCTTTAAAACTCTCTCACCCGGCCCTCTCATCTTCTCAAACTGGCACTTTATCTCATTTCCCCATTTTACTTCCAAGTTGCTAGAAATAGACCTTCACTCTCATTGCCCCCACTTCTTTACCCCCTTTTGACTATTCCACTACACTTTAATGGCTCTCCCAGGGCTACAAATGATTTCTTAACAACTAAATGCAATGACTCTTTCCCAGTCCTCATTTTTCTTGACATCTTTGACATTATTGACACTCTAGATCACTTTTTTTCCAGATAGTTTCTCCTCTCTTGTCTTCCATGGCACTGCTCTCTCTCAGTTCCCCTCCTATCTGTCTAATTACTTCTTTTCAGTCATACTTCAAGGTTATGACTCATCATTTACTTCCCTGCCTCTAAGCATGGGTGCCTCCCAAAGCTTTCTCCTGGGCCCTCTTTTCTATTCTGAATACTACCAACAGCAGAGAGAATGACCTGAGCCAGATTAAAATATAATTGAGAAATATTTAACAAAATAAATAAAAATACAATAAAGCATAGATAATGTTAATATGTGGCTTTGAAGGGAGGCATATTCCCACAGTCATTATTATTTACAGTTCAGTGGTGCTCCCCTTTGTATTTGAATTTGACAGCACTGATCTATTGTACCTAGCACATAATAAAACAAACTGAATGCTTTTTGATTGATCCATTGATTTGTTTTAATCTCATTAGTTCCAATTGGTTCCATAATTATTCCTATGCATATGACTCCTGAGTCTCCATATGTGCAGTCTTAATGCCATTCCTAATCTTCCATACCACTTCTCTAATACCCTAAGTGTATGCTTCAAAGGAATCTTAAGGTCAATATTCCTAACAAGGAATTTGGTCTTTCCAACCAAAATCATCTCCCCTCCAAATTCCCCCATTTCCACTGAGAGTACCACCATGTTTGATCACCCATGTTCATAAGCTTGGTTCTTTCATCTTTCTCACTCCCATATTCAATCAGTTGCCTGATTTTGTCATTTTTCTCTCACATTGCTCATCTCTGTCACCTTCTTTCTTTTCAAATCTCTCCTTCTAGTCTAGCACAACACACCTGAAAACCTCTCAACTGGATTATTGAAATAACATTCGAATTTGTCTCCTTGCTTTTTCTCATCCCTTTCAAATTTATCCTCAACATTGCTGCCAATTTTTTTTCCCTTAAGGCACAAGATTTACCATATTAGTCCTTGCTTTAAAAAAAAAACCTCCAGCTGTTCCCTATTGCCTCTTGAAGAAAATATAGACTCCTCAACTTGGCATTCAAGATCTTCTACTCCTGTGGAACCCAGCTATTTTTCTAGCGTTGTATGATATTATTCTCCTTCTTACACCCTCCATTCCAACCATATTCCTTAAACTTTAAATTGCATCCTGAGCATTGTACAAGCCATCCTCCAAAGGCAATAGTGTACTTCCACCTCATCATGACCTCCCAGAATGCTTTCCTTCCTTTAAGGCTCAACTCTGCCACCACTGCCATTCTGTAGCTTCCTCTCCCCTCAATTCAGACCACTTTTTGCCTCAGATTGTCTTTATATTCTTACTCCACAATAGTAAAATATAAACTTGAAGGCAGGCACTCTTTTCATTATTGCTTTTGTGTTATCAGCTTCTAGTACAATGTCTCATACATAGGAAATGCTTAATAAATCTTTATTGACTTGAATTGAAAATATAATTTTATTTTCTCATTGACTCCCCTAATAAAATGCAACAAAACACAAAGCAATAACAATGTACTGAATTTAAGATTACTAAATCATTGCATTCTGAGTGTGATGGTGCTCAGATTTGGGGGGGGAGGAAGAGCTCAATTTCAGAGTTTTATATTACTCACTTTTACAATTTCCTTCCAAACTTCCTTCATTACCCCTACCCTTCACAGTCCCTCCAAGTCATAGGAATTTTCCATCTCTTCGGGATTCCCTGAGTTCACATTCTTATTTCCCAGAACTTTATTCTCTTTAATCCTTTTATTTTGCAGCATAATTATTGTTGTGCATATCTCATTTTTTGCTTCCAGTTTATAAATCTGAGGATATGACATTTAGTATCCTAAATGTGGTGGTGTCAAACTCAAATAAAAAGAGGAATAACTCTTTGTGCCCATGTCCTGGGATTTGGTTACTAAATTCCTCCTCTGAGCACTTCTGGGAATAGGGCTTAATCTTGTACAGGTCTGGTGGGTGATCCTGAGCTGTGATTAATTCAAATAGACAGGATTTGCCAGGGGTACCTGCCACCAATAGGACAGACTATGCCACCAAGTGCCACACTGAATTATAAATAGCATATTGAGAACAGTTCGAGCATGAATCAGACTGTGGACATTTAGACAGCTCATTTGGAATGACTCTCTGGATTTGGGATGCTGGACTCTGCCCACCAACTAATTGCCAAAGTCCCAGTCACATCTCTGTGTGACTATTGCTCTTGAGAAACCTCTATTGAGAAACTCTTTTGAGAAACCTGGATAAATAAACTAAGAATAAGGACTTTGAATGAATGAAAAAGAATTTATTGAGCTAAGTAGCATGGCACTTAGGAAGAAGGGGATTCAAGCTTTATAAATTCCCTTTTCAATAGCCAAAAAATCTAGCCACAGAAGAACAAGAGGAAATGAGCTTAAATTACATCAGGGAGGACATAATTTAGATTACTTTCCTCTTGAGATAGACAGGTCTTCCTAAGTTGAAGGAAACATGCCAAGGTGAATATATGGAGATAACAGAATACAAATGTTGATCTGTCCAAGGTGATTTAGGGGCTAGATAACCTTTCTAGGTCCTTGGGATTTCTTTTTGTTTCAGCTTTTATGATTTTATTCCTAGGTACTTGTAATAGCCAACTAATAGTCTTCCAATCTCCACTTCATTCTACAAATGCTTCCAGATTAACCTTCCTAATGGAGATTTCTGATCATGTTACTCTACCATACAAAAACCTTTTTGGGTAGTCTCTTCCTCACGGTCCATCAAACAAAATCCATATCTCCTGCCCTGACAGAGAAATTCAAAGATTCAAATAATCCCACTAATCGGTCAACAATCAAGGATTAATCACACCCATACTGTACCATGTGCCCATTAATGTGCTGGGCTCTGCAATTAGAACAGCAGGAGAAGTTATCTTCTTTGTCTATCAGGAGTTTGCAGAGATGTATACAGCACTTAGATCAGTAGCCTGGCACATAATAGCTGCCATAAAAATGCTTGCTCCCATTCCTCCATTTGAGAGCTAAGACTCCCATGCAATAAAAAAGGGAAACCCAGAGTTTTTGGTGCTGATTCCAGCCCTCCCTACCCAAAAAAAATCCCCACATTTGGGGAGAGGAATTGAGAATATATGGAATGTAACCAATTGAAATTTGTCTATGAATTTCTTGGTGTGTGTTTCTCTTTCAGGTCTCTCAAAGCACTACCCATGTATCTCTTCCATTCACCATTTTGTACCCCGATTTTGGGTATACATGTCTTTTATCCTCTTCTAGATTATAAGTTCCTTGAGGACAGCACCAGTTTTATTTATGTTTCTGTTCCCCACAGCCTTGACACAGTTCCTTGCTCATAGTTGATGCTAAATACATGTTTATTGACTTGGTTATTTGTTGTTGTTCAGTTGTTTTCAGGCTTGGCTGACTCTTTGTGACCCCATTTGGGGTTTTCATGGTAAAGATACTGGAGTGATTTGCCATTTCCTACTCCAGCTCATTTTTACAGAGGAGGAAACTGAGGCAAACAGGGTTAAGTGACTTGCCCAGGATCATCCAGCTAGTAAGTGTCTGAGGCCAGATTTGAACTCAGGAAGATGAGTCTTCCTGACTCCAGGACCAGTGCTCTATCCACTGCACCACCTAGCTACCCTTACTTGGAAACATTTGATAGGAATTGAGTCTGTTTTGATCTGTGTAGAGGTAGTATGGGTTAGTAGACAGTGTGCCACTTTTAGAGTGGATCCAATGGACCTGTGTTCAAGTCCCAGCTCTGCCTCTTGCTACTATGTGACCTTGGGGGAAAAAAAACCACAACCTCTCTGACTTCAGTTACACAGCTGAGAAATGGAGAAGTTGAAATAGATAGCTGCTAAGGGGCTTCAGGTTCTGAGTCCATGCTCATAAACCAAGTGAGCAGAGCTTGCCTTGTTTCCACATGGGGCTATTTTAGGTTGACATATATCATGGTTGATTGAAGAGCAGGCTGATAAATATTTGTCAGTTCTCAGCAGATTCTTGGATTTGCTCAGCTGAACTCCATGTTAACTCACAATGTAATTATGACAAGGACTGCCACAATAGAATGATTCACTGAAGGCTCTCCACATGGCAATCCTGCCACGTGTCTGCTCCAGAAGGGAAAAGCTCCTGTTGGGAAAGTACAGCTGTCACTGGGAATAGGCATACCTGGGTAGGAGAGGGGCCCTGTTCTCCCTCATCCTCTAGAAGAGGCCAGATAGCCAACTGGGGTTAATTAATTAATTTTCCAGCGTCCTTGTTTTTTTTTCCTCTCTCTTAGTAGATATTACCTGAAAAAAATATTTCAATCAATAGGTTAAATGTGCTCCTGCTGTCACTTGGGTCCAACATCTTAGCCTTAAATAAGAAACATTTCGTGATATTGACTGCATAAAGGCAGCATGTGAATCCTGGGTCTTCTGGTGTCTACATAATGGATTCAGTCAATGGTTAGAACACGGTAATTGTGAGAGTGAGACAGAGAGGCAATGAGAGGACTAGAAAGAGAAGGGGGAAAGATGGAGGGCTGAGAGTAATAGAGAGAGGCAGAGACAAAGAACGGGCTAGAGAGAGAGAAAAGGAGGGAGGAGGAGAGACAAAGTTAGAGAGACAAGCGACTGAGTAAGAGTGGGGGAAGAGAAAGACACTGTAAGAGAGAAATAAAGAGAGGAAGACAAAGAGACAAAAAGTGGGGGATATACACAGATAAATGGAGACAGACAGAAAGGAAGGGAGGGACAAAAAGAGATAGAGGGAGAAGATACAGTTACACAGAAACAGAGAGACACCATAGTAGCTGGTAATACGATTTTTCATTAATAGGCAATTTAGAAGAAATCAGGGTTACAGGGTTTGTTGAAACTCACTCACAATCAAAACTTAATTCTATAGTATTTTAGATATAAAGTACACTTACATATTTTCTTTCTCCATCTACCTAATCAGCATCTTACTTTGCAGAAATTCTAAGAAGCTCAGGCATTTGCCACTTTGATGTGTGATAGAATCTGACTGGACTTTCTCATTAGAGATAAAGGCTGTATATGTTATTTTATTGGTAAAAGCAAACTCCCTGGATAAAGAAACTTTTCAGGTGAGAGAGCTAAGGTTCAGAGAGCCCAAAAAATTCTTTGTATCTCCAGATCCTAGCACAATGACTGACCCATAGCAGGTCCTCGATTAATGCTTATTGACTGACAAAAGGTAGAACTTGAATTCAGGTCCAGGTCTTTCAAAGTCAAGTCCGTTGCTTTTCCCACTGCACCACATAACTTCTCTTATCTCTTCTAGGTGACATTCTCATTCCATTTAAATTTACCTGATAACATTAACATTCCAGGCAACATATTCCTTCCAAGTAAGAGGGGAGAGGCATGCCTTAACCCAAAGAAATGACCACAGTGGTGAGTATTTAGGGCACTTTGGACAAAGAGACATTTGGGGTCTTTGGGATCCCTTCATATCACAAGAAGGAAAGTTTGACTTCTGCCTAATCAGACCAAATGGACTTCAAAACTAACATTTTTATCTATGCTGCAGGTAGTGGTAACAATACATGTTTCAGGCTACACATGGGATCATATTCTTTTGCTGGAAAGAGAATACTTTGAGAACTGACAAATATTTATCAGTCTGCTCTTCAATCAACCATGATATATGTCAACCTAAAATAGCCCCATGTGGAAACAAGGCAAGCTCTGCTCACTTGGTTTATGAGCATGGACTCAGAACCTGAAGCCCCTTAGCAGCTATCTATTTCAACTTCTCCATTTCTCAGCTAGGTAACTGAAGTCAGAGAGGTTGTGGGTTTTTCCCCCAAGGTCACACAGTAGCAAGAGGCAGTACATCCTCCACTCAAATGCCAAAATGTTATCTCTAAAATGCATGGTTGACTATTTCATATTCCTAAATTTGTCCTGTATTGTACAATGCCTTGGGGCCACCAGTAGTATTGTAAAATACAGATGTAAAACTGAATATAAAACTCCTCAAGCATAGTTTGGAGGGTTTCTTTTTTCAGATTTAGATAATTTGATATGAAAACTTGGTCTGTGAAATTCAGTCTGACTAAACATCAGTGATGACCTTGGTCCACCAGGTTTCACTACATCTTTGGCAAGATGGTATATCATTGAGGAATGAGTTGCATCAACATGGAGAACATGAATGTCTCTGTGATCTTTTCTGTAGAATGAACTTCAAGGGAACTAACAGTTTTCCTGGTTTAGAATGAAAAGAGATGTGATGGATCCATTTCTTCCAATAACTGTACCTCTCAAAAAGAGCCTGGGGAAAGCCTTATTAATTCCTAGGTCACTAATTTAGCTTTTGTGATAAATGTATCCCTAGAATTTAGTACAATATTGTGCATACATTAAGTGCTTAATGAATACTTTCCTAATTGAATAAATTAAGTTGAGATAGAGTCTGTATTCAAACATAGTTTTGTATAAATAATGAAGGGTTATCCTAAGCAATGTGCTAATTACAAACAATCCTTATCTAATCATTAATGAGTTAATCAATCAATCAATCCACAAGCACATATTAAGCCTGTCCTATGTGCCCAACTTTAAAGTAGGCTGTAGATAGGAGGAAAAAAATTAAAGAGTCCCTGCCTTCAGGAGGCAAACAGTCCCTAGGAATTCTCATTGGTAATGTTCTGTTGGTCTTTCATTTGTCTATTTGGCTACTTGAAAAGTGATGATACTGAATTTGTTTAACTATATTCTGTGATTTGAACTAGTCATACCTCTTTACAAGGTGCTGAAGAATACTGCTTAAAATATGGGAGAAAGGCTAATCGATGGAATTTAAATTCTCATTGCTTGTATATATATTTGGATTGATTAGTTTATTACCACTGGAAAACCAACTGAGTTTAAATAACAAGTCAAGAATGAAATGAGAAGAACCAAGAGAATGTTGCATATAGTAACAAGAGAACAACTTTAAGAGAGTAAATCATTTTGCCTATTATAAGTATACAAATTAACTACTATGCATTTCTAGGAAAAGGACTAATAAATGGAAGTGTGTATAGAATTGTTTTATACATGTGTGTTTGTATGTATAACCATATATATATAATTATATATATATATACACACACACATACACACATATTTGTGTCATCTCTAGGGCAGGGAGCAGAAGGAAAAAAGGGAACAGGAGAGTTACATGATAACTTTATCATTTTTAAAAGGAATAGCAAGTTGTACATAACAGAGTTGCAGTTTCATGTAAAATCATATTTTTCCTATTTACTATTATGGAAATAGTTGTTTTATTTCTTAAGTTTAAATAAAATAAATACATTTTTTAAAAAATCGTAGGGGTGCATCTCGAAAGGGCTCAGGAAAAGCCAAAGTGTGACATTTGGTGAGGTGGAGAAAGTGGGTCTGGAAATAACATGAGTCAGGAAATTGGAATGAACCAAGGCCAGAAGATCAGGGAGATGGTAGGAACAAGGAAGGCGCTGCATTTTGGCTAAGTTATTCAGTGAGACACTGAATCCAAAAGGTTGAGAATATATGAGGGGATGAGGTCATGTAATCTGGAAAGCATTAGTGAAAGAGAAGTTGAGGAAACCACTGACTAGCCAGTAACTGTTGAGGCCCCATTGGGAATGAAGATCGGGATTCCAAGCAATGGTAAGAATGAAGTGTTAGCCAAGGATGTCCCATATTTGATCATTTTCCATCAGCCTATTTTACTTAGAATTTTAGTGAATGCCATTGGTTTCCTGTTTCCTATTAAAATCAACTTATTTCAGAAGAAATCAATACACTTTAAAATTGGGAATCATGGAACACACTCACCACTCAGAAACAAATCTCCCATTGAAGGCAGCCTGGCAGGCTGGCAGGCTGGCAGGAAAGGATCCATCACAGCATGCCGGGAGCCAAACCCAGGCCTGTGAGCCCACCATTGCAGGGCAGTCCCATCCAGTATTGGTTGCAGCTGACTTCAGGAAAGTGAATCACCAGCAGCTGTGGTGGTTTCCAGAAATATCAACCCATAAATGCCAAAGATAAATGTAAAAGGTCGGTGTAGAACTCTGTTGGAACTGGAGGGGACCAAGGTACAGTCTAGCATCTGCCCCCCCAAGAGTGGGAAGTGGCAGAAGCACAGCAGCCCTGCAGCCACCTCCACATGCTGCTTCAGAGCTCCTGGCCTACAGATGATGGGGGGTGGGAGGGCAGACAAATGACCATTCAGAGAGTAAAAGCTCTTGCTTTAACCTACTTGGATCTAGATTGCAGTCTTGGGTGGTGGTCCTGAGGTATATGACCAGGGAGCCAAAGCTGTTGGGGGCTGTAGATATGGCACCCTCCTAATAGTTCTGGGAGCTATGAAAACCCCAACAATTTCAGACAAGCTCTCCCCTCTGTAAGCAGAGTTCTACTGTGGCAAAGAGCTCAAAAATCAAGACTGGCAAAATGAGCAAGCAAATGAAGCAATGCAAGCACAGCCATTCAACTTTAGATTCTGTTTTGGGGGGGGGGGG
>CM053597.1:21655057-21677616 GCA_028646575.1 Pseudocheirus occidentalis | reverse complement strand
GATGCTGCAAGCACACACTTCAGTACAGGGACAGGGACAGGGTAGAGAACAGAACAAGGCGGGGGGGAGGGATAGGAAGAGAGATGATCACTGTCACAATATGTCCACTATGAAGATGTCCTGTATAATCACACATCCACAGCCTGTATTGAATTGATTGTCCTTCCAGTTGGGGTGGCTGACAAGGGAGGAATAGAAAGAATCTAGAATTTAAAATTCTGAAATACCTGCAACTAGGAATTAAGATATACAGGGGCTGGGATAGGGAGACCCTCCCTGCTCTTCCAGGAAATAAGAGAGCAGAGCATGGGAGGGGCTTTACAGTGGGATTGCTGTTTTAGGGTTGGGGCAGGGGCAAGATGGGGAGAAAATTTGTAATTAAAAAAATAATGAAAATGAATAATGTAAACAAGAAAACAAAGAGAAAATAAATTTAAAAAAGAAGAGCTGTTATTACATGGTGAGATCACACCCTCCCTTTGGGTGTCACCAAATGGAAATTCAAGCCAAGATACAGAAATTAGCAGTGTTCTCACTATAAAGCTCTGGTGTGTTGTTATAACACAGGTCTGTACATATACACACACACATATACATATACATACACATATATGTATATATACATATATACACAGCACACATATAATATAGAAATATAAAATATAACATTTCCAATATATGCATATATGCACATAAACACACATATGTATATATGTGTGTATACATATATGCCTACGATTGGATTAGTGAAGCAGACACTGTGTAGAGCTTAGAACTTGGTCAGACATTGAAAATGCCAAGTTCACCCAGCACACCATGGGTTATTGCCAGTCTTCTTGACTTTTATCTTGCCGCTAGACTTGGGTGATTCTGGAAGAGAGAATGAGGCCAACAATTTTGTGCAGCTCTGTCTCACATCCAATTCGCTCTTGAGTCAAGACGTCACTTGTGATGTCATTGGTTCTCTTAACAAATGAAGGATGAACAACATTAATGTGTGCTCGTTTTCTCCTTCATCAGAACAGAAGCTCTTTGAGAGCAAAAATGCTCCATTCTTTGTACTGGTGTCCCCATAACCTAGTGCAATGTCTAGTACCTAGAAGGCGCTTAATAAATGCAGATTGGTTGAATAATATAGATTGCATGAAGCTACTCTCCTTGAAGATGTCCAAGGTCAGTTAGAGATGAAAGTTCTCAGTGTGTGCATGTGTGTGTGCATGTGTGTGTGCATGTGTTATCAATAGGGTGAGTTAGAGATTTAAATTTCTGACAAGTACCCTTGTGGGGAAAAATATCTTTTTCTCTTATGCCTCTGATCCCACCAGGCCCCAGTTTTTGTATATTGGAATTAGAAGAAGCTTTAATGGAATAGAAAGAGCTCTGTGTCTGGAGTTAGAGGCCTGGGTTTGAATCCCACATCTGCTATGTACTTACCTGTAAGTAAAGTTCGTCTCTATGGAACCCAGTTTCCTCACATGTGAAATAGGAAGGTTGGACTTTAAGGGCCCTTTCAGCTTCAAATCTATGATCACATGATTTTATGATCCCTGTCAAACCTCTTGAATGAGTCTTGCAGTATTCTCTGGTACTGTAGTCCAATGGCATCGAACTAAAGTAGAAGCAGGGGCCTCTACACAATACATAAGGATCCATGTGGGTGCATATTGACTTAGAAAACCACATATTAATGTTATTTATGTTTTATTGGGCATCTAAGTGGCATAGTGGATAGAGAATCAGGAAGACTTGAATTCAAATTTGGCCTCAGTCACTTACTAGCTGTGTGACCTTGAGAAAGTCACTTAACCTGTTTCCCTCAGTTTTCTCATCTGTAAAATGAACTGGATGAAATAAATGCCAAACCACTCCAGTATCTTTACCAAGAAAACCCTAAATGGATCATGAAGAGTCAGACATAACTGAAAATGACTAAACCACAAGAATAATATATATATATTTTAAAAAAATTATTTTGTTGGGGCTACTAGTTGGCACAGTGAATACAGCACTGACCCTGGAGTCAGAAGGACCTGAGTTCAAATCTGGCCTCAGATATTTGACACTTACTAGCTGTATGACCTTGGGCAAGTCACTTAACCCCAATTGCCCTGCCTTCCCCCTATAAAACATATTTTGTTAAAGATTTTCCAATTAGTTTTTTTAAAAAAAATGTTTATTGACTTGTTTTTTTACTTTTAGTTTACAATATTCAGTTCCAGAATCACATGAGTTTCAGATTTTTCTCCCCTTCCTCCCCATCTCCCACCCCCACCATGGTGGCATACAATCATGTATAGGATCTGCAAACTCTTTCACATTGTACAATAGTCTGGTTGTATAGGTGTTATAGCCGATGGAGTGAACAATGAGAAAAGTGAAACAAAAACCAAACATCGAAAAGAGTGATAGCATACATCCAATTACTTTTTAATCTGCTTCCTGCCACACTCAGGAGTGTGGTCTGCCACAAGTGTCCCACCTGTGCTGTAGACAATGCAAGAATGAGATAGTAAATTAGAAGGAATCCTGGATTTGGAGTCAGAGGACCTTCCTGCTTGTATACTTGCTAAATGTATAACCTTGGCGAGTTACTTCATCCCTCTTGCCGCCCGTTTAATTCTCCCTTTAAAAAAGGGCTGAGTTCGTTGAACTCTGAAGTCCCTTCAAATTCTAAAATCATGTTTCTGGCAAATATTTATAGACTTGGGAAGCAAGTCATGACTTTTCCCTCTACTGCAATAAAGGATAGGCATTAGAAAATGCCAGGCCTTAGTTGACTGATCTCTAAAGAAAGGAAGTTAGAATTTCACAAAGTCAGAGTGAAAGCCTCCCTTGGAAATTTCCACAGGCTCTTGGACACCACTTGAGTGCCTGTTTATGGCAAGTGGATAGGACACTTCTTATGAAATACTCAGGCAGGAGCAAATAGCCAAAGTAATGATGACTGGTCCAACTGTCATATAATGCCTAAAACTAGGACAGAATATTGGAATTCTAATGGAAAATGTCTGCTGTGATCCCTTATCCACACCACTACTGGGAAAAAGTCGGGAGAGGAAAGAAAGACCAATAACATGGGTACCAGAATCTTCATGTGACCTTTAGGAAAGGTCATTGATATAGAGCTGGAGGGGGCCTTAGAATATATCTAATCCAGCTCATTTGTTTTACAGATGAGGAAACAGGTCTCAAAATGGGAAACAATTTACCTAAGGTCACACAGAAAGCAAACAAAGTCAAGGCTTGGATTCTTGTCTTATGACTTGATTAGATTGTAAACTCCTTGAGGGCAGGAACTGTTTTTTGCTTTTCTTTGTCTCCCCTGTGTTTAGGACACTACCTAGCAGATCACAAGTGCTTAAAAAATCATTGTGATTTGACTTATGGTTCCAAATCCAGAATCTCTCTCGCTTCACCATATTGAAAAGGACTTCCATACTGAGTCACTGCTCCTACTGAACTCAGGATGTCACCCTGTCTGCCATTCATAATACCCCAATTAGCAACCCCACTCCATTTTTGAGATGCTTTCAGTGGTCTAAGGAGCCATAAACTTAATGAGAGCTTTTAATTACCCCAATAAAATAGGCCCACAGTCTTTCATGCTGGTTTAATAACTGCCTTTTAGTGGCTCCAGAATCACTTACAGTATGCATTTTAAACCAATGACGCTTATTCCTTGGGATTATGGCTCCCACTCTGTTAATGCACATTTATCGTCCTTCGGCTGCAGTGTCCATGAACCAGGCTTTATTCATCAGTGACTCCTGAAAGGATTGACCCACGTGCAGCATGTTACATGAGAATGACTTAAAGAATGCCCACCAGTCACGTCCTCATATCCATGTGTTCCATTCTCTTAATTAGAAACTGGTTTTGGAAGTAGAATTTTTTTTTGGCATGTTCTGCTGTGATATTAAAATTAGGAGCAGCCAAAAGATAATTATAGTCATAGATGCAAAAACAAGGTGGCTTGGTCTTCGTGGTTTTCCCCTGCTTCTGCTGACAAGGGAATAGACTGTGTTCATTGGTTTCCAGACAGGCCCAACCAACTGACTTTATCTTAGTTTTCCCTTTGCCCACATAAACCATCCTTTCTCTACCCCACCTTCACATATCAACCTAGACCCTCTTAAGTTCTTAGGGAATCAGGAATCATTAGACTGGACAATCTAGCTTAAGTACGTATCCATCAATATTTTTCACCCTTTTTAAAAACTGTCATTTGGGAAAATCTAGGACTTTGTGGGTCACTGAGGAAGGTAAGCTGTTTGAGAGCAGGATTTCTTTCATTCTTTCTATTTATATATCTAGCACCCAGAGCAGTGCCTGGCACAGAGGAGGGATCAGCAATGCTCAAGGATTACTAAGATATATTGCCAAGAGATACACTGTGGTGATTGGCATGGATAGGAGTTGCCAGTGGATGCCATAGGGCTTCTTCTCAAAAGTAAAAAGGATGTGGCTTGCAATGAGTCAGTGTGGCTTAGTAGAAAGACTAGAGTAGGAGTAGCTGGGAGAAGGTAGATTCAGATCCCACCTCAGGCACTCAATAGCTGTGTGACCCTGGGCAAGTCCCTTATACTCTCTGACCTGTAATTTTCTCTTCTGCAAAATGAGGAACAATAATAGCACCTTTCTCGTGGTGTTATAGTGAGGATCAAATGAAAGAATGTTTGGAAAGGGCTTCTGGAAGCACCATGTCACTATGAGTTATTATTGTCAATTATTATAATAATTATATTGTGCGTTAATTATAGAATAATTATTATAGCATAATAGTAACAGTATATGACCGATTGCAGACGGTCCTGTAAATGCTTGTCTTTCAGGGATGTGATGTTTGCCATTTCATAGTGTGAAGGTGACTGACTTTGGGCTTCCAAAGCCTGTGCCTAAAAGACCAAGTCAGTTCTACTAAATGAGATCATATGTGTTAACTGCTTTTCTAAGCCATAAAGCACTATATATTAGTGTCATTCACATCACCATTATCATTATTGAGAGGCATCATGATATAATTGACATCATTGGAGGAAACTCCCCAAGCCATGAGATGGCTAATTTACATGAGCAGTCCCATGGGTCTCTACCCTTGGAAGTCATCAGGCACAGGTCAGATACCTTCTGATTGGGTGCACTTAGAAGGAGGCTTTTCATTCAGGTAAAGATTAAACAAAACAACTATTGAAGACCTAGCTAGACAAATATTTTGTGGTCCTATGAAATGTTGGTTTATGATGATAAAACTCACGACGATCAATAGCTCACACTGATCCCAGCAAACAGACTTGTTGAGATAAATCCAGTCACCTGATTTCCTTGCTCATAAATCTTCAGTGGCTCCCAATTTCCTCTAGTATAAAATATAAATGCAGGAACCTAGCTTTCAAAGCCTTCCACAATCCAGCCCTCCTCCCTTTCCAGTCTAATTTAACATTGCACCCTCATTCTTCATTCTTTTGCACACGCTCTGCCTTTGAGCTTTTTCCAAAAGCATTATTCCACCTCCAGTCTCCATACCTTTGTACATGCTGTTCCTCTAGCCTGACATTCCCTTCCTCATCACCTTTTTCCTCTTAGAGTTGTTTCTTCATTCATTGCTCAGCTCAGTTGCCACCTTCTCTATGAAACCTTCCCTACCTTTTCAGCAATCTTTTTTCTCTCCTCTCCCCAAACTACTTTTTGTATCATAATAGTAACTGGCATTTATAAAACCCCTGCTGTTTTCAAAGCACTTTACAAAAAAAAATCATCTCATGTCATCCTCAAAGCAAGGCTAGGTAAGGGAGGTATTATTATATGTTAAAGCTAACAGAATATACATATATAATAATAATTTATTATTGTTTCTTAAATGAGGATCTTAGAATTACAGCTTTAAAGCAGGAAGGAAGCTCAGAGGTCACCTAGTGCAACTACTACATTTTCAGATGAGCAAACAAACTCAAGAAGTTCAAGTGATTTGCCAGTCAAGGTACAGCTAGTGAGTCTCAGAGGTAAGGTTTGAACCTCTGTCTTTCTTGACCTAGTCTGTTGCTCGGACATTTCCCCCTAAGGTACTTTTCCATATAATCTATTCGTGTTTTATAGCTATCTATATATTTACATGTGGTCTGCCTCATTAGAACATAAGCTTCTTGAGGGAAGGGACTGCTTTTTGTTTGCTTGTTTTGCATTTCTTCATATCCTCAGCACATAGCATGAAGCCTGACACATAGTAGGTACTTAATAAACGCTTATTGACTGATCAATTTCTGCTATACCACACTGCGTTTCCCCATTTGTTTGGGTACACTTCTATTTCATGCTCCTGCCCACTGTAGAGGTAAGCTCCCTGAAGGGGTGGTTTCATTTTCATCTCTTTCCCTAGCACTTAGCACAGTGCCCAGGATGTAGTAGGAACCCAAAAAATTGCGTTTTCTTGTAAACTATAGGAAAGATGTTTCTACAAAGGCCAAAGCTGAAGATGTGGAATCTTTTCTCTCTTTATTTCTACTAAGCCTTGGGTCCTTGCCCAAATATGGAGGCAAGATGATTTACTGCACTGCCAGATGCATGTTTCTGTTCATTTTGCCAACCTCACTTGTCATCATCAGTTGGCACGATACTGAGGTTGGCAAAGCAATTAATTTTGGAAAACTGCTACAGGATAGGGGCAGTTTTAGTTCCATAAGGTGCAATTAATTATTTGAAATAGAGTATTGGCCTTGGAAGGAGAAGGCCATTCCCCTTCCCTGTACCTGGAGTTCTTATTAATTACAGAGGAATTTTTGCCTACCATGTCCTTAAAGAAAAACAAGCATCTTGGCTACCAAAAAAGTATCTCTTTTTCCAACACCATTTCCACATTTCTTGACTATACCTTCTCTTCCCCTTCCACGCTACCTCCATTCCAATTCAGGACCTCATTTATCTCCTATGTGGTCTTCCTCCACAAGATCATTCACTTCTTTCTCTATTCTATACTCCATACCATTGTTGTTGTTCAGTCATTGTCGGCTGTATTCTTTTCTTTGTGACCCCTTTTAAGGTTTTCTTGGCAAAGACATTGGAATGATTTGCCATTTCCTACTCTAGGTCATTTTACAGTTGAGGAAACTGAGGTAAACAGAGTGAAGTGACTTGCCCAAGGTCACGCTGCTAGCAAGTGTCTGAGGCCAGATTTCTGACTCCAGTCCAAGAACCCTATCCACTATGCCACCTGGCTTCCCTGATGTTGCTTACAGTAAGCACTTAATCAATGCTTGTTGAATTGAATACTGCTCCAGAAGGCTCTATCAGTGAGCAACATCTTTCAGCAGAGGAATGATAGGGTGGAAAAAGTGATAGGTTGTCAAAATCCCCTTAAAATTAGGCTATTGGTCTGTCCATGAGTCTTTTCTGTTTTGCATATGGCAAGGGTACTGCCATCCCTGAAGAGTTATATCTTTTACAGAGGTAGCATGGAACAGAATGCTGGACTTGTGATGGTATGTGTCTGGAAGAGGCAAGGGAAAACAACCTTCTTCAGTAGATGACTTAAGCAAAACCAATGATGAATTTCAAAAAAATAAGCACAAATAATTGATTTCTTTGGCACAGAGGAGGCAACTACATTCCAATTTTTGATTACTCCAATATCATGAACATATTTTTGGAAAACGACAAAATATATTTCAAAGGGAAGATATTAAAAGCTCTTTAGAAAATGGTACTGGGCAGAGTTGGCATATTGATGAAGGGATTCTACTAATGCTTGTGGGCCACTTGGCATATACAAATATTTTCAGTAACCACAACCTCCCCAGTTTCCTACTATAAACTACAACATCTCCAGGAATCTAGATCATAGATTTAGAGCTAACAGGTTCCTTAGAGGCAATTTGGTCCACTCCTCTCACTTTATAGATGAGGAAACTGAACCTGAGTTGCCCAAATAACTCAAGTATCAAGATTAGAACCCAAATTCTCTGAACCCAAATTCCACATTAGTTCCATTGTACTCTCTTTAGCCCCTTCCTATGATCCTGACATGGCTGATCTCTCCAAAGAGGAGTCTTTCTTTTTGCTCTTTGGATTAGCTTAGATAAGATAAAATTTTTATTAAACTCTTACTACATACCAGGAACTGTGCTAAGCATTGGGAATATAAATACAAGCAAAAAGAAAGACAAGTCTTGCTCTCATGGAGTGTCCATTCTAGTGGGAAGAGACAATATGTAAGAGAACTGAAGAATGCACAGGACTGCAAGTCTAGGAAAGTCTAGAGACTAGAGAGTCAGAAACTGAGTTGGATTAAAAATTGGCATGATTGGCATGGGCACATTCTCAAACCTCGCAGAAGTTCTGTGGAGGAACTCACCAATCAGAAGTGGAGATTACAGAGGTCCAGGGCAGAAGTAGAAGAGTCCAGAGCAGGGGTGGGGAACCTGCAGACATGAGATCACATGTGACCCTCTAGGTCCTCAAGTTTGGTCCTTTGATTGAATCCAGATTAGGCCATATGTGGCCTCATGGCCAAAAGATCCCCACCTCTGGTTCAGAGAATCAGGACCTTGGACTTTCGGCAACTTCCGACTTCTTCTTTCTTAAAAAATTTGAAGAGTTTCCTAAATGAGAAAAGGGGAAAAAATAACAATGTACATTCAAGGCATGGGATGTGAGACAAACTTTCCCTAAGTTTACCCCTAAAATTGCAACAACAATTTCCCTTCCCTTTTATTAATGAAAAACAATTGGGTCTTTGATTCTGAATCCTAAATGGCTAAGTCCTTTCAGGTGCCAGTTTTTAAGGAAAGAATAAATTGATTCAGTTTTGTGACCTCCCTAAAGTCTAGCTACTTGGACCCCTGAGGAAGAACTAGGAACATTTTCTGGAAGTTGCTAAGAAGCAGATTTAGGCTTTAAAATAAAGAAAAATTTCTGTAAAATGAGAGTTGCCTCAAATTTTAATGAACAGCTTTGGGAAGTAGTGAGTTCTCAGTCACTGGAGCTTTTGCAGCTAAGTCTGAGCAACCACTTTTCAGATATGTTGTTGAGTTCATTTTTGTGTAGGTTTGGGTCTGACTAGATGGCCTCTGAGATCTCTTATGACTCAGAATTTCTGTGAATCTAAGCATCAGTGTTTGTCATATTTGTGTTGAAATCAGCATCGGGTCTTCTGTAAAGAACTCTTTTCTGTTGGTTGGCTTCCTCCAATACCCAGCACACCATGGTTGATCAAGCAGAGAACACAGATTTGAAATGGAGATAAAGGAAAAGGTCTCACGCTTCAACACATCCTTAGGTCTCTATTCAGCGTGTACTAACCTTGATGGAAAACTTGACAGGCTGGCAGTTTACCGACACTTAACTGGATGAGGAGAACTCAAAGTCCTTTGGCAGTGAAAATGACAGTCTGCATTAGTGGGCTGCCACTCATGGAAACTTCCTTCATATATGTCTGTATTCTTTCTTGTAAACACTTTCTTTCTTGAAAAAGGCTTTATATTGTTAATGGATCTTTTAAGGTTGGTTGTAAAACCAGGTCCAGGGATTCCTAAGGACTGAGACTCACTCTGGAATTTTGACCTCTAAAGGACATTTTCTCTTCATTTTGTTCATTGTTATTGGAAGAGTCAAAGAAGGTTTACAAGATAAAAGTTTTGTGTATCTCATCCCTCTAAATATACAACATAGTTATTAGATATGAGACAAACTTTACTTCATTCTCAGAAAATGCAAAAGATGCTAAGGACTCATATGAGTTGATAAAAAAAATACAGCAGAATAAAGTATTCAAATAGTTCATTGGTTCTCCACACCCTCAAAGGGAATTGAACTGGGGGGAGTGCTGTTGGGGGCAACCCATGTCATTATGAGGAGTTTCTCTTTTGTACGGAATCCTATAAGTCTCCCCCAGCTAAGTGGAGCATAGATTTGGGTGGGGAGATAGTTGAGGCTGAGAGGCAGGGAGACCAGACTTTTGCTATCAATAAATGATGAGGGCCTGAAGTTGGGTTGTGGCTATACGAGGGTATATCTACAAGAGATATTGTGAAGGTGAAAATAACAATATTTGGTAATGGATGTGTTATTTGGGGTGATTTAGAGTGAGCCTTTAGGACTGGGAAGATAGCAATATCCTAAACAGTAATGGGGAAGTCAGAGAAGGTTTAAGACGAAAAGATGAACTCTGTTTTGGGCATGTTGAACTTGAGATGCCTGTGGGGCATCCAATTTGGAGCATCTGAACAGCTATTGGTGATGGAGAACTGGAGTTTATAAGAGAGACTAGGGCTGGATATATGGATCTGTAAATTGTCTTCCAGAGATGATAACTGAATACATGTAACCTACTGAGGTCATCCAGTGAGGTACTATAAAGGAAGAAGAGAAGGCCCTGCACAAAGTCTCAAGGAACATTCCCAGTTAAGCATGTGTTATGAATGAAGAATCAAAAACAGAGACTGAAAAAGAGTGGTCAGAGGGATAAGAGGGAAACCTGGGGGAATAGTATCATAAAAACATAGAAAAGAGAATTCATACAAATAGAAGTGATCAGTAAGGTCAGATGCTGCAGGAAGGTCAAGAAGAATCAGGATTGAGAAAAGTCCATTAGATCTGACAGTTAAGAAATTATTAGTAAATTTGGAAAGGGGCATTTCAGTTGAATGATAGTGTCAGAAACCAGACTACAGAAGGTATAGAAAAGAGTGTTAAGAGAGGAAATGAAGGCATCTAGTGTAGATAGTTTTTGTGAAGAATTTAGCCACAAAGGGGAGAAGAGACATAGGATGATAATTAACAAGTGTTGTATCAGATGAATATTTTTCAGGCTGGGGAAAGGCTTAGTTTTGTTTCTAGGCAGAAAGAAAAGAGCCAGCAGATAGGGAGAGATTGAAGGTTAGCAGGTGGGGATGATAATGGGGACAATCTGCTGGAGAAGTTGGGATTTTTCTTTGTGCTATTCATGTTATCTTCTTCCTTCTGCAGGAAACAGGTTGAATTAAGAAACCTGTCTCTAGAAGGTCCAGTGGCTAAACTCTCAAACTCAGAAATTTGTGACCTTGGAAGACACCTACAGATACTTCTCAAAGAAGATGCTGCCCAGGTCAATGTCCCTTCTCTGCCAATAATCCTAAATTATTGATTGTGTAATCTTGAGTGTCTAGAGAACTTGAAATCCCTCCACCCCATGCAGCAGTTAGGGATTCAGAAAAAGAGTTCTTGATGTCTCCTCATCAGTCATGTATAAGCACATGTTTCCTGCTGTCATGTATTCTGATAGAAGTTGCCATTTCTGCTCCTGATGGTAGCAGCAGAAGCAATAGGAATGGGATAGGGGGATAAATATGTCTTTTTTGCTTATCTTCCTCAACTTTGGGGAAAAAAACTCAAAGGAAGAAGAGAAGAATGAGTCAGCAAGAATTAAGAGCCCCCCCCCCCCAAATGCAGCTAGTTTCCTTTATAGGTCATAAGGGGGAATGGTTGATGCTTTAGTGAGAAATGCTGCAGTTTGATTAGGGACTTCCCTGATCAATTCCTTTTAAACTAGCATTCCATATATTTTACTCATTCCTTCTTTGAACATTTTTGTCATTACGATAAAATGGAAAGAGCAATGACTTGAAGGAGGGAACTGGATTTGAATCATATCTTTGACACTATAGATGAGTCCCTTAATCTTTCTGCATCTCAGATTCTTCCCTTAAAAAATGGGACTAATGATACCTAGCTCATTGTTGAAAGAATCAAATGAGAAAATGTCTGTAAATCATTATGTGAATGTCAGCAGTTATAATGAACACTTCTTGTTTTTCAAGCTCTGTGGTGGGTTCTGGGGTAGTTACATAGTATATGACAGAAAAGGTTTCTGACCTCATTGGGCTTATTGTAATGTGGGGAGATGTAACAGAGATAGATCAAACTCAGTTATAATAATGGCCTTCCTATTTTGAGGTCCCTCATGTCTTCTTACTCCCTCATGCACTACTCCCTCTTCTCTCCATTGACCTTGGCCTCTCTTGTTCCTCCCATTGGATATCCTCTTCCCTATCTCCATGTATTTTCACTGCTTGTCTAACCCTATGCCTAGAATGTTCTCTATCCTCATCTCTCCCTCCTTGGTCTCCTGGTTTCCTTCATCTACTAGCTAAATTCTCACCTTCTGCAAAAAATCCTTTCCCAACCCCCCTCAATCTTATTGCTTTTCCTCTGAGATGATCTCCAGATCAGTCTGCTTATATTTGATCATAATTATTTGAATGTTGCCTGCACACTAGACTGTGAATTTCTTGAGGGAAAGGACTGTTTTTTCCTCTTTTTTTGTATCCTCAGCACTTCTCACAGTGCCTGGCACATAGTAGGCTCTCATTAAATGCTTAACTTCTCTTGTCTTCCTTCTCTCTGCAGCCTGCCTTTCATGTCTAGAATGCATATCCTCCTTTCCTCCATCTTTTGTAATACTCTCAACTCAAGTCCCATCTACCACCAGAGACCTTTACTGATTGCCATTTTCCAATTTTTCATGTTCTCTCCCTTGAAATTATTTTGCATTGATTTTACATTTGATTTTTTTTCATATTTCCCCCTTGTGCTCAATAGAATAGGAGCCCTTATGTGGGCAGGGTCTCCTACTTGTTTTTGACTTCATTAAGTTCAGGACCCAACTCAGGGCTTGTCTCATAACAGCAACTTAATAAATGTTTGTTAAATTGAATATTTATTATCCAGAGAATTTGGAACAGCCATGGTCCAACTAACTCATGTAGCTGGTTTTCCTATAGATGGCCATTAATTCTAAATGTGAACAAAATGTAAATAAGGAAAAAATAAAACTATTATACTGTCCCTCCTAAGGATGGTGCTAATTGCAGCAGGAAGTTATAAAACAGTGTTCTAGAAAGTCTTCTCTCATGATGCTTCTCAGCCTTCTCATAGTGTTCTCTAAGGCTGGCATTTGTGGTGGTCCATTCCTTGAATCTGTCATCCCCTGGCCAGGGGGTTGTGATATTTACAGACTTTAAGGATGTAGGATCTTTGCACACTATCTTACAGAGAGATTGAGTTCCCTTCCTAGACAGAAGGCCTTCTTCCCAAATCAGACAATTACTCTACCCCAGGCTGCCTGACTGAAAGCCTACTTTTTTCAGCCAGATTTTTCATCCTGCCAGGCAATATCCTCTTGGTCTTCAGTGCTTTATCACCATCTCAGAATCCTAGACTTTCAGAGTTGGGAGGGGGTGGAGAAGGTAGACTCAGACTATCTTAATACTAATTAGAATATCCTCTTCAGCTTAACAGGCCAGTGACCATCCAGTCTTCCCTTATTGAAGTCCATAAGGGGAAGCCTACTATCTCCTGAAACAGCCCATTCCACTCATAAACAGCTCCCATTGTCAGGGAAGTATTCCTGTCATCAAGTCCTTGTGTTACCCCTACATCTCGGTCTATTGAGATCAAGGCTATTGTATTTCTATCATAGACTACCATGTGGGGTGGCCATTAGGTAGCTAGCTACCTACTGTTTTTTTCTGACCTGAATCACTCATTTTTCCAGGCTAGGACCCCTTGTTCTTTATTGCATAATCTGTACAAGTAGCTATCTATCTATAATCTTCAGGCTCAACATCCCGGATTATGCCCATGAATCTTGCCACTCCTCCTCTTTCTTCATCATGATCATCATCATCATCACAGGAAGAGATGGCATCACATATATTAACAAAGGCATTTCCTCAAAGTTAAGAATTTGGGGATGTGTTGTGCCCTTTGAAGAATTCACCACCAGGATTCAGTGATTTCAGGCCACAAAGATCTTTGGGTAAATAATCACATTAGAGGAGCTCTCTCTTCTGAGGACACAGTAAAGAGCAGTGATCCACACATGCTGTATTGATTAACTTGATGTTGGAGAGGTACAAATATTTGAAAAGTATTGACATAAGAAAGGAAACAATAATTTGGAAAAAATCATATGGTGGCTACAGAGAGGGGGGAAAGTATTTTTTTTCTCCCCGTGACAATATCTCTCCCAGTCTTGAGATGGTTGGACTGACTGGCACTGCTACCGCCATTGCTTGGGACAAAGTGAAGTTGAGCTAAAAATGTTTTCTCTGAGCCATTGGTGCTCCTTGATTTGCTTCTTTAACTGGGAACCAGAAGCTAACCCTGGAATATACCACTAATGCCTTTATCATCTTGCTACTTTGGAAGCCTAGACTTGTTTCTCTCAGTTGATAAAGATAACAATTACATATTATAATAATACATATGAAGTCACATTCATAGTATGCTGTCAGGTTTGAAAAGCACTTCACTTACATGATTCATGTATCAATTCATGCAGCAATATTGTAACTCCTACTTTATTTGAAACTGAAGTCAAAGAGATTAAATGGCCTGTCCTGATCAAACAAATACTGAATACCTAGTTTGTGGCATGGATCCCTTTAGCAGTGTGGTGAAATCTATAGACTCCTCCTTGGAATGTTTTTCAACGCATTATACATATGTACATACATATATATATACATATGTGTATGTATATATATGTATATGTGTGTATATACACACACATATATATACACATGCACACACACACACACACACACACACACACACACACATATATATATATATATATATATACATATATACACACACAAGGAGGCCAATTTTGGAATTATTAAAAGACTTTTCTAAGCCCCCAAGTTAAGGATCCTTGGCCAAAAGTAAGACTGAAATCCGAGTATTCTTGATTGTGAGACCAACACTATCTACTCCACCATGCTACCTGTAGTAGGTAAGGGTACCAGAATTAGGATCCCAGGTTATTTGATTCTTCTGTTCTTTCCCTAATATCCCGGTGCCTCTTTAAAAAGGATCTGAACAATACTTTAGAGCATTTCAAAATTACAAGTTAACCAAAATACCATAAATATTATTTATTAAGAGACTGTGGGCACTTCTGTATTGAATGCTGGTTGGTGTGACTCAATAGCTAGGTCCCCATGTCAAATGGCAGTCGCAGGAGGAAAATCTGTCCTCAAGATTGTGTGCAAGGACTATATTTAGCCTGCAGTGAAATCAGTTTGTGTCTACCTTGATTATGTTTTGTACAGAATATTTTGTGTATGTGTGCATGCTGTTTTCTCCCAGCAGAATGCACTGCTCCTTGAGGAGAGAGAATTTTTTATTTATCTTCAGCACCTACCACATATTTTTTCACCTAATCAATACTTCTTAAATGAATATATGACTGACTCAAGAAGGTAGAACTAGGAACTTTAGGTGGAAGTTACTGAGTGACAAATACCTTTGTGATGTAAGAAAGATTTTCTAATAATTTAAGCCATCCAAATGTGCAATAAATGCCTTGGAAGGTAATGAGTTCCTTTCCTCTGGAAAGAACCATAGGCTAAATGATCACTCATTAGTGGCAAGATCCCTTCTCAGGTTGGACTAGAAAGCCCCTGAGGTCTTTTCCACCTCTGAAATTCAGTGATTCTATATTCATGTCCGAAGAATCTTCCAAAGCGTCACATGAGATACTCTTTCATAAGGCTCCTTCTAACCCAAACATCCTGTTAACTGAGTTCTCTAAGCCTTCCTATGAAATGTGCCAACTGGGAGCCCTTACAGGCAAAATAAGAAAAGGAAAACTTGGAAGAGAGTGGCAAGAGACTCTTTGAAAGAGCCCCAGAGTCTGATGGGCTGCTGAGTCTTTGAAGAGCTGTCCTTTACTATCGTTTTGCAAAGGTTTTGACTCTGGGGATGGCTATTGACAAGGAGACAAATGAGCTGGAGAACAAGAAGGGCTCAATGGGCTCTCAGTTTTCTGATTTTCATCACATGGCAAAAGAAGCAGAGTATTTCTAGTGGATTTCTTGCTTGGTCTCTTTGCATGATATATAGTCTCTGAAAGATGCCAGTTGTTTTAGTAAGTGAATAGGCAAAAGCCATAATTTCACATTTATATCCTTGGAGATATTCTATTTAGAAAGCTCCTTCTGGAGCCTGGATGAGGCCTCTTTCTCGAGTAGACCGCAACACAATAGTGACAACTGTTTCATGTGGTGGGAAGCTTGCCGTCTTCATGGCCTGCCAAATCGTGACAATATGGAGGGTGACATTGCACTGCACACACAATAATGTATACAAACATGGTGATATATAAGAGCAAGAGATATTTTAAATTCCTTCTGCAAGACATCAAAAAAAATTTCACATGATTGTTCAATGATATAATTTACCTTGGAACGGAGTTGGATCATCGTACTATCAATTTTTTTTTCCAATTTGGCTCCAGAGATTGCCTTTTAGATTTTTTTTAAAAAATAAAGTAAGGATAATTGTACATTTTAATCATATTTTAAAAGCTCAGTATTCCTACATGCCATCTTATTTTACATATGTACTCCAAATTTAGAAATTTTTGAATCAAGAATTTATCATGCCTTCTCTTAGAAGTGGCTGAATTTTAAGGAACCCTTTCTTTTCCTTGTCGGAAAAAAAGATAAGCATATGAAGACCCAGGATAATTATCCAATGTCATTTGTCTATTACCATTGTAAAGGTCTGTCAACAAAGAAAGGATGGAAGAGTGAATGAGTACATACTTTGTGCTACCTATTTCTGCTACCTTATCCTGCTGTCTTACTCAATAGACTCAACTTTCTGTATTTCTTTAGCATCTAGAAGTCTTTTACTGTTGCAGAGGAAAGGTACCTTAGGCTATAAAGGTCAATATTTAGGGTCACTATCACATAACTACCAGATCAACAACTGGTCTTAAATGAACTGACTCAAGTAACTATACATTTTAGTTCCTCAAATTTAATATAGCTGCACCATCTAGGGTAAGCTGCACACAATTAGATCAAAGCAATTAGCATTAAAAGTGTACCTATGGGAGAGGGCCAGCAGTGGGCTAGTGGGTCAGGGAGGAACTGAACTCATCTCAATATGGTTGCTCACATACCATTTTGTGACTTCCAATTTGGACAAATTATTTTCGGTGTTTAAACCTTGTTTCTATGTTGCTAGAGGACTGCAAGTTGCTTAGTCAGTGTCTTACAATTTTTTTGAGACAGGCTTTTATTTATTTTAAACATTTCTTTATTTAAATCAGGTTCCAAATTCTCTCCCTCCCTCTCTCTTTTCCCTTACCCACTGAGAAGACAAGCAATATGATATCAACTATATATATGTGAAGTCATTCAACCCTAATTTCCATATCGGCCATGTTAAAAAAAGGAAGTATAAAAAGCATACTTCAGTCTGTACTCAAAGTTCATCAGTTCTCTTTCTGGAGATGGATAGTGTTCTTCATCCTGGATCCTTTGGAATTGTCTTGGATCATTTATTTGGTCAGAGCAGCCAAGTCTTTTATAGTTGTTTATCTTTACAATGTTGCTATTATTGTGTACAGCATTCTCTCATTCTGTTCACTTCACTTTGCATCAGTTCATATAAGTCTTCTTTACTCATCATTTCTTATAGGGCAATAATATCCCACCACAGTCATATGCCACAACTTATTCAGCCGTTTCTCAAATGATGGGCATCCCCTCAAGTTCTAATTTTTTTCTATCACAAAAAGAGTTGCTATAAATATCATTGTACATATATGTCCTTTCCGCTTTTTTTTGATCTCTTTTGGATACAGGCCTGGTAGTGGTATTTCTAGGTCAAAGAATATCAGTACTTTAGAAATTTTGATTCCTAGGACAAAACACAAGGTGCTTCCAATTAGACTGTAAACTTGAGGGAAGGAACTGTTTTTTGTCTCCATTTGTGTGCTCACCATTTAGTACAGTACCTTAACAGACACATAGTAGGTACTTAATAAATATGGATTATTTGAAATGCTGAATCCAAGTTATGGATGTACTGTGTGTTGTCTTCCTTTTTGTCTACTTTCTGAATCTCTTAAAAAAATCAGAATAGCAACTTGGGTTTCTACAGAAGTTGAAGATTTGCAGGATACTTTCCCAACAACATCCCTGTGAGCTATGCAGTGTGAGCAGAATTATTCTAATTTTGCATGTGAAGAAATTGAGGCTAATCTTGGAGATGTTCTGTGGTCACACAGCTATTGTCTCTAAGGTGTGATTTGAATCCAGATCTAGTTCCAAATCTAGCACTCTATCTACTATGACATGACTGTAGCTTGCTAAAGAGCATAAAAATGAGAAGTAGGCATGGGAATATGTGCAAAGGTATGGCGTGCACACACACGCACACACACACAAACACACCTCTAATATTATTTTGTTGTACCTCCCCCACCCCCAGACAGAGGAAACTTTCATGGTTGACACACAATCTGGGCTTTTCTGTGACTTCTTTGAAGAACTTTTTGCAAACAACCAGACTTCAAAAAGACAGACTTGATGGAGATCTGTGGGGCATGATTTATCGGAAGAGTTAGAAAGGGCTCCCATAAAACACACACACACACACACACACACACACACACACACAAACTCTTCTGATACCTGAATTTACACCATTAGTGCTTTATTCTTTTGGGTTCATCATTTTTTCCTTTCTGTAGTCCTCTTTAAAAACAGAACCATTGAAGGGGTAATGCAGTGGGAAATAATTTTTGTAGATTGAATTCCTTGGAACAGCACTTAAAGCTTAAGATGATGGTGGGATGGCAAGATTATGTTGGAAGCAAAAAAAGAAAGAGGAAGGGTTGAAAGCCATGTTTGGGAGTTGAAGGGAATTCAAGAGGAATGTTGCCTGTTTCATAATTTTGCCTCCAGCCAACTCTGCTTCTGTATTTTAGCTACTTAGATATCTGAAGTTTGGATTCCATCTGTAGTTTTGTCATACTGTCATTCTTGCCTTGGATGCCTTAAATCTGGCAAGCTGTTTAAGAAAGTGGTGAGTATGATGAATCAAAATAACTTCAGTTTTGTTTTGTTTTGTTTAATTTTGCTTGTTTTTCCTTTGATGAATCTATCTTTGGTTCAAAAAGGGTCAGAGTGGAGAATAATATGGCATTATAGTTTTACTACCATTTCTGAGGTTGTGGAGCATGGGTATAATTTTGGTTCTAGGTTCATAAAAGTTTTCCAGCTGCCCTATAAATTATATCATTATCTTAAGTGCTGGTCCTGCTAATCCCTTCTATTAGTTCAGAGCCCCCACTGAAGAGGAAGCAATGAATGAATAAACATTTATTAAACACTCACTTTGTACCAAGCACTGTGCTAAGCTATTTAGGAAGCCATTGCTACCTTTAATGGAATAAGAAAGGTTTACAAAATGGCCCCAGGGAGTGTTTTTTTAAACAGTCTTGACAGTGATTATTTAAACCACCAACCAAACTGACCTTGAATGAGAAGGGAGGAAAAGCAACTAGGTTTGAACAATTTGGAATTTTAAGTACAATAATGGCTTTCCTCCACTGAGCCTGCCTGATTGTTTGATTGACACAGGTTTGGAAATGTATGACCTTGGAGGGAAAATGAGCCACTCTTATGTAAAAGTGACCCTATGTGTGAAGGAAACAAAGGACACTCCAGAATTCTGACCATAACGTAATGACTGTTTCAGGCGCTCTTCCATTTAGAGTCCTAGTAAAATGTGGATTGCCAAATGATTGCATTGGTAGTTCCTTTTCTACTATGAATCCAGCAGACTATAAATTCCTTTTGGAATTTATACCCTCATGGAACACCAAGGAGGAAGGGGAAAGTGCTTCCTGATATCAGAACACCTAAGCTCAATTCTGTTGTTTGTCCATTTCTTTGTAAATTGTGACTAGTGATTCCTGGAAATCTTTGAAATAGATTCAGTTTACTTAGCCAGATATAATATACTGTATTTTTTCTTTCCTTACTTCCCCCCCAATATTGGTAATATGCATGAAATGAGGACTTTCATATACAACTCTGTGTTATAATCAATGTTTTCTTAGAGAACCCAATGTAGAATCATAGAACTTGGAAAGTGTGAGTCACCTTAGAAATCATCGAATCTCAGCCCTTTACTCGTTGTCTTAGCTCCTGTCTTGTAATGTCTGTCAAATGAAAGGGTTAGTTGATATTCTGTCTTCACCTATATAATCTAGGGGTCTGTGAAAGATTTCATGAGTTCTGTGAACTTGGGTAGGACAAAAGAAATCTTTATTTTCATTAACATTTGGCCTCCTTTATTATCCTATGTATTTTATCTTATGCATTTAAAAAACATTATTCTGGGGGCACCTAGGCAGCACAGTGAATAGAGCACTGGCCCTGGAGTCAGGAGGACCTGAGTTCAAATCCAACCTCAGACACTTGACACACTAGTGGTGTGACGTTGGTCAAGTCACTTAATTCCAATTGCCTTTCCTTCCCCCCTCCAAAAAAAACAAAACAAAACATTATTCTGAGCAGTCCAGAGCCTTCACCAGACTGCCCAAGGGGTCCATGACTCAACAAAGGTTAAGAACTCCTGAACTCAAGTTCATTTTAGCTCTGAAAGGGTATATGTACACCAAGGAGAGGAATGAACATACATGGAAGTCCTGATAGTGATCATAGGAATACAGATTTTAAGAATTGGATGGGACCTCTGTGGCTACATATCATAGACCACGTTGGGCTGAGATCTCAAAAACAAATTGCAAATAAGGTGATCTTTGCTTCTATCCAAAGATTGGGATTTGAAAAAGGACAAAAGCAAGAAAAGAAAATAAGAAAGAGAATATCCCTGACAATGGAGAAAGGAAACATGCAAGGAAATTGGTTCATTCAAGTCAGGTCAACAAGCCCTTGTTAAGCCTTTACCATGTGCCAGGCCATTCTAATGGAGAGACAGCATACAAACCACTGTGTACGTACACAATATATACCTTGGAGGTAATCTCACAGGAGGCAGGAAGCACAAGCATTGAGGCGTGTGAGGAAAGGCATTTGACAAAAAGTAAAATTTTAGCTAATATTTGAAGGATGCCAGAGGAGTCAGTAGGTGGGGATGAGAAAGGAGAGTATTCCAAGGCAAGAGGGATAGCTGGTAAAAGACACAGAATTTGGAGATGGATGGTCCTGTGGGAAAAATTAGCAAGTAAACCATTCTCATCCAATGGTAGAGAATATACATGGAAAGCAATGTGCAAGAGGACTGAAAAGATAGCTTTCTACCAGGAGGTCAGGATATAAAGGGCATTAAAAATAAACACCATGTTATATTTGATCCAGAAAGTAATAGTTTATTGATTAGGAGGATGACATAGTCAACCATGCATTTTAGAGAGAGCATTTTGGCATTTGAGTGCAGGATGTACTAGAGCACACAGAGACCTGACAAACAGGAATCAGTCAACAAACTCTTACAATAATTCAGAATGGGGTGGCATAGAAACAGCAAAATCCCACAGCTCCCACACCGCCACCCTAAACACCCATAAAATATGAGCCCAGACAAAGTCTAGGACTCTCAGACTCACAAAAATACAGAAAACACATCTCTCACTGAAGGCAGCTCGGCAGCAAGGGCTCATTGCAGCAGCCGGGAGCGGAAGCTGGCCCAGCCTGAAGCCGAGACCGCGGCCAGGCCTGGGGTGGTGGGAAGGAGCTGGGCTGAGCTGAGCTGAGCTGAGCCGTGCTGCAGCCATTCTTCAGAGGAGAGGATCTACAGCCTCCAGCACCTCCACATCTGCCAAGGCGTGAGGAATGGGGACGGGAGAGGGGCAGCTCGCGCCGCAGAGACCGGTCCAGCCCAAAACCACAGCCACGGCCAGGCCAGGCCCCAGGGTGGCCAGGAGGAGCCTAGCCTCACAAGCCGCAGCTTGAATCTACTTCAGAGAAGATCTAAAGCACCTGAGGGAATCTTCACATCCATCAAACCAGGATTAGATGGTCAGTGAAAGTGAAAGTGAAACTTTGAAAATTAATTTGGGGGAGGAAAAGCAGTTCGGCCAATCTGCCCCCAGGGCAAGGAAGCAGTGGGGGAGGGGAACTGCTGGAACCGGTGGCCCCAACTGGGCTGCTTCAGAGCCCCCGACCTGCAGACTCCATGGGGGGAGTGAAGAGAATTCAAATGTATATATGTATGTATACTTACACATACGTCCATATAGGAGGCTATATATGCGTATGAATACATATCTGAGCATGAGTGTATAGGTGTATATAGAGGGTATAGGATGAATTGAATACAAAGAGATGATACTTTAAAGGTGAAGTTCTGAGGTGAGAGAGGACTAGAGTGGGAGGGGACAGGGAGAGACAAAATGGGGTTGATTATCACATGTAGATGAGGTAAGGGATAACTGTTACAACCTTACTTTCAATTACTCTCATTAAATTTGGCTTAGGGAAGAAATGGCATAAACTGTAAACTGGGTATCATGCCACACAGGAGAGTAGGGGGCATGGGGATGAGAAGGGGGATGGCAGAGGGGAGGGGAGGGTCTGGGGGAGGGATTCTGAAAGCACACATTTCAGTAAAGGGACAGGGACAGGGTAGAGAACAGAACAAGAGGGGGGGAGGGATAGGAAGGAGAGACAGATGATCACTGTCACAATATGTCCACTATGAAGATGTCCTGTATAATCACACATCCACAGCCTGTATTGAATTGATTGTCCTTCCAG
>CM053597.1:21619074-21654557 GCA_028646575.1 Pseudocheirus occidentalis | reverse complement strand
TTGGTGTGGGCGTTCTGAGTTCTGGGCTCTCTTCCTCCCATTCCATGCTTTGACCCTTTTTGTCCACAAAAAAGTATTCTAGAGTTTTATTGCTGTTTTTATTTTGCTTCCTTTTCCTCATGTTGGCCAGTCAGTCAATTGGTTGGTTTTTTAGCTCTGTGAAACTTTGCTTCCAAGGAGGGAAGCTCTGTTCCAAATCGCTGGGGTTTTCCCAACTGCCGGAGCTATTAGGGGGGTGTTGCAAGTTCCCCCAGCTTTGGCTTGCTGAAAGTGCACCCCAGGACCACCACCCAAGACCACGATCCGGATTCAGGCTGCTCAACGCAAGAGCACTTGGCCCTGATCAATCGATTCAGCCCCCCTGGGGAGTCCGCATGCCAGGGGCTCTGAAGCAGCTTGATGGTGGCCGCCACCGGTTCCAGCAGTTTCCTTCCCCCATTGCTTCCTTGCCCTGGGGGCAGATTGGCCGAACTGCTTTAGATCCCCAAATTAATTTTCAAAGTTTCACTTTCACTAACCAATGGGATTTGAAGCTCCCCTCAGGCAGGTGCTTTAGATTTTCTTTGAAGTAGACTCAAGCTGCGGCTTGGGAGGCTCCACTCCTCCTGGCTGCCCCGGCCGGCTCCGGTTTTGGGCTGGGCGATCTCTGTTCTGGTGTGAGCTGCCCCTCTCCCATCCCTTCCTCACACCTTGGCAGATGTGGAGGTGCTGGAGGCTGTAGAACCTCTGAAGACTGGCTGCAGCACGGTGGGGCTTGGTCCGGCTCCTTCCCACTGCCTCAGGCCTGGTCATGATCTTGGCTTCAGGCTTGGCCAACCTCTGTTCTCCCGGCTGCAATGAGCCCCTGCTGCTAAGCTGCCTTCAGCGAGAGATGTGTTCTCTGTATTGTTGTGAATCTAAGAGTCCTAGACTTTCCTAGACTTTGTCTGGGCTCATATTTTATGGATGTGTAGGGTGGTGGTGTGGGAGCTGCAGGAACTTGCTGCTTCTACGCTGCCATCTTGGCTCCCAACAGCTCTTCTTTAAATGGTATTTTAAGATGTACAAATTTTTACCTTCATTGTCTCATTTGAGTTTTCCAATAACACCAGAGGGCGGGTACTCCAGGTGGCACCACCCCCATTTTATACTGGAAGAACCTAAGTCTGGGACACTAAGCGACTGTCATGGTCTCACAGCTAGGAAGTGTCCAAGGGGGGATCAAACCTGGGTTTTCCAGTTCCATGTCTCCACCATGCAGTTTGGCCAGGGTCACTTTCATATGTTGGTTCCCTTCCTTAGTTAGCTATGACAATGAAAAATCAGGAAAAATAGTGTCTAGAAGGCATGCAAAGCCCTTTAACCTTGGGTGCTCCCTGGAGACCATGGGTCCTAGAATATTAATATTATTTAGCACTTAGCACATTGCATTGTAATTAGTATGTATTTTCAAAATATTTATTTACCTGACTGCACTAATAATCTCAACAGCAAAAGGAAACTAACTTGCTCCTACACTCTCAGGATCTGCATTCTTGAAAGTTTCTCACTCTATTGAGCAAACCCAAATAAACTGAGAATACTTCCCCAGTTATACACATATCACACAAAGCCCTGCTTTAAAATAATTTCAATACAAATTGGACAATTTGCTGTTTCTCATATTTATTCCACTTGGATGCAAATTACTTTCTCTCTCCCATACAATCAAGATGACAAATAAACCCTCATGTGTCTGTGTCTGTGTTTGTGTGTTTGTGTGTGTTCCTCCTTGTCAGAGGGACAAGAAAATGTTACAGGGATCTGTGGTGAAATTGTAAAGGACTTTTGGTGTCCTTGATGGAGATTATACACTAGAAAGAAGTGGGAAGATCCCAACCTACCAAGAATCTGAGACACTCTGGCCATCAAGTTCCATTAAGATATGAGGTTTCTGGGGGCGGCTAGGTGGCGCAGTGAATAGAGCACCGGCCCTGGAGTCAGGAGTACCTGAGTTCAAACCCGGCCTCAGACACTTAACACAAAAAACTAGCCGTGTGACCTTGGGCAAGTCACTTAACCCCAACTGCCCTCCAAAAAGCAAAAAAAAAAAAAGATATGAGGTTTCTGAGAATTGTAGGACAAGAAAAGTTCTTGATAGCTAATAATCTAATCTTTATGACCCACCCAGGACTG
Organism: Pseudocheirus occidentalis; assembly: GCA_028646575.1. Classification (NCBI taxonomy): domain Eukaryota; kingdom Metazoa; phylum Chordata; class Mammalia; order Diprotodontia; family Pseudocheiridae; genus Pseudocheirus; species Pseudocheirus occidentalis. The sequence continues at coordinate 21,652,403 of CM053597.1, read as the reverse complement.
AATCTGAACTCCTGCCACAAGACCAAAGGACCATCATTTTGTAGCTAGAAGGGTCATATCATCCAAGACCTTTATTTTCCAGAGGAGGCAACCAGCTTAGAAAGAAGTGAAGTATCTTGGGCCAAAGTCACTCAGATAACAAATAGTGGAGAGCCCAGGCATGAACTCATGTCTGCCAATTCCAGAACTAACCCTCTTTTCACCATACCAAGCATCTTTTCCAAGACCATTTCAGAGAAGTGGAAATGCATTTTCATGTTCATTATCTTTGGTTGCAGATCTCCTCAGAGGAAATTTGCCAGTCTGATAAATTAGCCAATATGTGGCCAATCTCCTCCCAACCTTTGCAAATGTCAATTGGTATGAGGGGCATAAAAACAAACTGCATTCCGTAACAAGGCACAGTAAGCCATAGGCTCTCTTTCATCATGAGGGACCATATGTTTGAATTATGCATCTAAACTGGGGCTGCCAGTTTCACCAGGCAAAAAACAATCCGTTTTAGAGAAAATCTCATGGTTCCTGACATCAGTAAAATTCAACTTGCAAACAGCAACAGCTTTCAGGGCATGCTCCTGATGAATCCAGGAAATATTGTTTCATTTAATAGCCACAAATGTGAGTTCTTCAGGGTCCTGGCCATGGATAGATACCTCAGCAAACATTAGTGTGTACAATGCCTATTGGGGACATCAAAATCAGTCTGAAAATGGAATGGTTAGCTCCCAACTGTTTTGAACTCAAAGTTATATGGTCATAGTGCCACATTAACCATCATCACTATCTTAAAATTTTTTTAATTAAATTAAAATCCCATGACTACTATGTAACTAGGGCAGGGCAAATGGGGCTCTGTAGTAAGGCACTGAAATTTAGAAGAAGTAAATTTTAACAGATACATTCTTTCAAGAACTAGATACTACTATAATAACGAATTCATCCTTCTCACTTGACTGAATTTATTAATTACTTTGTTATTTTCACATTAAGAATTAGAAAGTTCAACTGAAGGACACTTTGTGATACTTGCCTCATTGCTTTGTCTTGTCTGCATTAACTAGTTACAAAACTAGTATTTACTTTTCTGTGAATGCTATGCCCTCCCATTGAATCTAATCTAATCTATTATTTTAGCCCCAAAATTAGGCAAAATGGATAGAGAGCTAGCCTCAGATTCAGGAAACTTGAGTTGAAGTTCCATTTCTGACATACTGGTTATGTGACCTTAGACAAGTCATTTATCCTTTTCATGCTCCGGATTATAAATAGGCAGGTGCTAGTTTGCATTGGTAGAGAGAATTCCTTACTGGGGGAACTCTCAATGCTACTGAAACAAGAGATCCAAGAGAAAATGTAAAATCATAGATCCGGCCAGCTATCTGAAAGATAGAACATTAAAAAGGGTGGAGGTCACAAGGTTCTTGATAGTTATGCCCCGCGCATCACTATTTTACAAGGAGGGGCTTGAACAGCATCACTTGTAACTTCTCTAATGTTAAGTTCCTACTTGGCAAAAACTTTTGAAGACTGCCGCGGACTGCTGACCCACTGGGAAATGGTGGCCCAGTTTCTTTTCCTCAAGGCAGATGACCAAGCACTTTGTAAAACCACCAGCATGTAATAAACAGCCTGCCTTGTCCAAGGCTATTTATCATCACCACCACTGAGAGGACAGGGAGTCTTCTCCTTGACAAGAGTGAGAAGTGCTCCATCATGGGAGATCATGCCATCCTTTAAGGAGTATTGACCTGTTCAGTCACAGTTGGACGTCTCCCTCTCTTTGCTTATCCATAATCCCTACTGTGTTTGTTGATGATGTGGAAGCAGGAGCAGGAGCTGAGGAGGCAGGCTTCTCAAGCAGTCGGAAAAAGGCTGGGTCATGACATACTCATAGGAAGCTTAAAAAGGATTTTTCTTTATTTAAGAAAGGGGGTGGATGGGAATAACTTGATGCAGTGACATAGTTTCACTCATAATCCAGGGCCTTTCAAGAGATGCTAAAACCACTCAGCAAAAGCCCAGCTTAGCACATAGGAAAGTGGTTGAGAGTTAGAAGCTATAGTCAGTCCTCTAAATGTCCTTGACCCACACTCTCATTCCATAGGGTGTCCCAGGGCTAGGGGGGATCTCATGGACCTAGAGTGAATTCAAGATAGGACTTAGAAACCCATCTTAGTGACCCCAAGAAGGTCTCCCCAATTTCATACAAAGGGGGTAATTTATTTTCCTTCCTTTTCCCTATTTTCCTGTCTCTGCACTGCCTGAGATTCTAATGGACAGGATTCTCAACTGGACTTGACCCCCCAATGAGCCTCCCTCTGGCCCCTAAGTTGATTTCTATGAATCAGCAGTTGAGACATTGGAACCAAACCAGTCTGCCTGTGAGTCAGCCTCAGTTCAGAATGGATGGCCAGGACGGCTGCTAGACAACCAGGTCTGCTCAGAGCCTGACTCAAAGCTCTTTAAGTTTTATAACTGACCTTGAACTCCAATTCAGTACTGAAGAGGTCTCCACAAAGAGTTTCCAGACACTAGGTCTTGAGCATCAAAAATGCCACCACTGTAGTGAATTACGAAAAGTAGCATGATATGAAGGAAAGAAAGGTAGGCCTTGGACACAGGAGAAAAATGTCCAGAAAGCAACTCTAATCACTGACTCAGCCTAGCTGTGGGACCTTGGGAAACTCACAACCTCCTATGCCTCATTTCCTTTTTCTGAAAAATGGAGACAATATTTGCACTTCCTATTTAATATCGTAGTGAGAAAAGAGCATGCCACTACCAATATGTGAGTTTTTATCATACCTCCAGGCATGCCAGAATGATTGAATGAATAAAAAAATACATATTAAATGCTTACTGTTTACAAAGCCCTGTGGTGAGGGTTGGACAGTCCCTACTCTCCAGGGGTCCACATGCCAATGGGGGTGACAACACAGATGGAAGGCTTCAGCTGTAAGTCAACTGGAGAAGTCCCATAGTCCTAAGGGGGCTGCAGCAAAGTATATAGGGATGCCTCTTCTTCTACTGATAAAATCCTGTCAGTTTCTGAAAGTGAACCAGTTGACAATTCCAAGGACTTTAAGAACTTTCCATAATAATCCAGCCAAAACTTAAATGGTAGAAATGATTCCTATTTCAAAGGATCACCTCTCATGTCATCACAGAAGTATTTACACAGATATATTCTCCAGAGTTGGCTATTTTTGTTGAACTACCTTTATTTCTCTTTCATAAAAAAGCTCTTTGTTATAGGATGGTTTTCTGGGTAGAGGAGAGGGCAAGAAGGTAGATGTTCTGAAATGAAATGGGTAAAGAAACAAAATATAACAATGAAAAATTTTAAAAGAAATGACTTCCTACTTCCCCCCTTCTCTTCTTCAGTCTCATTCCTGAGTCTGTCCCACATTCTCTGATTTTCTTTCAGTCCAATTTTTCCCTCTATCCAAAGATTTCTTAAAGTCAAATAAAACACAGCAATAACTAAAATTCAAAGAAAAAAATGAAACAAAACTTCTTTAGTTTTGAGAAGGAAAGTGATGTATAAAGACTGTGTTGTATTGGATAGAGTACTGGACTTTGGGAGTCAGAAAGAGTCAAACCCCCTCCCTTGGATATTTGCTAGCTCATCTTACCCTGGACGAGTAATTTAACCTCACTGGGCTTGTCTTTTCATCTGTAAAAAGCAGGGGTGGGGCTCCATGACCTTTAGGGTTCCTTCCACTTCTAAATCTGTGATCCCAAGCCCAAATCTCTGTTAGACGGAATGAGATTTCAGCTCTGATTTTGAATTGTATATCCCTTTTGACTAGCTGGCCCTATGGATAGATGTATCAGGCAACTCTCTGGTGACATGTGAGTTGATAAGCACCCAACAGTCCCCCTCACTTAGAATATCTTTCCAACCTCCCTGTTACATGCCCAATATCCTCACTATTAATGACCATCCTGAAAGTATCAAGTTACTGCTATTTGAGAAGGTTAAACAGGGTCATATGCAGGTATTTTATATTAATTGTGCTCCCGAAATAGTCATGGGGACATGTAAATGCTGCTACCTGGGAGCAAGGAGTGGAATGCCTGCTAAAGTACCCTTCAGAGCCTTTATAGGATATCTCAAATGCATTATAACAGCACAAAGCTTTTACAACTGTATAGACTTTGAGGATACCCTATATTTATTATACACAGGAAACTAGGTGGCATCCAGGGGAGTTTGAGCCAGGAAGGTCTGAGTTTAAATCCGACTTCAGACTCTTACTAGTTTGTGACCTTTAACCTCTCTAGGTCTCAGTTTCCTCATCTATAATACGAGAGTATTAAAGTCAGTGGTGTCTAAAGTCTCTTTTAGTTTTAAATCTATAACCTTAGAACTTATTAGTGATCCTTAGGTAAATAAGTTAAACTTCTTGTGCTAAGACTCCCTCATCTCTTAAAAGAAGGTAGCTATGCTGTAAGGTCCCTTCCAACCTAACAGTCTATGATTCTATGAAATATTTTCTCAGAGAAATACCAGCAGTGCAGGGGAAATGCTGGGGCTGTTGGGTCATGTCAGTCATGTCTGACTCTTCGTGAACCCACTGGGAGTTTTCCTGGTAAAGATACTGGAGTAGTTTGCCATTTCCTTCTCCAGCTCATTTTACAGATCAGAAACTGAGGCAAATAGGGTTAAGTAACTTGCCCTGGATCACCAAGCTATTGTCTGAGGCCACATGTGAACACAGGATTGATTCCAAGCCCAGCACTCAGGGCGCTATGGCACCACCTAGAAGCCCTATAATAGAAATAACACAGGGCTAAATCATGACGCCTGAGTTCTAGTCCTGGCTCTGCCACTGGTTATGTGACCTTGGGCAAATTTCTTCCTTGTTCTGTCCTTCATTTGTTCATCAGTAAAAAAAAAAAAAGTCAGAGTGTTGAAGGCAGAGAGTCCCAGAATCTCAGAGTAAGACTCAGTAATTCCAGAAATCCAACCCCATCTAAACATCCCTTCTATAATATACATGACAAGTAGTCATCCAACTTTTGTTTAAAGACTTCTCCAGTGAGGGGGAAGCCATTACCTCTGAGATGATACATTTGCTTTTATATAGCTCTAGTATGGACAGCTAGATGGCATGTCAGATAGAGCACTGGGCTTTGAATGAAGAATACACATCTTCATAAGTTCAAATCTGGTCTCAGATATTTCCAGCCTGTGTGACCCTGAGCAAGTCACTTAATCCTGTTTACCTCAGTTTCCTCATTTGGAAAATGGGCTGGAGAAGGAAATGGCAAACCACTCCAGTATCTTTGCTGAGAAAACCCCCAAATAGAGTCACAGAGAATTGGACGCAATTAAACAAGTGAGCAATAACAGTAGCTCTAGTGGTTAGGAAGTTTGGTTTTTTTGTTGTTTTTTTTACTGGATATTGAGTCTGAATCTACCTCTTTGAGAATTCCCCTCATTGCTCCTAATTCTGCCTTTAGGTCAACCAGAACCTATCTAAGAGTTTTTGCAGTTGTCAGGCTGTCAAATACAAGACATCAGAAAATGCTTCTATCCTAATTCTTCTTGAAATTAACCATCACTTGTTCCTTCAACTGATTTTCAGATGGCAAGAATTCAAGAATTTTTCTCTGGTCTTTTTGCAATCCTCTGAATTTATCAATAATCCTTCCTTAGCCATGGTTTCCAGAATAGTACAAACACTCAAAAGGAAATCTGCCCAGGGCAGAGTACGGTGGTATTATTCCCTCCCAATCCTGGACCTTATGCCTTTTGATTTAAGATTAAGATTATAGAGTAGCAGGAAGACTAGCTGGTGCAGTGAATAGAGCACTAGCCCTAGAGTCAGGAGGACCTGAGTTCAAATCCAGCCTCAGTCACTTAACTCAAAACATAGCCATGTGACCTTGGGCAAATCACTTAACCCAAATTTTACAAAAAAAAAAATAAAAGCAAAAAAAAGATTATAGAGCAGCTAGGTGGCATACTAGTTACAGTGCCAGACTTGGAGTCAGGAAGAATCATCTTCCTGAGCTCAAAACTGACCTTGGACACTTACTAGTGTGACTCTGGGTGAGTCACTTCACCGTGTTTACCTCAGTTTCTTCATCTAGAAGATGAGCCAGAGAAGGAAATGGCAAAGAACTCCAGTATCTTGGTCAAGAAAACCACAAATGGGGTCAAGAAAAATCAGACATGGCTGAAAAATGACTAAACAGCAATAAAAACATTACATTAGCTCTAAGGGATAGTTATTTCATATTCAACTCATACTGAGTTTACAGAACAACAAAACCAGCAGCCCTTTGTTTTTCAGATAAACTGTTGCTTAGTCTTGTTTTCACCATCTTGTAACTACAACGTTGACTTTTTGAAATCAAGTGTCTTACTTTACATTTATCCTCATTTAATTTATTCTCCTTCCTTTTTCCTTTCCTCTTGTCTCCTTATATCTACTTTGATTTTAATGGAAATGGTTCTCAACTGAACTTGGCCTCCCTCTGAGCCAGGATAAAGTGCCCTGGGCATCTTCCTTGAGGAAAAAGAAATTATTGGGTTGCTTTTTCTAGTGTAATAGCAAGTCACCAGAGTCTTTAAAACATCATTGTATTAAGTTTGGTCAAATGCCCTAACTTACTGAGATATTTCTGAATCTTGACCTCTCTTACCTAGCGTTTTTCCTTCTTCTTCCCAGCTTTATGATATCCGCAACTTTGATAAGCATGCCATCTATCCTTTTATCCAAGTTATTTGTAAAAAAAAAAGTCAAGCAACACAAGACCAAACACAGATCCCTGCAAAATTCTCTATTGGAGACCTTCTTCCAAGATGGTGACACACTGTTACTGAGTAACTTTTATGTCCATCTCAAAAAAAGATCATGGGACCAGATGCTTTGCTAAAATCTAAATTCTCTCAACAATATAGCCTTGCACTGCCCACTTAGAAACCCTGTCTAAAGAGGAAATTACATTTGCTGAGCACTACCCATTCTTAGCAAAGGCTGGTGCTGCTTGTTGTTTCCATTCCTCCACTTGAAGATCTCTGAATTTCAGGACTGAAAGAGCCCCTTGAATCAGTAGGCACACAGTAAAATCTTCAATATTCCAAACACCAGAAATCTCCATTGGTTTGTATTTCTTCCAATCCATACCATAGTGATAGCTATTGCAATAATGAATACCCTAAAGGATTTTCAGATCCTGAACCATCAATGATGAGCAGCTTCTCAGTGAGCAGAATTCTCATTTTGAGATAGCCAGAATATCACTTTCCATGATTATAATGCATAGCAAAAAAAAAAAATTTACTGTATAGAGACACAGCCCTACATACATAATGCCCTTTGTGTAAGGACTAAGAGATTAAGACAGTCCCAGTCAACATTTGATTTTCTTTAAATGCTTCTGAAAGCTCAACTTCTAGATGTGTCAATAACCAATCTGGTTGTGATTCTCATTCATCTGACCTCCAACTACTGGGTGACTTGAGGGAATACCTGATAGAGGCAGATGGAGTTTCACTTCACGAATCATGTCGACGTGCGCAGAGTGCATCCAACTCATTTTTCTCAAAGTCAATCTCCTTTTCTTTCCTCCCTATGTTCCAACGTATTCTTTTCTGAAAGGTTAAATTACTTGTTTCCTCAGAAAACAGAACCCAAGAGGGGTAAGTGTTGTAGAGTTGCCTGTCCCATCCCTTTTAATTTTGCATCTGCAAAGAATCAGGGAACCAGCAAAAAAGAGAAGGCACTCAATTTTGGGTTTTTGTTATTTCTCCCCTCCCTCGAGAAGGACAAATTTCAATCATATTTTTCCTTCTGACAGCCTGAATTTCTGTTCATGCTATGACTGCTAATACTATCTTTGTTAGTCTTTTCTATGGTCACTTTTGGGAAAGCTTCTATTCAAAATCCTACCAGCAGCAATTTGAAAATTATTCTATGTGTTTTGGAGAAGTCACCTGCCTGCTGTGGTAGAAGAGCCTGTCTCCCTCCCTAAGGGATGATTTCAGAGCAGCAATAGAAATCAAGTAGCTTTTAGTGCTTTTGAAATTGGTAGGGCATGAAAGTCACCACCACAGTTTAGAAATGGAGAAGCCAATTTTCCCCCATTATCACAGCTTATTTCCTAGACATCAGTCCTAAGAATGAAAAAAATGGAAGGATTTCATTATCACATTGGCATTGGGTGATAAAGATAACATTCTAGTGAGAGTAAAGAAGGTCCAGGCTTGAGATTTGGGGAGCATTAACAGTTAGTGACCTGGGTAAAGATCTAACAAGAGAGAATGAGAAGAAGCAGTCATATATGTAGGAGAAGTACCAGGAGACAGCAGCATCATGAAGAGGTGAGAGGGCCCCAGTGAGGGTGATTGACAGCATCCGATTATAAAGAAGTCAAGGATGAGGAGGGAGAAAGGACCATGAGATGTGGCAATTAAGAGAAGACTGGCAGCTGTTGAGAGACCAGGTACTTGAATGATGATGTTGGAAGCAGATTGCAGGGGGGTTTAGAAGCAAATAGGAGGAGAATAAACAGGGGCACCTAGTGTAAACAGCTTTCTTAAGAAAATTTACCAAGAGAAGGATAGATGATAGCTAGTAGGCATAGTTGGATTAAGAGGATTTTTTAAATTAAGAATAGGTAAGATATAGGCATGTTTATAGGCAGCAGAGACAGGGAGAAAGTAAAGAATAGAGAGTGGGAGTGGGAGTAGGAGCAATTTTATGGAGAATACAGGAAGCAATGGAATCAAAGGTACATGTACAAGCTGAACTTGAAAAAGAGAAGGGTCAGTTCTTCATGTGAAATAGGGGTAAAGGAGGAGTGTGATGCTTACAGCTAACACTAACAGCTTCCCAAAAGAATGCTACTGTGAACAGCCTTTCAGGTTCTGATTACACAGTATAGTGAACACTCTGTTTATTCCATTACAAATCAAGGCAAACACTCACAACAAATCACAATACAATATTCACAACATTACAGCCTATCATAGAAAATCACAATATAGTGTTTGCCACAGCTCAGGGTTAGGATGGCCACCTAGTTTCCACCATAGTGGCCTCAATATTTAGAACAAAGAACAAAAGAATAATCATCTGGTTTTCCTAAGGTGAGAAACCCTCTTTACTTAATCATTCAGTCATTTCAAACCACAATAATCAATCTTCCACTCATGGGGCCATCATAGATTAACTTAATCAGTCACTTACCTAGCAATCCGTCACTAAGCATCATTAATCACTAAATCATTAGAAAATTACACAAACCCTCCACCCCTCAGTGTCGTGTGCACTTCAATTTCAATATCCAAGGAGAGGCCATTTCTTAATCTTGACTCAGGGTGGTCTCTTGGATTCCTTGGATACCCTTCCATGGTCCCATCTCCTACCTGAATCCACCAAAGAGTCACCTGGATTGAGAGGCAGACAGCTCCCAGGTTCTCGTCCAGTCTTCCAGGCAGTCCCTGGTACACACCAAAGTTCACAAGGTCCAACACATATCAAACTGTTCACCACTTCTGTTGCCTAGAACTCAAGGATCCACCAAGACTGAAACAAACAAAGCCTTATCCCAGTCATGCTTCTTCAGTCCTCCAGAAGTTCAGCTGGCCATAGGACCCAGTAGAAATCTCAGCCTTCCAGGTAGCAGCCACTTTGGCCTTCACCAGATTCTGGTCTCAATAAAACTCCAAGTCAGTTCTTACTCAGCTTCCAGATGTAGGAAGAGAAATTCTCTCTCTCTCTCTCTCTCTCTCTCTCTCTCTCTCTCTCTCTCTCTCTCTCTCTCTCAAGAAAATTCCACCTCAGTTCTCAGTCCAGCAGCCCAGCTCCCAGATACTGGCACAATTCTTCTCCCTCCACCAGGAGCCACCAGGAACAGTTTTGACTCTCGTTATCTGTCTCTGGAATTCTTCTTATTCAACACACACTGGCCTTCTGTCTCAGCCAACCCCCTCCTGCCATGTCAGGAACAGGAGACAGAGTTCCTGCCCTCTACTTTTTTCACACAAGAGACAGAGTTCATACCTTCTGGTTATTTCACACAAGATTTAGAGTTCACACCTTCTGCCTCTTTCACAGAAGTAATTAGCCCTTAGTTACAAAGGACCGAATACCTGCTAAATTAATTACCATTACAAGAAGATAGTGAAAGAAGATGTTTGAGTGATTGGAGATGAAGGCAGAGGGAGAAAATTGAACTCTCAGCAAAATCCTCAATACTTTTGGTGAAGAATGAAGCAAGATTCTCCTCTAAAAAGGTGAGGTAGGAGGTCCATTGAAGGCTTGAGAAAATTTCAAAACATTTGGAAAAGGCACCATGTGGATTGGGGTAGCAAATCAATTTGGAGGGTGGGGGAGAAAAGGATTTCCTTGCTATAGTGAGGGTCCCATTGAGATTATATAGCAGAAATTTGTAGTAAACCTAATTTGGATGATTTTATGATAACAGCAAAGGAGGAAGATGATGGTAATAATCTCAGGCTAGGGTTTGGCAAGGTGTGTTGAATGATAGAGTCAAAATAGTTGAACAAGAAGTTGAAATAGGTAAGGGAAGACAGTGTAGACAGTAAAGGGGTAATGACCTGTGAAAGAACTAAAAAAAAGACACTATAGGAATGAAGAAGAATTAGGTATTATTATACATAGGTAAAATTAAATGATGAAAGGTTACCATCAGATCAAGGGATTTCAAAGTACATGAAGAAGGAAGTGCAGCTTTTGTGGGTAAAGGTACCAACAAAGATGTGTCCATTTCTGTGTGTAGCTGAGGCAAGGCAGAGGAGTAGGTCACTTGGACTGAGTTTATTGGAAAACTTGGAAGTTAGTTTACTTGAGGAAGCACCAATATATATGAAGTCCCCTTTGTACTAGGGCAGGAGTTGGGACTGAAACCAAAACTGTGAACTGGGCACTGGACTCAATTAGGAAGGAAGAATATCCTGGGAGTGGATAGAGAACAATCTTCAGGATGAGGAATGGATGATAAATTTGCATAGCCTGAACCTCAAAAGAGGATAAGTTCCTGAATGGCAATGGTAGAAGGAGATTCTTGAAGGGGTACTAGGGAAAAACAGAGAATTCTGGCTCTTCTACCATGATGGTGACTGGAGGTGGGTAGAAGGATATGAGCTAAAATGCAACCAGTGTTGGGAAGGGTGGCTAGGAATTCAGAGTCATTGGAAGAGAGTCAGGGCTCAGTGAAGGAAAGAGGTTATTAGTTGAAAGGAAAAGATCCAGGATGAATCAAGTTTATCATTTATAGACCAGGCAGTACATGAGGAAATATGGTGTGAAGAAGAGGACAGGAAGGGGTTGATAGGGATGGATATAAAGGTGTTGGCCATCAGGGATGGGTAACAGAGTTTATATATTGATAGCTGGGAGTTTAGAATCAACAGCATGCAGAGAATATGAGGGGGTGGGAGTATACTAAACATTGAGGAACAGGTCCAGGCAGAATATCAGTGGTTGGACAGAAGTCTGTTGAGGGATATTGTCCAAGGTCTTCTCTCAGTGTCCAGCCTCCTGCAAAGTAATGATGATGTGTCCTTTAATGCCATGGGAGGTCCGCCTCAAAGCAGGCAGGGGTCTTTAGAGGTATGGAAGGATGGCCTGGGTGGGGCAGAGGAATCAGTTTAGAAGGCATGAGGTGGCAATGTGAGGTGGATAATCTGAAGAGGTTAGGGGTGCAGGATTTGGTCTGGTGGATGGCCTCTGGAATATGGTAGAAATTCCTGTGAAGACAGAGGTGGGAGGCAGATGTACCTCCAGGAGCTGGTCTTTGAGTATAGAATAAGTCTAGCTGGCAAAAGGTGTTGGGAGGGCTTTGGAGTGAATATGAGGGTTAGGATGAGGGTGAATGGATGTTAGAGGTTATCTAGTACAACTCCATTTTACAGATGAAGAAACTGAACTTCAGAGAGGTTTAAGTATTCGTACAAAGTCACACAGCTAGTAAGAGGCAGAGTAAGAATTAAAAACCAGCCCCTCTGACTCCAAATCCAAACTACCCCTCCTGTGGAGGAGAAAGTGTGATAGAAAAAAATCATTCTGTATTTATGACAATCTTTATATTTTTAAGTCAATTATCTAATATCTAACAAATCACATGGCAATCCTTTCCCATTGTCCCTTCCTTCCAAAATTCTTTCAGATCATCACTGAGGTCTGTGACCAACCTCTTCCTCACTACCTACACATCCGCACAAAGCCCTAACCATTTGAATTCCGTATCAAAGATACTTCCATGTATAAGCTTTGAAAGGTTCAAGAAAATCCCTCCCCGGGGCTCAAGAAAGGTTGAAGCTCACCATCTATTTATCTTTCCCCTTTTCAGCCTAAATTGCGTCTGTGTACATCCTGACTACCTGGAACAAGAATTTTGTTCCTAGCTAAGGCTCAAATATCACAACCAGTGATTAGTGTCAATACAGCCTTTATGTCCACAAAACATAGTTGACTTTACATTTCCTCCTTGGAGCTCTAGATGCTTTACCGATATTACTTGCCAAATCAAAGTGAGTTCTACAGTGCTCATGGGTAGACAAAGTTTACTAAAAGGTCATGTTGCCCATAGAACTTAAAACAACAAAGCCATGCTCCACCCTTCAGAGGAAGGAAGCAGTAGACAGGGAGATTTTGTAGGTTCCAGAAAGAGAAAGGGGATGATTCAAGTTGCAATCTGCTGTAGAAGATGGAGGATGGGGTGGATAGGATGAAGCATACATATAGTAGGCTTGACCTTGGCAAGGATAAAGGTCACATCTTTACTTAGACTAGTGAAAAGTAGCACAAACTGAGGGATGAAGTCAAAGAGTCTTAAGATGAAGAGAACAGAAGAAAAAGGAGATCATATCAAATGACTCCAGTGTGTGTGCGTGTGTGTGTGTGTGTGTGTGTGTGTGTGTGTGTGATCAGCAAAATAGAAGGCAAGTTCCTCAGCTTGGAAAGTGTGGAGGAGGAAAGGAAGAGTTGTGGGAAGTTTAAGGGAAAAAGACTTTTAATAACTTCCTTTGAGAGTGAGGTTGCAAATCTATTGGTGGGGGGAAGTACTGCCTTGTTGCAATATTTTGGGGCCCAAGTCCAGTAGATAACCAGAATTTGCCATGGGTAGCCAGTCTGCATTGTTGTGAAACTTTCTCCAAATGCATTCAGCAATTGTGAGCATCTCAGTACCTAGGAGAGTGCCTGAATGAATATATTAATAACAATACAAAGTAGAATGCAATGCTCTGTCTAATGCTTACCACCTGTGTAACCTTGGTTAAGTCACTGGACCTCAGGCTCCTTCTCTGAAAAATGAGGGGAGATAGACTAGTAATCTCTGAGGATCTTCCAGGTCTGGGTCTAGGATGTTGTAGATAGATAGATAGATAGATAGATAGATAGATAGATAGATAGATAGATAGATAGATAAATAGATAGATAGATGGATGGATGGATGGATAGACAGATGGATGGATGGACGGATGGACAGATGGATAGATGGACAGAGGAAGACATTGATGTAGAAAAGAACAGATTATATTTAGGATTATGTGTTCCTAGTTTGAGGCTGGTCTTATCACTAGACAGGCTAGGTAGTTACCTACCTTGTCAAAGTACGATATGGGGGATCCCAACACAGTCTCCCTGCCTAATATTACATCAGTTTCCTGAAGCAATCTGTGCCATCTCATGATTCAGTCCTTTACATCTTGAAGCAGCACATTGTTAAGTACAGATAGCCCTGGGAGGGGTCACATTTTAAGCCTTTATCAATATCTCATGACCTCTGCCATGTATGTGCCTCAGAGACCTGAGGAAGACTCAAGAGGGGTGTTGTCAAAGATCTGACTGTCCCTGACCTTGTGACATAGCCATTCTCACCCAGGCCTCAGGCAACTTATAGTGTACAGTCTGAAGTACAAGACATGTCCAGGGACAAAGACAATACAAAAGCACACAAGCAGCCATAGAGGGAAAGCCGCTCAGATAAGTAGTCTCTCTCTAAAGCACCTCTGCACCTCTGCAATATCATCTGCTCTCTCTCTCTCTCTCTGTCTCTCTGTCTCTCTGTCTCTCTCTCTCTCTCTCTCTCTCTCTCTCTCTCTCTCTCTCTCTCTCTCTCATCAATGCATTCAGCTCACATTTATACAGATGTCACCTCTCCCTGTGTTCATATGAAGCCTGGACATAGTCAAAGACCTAATGACTATTTTCTTACTCCCAACAGTTCAATTGCCAGCCTAGTTAATTGTGGCAAAACACTTAGGTGTAATTGGTATGTAATTGAACACAAGCCGTGATGGGGTTAGAGCATAGATTTGGTCATGAAATTCAGGATAGGGGGATTATGCAGAGCAATAATACATGACGGAAGGAGAAAGGAATTTTTGAAAGGGAGGTATGAAGCCATCACAGACAGAATTTTGAAATTCTAATTCTATTCATTTTAAAATTTTTGGTAATTTTTAAAATTTACACTTAAATACAAAATGAGAAAAGAAAAAAATGCCATGTCTACAGCAGACTGTAGTAGAAGATTAATATAAAAATATAAATTTCCATTTCAAAAAAAACCTATATAATAAATACTATACATTGTTTTCAAAGCTGCCTGGCCTTTCTTTGCTTCTTTGTTGGTTTTGTTCTCTGCTGTGCACTTTTTACTTTATTTTTTCCCTCCATCCCCCACTCCCCAGCATAAAGAAGGCTAAAATTCTATAATTTCTATTCTTTTTATAAGTAATAATACAGCACTTTGGATAATCAACATTTCCCTTCATTGGTGCTTATGCCTACCCATTTCTCTCATTTATGTACATGTGCCCATATTGGATTAGTGTTGGATGCTTTTTTACTTTATGCTAATCATCCTTAATTGGATCCTAAACACCCAAATGTACTTGATTAGCATTTATTTCACCAACTGATGAAATTAACCTTTTATTTCATAGTCACCTTCTCTTTTAAAATTTTCAGTCTTCCAAGAACTGTTTGACATATTACACCTGGGACTGTCTGCTACATGCCATCTTCTACTTGATTGTCTCAGGATGCCTTCCATCTTCTTTTATGTCATCTATCCAGTCCAATTTTTGATCAACCAATATATCAGATAATGTTCACTAGTAGCTCTTCTTTTTCCCTTGGGAAAGCACACTTGGTTTTTACATCTGTTTTACCCCTCTTGTTAAAGGACACAACTTCCTCTTCACCATCCACACTCTAAAGCTTTCATTCAGAAGCACACAACTGTATTCATAACATCATGAGCTTAGAGCTCAAGAAAACTTAGCAGTCATTGATTCTAATGGCCCTCTTAGAGATGAAGGGTAGATAGATGACAGATCATAGAAATGGAGCTAATAGAGATCTTCAGGGCCATCTAGTCCACACCCTCATTTTAAAGTTGAGGAAAGAGATCTAGGTATGTCATAGACATAAACTTGGAAATTACCTTTGAGATCATTTTAAATTTTACAGGAGATAGGGAAGAAAGGAAAGAAGGGAGGAAGGAAGGAAGGAAGGAAGGAAGGAAGGAAGGAAGGAAGGAAGGAAGGAAGGAAGGAAGGAAGGAAGGAAGGGAGGGAGGAAGGAAGGGCCAGTGCTGTGGAGACAGGCCCCACAGACACACCCTGGTGCACCATGGGCCAAGAGGTCCCTGGATGAGGCCTGCTGATCCACCAACCACAAGGGCCATTCCCAGGCCTATCACCAAAGGGTGGGGATTGGACTGAACTAAGTAAGAGAAAAATATAGGGCCTGTGGCAGGGGCAGCAGCTATTCCCAGGACTACCTATCCACAGCCTGGAAATTTTAAAACTTCCTATCTGAACTTTCAGGAACCAAGATAGCAAAGTCAACCCCAGCTGCTCCAATCCCCCCCTCTGATCAGAAAAAAACCCCAGTAATTATTGCCCCAGAGGAAAATTTTAAGCAATAAAAGCTTAGGAACCATGGAGGAAGAGCATGGTTAAGGTCCTGCCTCAAAATGGGAAGAAAGCAGGTTACAAAGACAAAGACAAAGACTCTAGAATCCTATTAAGGTGAGAGGGAGGAATCAAACTCAGAAGGAACAAGTATTGACTCCACACCCACAACTGAAGCCTTACCAGGAGCTATGACCTGGTCTCAGGCACAGAAAGCATTCCTAAATGAGCTCAAAAAGAACTTTGAGATCTGACTTAGAGAGGTAGAAGATAAAATCAACACCTCTTATAAAAACAAAATTGTAAAAGTAGTAAAACATTACAATTTACTTAAAAAGTAAAATGTGTGAACTAAAAATGAAATCTGAGCATATGGAAAAGGAGCTTCAAAAACTAACTGAGGAAAATAATTCACTGACAACTAGAATCAACCAAATTGAAGCCAATTTGGAGGAACTATGAGGAACTAAGAATCAGTCAAACAAAACATTGAGACTGAAAAATTAGAAAAAGAGGTAAAATATCTCAATGGAAAAATAACTGACCTAGAAAAGAGATCCAGGAAAGACAATCTGAGAATCATCAGTCTACCAGAAAATCATGATGAAAAAATGAGTCTGGACAATATCTTCCAAGAGCCCATCAAGAAAAACTGCCCTGAGATCCTAGAACCAGAGGCTAAAATAAAAATCGGGAGAATCCACCAGACACTTCCTGAAAGAGACCCAAACTGAAAAGTCCACAAAATGTTATGGCCAAACTCCAGAACTATCAGGTAAAGAAGAAAATACTACAAGCAGCCAGAAAGAAACAATTCAGATATCGCAGAACCACAGTGAGAATCACACAGGATCTGGCAACCTCAACATTGAAAGATCAGAGGAACTGGAATGTGATTTTTTGCAAGGCAAAAGACCTCGGGCTACAACAAAGGATCACATATCTAGAGAGAGTGAGAATAATCTACCAGGCAAGGAGATGGACATTTAGTGACATAACAGAATTCCAGACCTTCTCGATGAAAAAGCTAGAGTTCAATGGAAAATTCAACCTCCAATTACAAGACTCAGGAGAGACACAGAAAGATCAATAAGGAAAAACACCCCTATATACACATAACTTGTTATTTAACAAGAGCAAACTGCTTACATCCCTCTATGGAAAGCTGATACCTGTTAATATTGTGAACTCTACACCTACGGCAATATCTAAAAGGGATATAAATAGATAGATGATGTGGATATAAATTATGCAAAATGATGATAAAAATCCTTATTAAGAGACTGCAATGAAGAAGAGGAATGAATGAAGCAGAAAGAGGTAAATTATGCTACACAAATAGGTATAAAAACAATATGGTATAGGGAAAAAAGGGAGGGAGGTCACCATTATCTGAGCTTTTCCCTCATTGGTTCTGGTACAAGGAGGTAATAACACAACCAGTTAAATATAGTACTCTGTTGAGAAGAGACATAAAACTCATCATAATAGGGGGAAAGAGGGGAGGGAGAGGAGTATTGCATGAGATGTATTTTTGTCAATCTTGGTTCAAGGAAGAAATAACATACAACATTGAGTATAAGAACTGATCATATCCTACAGGCAGTAGAAGGGGGGAAAGGCCAATAAAGGAGGGATTTAGAAGGGAGGAAAGAAGTAGTAAGGGACAAGGGTAGGAAAAGGGAAGGGGTGGATAAGAAGGGAATACTGAGGAAGGTGGTGGTCAAAAGGAAAACTCTTAAGAAGGGAAGGGAGAAGGAGAAAAGTTAAAGCATAAACAGGGGAGGGAATAGGATGGAGGAAAAGACACAGATAGTAATCATAACTGTGAATGTGAGTGGGATGAACTTTCCCATAAAGCAGGGGCAGGTAACAGAATGAATTAAAAACCAGAATCCTACAATATGCTGTTTACAAGAAACACATCTGAAACAGGGGGATACACACAGGTTAAAGGTAAAAGGCTGGAGTAAAATATATCATGCCTCAGCTAAAGTAAAAAAAAAAAGCAGGGGTAGCAATCCTTGTCTCAGACGAAACAAAAGCAAAAATAGATCTAATTAAAAGAGATAAGGAAGGAAACTACATCCTGCTAAAAGGCACCATTGAGAATGAAGAAATATCGTTACTTAACATATATGCACCAAGTAGTATAGCATCCAAATTCCCAGAGGAAAAGTCAAGGGGATTAGAGGAAGAAATAAATAGCAAAACAATACTAGTGGGAGACCTCAATCTCCCCCTCTCTGAACTTGATAAATCTAACCTCAAAATAAATGAGAAGGAAGTTAAGGAGGCAAATAGAATTTTAGAGAAACTAGACATGACAGATCTCTCGAGAAAAATTAATGGGGGTACATGGCACATATGAAAAAACTGACCATGTATTAGGGCATAAAAACTTCATAATTCAGTTCAGAAAGGCAAAAATATTAAATGCATCATTCTCAGATAATGATACAATAAAAATTATATGCAGCAAAAGGCCACAGAAAGATAGGCAAAAAAAAACTAATTGGAAACTAAATAATTTAATCCTAAAGAATGAGAGGGTCAAACAAGAAATTATAGAAACAATCAGAAACTTCATTCAAGAGAATGACAATAATGAAACATCATACCAAAACTTGAGGGCTGCAGCAAAGGTAGTTCTTAGGGGAAGTTTTATATCCCTGAATGCATACATGAAAAAAATTAGAGAAAATGGAGGTCAATGAATTGGACATGCAATTGAAAAAGCTAGAAAAAGAACAAATTGAAAATCCCCAATTAAATACTAAATTAGAAATAATGAAAACCAAAGGAGAGATTAATACAATTGAAAGTAAAGAAATTATTGAATTTACAAATAAAACTAAGAGTTGATTTTATAAAAAAAAAACAATAACTTTGATAGACCTTTAGTCAATATGAGAAAAAAAAGAAGAAAGCCAAATTTCAAGTCTCAAAAATTAAAAGGGTGAATGTACCTCCAGTGAAGAGAAAATTAAAACAATAATTAGGAATTATTTTGCCCAACTGTACGCACATAAATTTGACAATCTTAGTGAAATGGATGAATATTTACAAAAATATAAGTTGCCCAGGCTAACTGAAGAGAAAGTAAATTACTTAAACAACCCCATCTCAGAAAAAGAAATTGAACAAGCTATCAGGGAATTCGCTAGGAAAAAATCTCCAGGGCCAGATGGATTTACTAGTGAATTCTATAAAACATTTAAAGATCAATTGATCCCAATACCATGCAAACTATTTGAGAAAACTGGTGAGGAAGGAGTCCTACCAAATTCTTTTTATGACACAAATATGATACTGATACCTAAATCAGGGAGAGAGAAAAATGGAGAAAGAAAATTATAGACCAATGTCCCTCATGAATATAGATGCGAAATTTTTAAATAAAATATTGGCAAAAATACTACAGCAACTTATCACAAGAATAATACATTTTTATCAGGTTGGATTTATTCCAGGAATGCAGGGATGGTTCAACATTAGGAAAACCATCAGTATCATTGAATAGATAAACAATAAAACTAGCAGAAACCATATGATCATCTCAATAGATGCCAAAAAAGCCTTTGACAAAACACAACATCTATTCCTATTAAAAACACTCGCAAGTATAGGAATAAATGGAATTTTCCTTAGAATAATAGGTAGCATCTACTTAAAGCCATCAGCAAGTATTATATGCAACAGAGATAAATTAGAAGCATTTCCAATAAGATCTGGGGTGAAACGAGGATGTCCACTATCACCCCCTTTTATTCAATCTGGTACTAGAAATGTTAGCAGTAGCAATTAGAGAAGGAAAAAAAATAAAAGGAATAAAATTAGGCAAAGAAGAGACTAAGATATCACTCTTTTCAGATGATATGATGATATACTTGGAGAATCCTAGAGAATCAAGTAAAAAACTTTTTGAGACAATAAATAAATTCAGCAAAGTTGAAGGATATAAAATAAACCCACATAAATCCTCATCATTCCTATACATTTCCAATGAAGTCCAATAGCAAGAGATAGTAAGAGAAATCCCATTTAAAGTTATTGTAGACATTATAAAATATTTGGAAATCTACCTGCCAAAACAAATCCAGTACCTTTATGAACACAACTATAAAACAGTTTTCAGACAAATAAAATCAGATCTAACTAACTGGAAAAACATCAATTGCTCATGGCTGGGTAGAGCTAATATAATTAAAATGACAATTTTACCTAAATTAAATTACATATTTAGTGCCATACCGATTAATCTACCAAAAAATTACTTTATAGAACTAGAAAAAATAATGAAAAAATTCATTTGGAAGAACAAAAGGTCCAGAATATCAAGGCAATTAATGAAAAGAAATGCAAAGGAAGGTGGTCTAGCCATTCCAGATTTTAATTTGTATTATAATGCAGCAGTCATCAAAACTGCTTGGTATTGGCTAAGGAATAGATTAGTGGATCAATGGAATAGATTGGGTACAAAAGACTCAGTAGTCAATGATTATAGTAATATACTGTTTGATAAGTCCAAAGACCCCAGTTTTGTGGATAAGAACTCACTGACAAAAACTGCTGGGAAAATTGGAATAGAGTATGGCAGAAACTGGGCATAGACCATCATCTAATGCTGTACACTAAAGTCAAGTCTATATGGGTGCATGATCTAGGTATAAAGGCTGATACTGTAAGTAATCTGGGGAAGCAAGTAATAGTTTGCCTGTCATATTTATGACCAAAGAAGAGTTGGAGAGCATTATAAAATGCAAAATGGATAATGTTGATTACATTACATTGAAAAGTGTCTGTACAAACAAAGCCAATGTAACCAAGATTCAAAGGGAGGTGGGAAATTGGGAAAGAATATTTACAACCAGTGGCTCTGATAAAGGCCTCATTTCTAAAATATACAGGAAATTAAGTAAAATCTATCAGAATACAGGTCATTTCCCCAACTGATAAATGGGAAAAGGATATCAACAGGCGATTTTCAGAGAAAGAGATTAAAGATATCTATAAGCATATGAAAAAATGCTCTAAATCACCATTGATTCAAGAAAGCAAATCAAAACAGTTTTGAGGTACTGCATCACACCAGTCATATTGTCTAAGATGACAAAACAGGAAAATGACAAATGCTGGAGAAGATGTGGAAAAACTGGAACACTAATGCATTGTTGGTGAAGCTGTGAACTGATACAACCATTCTGGAGAGCAATCTGGAACTATGCCCAAAGGGCTATAAATAAGTTCATACCCATTGACCCAATAATACCACTTCTGGGATTGTATCCCAAAGAGATCATGGAAGTGGGAGGAAGACCTATATGTACAAAAATATTTATTGCAGCTCTCTTTGTGGTGGCAAAAAACTGGAAATTAAGGGGATACCTATCAATTGGGGAATGGCTAAACAAGTTGTGGTATATGAATGTAATGGAATACTATTGTGCTATAAGAAATAGGGAAGAGACAGTCTTCATATTCATCCAGAGAGGCTTATAAAAACTGATACTAAGTGAGAAGAGCAGAACTAGGAAAAATTTATACGCAATCACAGACACATAGTATATGTGACGACCAACTTTGATAAACTGGACTCTTCTCAGCAACGCATAGTTATAAGACAACTCTACAAGTCTCAGGATAGAAGGATATATCTACATTCAGAGAAAGATCTAGAAAGAACAGAGTTTAAATGGAGACTGAAGCAATCTACATGCTATCATTCTTTTCCATGTTTGGCTTTCTTTCTTTTTCCCATCGTTCACTCCATTGGTTACAACCCTTCTATACAATCAGACTAATGTCCAATGTGAAAGTATTTGCAGGTCCTATACTTGATTGCATGCCACCATGGAGGGGGATGGGGGGATACAATTTGAAACTCAAGGGATTGTGGAGCTGAATCTTGTAAACTAAAAGCAAATAAACAAATCAATTTAAAAAAAAGGAAGGAAGGAAGGAAGGAGCAAGGGAGGGAGGGAAGCAAGCAAGCAAGCAAAAGAGAAAAGGAGAGAGGAAGGAGTGAAGAAATAGGGTCCATAATAAGTTATAGGTCCTTTGAGTCCCAATCCAGTGCTTTGTCTAATGCTGGCACAGAGTAAGCATTTAATAAATACTTGTTTCCTCCCTCTTTCCCTTCCTTCTTTTTTCTTTCTTTCTTCTTTTCTTTTATCTTTCCTTATTTTTTCATTCCTCCCTTACTTTAGTCCTCCTTTCCTTATTTTCTTCCTTTTTTTGGACCACAGATCTTCATTTTGATGTTCAAGACTTTATGGTATTTGTCTTGTGGCAGAACCATTTGTACCCATGTGAATTAGTCTTGGGATTTTTCTGATATATTTCTCTCTGACAACATTAAGGTGGAAATAGCAAACCTCTTTCACTCTCCTATTCCTCAGGTACACACTTGGATTTGATGCACATTGCAGAGATGGTTGGCATCTTCCACAAGAGATACTTCTCCTAAAAAAAAATTAGACGTAGTCATTGGAAAGTTCCATCAGAACTTGGCACCCCTGGGCCTAAAATTTTATCTTCCAAGACTAAAGTGTTTCTGCTCCAGTTCCTCCATTCTTTCCCACCTCCCTCATTCCAATGGTGTATTTGAAATGACAGAACCCAGAAGCCTCATCTTAAAGGGACTTCCAGATTTGGGTAATGTTGCTACCATCTAGCCCCTGTATGAAACTTGCACTGGGAGTGAATGAAAGTAGATTGTGTCAAGATATATAGCATCACAGATTGTTTGTGCCCCAGAATTCGTTGCTCTTCTGGTAAAGAACAAGAGAAAGAAATTTCTTGGCTTAGCTACCAGAGGCTGAAAGTTCTAGGGCCCAGAAATGTGCATTTCTCATGCAAGTTTAATAATGAAAAAGGAAGAGAGTTATGGATCAGCCTGGAGGCATTGTTGGGCCAAGATTCTTGTAGTTTGTACAAAAATGAATATTATTTACAGTCACTGGCACCTTTTTATTCATAACAGCAATTCATTCACCTTCAACACCTATCAACTTCTGTGCTTACCTTCAACTCTAGCTCACCATGTAGCTGAGCTGCACCTCTGACAAACTAGTTTTCTTAGATAAGTAATCAACCATCATTCACTCAAACATTTATGAAGCCCATACTGTGTGCAGAGCACTGTTCTAGGCACTCATGGGGATGATATAAAATTTAGGTGAAATGTTTCTCTTGACCTCATGGATCTTATGGTCTGGGAATAAAAGCTGACATTAATGCAGAACTTTAATATATAAAATCTCATGGAATCCTCCTTTAGAGTAAGGCAATTCATGTATTTCTATCATATCAATTCCCTAGGTCAGGGCTGCTTAACTTTTTTATGTGTAATGGAAACTCTAGGCAGTCTGGTGAAGTCTACAGTCCCCTTCTCAGTCTGGTGAATCCTATGACCATTTTCAATGAGTTTATAAATGCATAGAATAAAATATATAATATTACAAATGAAATGAATTATATTGAAATATAAATGCAAATATTCCCCATCTAAGTTCATGATACTCTAAAATCTAACCATAGGCCCTTCTGCGATGGACTTTGTAGACATCAGGTCGAGAAATGCTTTTCTAGATAATCCTCGGACATCATGCCTCTCTGGATGGAGCTGGAGCATCATCATAGAGGCAGATAGTTGCACAGTGAACAAAGCACTGAGCCTTCAGGAAGACCTGACTTTCAATCTGGCCTCAGACTACTTTTCTCTTGCAGACAAGTCACTCAAATTCTACCTTATTTTCCTCATCTATAAAATGAGAACAATAATAACACCTACCTCACAAGGTTGTTGTGAGAATCAAATAACCAAAGATCTGTAAAATGCTTAACCCAGTTCCTGGCACATAGTAGGTCCTTAATAAACACCGGGCACATAGTAGATACTTAAAGAATGCTTGTTTCCTTCTTCCTTTCTTCATGCAACCCAATAATGTATTTGTTTTTTTGATTATCATTACTCTGTTTACTTACAATGAACTTGTGGCCTACCAAAACCCCTGGCCCTTTTTTTCAGATAAACTGTTGTTTCACCATGCCTCTCTCCATCTGGTACTTGTGTAGTTTGTTTTTTTTTAACCCAAGCATAAAAATCTTTATCTTTGTGACTCTTCAGACTAAAATTCCATTCTCTGGACATAACTCCCCATTTCATATGGCCTTTCTCTATTAGTGTGCCCATAGCACAGTGTCTAGTATATAATATGCACTTAATACATGTTGATTGATTGATTCATCAAGGTAGAGATGGTTTTACTTTTCATAACATTAGCACTTAGCATAATGCCCAGCACATAGTTATTGCTTAATAAATGCCTTTACATTAATTCATTCTCATTTATGAATAAGGAAACTGAGATTCAGACACAGAAGATCAGCATTTGCACCTAAGTTAACATGCTTCCTTTTAGAAGTAGGATTTGAACGCTAGACTCTACTCATTCTGAATGCAGCAGGACTCTTCTTATTTCTTGCTGCTCCCTCTCAAGAAAGGGATGCGGTACAAACATTTATTTCCAAAACTTTTCAGGGAACAAGATCTCTTTTAGGCTGATTTTCAGGTGGTTGACTTGATTGGTCATTGGGTCCATACACAGAACCATTCTAACTTGGTCTACCTGGTCAGAGCTTGGTGGGACAAACCAAGTCATGACTTTGCATGACTGTACCCACTCCTATTCTACTTCATTGTGGTTCTCCTAGAAACTCATCCTTCCCTTTAGTGGACTGACATGACAGGACCCTCCACCCCAGCAAGAAGCAACCCCTGAGAGGAGGAGCAGGAGGTGAGATGGGAACACTTATTGTTTCTTAGCCTTAGTCACACCTGTGCTGAGGCGACAAAGTAGGGAATAATATGCATGCTCAGAGTACCTCCTTTGACAGAAGAATCAAATGAGATGATGCTTGTCAAGTAATTCAAAAGGGTGGGGTGGGTGGCACATCATTAAGACTCTCAAGACTGAATGGAGGCTAGGTGAGGAGAGGAGAGAAGAGGCGAGGAGAGGGGAGGGGAGGGGAGGGGATAGAGGCGATATTGTCAAGGGCATACGCTACAAAACACAGAGATAAGGAAAGAAGACATGAGCTTGATAAAGAGATGCAAGCTTGGGACTGGGGCATATTCTAATGGAACCAGGAAACTCCTCTGGCCTGAGCATCTCTTGGCACTCTCTCTCTGCCAGAAGCATGGCCGCTGATAAGTCTTAGGAATAGCAATACAAATGAGGTTAGGGAGTAGAACCATAATTTCATTGAATTAGAGAAGCCCAAGATGAGGAATCTCTGTCAGTTTAGGTTGGCACCCTGTCAGCAATTTAAATTCTTACTTTTAGTTCTGAGGGGATAATTGATTTGTCCAGGTTCAGAAAGCATACACGTCAGAGGCAGGGCCTGAAATCAAATCTTCCTCACTCTGTGGCCAGCTGTCTGTCCGCTCCATTTTATTGCCACTTGTGGAACAGAAACACACAGCAAATGAGGAAGTGGTTTGAGAGTACTTAGTTAGCTACCAGAGAACCTGAGGTTGGGTCTTGGCAAAATTATAGAAGCAAAGCTCAGCTGCCATATAGAAGTGTGCCTTGTGGAAGAGGCCTCAGCATTGATCTACTTGGTTCCAGAGGATAGAACTTGACACAACGGGTAGAAGTTGCAGAGGGACAGGTTATGGCTTGCTTTAAGGAAAAGAAAATAAACAAAATGACGGTCTCACCAATGAAAAATGTACAAAATTGGAAAGAGTCATGCTGGCAAACTGGGGACTTTTCCATAGAGGTCTTTAGGTAGAGGTTGGATAAACAAGAGTTGGTGATGTTACAGCAAGGAGATTCCTGAGGCATGGGTTGGATGAGATGGTCATTGAGATTCCTTGTGCAACTTCATATTCTGTGATTCCATAAACTATGCTGCCTTGACTGATTAGTATTAGAAGCAACCTAGTCCATGTCTTTGCTTTTAGGTCATTTGCTATTTTATGAATCACTAGCTTGTGTAAACAGGGCCAATGTGAACACCTGTAATTGCATATGGTGCCCTCTCTTTCTTATCCTTTCTCCTAATCTGGTGCTTACATAGAGCAGCCCATTGAGCTAGAACAGCTATACATCTAATAAGTTGCTTCCCATCTGTTAAGATATAGTCAATTTTATTTTTAAAATATATCATTTATACTCATCATGCCCAACACCTTGTGACTCACTTATTAAAAAAAAGTATTTATAACACACGGTAATGAAGTTTCTAAAGAGCCTCCAAGTCTCTTCTCTTTCCTTCCTTGGCCCCAAGCAATTTTCTGCCTTTATTTTCACCATCCTCCTGTTTGCTCGTTTTCATATTAAGATTGTTGTATGTAAAAGTAAAATTATTTCCATATATTAAAAATCCGTGATTTCATTTCCACTTCCCTTCCCAGTAGAATATAACTTCTTTGAAAGTAGGAATCATTCCATTTCTATCTTTATATCACCACAACTTAACACTGTACTTCATGCATAGTAAATACTTAATAAAAGTGTTCAGTTGAATTTGTAATTGTCAGTAAACCCTCGAAACCAGTGCAGATTGCAACTACTTAGCATTTCCCCCACTACCATATGATGTTACAGTTCTTCCCTTGGTACCACCTTTACATAAGCTGGCCTTCTCACCCCTGTATCCTTGGAATGTTCCTCTTCATTTTCTCTTCTTGAAATCCCTGGCTTTCCATCCTATGGCCATCTTAGCATCATGATGTGGCTTTACAGTACATATCAATTCTGTGGTTGAATATGTCCACTGTTTGAAATTATAAATTGCCATTGGGAGTCAAACCCATGTTCCACAGGACTTGCACTGATAGTATCTGTAAGCAAACTAGGGTCATTTCTTTCCTCTAATTGTTGAGCTTCTCATTTCCTCCCATTTTACCTCCCCCCTGCCAAACTCTTCTTACCCATAAACTCACTTGTGAATTTAAAGTCTTCCATCTGGATCAGAAGTTGCCACAACCCACAAACCAAAAGGGAGTACCATTTATTCATGACAGAGCTCAGAAATAAGGGAAATGGATGCCGAGGACGTAGGAAGGATATACAACAGAAAAGAAGAAAGCTGGAACACACACACACACACACACATGCACACACACATGAGCGCGCACATGCACACACACATGCACACGTGCACACACATACACAAACCGAATGGAAGGGAAGAAGGCTTCATACGATCAGGTTTTGTAACCTAGTGCCTGAAAGTATAATGTTATAAGAGCAGAGGCAGAATCTTTAAAAGGCATTCATTCACTCTTATAAATGTGATCTGGCACCCTGATAAACTGAACCAAGGAATATGATGGAAAATTTTAAAAGGAAACCTCCAAAGCTGCCCATGGTACCAGGCAGAGTCAAAACAAAGTATATTTAAATAGAAACAACAGATATCCCCCTAAGATTAAGATTATGAACTTAATACTGTGTGAAGATGGGATTTGCAGTCCTTGATGCCCTAATTTTCTATACAAAAATAATACAAATAAATGCACCTAAATCCCAGGCAAAAGAAACCATTTGAAATAGATCTCAAAGTAGACCTCTTTAAAAAAAGTAGAGGAAAAAAGTGGAGAGAGAGTTAGAGAGAGGTATGTTCGCCACATACTACATAAAGGAAGCAGCAAGATCATAACAAGGGTGGGGTGAGAGGGACTCTGACCCAGAACAACAAATATAGAGTATGTTTTTTGTTTTGTTTTGTTTTAACTTATAAAGTCTTTAGCAATCTTAAGCGGCTCTGGAAAAACTAGAGCTTTGTACTCAGTTAGCAATGATATTTTGTTAAAATGGGAAGCTACCAAATAGTGAACTGAGGGGAAGTTTCTCCTCTGCCCCATGCTGCTTGCTCCCCCAAGGAGGGGAGGGACATGTTTCATACTTCTTACTAGACGCAGGACTCGTTCTACTTGCCCCTGGCACAAACATGACTAGTTATGGCTCTGGGAAACATAACTTCATATACTGAGTCACTAACTTATGGAATCTATTCCCTCCAAAGGTGACAATGACTGAAAATATAAATGAATTCACATCATTTTTGTACTTTATTCTTCCTTTATGTTTTGTATCCTTGTTGTTTTCTCTACCTCCATTTTTGTTGTCTTTCATTTTTTATTATAAAGTTATGATAGAATCAGAGAAGACAGACCTGTAACTGGTTATTGAAGGGAAATTTGGATTTTGAGGGATGTAATCATAACCTTTGAGATTGCCACAGAGGGTAGTCCCATTCTTCTGTAAGATGTCCCTCAGCTCTGCTGTAAAAGAAGTGAGGTTATAACTTTGACCTCCCCTCCTTCATATAACATTACTTCTGTTCTCATTTTTATGTTGTTATTCTATGAAAGGAAACCCCACTACATTTTCTTCAGAATTCAATACCTACAATTTAAGAAAGGAACATGGATGGCGTGTTCCTGTTTGATGCGATGATGTCAGTAACAGAGAGAGAGCATTGCTTACAGCACTTAGTACTTTGGCAGATCCATGTGTTATCAGTCAATGAATTCCAATCAATTCACAAGCATCAATTAAGCACCTACCATGTTCGAAGTATTGGTCTAGGCACTAGTGATCCAAAGTCAGAAAAAAAAATAGCCATGACACCTAAAGAGTGAATTCTACTGGGGCCATATGTACAAGCAAATACCCAAATGGATCTGTGAGACCATGGCTCCTGAAAACATGAAAACAAAATTCTCCAGACCCAAATCTCTGGCATTGTCAAATGCTTCATCCCCAGGAACAGATATGGTTTTATCAGTGGACATTGTATTAAAAAAACATAAAGGCAGCTAGGGAGTACAGTGGATACAGTCCTGGACTTGGAATCAAGAAGATATGAGTTCAAATGTGTCCTCAGACTCTTACTAGCTGTGTGACTTAACCTTCATCTGCCTCAGTTTCCTCTTTTGTAAAATGGAGGTCATAATAACCCTTACCTCCTGGGGTTGTTGTGAGACTAAAATGATATAGCATTTGTAAAGCACTTTGTAAACTTTAAAGTACTCTATAAATACCAGCTATACTATTATTCTTATTACAGACAATTTTTTGTTTTGCTGATTTGCTGCTGTAGTCTAAGAACCATCTTTCCTTTACATCTGACTTGCAGCTGCAACTTCCTATAAATACTATTTTCTCCACTGAAATGTGAAGTGCTCAAAAGCAGGGACTGCCTCTGCTTTTTTAAAAATTTAAATCCACAATGCTTAGGACAATTCTTAGCACATACAAAACACGAAAACATACTTTTTCATTCCTTCATTTCATTAATTTGGGTGTTTTTTCCAATGGCATCGATCATAAGCTACCCCTGGATGCTTGTCCTGTGCTACTCTTGCCCCTTTCCTGCCTTCAGTATGTCACAAGTAGTCTATCCAACATGGCTAAAGCCTTCCTCACTTCCTCAACCAATTCAAAAATACCAGGGGAGCACTCTGGATGTCCACCTGACATCTCTTGCTTTTGTCACGACTGGCAGTTGACACAAAGAGCAGTATGGGACGAATATCACTATCCACAACAAGTCCCTCCTTCCTTGGATTCTGATGGAGCAGTGAGACCCTTTGGCGAGCATACATCTCTCTAGTTGACTCTTTTTCTGACTTTTATTATAAGTGCAAGATAACCATATATGAGTGAGGGCAAGACAATTCAAGGATCCTGCATGATTCTTCTCCATGTTTTCTCATCAGTACTCCATAAAAGGTCTGCCCAAAGAACTGGACACATTCTCCTTGTTTTTTTTTTACCATCTCAAGGGCACCCTCATAGCAGGAAGGCTCATCTGTTGCCTCTGATTCCTGTTACGTGGCTGGTCTACCTTGATTTCTGGTCATATGAGTCTTCAATAATGACTTCCAGGGGACTCCTACTGTGCAAAGGATATTTCACAGTATGTTGCAGCCTGCTTTAAAGTATTCAGCAAATGTACAAGTCACCATCCCTCCTGCATTCTGAAAAGACCAATTCAGCTATTGCTTCTCCCACTTGGAGGGAGAAGTGGGGTCACTCTCTGAAACTGGAACATCTCACCAGGAACAAGCATTAGCCAACCACTTTGTAGAGGTGGCAATGGGAAATTTGCCCACTCCAAAGCTCCTAGAGCTTTTAGATGGGTCCACTAGCAATGGTGTTCACATGCTAAACCATTGATGTAGAAAGCTTTTTGGGGGCAATGTGCCAAGGGATCTAAAAAGTGGACTGTATAGAATCAAAGAAGATATAGAGAGCATTACAAAATGGAAAATAGATCATTTTGATTATATAAAACTTCAAAATTTTCTCACAAACAAAACCAATGCAACAAAAATTATAAGAAAAACAGAAAACTAGGGGGGAATTTTGCAACAATTATCTCTGATAAAGGCCTCATTTTTCAAATATATGAATAAAATTTATAAAAATACAAGTCATTCCCCTACTGAAAAATAGTAAAAAGATATAAATAGGTAGTTTTCAGTCAAAGAAATAAAAGTTATCTATGGTCATATAAAATGCTCTAAATAACTATTGATGAGAGAAATGCAAGTTAAAACAATTCTGGCCTATCACTTCACATCTATCAGATTGGCTTAAAGGACAAAAAAGGAAAGTGTTGGGTAGTACAACCCTTGTGCCAAAATACCAAGAAATGAAGTAGGTTAGACATAATGAATTACCCTGTGTGACTAAAGAGATTGTATTTATCTAGAAAACAAACTTTATATGAGCACTGGGAACATCAGTTACCAAATGAATTTTTTTCCATTCAAAGCAATATAACATCTCCCCCCAACCTGCCTCTCCCCACAGGGTCCTAGAAGAATGTTTGTTCACCTCATCTGGGTGAGAGCTTTCTTCCCTCTGGCTCACCACAGAGCCATCCATAATAATGAGAGTAAAAATGAAAGCAAAGGCTGGCAATTACTCAAAGAACTGCTATTGAATTTCTTCACAGAGAATTCTGAGACAGGATCTATACAAACACTGAGTGAAAGCTAGCTTTGAAGAGCCTTAGCTAACTCAAAGGCAGGAAGAAAAAAATCTTCTGCTGACCGGCTCCTGTCTGTTCTCTGCCATCCTCTCATGTCTTAGAATATTACCACTAAAAAGATGACTTAAAATAGAAATATTGGGAACATGGGGGCATCTTTAGGACCACCTTATCTTAATGAATTTCTGTCAGTAATTACATCCCTTTGGGATGTGAAAGAAAGCATCTGCCACAGAAATCAAATATATTGGCATCTTCATCATCCCTGCCCGAATTCACATTCTTGGATCCCTGATTGGAACGGTTCTGACTGAGAACAATGACTTGATAACACCAAAGTATCCACTACCTATAAGTGAGGTAGACTTGTTTTTCTAAGGCTTAGTGACAAGAAAGGTATTTGGATCCTTGACACAGGATTAAAAAAATAGACTGACTCCCAGAAAGTAGGAAGATACTGTCAAAAAGAAGCCTTGCCTATATACAACCAATGAGGTTTTGTGTGCAGGTGGCCAAGAGCGCTTTCGCCTCATCTCCTCACCCCTTAGAGATTAGAAAGAATCAGCTATGGGAGGACCCAGCAGCCAGGTTTATTTTGTTTTGTTTTTCTGCTCCCACACCATATCCAATGATGATTCTTCAGTCGTCCTCAATCCACACTTCTGCCCCCAAGGCTCCACCTCCAATCAGTACTCTAGCTTATGAGTTTGAGAGCTCATCATGGGTATCCCAATCCAGAACCATTATACTTCTGCTAGGCCATCTTCATCATATGCGTCTACCACCGTTTGCTCAGGGACCAGTAATCAAATCATGGATACCATTCCTGGCAAGGACATGTATTGTCTTCCCCTATTAGAATGTAAGCTCCTTGAAGACAGGGACTATAATTCTTTGTGTGTTTATATTCCCAGAACCTAATTATCATAGAGCCTGGCACATAGCAAATGTTTTTCTTTTATTCATTCATCTCTCCTTCCTTCCCTCCCTCCCTTTCTCCATCTATCCATTCTTTCATTCATATAAAGATAATTTCTGTCATTTGAATCATATTTCCCCATTAATGCATACTCTAATTGCTGAGATATGCCTCAGTATTATTTGACCTCACGTCCATATCAAGTAAACTGGCAAATTTTAAAGTACAGGGTAGAATTCATGACAAATTAAACAAATAACTTAGTGGGAGAAATGCAAATTTGATTTCTGTAAAAGAAATAATATCTCACTAATGTATTATATAGTTTGCTGGGTTTTTAAGAAAGCAAAAATATTTTGTAATATGAATAATTGTCCGTTATTCTTACACATTTGAATTTCTGTATATTTCTGTATTCATATTCTGATCCATCATTGTTCTATCTCTTGACAGAGATGGAAAAGAAAGAAGGAAGGAAGAAAGGAAGGAAGGAAGGAAGGAATGAAAGAAGGAAGGAAGGAAGAAAGGAAGGAAGGAAGACATAGGTGGGTAGGTAAGTATATAGAAAAATAGATGGATAGATAGACAATAGACAGAGAGACAGACAAGAACATTTATTAAATGCTTACGATATATCAAACACTGTGCTAAGTGCAGTGGTTACAAATAAAAATGTCCCTACCCTCAAAAAGCTTACATTATGATCGGGGAGACAACAACAATGACAAGTAGTGGTGGTGGTGGTGGTGGTGGTGGTAGTGTTGTGCCCTAATTCAAATCCCAGGTCACCTGCCCACCACCTGAGCATGGCCCACCTGTGTCCTACCCTTAATAGCCCCTTTTTTATTCTTGCTTTTGTCCCTATAGTCTGCATTAGCTTGTAACTGCTTAAGGCAAGTCTGGGCAAGTTGCCCGAGGCATAGTCCCCTACCCCCTATTTCCTCAAATTAGCATTCTGTATTTTTCCTTATACTGTACAAGGATTAGCCCGGGGTCCAAGGACTGTATCTAGGGACCACCCTGTCCTGTTCCGCTGACCAAGCAGAGTCCCCACACCCTCTGCCCAGTACATGACCCTGGCCTATTCTGGGACCTTCCAGTCCCCTTTCCCCATGACCCTGCACCCTGCTCTGGAAAGTGTTGACTATGGCCCTCCACCCTGTGCCCTCCACCCTGTTCTGGGAGGGATCCTTATGTCATCAGGGAGTTGCACCTTTGTATTCTTGTGCCATATTCCCAAATTATCCCTGAACTATGTAGCTAACCAATCACACACTCTCTTAGCTTCTGTACGTCATATCTTTTGCTAGCTTCTCACTGGTTGTGGTTTTGTGGTTTTGGCCTATATAATCAAGTCTGTGAGGTCCAATAGGGACTGCCTGATTTGAATTTATACTACATGTAGTTGCATGCTTGATCAATAAATCTACACCTAAATTTATCTTGAACCCAGGTCTTGGCTCGCTCTTATTCTCTGCA
>CM053597.1:21597520-21618574 GCA_028646575.1 Pseudocheirus occidentalis | reverse complement strand
TAGTAGTAGTAGTAGTAGTAGTAATAGTAATAGTAATAGTAGTACTAGTAGTGGTAGTAGTAGTAGTAATAGTAGTAGTAGTAGTAGTAGTAGTAGTAGTAGTAGTAATAGTAATAGTAATAGTAGTACTAGTAGTGGTGGTAGTAGTAGTAGTAGTAGTAGTAGTAGTAGTAGTAGTAGTAGTAATGGCTAGCAAGTATATAGTGCTTTAAGGTTTATAAAAAAAAACTTAACGACTCTTCTCTTATTTGATCCCTACAATGATCCTGGGGAGGGAGAGGGGCGGTTATTATTTCCACTTTACAGAGGAGAAAATTGAGCCTTAGAGAAGTTTAGTGACTTGACCAGGGCCACACAGCTAGTACGTGTCTAAGGAAGGATTTGAACACAGGTCTTCGTGACTTCAGGTTCAACATTCTCTTTATTGCACCATTCTGATCATCTTGGAGGAACTGGGAAGATTCCATGTGGTACAGGGTGTGTAGTGGTATGGAGACAGGAGCCCCAGCAAGATGAGGCAAAGTTCACTTTTCAGAGCTGAGTCACTCAGGGGAGGAGATCAGGCTATAGATGTTGAGGATGTGAAGGTTCTCACTGAATATTTCAGCTGGCATTTTCCAGCTCTATTTCCACTCCAGTCCAAAGGATCAGACTGTTGGTTCCTACAGTATTTCCAAACCCTTGGTTAGCAGTTTAAGGTCCTGTGGGATACAGGCTGTGAGCTGACCAAACCAGAAACCATCCATCATTATTGCTCCAACACTGCCTCCACCTCTGGACAGCACATACCACTACCTGCAGTCAGTCAGGCGCCCCTGACCCTCCGCAGAACTCACCAATCAGTCACCATTCATCACTTGTCTTGTGCTCTTCCACAGAGATGCTACTCAGCCTTCTTCCAATTCTGTGCTGAGCGCTCTAACCTCTGGCTCTCTGTTGCAGATCAGACTTCCAAAACACAAGGCATCAGAGATCAGTCTGTACATTGAATTCTATCAAAGAGGTAAGGCACACATACAGGTTGTCCCAAAAGATTCAGTGCAGTTTTAAGATTTAATAGTTTTTGAATAGCTATTTTAATAGCTATTGCTGTTATTATTTTAATAGCTATTAAAACTTAAAACTCCAATGAGTATTTTGGGACAGACTATATATTCCCATCTCTAAAACTGTGTGACCATGGTCAAGTCACTAACTTTCTGGTGCTGTTTCTTCATTTGTAAAAGTGGGGTGCAAATGGAGTGGTTATGAGACTCAAGTGAGATCATGTCTGATCAGTGTTTCACACTGTGGAGAATTGTATAAATAACAATCACTTCCGTTATTTCTTATTATTATCGAGAGTGAAAGGGTGATATGGCAAATGCTGAAGTTAGGGTGAGGCCATGTCAGCTGCTTGGCAGAGATGTTTATGTTTCTACATGTCTCATTCTGAAACACAGGTGGATTTGTTACTCTGCCACTTAATTCAGTATTTTTCAAGCATCTAACATGTGGGCTCATGGGTGGGGAATCTATGGAGAACACATGTGACCCTTTGAATCCAAACTTGAAGTTGACCTGAAAGCTGAACTTGAGGACCTAGAGAGCCACATGTAGCCTTGAAGTCACAGGTTCCCCACCCTTGAGGGATACAGAGCTGGCCTCAGAACTAGGTAACCCTGGTTTCAAGTTCTGTCTCTGACACCATGGTTTTGTGACCAGGTAGGTGGCACATAGTAGGACTGACTGCCTAACTTATCCGAGGCATGTCAGCTAGCCTCTTAGTGCTACTAATCCATAGCTAAGGATTCCTGGGGGTCATGTATTGACTTGGTATTGAAATATAATATCACCTATGTTTCATTATACATCTGTTTATTTTGTTCAGTATTTCCCAATTATATTTTAATCTGGTTTGGCTACACCTGGAAGTGCTGAGGGCCAAGTGCTTGATATCTCCTCTATGAGACTAGGAGTTGTTGAGATGCATTGGTGGAAGAGTTTACTCTTCTGGACATTCTCTAGATCAATGAAATCATAAACCTAGACTTTCCATCCATCCCGACCTTAGCATTTGAAATACAAAGAAAAAGCTGAAATAGTTCTTATGCTCAAGAGCTTCTCTTCTACTGGGGGGACAGCACATATTCAGCTAAGTTTTTAAGGGATTTTTCTTTGCAGGTGGGGAGATTATTAACAATTGGAAAACTCAAGAGAAAGGAAAGGACAACTAAGTTAGGTCGCTATGGTAAATAAAGTTTCCAAGAGATAGAAGTGAGATGTGAGAACACGCCAGGTATGGGGGATAGCTGGAGCAAAGACATGGAGGTGGGAAATTGAATAATGTTCATTGGGAATAATAATAAAATATTTTATGGTTTGCAAAGCATATTACACATGTTATCTCATTTCATCCCCACAATAACACTGTGAGTAGGTGCTATTGTTATCCCATTTCACAGAGAGGGAAACTGAGGCAAACAGAGGTTAAAGTGATTTTCCCAGGGTCATGCAGCTAGCAAGTGTCTGCAAAGGGATTTGCAAATCTAGTGCTGTACTCATTGCATCTCTAACTGCCTAATTAAGTATGCTAATTTGCCTAGAATATAGAGTGATTGTGTAGGGAATAATAGGAAAACAGGAAAGAGAGGGAATATTGCAGCTGTCAGAAAGAGACCAAGACTTTGTGCCCCCTACCAATATTTGTCACTGCACATCTTCATCTCATTAAGTGGTTTGTTAAATGGATCTTTTAACAAATATGCCTTGGTGATCTTTCTATTTTTCTTTCTTTCTTTTACAGAAAAAAATCAAGATTCATTAAATTTAATGAGTGTTTGAAAGGTCAGCCTCATGAAGGGAATGTTTACTGTCTCCCTACAAGGTGGGAAAGCTGAAAAATATCACTCTAATGAATCTTGCTACCAAGCCCTTTGACCACTTCTCAGGATTGAAGCCGACTCCCCATTTCACACTAGGCTTACCTTTTCCCCTTCTCTTCCTCTCCTTCCCATTGGCCCCCTCCTCCAATCTTTTAATGAGTCGTGTCTTTAACGGAAAATATAGCTGAGCTAAAACTGAGCTGAGGGCATGTGGTGTGCAGCGAAACTTAACACATTTATTAGATGAAGCCTACAGGGGAAAAATCAAATGCTTAGGGAAAAAATCCCTGGAAATAATAACAAAGAAAATAGGAAGGGAAAACACAAAAACATGTTTGGTGGAAAAGAGCCCAGAAAATCAAGACTTTGTCAAGTTATTTAGGATCTCATTGAAGCATAATGTTTATGATGTTTGTCTTTTATACCAATCACCTAAGTAGGATTCCAGTGCATGAATCTTACCACCTGCATAACATCTGCATGCTAGAGTCCAATTCTGAACATTTTGATCAAAGCCCCCTTTGGTCATCTGGTGAAACTGATGAATCACTTCTCAAAATAGCATTCTTAGATGCATAAAATAAAATACATTGGATTATACGGGGCATCAATTATACTGAAATGTTGTTAGCACAATATTTTAAAACATCACAGACTTTAAGAGACTATATGAATTCATGAATCTGCTAGGTGAGGGAAAGTTCACTTTCTACTCAGTCTGGGTGAGCTTAGAAGTTTGGCGCCCACAGCTATGGGATACCTTGGGTTTAGGGGGAATTATTGAAACACAGATCTGAAAATGATCCTTAGAAGTCATCAGGCATTGAGAGGGGAAGTAGGGCTATGCCCTTTCCCAAATATTGTTTAGAGATAAAGCCCCAGACAGATACTCTCGAACAAAGATGCAGCTAGAGGACTCAGGAGATTGAGCTGAATGGAGACTAATTTCTACTGAGAGCTTCCCAGCTCCAGCTTTCCCCATTCCCACTTTTCTCTCACTACACACAAACAGAGAGTGAACTTCATTCTTCCACATAGACAGGACCAACCCACTGAAGAAAGAAGAAAATCCCAGGCAGACTCACAGACATACCCAAAGAGGAATGAGAACAAAAAACTCAAAATTGCTCCTAGTATAAAAATTTTCCCAAATTCTGCAGCTTCATCCAACAGCATTGCCAAGGAATGATAGAACTCCGTTCACGTTACTTAAAATAAGATGGGGTTGGATTAGTTGACCTTTAATGTCCCTACCACCTCTCAATTTTTGACATGACGATACTAGTTCTAATAATCAACAAGCACTTATTAAGCGCCTCTGGTGTACCATGAACTGGGCTAAGCACTCAGTAACAAAGACAAAGATGAAATAAGGTTAGTCTTTAAACAGGTTAAAGTATCAGGGGGAACATATACACACATAAGCAGATGTAAACTATATTCAAAGTAAAGGCAAAGCAATTTTTGGAAGAAGTACTAACAATTAGTGGATTGGGAAATGGGGGAATATTGGAAGTACCTGACTTTATGAGATTTTTAAATGACTATCCCCCAATAATGCTAAAAGGATATTATTATCTTCATTTGAGAGATGAAGAAATCTAGGCATAGTAAACTGTCAGTCACACCATTGGGGAGGTCCTGTTATCACAAATCTGGTCCTCATTCACTTTCCCAGAGGCAGTTTAAGAATGTTGGACTTGGAGTCAGGGAGACCTAATCTTTATGATCCAACCATCACTCAATAAGCTGTTATTAAATACTATGTGCCAGGCACTGTCCTAGGCTCTGGGGATGCAAATAAAGGCCAAAGCAAAGTCCCTGTCCTCAGGAAGCCAATATGCTCAGGGAGACAACATGTAAAGAACGATATAATACAAGATGTGTACATATATGCAGACATCCAATTGTAAATGGCAGGTAATTCCATAGAAAGGCATTAGCAGTAATTGGGTTGGATGAAGAAAGGATTCCAAAGAGGAGATTTTAGCTGAAGCCTGAAGGAGTCCAGAAGGTGAGGTGAAGAAAGAGAATAGACATGGTGGACAGCCCATTAGTCAAAGGCACAAAGGAGGTGCATCAAGTGTAATGTGGGAGGAGAAGCAAGGTGGCCAATGTCAACTGATGAAAGAGCACATGACAAGGAAAAGAAAAGAAACTGTAAGGTGGAGACTAAGAAGGCAGAAGGGGCCAGCAGTGAAGGTAGAAAAGGGCTTTAACCTTGGGCAGGTCTTGAAGCTCTTTGAGCCTCAGTCTCCTCACCTGAAAAAATGGGGATAAGAATGCCTTTGACATCTATCTCAGATTATGAGAACACTCAAAGAAGATTTGGTTTGCATAAAGGATCTCATAGGCTTAACATACCATACAAATGTCAATTACACAGTCTTAAGCAACAGCTTTAGCACTTGGGACAAGCAGAATTGAAGCAAATGTCCTCAATTCAGCTTTGTCATCCATGAGGTGAAAACAGGGCAAGAAGCAATTGAGATGAATTCAGGTGAACAAGAGGAGAGATTTAATGCTAGGGCTGCTTATAGACGGATGTTGTCTACAATACTTCCTGTTGTAACAAAGCATTCTTTTGGACTAGCTGCTAAGCTCAGTTGTTTCTATGCTGCTTAAGGAGTACAGATGTTAAATTTATGCACTTTTCAATTTTGGAAACAAGAGGAAAAGCGCCAGTTACTTGACCCAGATTTCAGGGTTTCTTTGTGTATGTGTTATACCCTTTTGATAGCCTAGTGAGGTCTGTGGATGCCTTCTCAGAAGAATGCCTTTAAATGCATAAAATAATATACTTAGGATTACAAAGGAAATAGTGTATGTTCTAATGTTATGTTGTACAGGGTAATGCCTGCCTGTAATCCTGGCTACTGGGGAGGCTAAAGCTGGCAGATCTCTTGGGCTGCAGAATCTGAACCACAGTGAGTTATGCCAATCGGGTGTCCAATCCATATTTGGTGTTAATGTAGCAGACCTTTGGGGTGGCTACCAAATTGCCTAAGGAGGGGCACACCAGCCCAGGTTGGTAACAAACCAGGTCAAAGTTTCTTCTTCAATCAAACTGGGATCAGACCTGTGAGTAGCAATTGCTTTTCCAACCTCAATGAGATAAGAAAATCTTTGTTTTTTTTTATTAAAGAAAGAGTTTTTTTTTAAATCTAATGTTTTGATGTCAGGTTAAGAATTTCTGCCCTCATTACTTAAGGCTTTGTTGTTAAACCCTGACGATTTTGTGTTTGTTTTGTCTCCTTCAACAAGTCTGTAAACTTGTTGAGGGCATACCACACATTCAGCTTCATTTTTACCTCCCATAATGCTCAGCACAGCCCACAGTACACAGTAGGTCCTGTAGAAAGATCAGTTCACTATCTACCAATTCCACCAATCCACTTTAAGAAGTCAGCAACGGGTCCTAGAAGTGCAACAGTATTTTGGTGGGATTTTCTCATAGTCCCCCTCTGCCCTTTCAAAGCTCACTGGGACAAAGATGGCTTTATGGCTGGCTCTTGGTTCTGTTACTCCTATTGACCTACCCTGGAAGCTGACTCAGGAGGAAGGGGAAGCTAATGGAGAAACATCAGGAATTAGCATCCTCTCTATGCTTCATTTTCTTTGTCTGCAAAAATAATAATAATAAATGGCATTTATATAATGCTTTAAATTTTGCAAAGTGCTTTATGAAAATCTTATTTGATTTTCAAAACAACCCTGGGAGGTAGTGGTTATTATTATCCTCATTTTATGGATGAGGAAACTAAAGCAGACAGATTAAATTACTTGCTTAGGGACACAGAGCTAGAAAGTATCTGAGGCCAGATTTAAACTCATGTTTTTCTAACCCCAGATCTGTTGTTCTATTTGCTGTTCCAACTCATCGTAAAATGAGGCACCTTGGGAATGAGTTGTTGATTTGGGGATCAACATCTGGAAAAGAAGATTGAGCTCTAAGGTTAAAGTTAAATAATTAAGGAGACTTTTCTTTTTTAATTAACAAGCATCTGTTTCCTCTACCCCTTCTTCCCCCCCCCCATTCCCAGAAAAAAAATGAAAATAAAAACTCTGGTAAGAAATAAGTGCTTTCCTTCTCTTCCTCCTCCTGCTCTTACCACTGCTGCTTCTCCCCCCTGTTCCCTTGGAGAGGCCCATCTTGATGCTCCTTTTGTGAATCAGTGACTGAGGAGACCTCCAGACTCTCCCTGGCCACCAAAAAGCTGGAGGAAAGAATCAATACTGAAAACAATGACCACATCAAGTTGAAGGTGGCAGGGCAAATGTTTTAGTGGTGCAACTTAAGATTAAGGGACACAGACCACTTAGTAAACTAATGAAAGCCTATTGGGAGTGACAGAGTCTGTCAATGAGGCAGATCAGATTCTGGTTTGATGGGCAGTCAATCACTGAAACAGATACACCTGCAAAGTTGGAAATGGTGGATGAAGACGCAGATGATGTATTCCAGCAGCAGACAAGAGGTGTTTATTAAAAAAAGAACCTGCAACTCTACTGCAGAACTGTGATCCCAAGGAAAACAATACATTCACAATGAGAAAATGAAGATTTGGTTCATCCACATGCGTATTACTGCAGTACAGCTTTCTCCCTTTTTTGAATCCCTTCCCCCATTTCTTTATTGTACATAAAGTAACTGGTATATGTGCACAGGCATGATGCATATTTTTTAACTATATGGCTGATGGTATGTTTCGATCAACATCAAATAGAGATGGGGAGGGGGAAAAAACAAATTGGTTCTATGAAAATGTCCCTTTTTTCCATTAGTGGCATATTTATTCAACTTTTATCTTTATATTCTAGTAAGTTATTTTACTCTCACTGTTTAACAACAATAACCAAAAAATTCTTGCATACCTTGTTTGATTGGATAATTTCAATGTTTTCCTTTTATCATTGTAAAACCAAGGGTGATTTCATAACTGTTTTATTTATAGCTGTTACGTATAGGGCAATCTCTGTCTCTCAGTAGGGATAAATTACTATAAAGAAAATGGTCCTAGATAGTTTTCCCTTCAAGTCAAACATCTTGTTATTTAAACAAACTTTGTTTCAGTTTTTTTGAAGTCTGCAGTTGATCATGTCCAAATATGAATGTCTCTTTTTTCAAATTTTGTCGTTTATTGTTGTTATTGAATTAAATTGGACACTGTTCAATAGCACAATGAAGAGTCATCCAAGCACTTCAGTTACCCTTCAAAATGATTGTTAGTCCTGAGCCTTAATGACACTTTTTATAGACATTCAAGCGTTTTTCAATTCTTAGCAAAGAATTCCCTTACTGAAAGTGAAATAATGAAGAGGAAGATGTTCCTAGAGGAGGAACTTGCACACCTAGCTAGAGGTACAAGTCACAGTTCTCACAGTGAGGGCTCCTCCAAAACTGCCCCCTCCATTTTTATTGAGGATGAAAATATCTGATCTTACAATCTGAGCTAATCATGTCTCATTCCACCAGAACTTGATTGGTGGTACTGAGTAAGGCAAGAAGACAAGTTCTGTCTGAAATGCAGAGTGCATGAGGGGTGCTAAGGTAAAACAAACACAGAAAAAATTCCTGAAGCCAAATTGTAGAGGTCTTTAAATGCTAGATAGAGGCATTTGGACTTGATACCAAAGGTAGTAAGGAGCCACAGAGCTTCTTGAGCAGAAGAGTCATCAGACCTGGGCTATGGCAATGTCATGGTTTCAGATTTGTGTAGAATGGATCAGAGAGAGGGAGAATTTCAAGGTAAGGATCATGGTTGAAATAGAATCCTTCTCTGAACAGACCACAGTGACTGCCCCAGAGACACAGTCTCTGACCTAATAAGAAGCACCACCACCACCACCACCACCACCAAATGTTCTAGATTGTTGGTTTTCTTTTTAGTTTTCCAGAAGCCTTTGAGAAATGATCCAGTTTCTTATCCAGAAAAACGTCTGAAAATTAACTCCATGAAAAACTCGAGTGAGTTTAATCAGTTTTATGAGAAGGTTTAATATCAGAGACAATTATCCCTAACTGTCTAGCTTTCCTATATTTAGCCAGTAACAGCCTAGGGAGACTACAGAAATCCCCAGTGATCAGTTTATCGGAAAGTACAACATAACCTTTAGGACTGATAACTGTACCAAATATTGAATAGTTAAAAGCAAATGTTATTCTAATTAACTGCACTCACCAGTGACAGCAGCTTTCTCCCTAAAGACTGACTCTCCCCACCCCCCAAGACCCCAATCAAGAGTAGAGCAGAAAACTAGTTTGGTTCAATAGCAGAAAATATATGTAATCATCAAAGGTTAGCAATGGTGGCTTGGCTTTCCATCATATAATCTATATTCATTCTAAGGTACTGACCACTCAAAGAGCAATACAGGGCCAAAACACATCCTCAAAGCCAGGTGGGTAATTTCCATTGAGATAATATCTATAAAGTCTTTGTAAAAAAAACAACTTCCTATTATCATCATCCCCAGCCCCAAAGCAGGAGCAAGGACATTAGGAAGGTAGGACAGAGAAAAAACCTAATTTCATGTCATTTAAGGTGAAGAAACAGGTCTCCTACAATTTCTCCTGGAGAAGTTACTTTCACCAGCCATCTCATGCCCCTGCTGTGTCACAACGGGGTCCCAAATTGAGTACACCTGAGGTTTAAATTTAAAAGATTAGCTCAGCATCTGTTACTTAATTCTAATAACATCTACCAAGTAACAGAAGAACCATTACCATGTATCATCATGTAGAGGAAGAGAGGAAGAGACAGTCCATGGAAATCCAGACTCATAAGGTTTGATGAAAGTGAGACGTTTTGGAATGAAAAGGTGTTGCTGTGGTTGAGTTAGGAACTCAAGAGGACAATCTGAGAACAAGAGGCTCCAGTGGGACTGCAGTAGATTTGAGTCCCATCTCTTGGACAAATCACTTAAACTCTTTGAACCTTAGTCTTTTCACGCATCAAATGAGGTGGTTAGACTTGATGCCTCTGAGGTTCCTCCTGCCTCTGTATTTGTGATCATATGATGAATTGTTCTAGCCTGGACTTGCGATTTCATTGGTGTAGAGAAGCCCTGATGGATATACTCTCTCCACCAATACAGATGGGCCACTGGTCTGTAACTTAGAGTCTTAGAGAATTGGTCAGAACACTAAGAGGTTAAGTGACTTGCCCAGGGTCACACAGCCAGTGTTTGTCAGAGGTGGGCCTTGAACACAGGTCTTCCAGACTCCAAGGGCAGCTCTCTATCTATTCTGAAATATTGTCTCTCATTAGGATGAGGAAGAAGAGGAAGAAGAGAGAGAGAGAGAGAGAGAGAGGGTGGGGGAGAGAATCAGAGAGACAGAGACAGAGAAGGATGGATGAATA
The DNA here is from genome assembly GCA_028646575.1 of Pseudocheirus occidentalis. NCBI lineage: Eukaryota > Metazoa > Chordata > Mammalia > Diprotodontia > Pseudocheiridae > Pseudocheirus > Pseudocheirus occidentalis. Next base: position 21,608,346 of record CM053597.1, on the reverse strand, counting down.
GAGATATATGGATAGATTGGTAGATAGATGGATAGAGATAGAGTGGTCAGTGGGGAGATGGAGATAGATAGATAGATAGATAGATAGATAGATAGATAGATAGATAGATAGATAGATAAATGGATTCCTCATTTATCCCTTTTTTGAGCCATGCCTCATAGAGTAATCTCTTTCGCTATTTAAAGAATTAGCCTTGCAAATAAATTGGGTCATTTCCAGTTGCTGAACCCAAATTTCACATCCCCGTATTTCTATTAAGACCAGCCCACGAATGTAGTAAGCCCCACCATGGCCATTTATGAAGAGTGGGTGACAATTTGTGATGGGAAGTTCAGTGTGCTGATGTTATATTGATTTTTTTTTCATGCCCATGCATGGCTAACCCTGATTTTGGCTGAAGTAACACTTACCACAGTCTGGGGAGCTACTGACCCACCTGACAGGTCATAATATTGTCTGCCAGGATCCCAGCAGAGAAGCATATTCATTCTTTACTGAGGTACCTACCTGCCTGTATGCCATATTCTATTCATTAAGTTATTTATTCATCCATTCATGCATTGATTCATTCATTCATCCATTCATCCATGCAATCATTTGTTCATTCAAGCATTTATTAAGTGCTTACTATGTGTAAATTGTGCTAAATATGACAAAAAACACAAAGGGATCTGAAATTAGGGGATCCAGAGAGAAAAATGAATCATAAACTCCTCACGTATGCCCCTTCTGCCTCCAACAGAATGTTTTGACTCTACAATTATACTACAAGGGTCTTCATTTTTTTTAAACTTTGTTTTTTTATTTTTATTGGTTTTTGGAGGGGGGAGGTCAGGGTAATTGGGGTTAAGTGACTTGCCCAAGATCACATGGCCAGTAAGTGTTAAGTGTCTGAGGCTAGATTTGAACTCAGGTTCTCCTGACTCCAGGGTCAGTCCTCTATTCACTGCACCACCTAGCCACCTGGATCTTGATTTTTTAAGTTGTAGAAGCAGTATAGGGTAGTGACTAGGGCATAACATTTGAAATCAATAAGACCTAGTTTCAAATCTCCTTTTTTGATTCATATGGGTTGTGCGACTTTGGGCATGTTGTTCAACCTCTTTGGGCCTCATTTTCCTGATCTGTAAAAGGATGGTAGATCCCATCTAATATTTCTTTCTTCTCTGAATCCATGATTCTATTATCTTAACTCCCTCTCCTTCTGGCTCCTTTCCCTTCCCCCCACACAAATTATACCTTTACTTTAATTCAGTCACATGTAACTCAAATCAACTTATACTTGATAATGTCGATAATGACAATAAATTATATTTATCAAAGGCTGGTTCACAGGATGTCTACCTAAGGTGACCAGATCATTATCTCAAATATTATGTTCCATTCCAGATACTATATTTTGGAGAAGGTATTAGTAAGCTGGAAGTCATCCAGAGGAGGAAAACAAAGATGCTGAGGGGCCTCAAGTTCATATCGTACTCTCTCCAAAGTCTTTGAAAGGCTATTTTGTGGTAGAGGGTTCTTCTTGGTCCTATAGGGCAGAATGCAGATCAGCTAGAATGTGCAAAAAAGACAAGTTGATACAATAAAAGAAATGACCTAATCATTAGATTCCCCCCAAAAGTAGAATGCGCTGCCTTGGGAAATACTGGATTTCCCTTCCTTGAAGATCTTTAAGCAGAAGTTGAATGAGGCTATTTGTTGAGCATAATGTAGAGAGGTTTCTTTTCAGAGATCTGTGATTCCAACTCTGAAATTCAGTCATTTTGTGATAGTGTTTGACAAAAGTTTAATTAAAAACTTTGGGGGCTAGCTAGGTGGTATGATGAATAGAGCACTGGCCCTGGAATCAGGAGGATTTGAGTTCAAATCCAGGTTCAGACACATGACACACTAGCTGTGTGACCTTGGGCAAGTCGATTAACATCAATTGCCTTGCCTTCCCCCTTCCAAACTCTCAATTCCCTCAAAAAAAAAATTTTATCATCCCTGAGGAATGAAACTAAGCCCAAGCATAGTGACTTGCTCAAGGTCACAGAATTCATTAGTATTGAAATAAAGACCCAAGCACAGATCTTCCAACTCAAATTATCCCCAATCTACCCATCTGTCTTCCACTCACGTAGTTGTTTGCATGTTGTCTCCTTCATTAGAAAGAGTTTCCCAAGGTCAAGTGCTTTTTATTTTGCCTCTCTTCCTATTCCTCCACACTGAGCACATAGTAGGTCCTTAATAAATGCAAGTTGCCTGACTGACATGACTTTTTCCTTTAAAGCAGAGGAGAGAGGGAGGGAAAGATGAGGAGACAAGTGGAAAGGAATAATGAAAACATAGATGTCTGTCTGGAACATCTTATAAAACCATAGTTGAATTCCAGCTCAGATAGTTTTCTAGTTTCTATAAATGCCCTCCCGCCATCTTGTTTACAATTGTCAATGTTCTCTCTCCTTGTGCCTTAATCTGTGTTTTCCATAGTTCCTAATACTTCTTCCTTCAACTATCTCCTGGCAAGGATTTTTTTTAGTATTCTAAGACTGAAAAAGCTTGTTATACAATGATTTTTGAAAGACAAGACTTAGTGGGGTTCATTTGCCATGCAATTAACACTTCATCAAGTGATGGGGAGCCTTTAGTTCAGAAAGAAGTGTGGGCTTCCTTCCCACTTATTTGTGCTTTTATCCATACCCCATTGAGCCAATTAGAAGCTGCTGGTTCAGTAAAATATCCCCTAAGTGATTCTAGATCAGTGGTGCCCTTGAAAATGTTTAATAACTGCCTCTGCCTCCCCCATTACCCCCCCCAAAAAAGAAAATGTGAACTTGGAAAAGTTTTAAGTTTAACCTACATTAACATTTTCTCTATCATTGACTTAAGTCTAGGCAATCACCAAAGCAATAAACCAAACTGATTTGCAGAATTTGCTGAATCCTAAGGCATAAATGCTCAAACTAAAAATGTAATAATCAGTTCTCCAAGCTGGCATAAGCTGGGTCCAGCACACACCTAGTCTAGAGCCATTTTCTTGAGGGAGAAAGGGGATAAATGAAGGAAAGGAGAGAAACAAACAAAAAAAATTCTCTGTGTAGTTATTGTACTTTTTTATGGAAAGGCTAAGTGAAAGCAAAATTAAAACCCAGAAAAAACACAAGATAAAAACCAATGGAGAAAAAAAGGCAATAAAGTGGCACTAAAAGCATCAGTAATGACTGATGGCTTCTGTCAACCATGCACTTTCCCTGGTTACAGAGATAACTTGGAGTCCTAAGAACTGCGTTTGACTCTCAACTTATTTACTAATGAGGATTTCTCTTGGCCTTAAATTCTTCATTTGGAAAATGAGGAATTTAGAATAAAGCATCTCTAAGGTCCCTTCTAAGCCTGACTCTGTGATCCTATAATCCAAATTCTATGGTATTTCTATCACCAATAAATCATTAACAAACATTTCTCACACATCTGCTATTTGCCAGATGTTGAGCTAGGTGCTGGAAATACAAAGATGGAACAGTCCCTGTCCTCAAGGAGCTAACATTGTCTTTGAGAAGACAATGTATAAAGATATAATGTAACACATGCACACACACACACACACACACACACACACACACACACTTCTCAAATTACCCCCAAGAGTCAGCTCATCTCCAGGGTCTAGGGTTAACATTCAGGGATCATAGTACTATTATGCATGAGCCCCCACCAATATGCTTCTTGCTAACAATAACTAGTAGGCTTAATGAGTTTTTAGCAAAGGTATTTACCTGTATAAATGTTCCATCCAAAATAGCATGGGATATTCTCCCCCAAATAAACATAGGGCCTGTGGAGAGAAAGGAAACAAATTTAAAAGTACAGAGGAAGCAAGGTACATTTGTAAAGAATAGTTATAGCAAAGAAGCAATACAATTCTTGGTCATATGAAATTCATTTCTCACTTTATAGGGTCTCCATAAAGTTCCCCTTAGGTATAGCTCTGTTCTGGACTCTGAGGGTCAGTGGCTTTTTAGATTCCATATCCAGGGCTTCTCTCTCTCACAAGCAATTACATTCCCTAACACTAGCTTTCCTCAAGTAATTATCAATCCTAGATTGATATGTTGTTTCCTATTAGTTCAGTCTTTCTGATGACATGGTCAATGGAGTTGAGGGGAAGGAATGAAACAGAAACGTTCTCCTCTTCTACTCACCCCCCTCCCAGTGATTCTTATTATTCCCTTAGGTTTAGGAGCTTGGAATCCTTCAAACTGGAAGTCTTCCACCATTAAACTGGTTCACCATTTGACTGAGCTCATTCTTAGACTAACTGCTATTTCTGTTGTTATTTTGTAAGCCCAGAGATATGTCTGATTCTTTTAGCTAATCAAAATATGTTTCCTCTAGGGCATCATTTGCCTCTCTTCCAATAGCCCAAAATAATATAATCTTCTCAAGCAGATTAAGGATATGTCCATACATAGTATATACTTTAAATTGATTATTGATCTAATTGAAGTATTTGAGCCTTTTATTGGGGGTGATGAAGTCCCACACTTAAAAATGGGTATATACAAAATAACCACAAGGTAACTGGGGTGGCTGGGGCCTACTGGCATCATGAGAACCCTCCAAATCTATGTTCCTCAGTTCTAAAGCCTGCCCCATCTCTCCTTAGCCATTTGCTCACTCACTCAAATAGCATCTCTTACAGCAGTGTACCTGTCACCATGCAAAGCAAGATAGTCACTCTGGTTCTCTTCCTCTGTGACAATATAGAAAGAAGAGGAATAAAACTATCAGAAAATTCCAAATTATAATAAGCACAAAAAAATCTTAATCACTGACTTAAATGCTTTGTGTCTTTTGATAGCTAGGTTTTTGAATTGGGACTTGATTATTTAATAATTTGGCTTATGTAGACTTTTTTAAGGATAAATTACACCAATGTAAATATGAAGTTCTGCTCACATGCAACACACTACAATGCTGTTGCTCTTCTAAATATATTTGTATCATATTTCTGAGATTCTAGATTTCTTTTATTTTCCTAAAATATCACTTGGTAATCAACATTCAGATTATATTTTGGGATTTATAGGAATATAAGAGACATAGATATTAGTGCCCAAGGGCCAGCAGTTTCTTTGATTTCACAGAATTAGTTATTCTGGATTGGCTCAATCCACTAGAAATTTCTATGTGCTTATTGGTCTAGCCAAAAAAAAAATGCTGTGACTTTTCAAAATCTGGCCAGAGGTTCAGAGGAGCAGGAGACCACATCTCTATAATATCTCAAATACCATTTGTCATATCAAGTAATGCTTTTTGTGACCCAAGGGCAGAAGCATACACCATTTTAGGACATCAACAAGTCAAAGGAAGTGTCCAAAGAAACCATGTAACATTGCTAATCTTAACAGCAATATTAGCTCAAATCTGTGTTGTACTTTATACTATATAAAGAACTTAAACCACACCATCCATGAGTTAGGTGCTATAAGAATTAGTAACCTTGAGGTTTAGAAAACTAAGGCACTTACCCAAGATCTACTGGATAGGAAGTAGCCCAGCAGGGATTTAAACTTGTGTTTTCTTGATTCGGAATCCACTGGTCTTTCCATTTTATCATATAACCATGTTGCCCTGAGTCCTACTCAATGTGTGATATAAAAACAACTTATACTTACTCGAAGTGCCATACAATTGACATATATATGTACATATATGTATGCATGTGTATCCACATATGTATGTGCATATGTTATACACATGTGTGTATATATATATTCGCACATATGTTCTATAACAGTAACTACTACATATATATAGCCTTGTTTACCCAACAAAGTATTGGAGGGGAGAGTTAAGTCCATATTTTGGGGTTCACTGGAGATGTAAGTAGGTGGTAGCATATTATTAATAATGACTTGCACAGAAGCAATGGGGTAGGACACGTTGCCAAGATCATGTATGACTAGCAAAGGTGGTGGGAAAACAACATACTAATAGTGAGGGACAACAGAGGGACAGCTCAAGGACTGAAACAGGCTCTCTGCTCCTCCCCCTGACAAATTACTTAAAAGATCAGAGGAAGGTTTCTAGTGGACAGATTCTTTAGGGAATATTCATGGAAAGCAAGGTTTATTGTGGAAGGAAAAAGTGTTTTATAAACTTTAAGTACCGCTTTATATGAAATCCATCATTATTATTACTGTGGAGGAAGATGGAAAAGAGGACAAGGAAGGGGAGAGGAGAGGGAGTCTGGAAGGAGCACCCATATCTATAAGATGTGTATGCTTAGGGGTGGCTAGGTGGTTCAGTGAATAGAGCATCGGGCCTGGAGTCAGGAGGACCTGAGTTCAAATCCAGCCTCAGACACTTCACACACACACACACACACACACACACACACACACACACACATACCATCTGACCTTAGGCAAGTCACTTAACCCCAATTGCCCTCCAAAAAGCAAAAAAAAAAAAAAAAGCAAAAAAAAAGATGTGTATGCTTTCAGATACCCCATCAAACTGGCCACCAAAAATACCCAGCCTACAAAATTACAAAATGTGATAGAAGCAGGATTGTCCAAAAAAAAAAAAAAAGTCACATGTACATTGCTGATGGTACTGCAAATTTAAGTAACAATAGTAATTTCCGCTATTCGCAATTAAATCAGCAAGCACCCTAGCATAACCAGAGTGGCTGCTAGCACAGGGTCTTAGATCTGCTTTTCTAAAGGAAAGCAGCTCAAAATGGGTTAACAGTCTTACTTTAATCAATCAAACACATATCATTTGCCTAGTTCAGGGAGAAAAGTCAGCACTCTGAACCTCAGAGAATACAAGCAGAAATTACAAGCAGACAAAGAAACAGACCAGCAGAGGGGCTTCCAGCCGTCTGACCATTACATCCATACCTAGTCAGTTACCAGAGAAGGAAGCATCAACATCTGGGTTTTTCGTAGCCGGGGACTCAAAGCCTTCCCAGAGTCTCCTCTGGCCAAATCACACAACTCTTCCCAAAGTGAGCCCCAAAGCAAAACCTCACATCAGGGTATATGTAGCCTTCTCCTGGATCAGAGAATGGCACAGCCCTCTTGCCCTGCCCTTTCACAAAGTAATAAGGTGTGGGCATTTCTGAAGAACAAGCCTCCTGCCACAGGCTCCATGTGACCACATTCAGCCTATTAGGGGGCAGAGCATGTTTTCAAATCAGGGAAGGTTCTCAGAGCCACTTAAACCTATCAAAGGGCCTAGGGGCAGGGAAGATCTTCAGATTCCCATAATAACAATGAGAAATAAAACAGCTTGCACCTTTTGACCCAACAACCACACTACTAATAGGAACATATCCCAAGGATGTCACAAAAGTGAGAGAACCATTTTGCACAAAGATAATTATAACCATGTTACCTTTAAGGCAAAATACTACAAACATTATAAATGCCCAATAGGAAGACAAACTGTATACCAATGGAGTATTATTAATGGTAACAAATATAAGGGATATGAAAAAAAATACAGCTAGACAGATAATCATTGAGTAATTCCAAGCGAGAAAAGCAGGACCTGAAGAACAAAAGCATACACACAGAGATGAATGGACAACCAAAAAGATCAGAAGAGGAAAGTGAGTGTGCAATTGACCAGCTGTCATTATACTTAAGTGTATTTGAATTATAAATGGTTTCCCATGTCTCTAACGTTTGTATTTGTCATATAAAGTTACCCATAAGAAAAACTGTAATCATTTGGTCTATCCATAATTTCATATGTATAAATAAATAGGAGTTTGATTTTTAAAGTGTTTTTTTCAGTCCATGTTTAACCATTGGCATATATGAAAGCCTTCCTTTCTAGTGTGAGCTCATCCCAAATGTCTCCCTTTAACTGCAGGTTGAAGAAAAAGGTTGATTGCTGAAAGTCACTTTATCAGAATACTGATAGCAAGGTGAAAATTACACGATAACAAGATGGAAATTATAGCCAATTTTCAAAGGAAGATCAAATCAGTTCTAGACCAGGATTGGTAAGATATGTAAATAAGCATGTTGTTGTTTTTAAAGCACAGGTTCTGAGCTTGCTTCGTGCCCATTTCAATGGATGTTTAATTTCCTCTTGTCTTTTTTGATTATATAATAGTACAACTGCCCCATTTGCTCACACCAAAGACACTCTTTACAGAACCAAAAGGTTTCTATTTCCTGGTCCACTCTCAGTAATAGGTGCAAAAACTGATTTATTTTCCACAAATAAGGAGACACTTTCCTCCTAGTAGAATTTGACATTTTAAAGTGGATATAAGCTCACTCTACGGGGAGAAATCTATTAAGAGATGAATTTCCTACCTAAAAAGAGATGTCACAGTCAGAAGAAGTCACCAGGGTCTACCATTGCCTACCTAATTCAGATGGGAGAAGCACATGTACATATTTCTTCTCTTTAGTCTATCCCTATGGATTTGAAAAGGAGTCTGGTTTACACCTTCATTTCCGTGGCCGGTCAGTGAGGCAGTGGGAACACCAGCACCGCTTTATTCTGGGAAGCTGCTCTCAGCCTTTGATGGACTATTTCCAGAAGACTGGGTAAAAATATTGAGAGCCTCACCAGGAAATGCCAGTTTGTGAGAGAGTTCCACTTCATTTGCTGTTTTCTTTTGATTTTGCACTTTTGTTTCTACTTTATACATTTCCCATAGACTTGTTCCCTTTGGCAATCTTCACTGATATTTTAAACTCTGAGTATACCTTAGGAGCAAATATGATAAACTTTGAAGGACTGGGGATCAGAATGCACACGCTCTGGTACCCACTCTTCTGGATAAGTAACCTCACTTCTCTGGATGTCATTTTTCCTATGGCTGTAAAGTGAGGGAATTAAGTTGCATGATCTCTTAAGGTTCTTTTCAATTTTTAAATTCTGTTTTTATAAGCTATGGTAAAGAGAAGTAATGTAATGGTACTAGCTGAAGGAATTAAGTATGTTCAACCTGGAGAAAATGTGGGTAGGAAGGGGCCAGGCATGATGGCTGTCTTCAAGTATTTCAGGGCCATCATATGAAGAGGTTTTGGATGTATTCTATTGGGCAGAACCAGGAGTAACAGGTACAGCTAACAGTGTAAGGAGAAATGTCCTAACAATTGGAAATGTCCAGGAATAGAATGAGCAGCCTCTGAAGTCCTGGGTTCATGAGAGGCCTTCAAGTGAAGACAGGAAAATTGCCTTGTTGAGTATGTTATATAAGGGATTCTTCTTATTTGTTTATGGGTTGGGCTGGATGAATGTTGAGGGCCTTTCCAATTCTGAGATCTAGCAATCTGGCAATCTCCCTCTCCTCTCAGAACCAGAAAGACCTGAGGTTGCAATCTTGCCTCAAACATTTACTGGCCATGTTACCATCCATTTAATTTCTCTGTGGCTCAGGTCAATTCTCTAAGACTCTGAGTTACAGATAAGTTGTGTCTGAGGGAACTTTTATACACAAGTTCAAATGAAAAAGGTGTACCGAGAAATCATAATAAAAAGCAATAGCTAACATTTATACAGATCTTCCCATATGTCAGGCATTGTATGACGCACTTAACAGATATATGATATCATTCGATCCTCACAACAATCCTAAGAAGTAGGGGCTTATCTCCATTTTACAAATGAGGAAACTGAGGTACACAGAGGTTAAGTGGTTGGATTTGAACTCAGGTCTTCCTGACTCTGGGTCCAGTGCTCTATCCACTATACCATCTAGCTGTTACACTAACAAAAAAAGACAAGACAAGAAAAAGAAAAACACTTATAAAAATGAAGGTCACAGGGTCACTAGGGAATCTGATTCCCTTAGAATTCCATTTTGTGAGCCTTCTATCACTGGCTCACACAGTAAATGGCTTCACTTTCCATTTGGTAAATACCAAAGACAAACAATTGTAGGATAAATAGCTAAATGTAAACTAAGTTTCTCTTTTCTTTCTTTCTCCAAAAATTTCTTTTTCCTTTCTTTCCTTTCTCTTCATAGCTCTTCAGGTGTGTTTATGAGGCACTTATCACTGAATAATTCAGGCATCCAAGCTAGGAGGAAAATAGACCAGTGCTATCAGGGGGTGTATTTCCCACTTTGTCTAGGGAGAAACCAAGAGAAAATAGAGAATGAGCAAAGATTCTGGGATGGTTAAACTGTGAACTTAATCAGGTATTAAATTCTAATTTTCAAAAACATACGTCCCTCCTCAATGGCAGAGCAGCAGAAACCTCCGGGGCGGGGGGGTGTTATATATAATGTCAGATGTAGTTCCTGCTTTGGTTGTTTTTAATTAATTGTTTTTTTCTTTGTCACCAGGGAAGATTAGGTGAAGGATCCCTTTCCATCTTCCCCCCATGACTGAAATGTTAAGACAAAAGGCATCACAAATACATTATTTAATGAAAGAGAAAAAAATAAACGTGAATTTTCTAATATCAACTTTGGTCTCTCAAGTCCAGTGACCTTACCTGATTTGTAGGATCAAAGATATAGTCCAATCCCTTCCTATTACAGATAAGTTAATTGAGGTTCTCAGGGATGATGAAGTTGTTCAAGGTCACCCAGGTATTCAATGGGAAAGAAAGGATTCAAACTCTGGTCACCCATCTCTAAAGCCAGTGCCTCTGGGACAGAAAATCCTTGCGAAAATTCAAGCACTGGGGTGGCCAGGTGGCACAGTGAATAGAGCACCAGCCCTGAAGTCAGGAGAACCCAAGTTCAAATATGGTCTCAGACAAATCTGGCCCCAAGACTTTGGGCAAGTCACTTAACCCCAATTGCCCTCCAAAAAGCAAAAAAAAAGAAAGGAAAGGAAAGGAAAGGAAAGGAA
>CM053597.1:21539946-21597020 GCA_028646575.1 Pseudocheirus occidentalis | reverse complement strand
TCTCAAAGACCAAACCTTAAACCCATTTCACTCTGGAGCTCATAGATTGGACCACAGTAGGTCCCTGTCCAATCACCGCTATACATATATCTATATATGTTATATATATAACTATATACATATATACATGTATATTTATATATGTATATAGTTAAACACACATATAAATTGACATTTTAAAATTAGAAAAAAAAATCTGCATCTATTAGCATGGCAGCTAGGTGGCATAGTGAATAAAGTTCTGGACCTGAAGTTAGGAAGACTCTTCTTCCTGAGTTCAAATCTGCCCTCAGGGGGCAGCTAGGTGGCACAGTGAGTAGAGAGCGCCAGCCCTGGAATCAGGAGGATCTGATTCAAATCCGACTTCTGACACTTACTAGCTGTGTTACCTTGGGCAAGACATTTAACCCTAATTGCCCTGCCTTCCCCCCTCCAAAAAGCAAAAAAAATGAAATAAAAAACAAATCTGGTCTCATACACTTACTAGATATGTGACCCTGTGCAAGTCACTTCTCCCTGTTTGCCTCAGTTTCCTCATTTATAAAATGAGATGGAGAAGGAAATGGCATGCTGCTCCTTCTGCTGAAGTTCCCCTATTCTGGCCAAGGTCATTGTGCTTCTACTCTTACTGATTATTGGCATTTGAGTAGAGCATGACTGATTAATTTGTGAGGGTTTTAAATTAATGCAGCCTTAATTAAGCTTACTTCTTTTTGATATACAGCTGTAGCCGCCACCCTCATCCTAGGAATAAATGCCTCAGAAGGACTCACAAGGCAAAGGAAAACCTCAGTGGCTAATGCAAAGTCCCCACTGTCTCATTGTTGCCAATATCAGTGACAAATTTATGAGACATTTTAAAGTGGTCATGATTATCAGCTGTATTCCATGGCAAGCCAAAGCAAGTAAATTACCCAATAAAAAGCACCTTGCTTGTTCAAGTGAGAAATTCTAGGGCATCAGAATGCTATTAGGATAAAGGAAGAATATACTCAATCAATTTGCTGACCCCCAGACAGTCACAGCCACATAATAGATGTATATTAGTTGTTTTATTTTTCTGCCCTCACTGGTAGGTTGATTCATCCCACTCACAAAAAAAATTACTTTAGAACCTTCCACTTTCCTGCTCCTAAATATGTATGACACCATTGCACAATGGAAGGCATGCTGATCTTGGAGGTGTGAGACCACAGTTTAAAATCTGGTTCTGCCACTTACCTGTGTGAGCTTTGGTAAGTTCCTTCTCCTTTAATGGGATTCAGTTTACCTATCCCTAAAATGAGAGTTCAGACTAGATGGCTTTTAAGGTCTAGCTGTCAAGTGAAGATAATCTATAATCCTGTACTATATTATAATCCTATGTTAATCCTGTGCATCTCCCTTATTCCACTCTTCTAACTCACCATCTTTAACTTCTTAGCCCCCATTCCCCACCCCAATGTGAATTATCTGCAACATCAGGTAGGCCCACTCTACCTGGTCCCAGCTACACAATGCCATGACCCACTAGACTTAAGCCAGCACCCTGGGAGACTCCCAAATGGGCCACCAAACTCAACACCCACTCTTCCAAGGGCATTTAAGCTGGTAAGAGGCCACCATGATCCATCTTTGGTTTACAAGGGACGGCCAAATGATCATCTTCTTATTAGTTACTCTGGAGCCATTATTAATCAAATGATTACCCAGAAATTATGTCTGTCTAACTTTTCCTTCATCATACTACTCAGTTCTCTGGCTTCCTTAAAGTCTCAACTCAAACCCCATCTTCTGCAGGAATCCTTTCCCAAGCCCTCTTAATCCCAATGCCTTCCTTCTCATAAGTATTTCCTTTTTAGACTGGACACAACTTGTTAACAGATTATTGTTTGCTATTTACCTCTCCCATTAAATTTCGAGGTCCTTGAGAACAGGAACTTCTTTTGCTCTTTTTGTATCCCTAGACCTTAGCACAGTACCTGGCACACAGTAGGGACTTCTAAATGTTTATTGAAGGGTGCTTATTCACACCTACTGAAAGCCAGACACTATACAAAGAGTATTTCATTTAATTGTCACCATATCCCTGTAAGGTAGGTGTATATCTACTCTCTGGCTGCTGTGCCAGGCACTGTGCTAGGCTCTGAACAGAAAAAGAAAAAGAAAAAAATACAGCCCCTGCCCTCAAGGACCTTACAGTCTATCAGGTAAGCCAAACATACACACACTTGTACATATCTAAGTATATGCAAAACAGATCATTTGGAATGCAGTGGGGAAGGCAAAATAAAACGGAGAGTTCATAAAGGGAAATAATGTGAAATGAGGCCAGAAAGGTAATTTGGAGTTTCCACCAGATAGTGCAAGGAACAGCACATTAAAGAGCTTAAAATGCAACTTTCATCATGGTGCCCCCTTTCCAAACACCATCAATGGCTCACTTTTATGAACCCACACAAAAACACACTGATCTCTATCACTTCCCATGTTTTCTTTTTATCCGTCCATTAGGGCTTTCTTTTCATCACTCCCCAAGTCCTAGAAACACCTGATGGAAGAGCACTGGGTCCCAGGGCCACTCATAGTCTCAGGGTTCGCACCAGTGGAACATACATCTCTCTCTTTCTGTCTCTGTCTCTCTGTCTTTCTGTCTCTATCTCTGTCTCTCTTTCTCTCTCTGTCTCTCTTTCTCTCTCTGTCTCTCTCTGTCTCTGTCTCTCTGTCTGTCTGTCTGTCTGTCTGTCTGTCTCTCTCTCTCTCTCTCTCTCTCTCTCCCTCTCTCTCTCTCTCCCTCTCTCTCTCTGTCTCTCTCTCAACAAACACAATTAATAACTCACCCTGGGTAGAAACCCATTTCTGGATAATGGCACCTTGGACTGACCCCTAACTCCTGAAGACATTTGCAGGAACACACAAACAAGCCATTTACACTTACTGCTCCCACATGATTCTAGCACTAATCACATTCTCTCCTACCACACTTTGGCTGTAATTCCTTCTTTTCACCCACAGCTATGCCAATGATCTCCAGTCTCAATAGCTTTTAACACTCTATCACAGAAACTTACAGATCTGTTTCCTATCCATGTCTACTCCTCCAATTACCAGGATTGTGGCTTCTTTTTTTAGAATCTGGGGAAACATAAGGACAATTGTGAGTTCCCTAACTTCAGACTCTATGGGTGAATGACAAATTAATCATCTTGGAAAATGACTTTTCTCATGATACTTCCCACATCCCCAAACTCAAAAACCTTCAACTGTTCCCCATTGCCTACAGGATAAAGTCTAGATTCTTTAATCTGGTATTTAAGTCCTCCATAATCTCGTCCCAACATATTTTTAAACATTGCTTTACAATAATCCACTTAACAAACCCATGTCCTTCAGAGAGATTGATTTACTTGCCATTTTGTCGAATGACCATACTTTATGCATTGCAATCTCTGTTTTATTCTTTCAAAATGTAATATCCTTTCCACCTCTTTACTGATCTAAATTGTGCCCAACCATTCAATTGCATCTCCTTGCTGAAGTTTTTGTTAGTGTCTCCAAACTCTTGATGAATTCATATAGCACTTAGTTAAAGCATTTGCTACCCCTCCTATGGAACCTAATATATAACAATATAAGGTTAGGCTGATCTATGCTTGACCAAGAACTCCATTCTCCAAGATTTCAGACCAGTGGTCATCTAGGCCTTGCTTCCAGAAACCACAGCTTCCAGAGATAGACCTTGTACTTCAGGATAACTCTAATCATTTGGAAGTTCATTTTTAGTTTCCTTAATTTAAGCCTAAATCTACCTCTTCGTCATTTTAACTTCTGGCATCAAACATCAAATTTAATCCCTCTTCCATATGGCAATCCTTCCAAAAGGATCACAGATTTGGAGCTCAAAGAGACCTTTGAGGTCGGTAAGTCCTAACCCTTACAAATAAGAAAACCAAGACTCAGACTCTGTCTTCACTTAACTCAAGTTAAGTGATTTGCCCAGAATCACACAGCTAATAAATGCTTGAGGCACAATTTGAAATCAGTTCTGCACTTCAGTCCCAGTGTTCCATCTGTTAGGCTGCCTAGCTGCCTCAGGTCATGGGAGGATCATGTCCCACCCCAGATACCTACATCTCCCCTCCAGGCTAAACATCTCCAGTTCCTTTCTCTACAGAACTTTCTCTAGCCCTCTCACTTTCCTGACTGGGCTCTTGGGAACATGCTTTAGGATGTCAATGGCTTTCTTAAAATGTGGTGTCCAGGGATGTGAGCCTGAGCAGATTAGAACATAATGGAACCATTAGCTCCTCTTGTTCTGGGCACTCTGCCTCTGTTGATACAGTCTAGAATGGCATTATACATTTTGGCTCTCAAGTTACTCTGCTGAGTCATACAGAGTTTGGATTGATCAAAACCTTCAGATCTTTTCCACTGGAAATCTTGCCTAGCAATGCCTCCCTCAACCTGTATTTTTCACTTAACATTATTAAATTCTGTCTCTGTAAAAGCGGCAAAGGGAATATGGTGGATGCAAGGCTAGACTTGGAATAAGAAAAACTTGGGGGTAAAATCCCTTTTATGACATTTACAAGCTGAGTCACCCTGGTCAACTGGCTTTATCTCTATTAAATTCAGTTTGCTCATCTGAAAAGTAAGAGTGTTGTACTCCAAGCCTTCTTTATTCTCTTGCATCTTAAAATCGGTAGTCCTGTGATTTGGTTTTAATCTCATCTTTGACATTTACTAACAAAGACTCTGGGCTGATGGCTTACCCTAACCTAACCTAACATTTAACATAAGGAAGGCTGGGTTTGGAGTCAGGTAGACCCTAGTTCATATCTGACCTCAGATATTTAGTATCTCTGTGATCCTGGGAAAGTCACTTAACCTCAGTTTCTTCTATTCTAAAATGAAGATAATAACAGAACCTACCTTGCAGGATTGTTGTGAGAATCAAATGAGAGTCTTTGTAAAAGCTCATAAATGCTAATTCAATTCCCTCCCATATGCCCTAGAAATCTCCTTAAGGTTTACTTACTATGGTAAATATGGGTTGAGATCTGTCTTGGTGGATTGTGGGTTCAACTCTAGAATTCTCCATATATCATGTAAAATCAATTCATAATAAAACTTTATAACTCACTATGACCTTATCATGTATTATCTCAATTACATCTTGCCTCATCTTCCATCTCAAGTTTTGGACATTGAAACTCCTTTGAAGTATTTCTCTTAAATATTTTTATTTAGGATAAGCAAACAAAAATGATGCCATAGAAATACCAGCACCACATATTCAGGTGTCTGCTTGAGGGTATGGAATAATGTGTATATTAGGGGTTAATACTATTTGTAGAAAATGAAAATTCAACCTAGTTGTTGACTTAATTTCATGTCCAGTCAGTGAGTGATGGTTGCCAAGGAGAGGACCTGCTTAAATGAGTCATCTATAATTAGCATGTTAATTGTTTGTATGCAAATGCACATTCCTAAGTGCTCAAAACTAGTTTGAAATGTAAATATACCTCTTGGAATCTTTTTTTTTTTTTAATTCTTCCACTTACTTAGAAAAACACTGTTTTGCTTATAAATCTAGCCAGGTAAAACTTTAGCCTAGTTAATCTCCAGAATTAGTCCAACTTTGAGAGCATTCAAGATTCTAGAATCTAGCCTCCCATCCACCTTCTCAGGCTTATCACACTGGTACCCTTTGCTTCTTCTGCATTCGGCTAAACTGGACTCTTCTGTAACCCTCCTTGTCTTACCCCTTTCTATTTCCATGAATAGAATAGGAGCCAGAGAACCCAGAACAGAATCCTTAATCTATTGTTGTTGTTCTTCAGTTTTTTTCAGTCATGCCTGACTCTTCATGACCCCATTTTTGTGGTTTTCTTGGTGCATATTCTTGAGTGGTTTGCCAATGCCTCTCTATCTCATTTACAGATGAGGAATCTGAGGCAAATGGGGTTAAGTGACTTGTCCATGGCCATGCAATTAGTAAGTGTCTGAGGCTGGATTTGAACTCAGGTCTTCCTCACTCCAGGACTAGTGCTTTAGCCATTGCATCACCTAGCTGCCCTCTTAATCTCTTACGTACTACATATGTGATCCTGGGCTTACTGAACCTCTTAAGAGAAATTGTTTATCTTCTATGGGCTTCAGTTTCCAGATCTGCAAAATGAGAAGGTTGAACTTAAATCTCCAGAGCTACCTCTAGTTTTTCTCCCTCTCATAACAAGATTTTGCTTCCTACTTTACTACCAAAAAAAAAAAAAGGAGGCCATCTGTTGCAAGTTCTCTCTTCTGATCTATTCTGAACCCTTCTACCTTTTCACTAATGTTTTTGCCCCCATCTCCTCCGAGAGTTTGCTCTTTCAATTATTCCTTTTATTCATCTCATCTCCATCTCTCCTTATCCACTGGTTTCTTTTCTACCATCTACAAACTTATGCAAGTTTCCACAATATTAAAAAAAAAACTTTCACTTGAGCCTATCAATCTCTCAATCTATGTTCCTATTATCTCATCACCCTTTTATATCCAAGGATGGCTTCTCTATGTTGCTCACTTCCATTTCTATCCCTCCCACTCATTTCTCAGTTACTTGCAATCTAACTCCTGCTTTCATGACTACACTGAAACTGGTCTTCCAAAGGTTACCAATGGTGTTTTTAAATTACAAAATCCAGTGTCCTGTTCTTGTCCTCATTCTTTTTTGATTTCTTTGTAGCTTTTGACCTAGGGCACTACTCCTCTCTCTTTCTACTTTTGGTTTCTATGGCACTATGTGCTCTCGCTCTCTCTCTCGCTCTCTCTCTCTCTCTCTCTCTCTCTCTCTCTCTTTCTCTCTCCTCTCTCTCTCTCTCTCTCTCTCTCTCTCTCTCTCTCTCTCTCTCTCTCTCCCCTCTCTCCTGTTGCATCACTCTTTTTCCCCATTGCATGTGGGAATCTTCCAAGACTACTTCTTTCTTCTTTTTGTATGCTTCTTATCTTTCTTTATTCTCTTTCTCTTGATGATCTCATCAGCTTCCATGGATTTTGTTATCTCTCCTCAGTTGTCTCTGGGATGCCCCTACCAACCTATCCTTATGGGTTGAGTACATAGAGATATTATTACTCTAGGTTGAAGGTATTCCTAAAACTATAGCTTACAAGACAAAATTGATTGTTTTATTTTTAATGATCATCCAGTTGACCATTGCTGAAATGGCATAGAAAGAAGCAATTTCAAAATATGCTTCCACCCTGCTGCATACTTTCCTATAGCATCATTGAGAAGGATTGGCCCATGCATAAAGTATACCCTAATAGAGAGGCACACAATTAAGTATCACATTGGGCTAAGGAACACATGCCTCTGAACTTGTAGGCATCCTTTCTCTTTTCATGGTATCCATACATGACTCTTCCCATTATATAGCATCTCTTCTGGATAGGTCACTGAGATGTGCTCCTTGGACCTTCTCCTCTCTGAAGATCAGATTCTGACTGTGAAGGCTAACTCTGTCTTTATGCTTCTCACCAACTCCCTTGACTCACATGTGGACTCTGCTCCACTGCATACTGCCCTGGGAGGGAGTAGGGAAAGCAAGAGCCCTCTCTGCCCCATGCTGAACTCCACTAGAAATCTCTCTTAGATCTAGATCCCTCAACTGATTCCTTAGACATTTTTATCAAACTTGGAATGTGTTATATGCAAGATTTTTAAAAATCTGATGGATTTTTATAAGCCACTAGGTTGTGACTGATTCTTTACTCAAGCAATTTCTAGTTACTCAAAAAGCTGATTGAAGAACTTCACTCTTCCTAAAGGAACAACAAATTGTTGTTCCCTTAACTTCCTAATACCCCTGTATCTCTTGTTATCTGCTCACTACATATTGTAATTTTGTTCAATGGACTGAGGAGAACTCAATTCATCAGTCCATGATATTCATTATTCAGCTACTTTTGCCAGGCACTGTGCTAAGTACTAGAGATACAAAGACAGCCCCTGCCCAAGAAGCTCATTATAAGGAGACAACAACAACAGATACCAAATATATACAAACAAGCCATATGTAGGATCAATAGGAAACAATTATTAGAGAGAGAAGGCTCTAGAATTAAGAGGGGCTGGGGAAGGCTTCCTGAACTCAGGAGTCAAAGAGCTTCAGTTTGGCATGGGTTTCATGATCAATATCCTCTACACATGCACTACATTAAGCATTAAGTTCAGGAGAAATGAGAGTCAAAGATATACATATACACACATATGTATATATGTATATGTATATATGTATATGTATATATGTATATACAGAGAGAGAGAGAGGGAAAGAGAGAGAGAGAGAGAGAGAGAGAGAGAGAGAGATTTCATCTAGTCTAAACACTTCATTTTACAGATGATGAAACTGAGGCTCCCATAGGTTAAATTACTTGTCCCAAGTGACATGAGTAATTAGCTGGGTTAGGATTTGGTCTCAGGTCCAGTGACTTCTAGTTTAGGGCTCTTTTCCCTGCCTTCAGGGTCTTAATGATGCCTTTTATGCCACTTGCACATCTAGGTCATTATTGGTCATATGCTACATATAGCCTGCTTGTATGACAAAGACTCATGACTGTAGTGTATGATGTCTTTGGAATCCATTGCGGCAGATTTTTGTGCTCAGGGAAATTTATGTTGAGGGTAAGGCTGTGGAGTTTATTGAATCACAGGATTTCATAGTTATAAGGGTCATCAGAGACCATCTGCTCCAATCCAGACCCTAAAAAAGTCTCCTGGCAGCACACCCAACAAATATTCATCCCACTTTGGTTTAATGGCCTCTAATGAAGGGGATAACTAATTGCAATGAAGGTAGGTTTTTTTCCCTCTCATATCAAGATCAAATCCATCTCTTTGCAACTATTATCCCCTGCTCCTAATTCTGCTCTATGGGACCAAAGAGAATATTTCTAATCTCTCTTCCAAATGGCAACTCTTCAAATATTTGAAAACTATTCTCATCATCTCTGCACCCTCTCCTCCACCCTATGGTCTCCTTTCCCCAGACTTTTTTGTTCCTTCAACAGATCTTTACATGGCATTAACTTGAAGTCCTTCACCATTAGAGTCTAAGGAGGAAAATGCCTTAGGAAACTTCTTAGGAATTCAGAAATGGAATCCAGTGCCTGGAATACACTAGGTACTTAATACATGTTGACTGATAGTCTGGGAGGGCATCAGTTGCCCAGACATGGTGTATGCAAACATCAAATGTCAACACAAGTTTCTTCTCTGACACTTCTGGACAACATGCCCAAGAACAGCTTCTTCAGTTGCCATATCTTTATCTTGTAAGGCTTAAATCTCAGTAAGCCAGAACAAAGTATCTTAGGAGTATGCTTTGAATCTTCAAACATTTTTCAAAGGAATGTAGATTTTCTCCCATTGATTGTGGTCCAAGAAAAAGTCCCTAGCCCAGGTTTCTTATTCTTCTCCAGGGAGTTGAATGGAATCAAAGCTGAGAGAACCAAGTCTCTGCATCTACTGTGATCTGCACAGATAAAGGCTCCTTCAGAAAGAGAGCTTTAAAGAGCAAACATATCATATTTCTGCATATGTTCTCAGGCAGAAGGTGTCAGTTTCATAATCCACCCTTCCCTGATCTATCTCGAATCAACCTCGAAAAGTCCTTGTGCTCAAAAAAGCTCGTTAACTCTAAGCAAAGAACATGGTGCTTTTCACTTTGGCTTCTAAAGAGTAGTCTTGCAGTGACTCATGAGTTATTCTATTCTGAAGTTCCTTAATAGTTAGTGATTTAGAGATGCATCTGAGCAATGGTATAACTTCGTTTCTAGACTAGATAATAGTTAAAATTCCTTCAGAAGATAGAATCAAGGGCAGATGATGAGGGATGAATTGTAAGAAGCATGATGTGGTGCTGTAAAGAGGGTAGCATCAGGCATGATAGACCTCAGGATGTGATGAGGCTGATGATGAAAAAAAAGGACAATGAAAGGACATAGCATTGTTGGTTTTTTAATTATATTGTGGATAAGAGGAAGGTCAAAGAAGGGAAAGGAATATTGCTGGGGTGGATAGAATAATGATAACTGATGATAGAGAGAAGACATTGCTGTTTAGCTCACTTTGTTTCTATTTTCTTTAATGAGTGGAAGTGTCTTTGGATTGGAAAGGACAGGAGCAAAAAAGGCGTTGATTGCCAAGATGAATGGGGGATAGTAATGGAGAGTCTAGCTGCCTTTGATGAGTTCAAATCCCAAGCACAGACATATTGCTTCCTCAGGTACTAAAAGAACTGGCACTTGTGAAAGCCAAAGCACTCTACGTCACCTTGAAATGACTGTCGAGGAAGAATAGGAAAGTAGCCACCAGCCTAGAGAAGGAGAAAGGGAAGAGAATGAAGCTGGTAAACTATGGGTCAGTGAATTTGACTTTGCTTTTTGGAGAAACTCTGGAATATTCCATTAAAGAAGTGGTGAATGACCACCTAGAAAAGGAAGCCACAGTCACACAGAATTAGCATGATTAAATGAAGATTGAGTCATGCCAGCCCGTACTCAGTACTCTTTGACAGACAAAATAGACCAGTAGAACATGGGTTCCTATATTTAGAGCTGTGAGGGACCTAGAGTCTATGTAGTCCATTTGTATCATTTTACAGATGAGGAAACTGAGGCCGTGCAAAATATATGTCTGGTAAATACCAGAGGTAGGATTTGAAGCCAGGTTCTTTGATCACAGATTCAGTCCTCTTTTCATTGCATCACACTGGCTCTCAAATCAACGGAAGTGTGTAAATATACTGTAATTTACCTAGATTGTAACAGAGACCACCAAAGCTCTTAAGCAATTTTTGTGGAAAATGTGGCAAGATGAGAGCTATGTAAAAGTATATCCAAGTGGAATTAGAACTAGTTAAAGAGTCCAAAATTAAGAGTAACTGTGAATTGTTCAATGCTGACTTCAAAGATCCCCAGAGGAATACTCCAGAGATCAATGCTTGGCCCTGTTCTATGAAGCATTTTTATCAAGGTCTTAGATGAAGGCATGGAAGGCAAGGTTATCAAATTTGCAGATGACACAGTTCTGGGAGGAATAACTAACACACTGCATGACAGTCGGGCTCATAAGAGATCTTGACAGGCTAGATCATTGGGCTGAGATTTAATAGAGATAAATGTGGTCCTTGATGTGGCATCCAAAAAAGTAACTTCCAAAGTACAAGTTGGGGGAAGGATGGCTATAGAGTGTTTGGTCTGAAAAAGATCTGAGGATTTTAGGAGATGGGAAACTCAATATAGATCAACAGTGATATGGAAGCCAAGAAAATTAATATGTTTTTTATGTTACAGAAATAAAAGAGATCTGGTATTATGCCCCCATAAGATCAAAGAAAGAAAAAAAAGGAACACTATGTATGAAAATACTTATAGCAATTCTTTTTGTGGTGACAGATAAGGGGGTGCCTATGAGTTGAAGAATGGCTGAAAAAATATGCTAAATGAATATAATGGAATACTGTTGTGCTGAATGAGATCATGAAAAGAATTATTTCAGAGAAATGGGAAGATTTGTAGGAACTGATGCAAAGTGAAGTGAGCAGAACTATTTAAGTGAGCAGGACAATTTAAACCACAATAACATTGTAAAAGACAAACAGCTTTGAAAAACTTACAAACTCTGATCAAGACAATGACCAATCACAATTCTACAAGAAGGAAGATGACACATGGTAACCGCTTCCTGACAGAGAATTGATGGGCTCAGGGTACAGAATGAGACATACTTTTTTGGATGTGGTTAATGCAGGAAGTTGATTTGCTTGACTAAGCATATTTGTTACTAGTGTTTTCTTTTTATGTTTTGTTGCTTTATTTTTTTTTCCAATGGCAGAATGGGAGGGAGAGAAAGTTTTTTCTTTAAATTAAAGAAATAAAAGTAGATTTTTTTAAAGGAGAGGCTTACTGACCAGGAATGAAGATATAATATTCCTCTATCCTTTCCTGTGCATTCTCCATTTGCAGTAGTTTGTCCAGTGTGGAATATCACATTTTAGGAAGGACATAAAGAAGCGGAAAAGCATCTGGGATTATTCAGTATGGCAAAAACCTCAAGATCTTGTCATATGAAAATTGCCTAAAGGAATTGTAGATATTTAGTCTGGAGAAGGGATTTGGGGGAGACATGATAGCTAGCTTTATGTATTTAAAGGACTGTCATATAGAAGGAAGGTTAAATTTCTGCTTTAGGTGATTAGATAGAATTTTGAGCAAAGATTGGAAGTTGCAAAGGCAGATATAAGCTCACTGGAAGGAAAAAAATTCCTAACAATTAGAGCCAACTAAAAGTGAAATGGACTTTATCAGAATACCAGGTTTGTCTTCCCTGTTATTATTGTTGCTGAGTTGTAGCAGTCACTTCTGACTATCTGACCCCATTTGGGATTTTCTTGACAAACAGAGTGGTTGGTCATTTCCATCTCCAGCTCATTTTATAGATGAGGGAACCGAGTCAGTCAGGGATTAATGACTTGCCCAGAGTCACAGTCGGTAAGTGTCTGAGACTGGATCTGAACTCAGATCCTTCTGACTCTATCTACTCTATCAGGCCATCACTTCATCCACTGCACCACATAGTTCTCCTTTTGTCCTTCCTAAGGATCTTCAAACCCGGATGAGCCATTGGTTAAATGTATCTTAGAATGGATTCTCATTTAGTTATGAATAGGACTTTATGTCCTCTGAAGTCTCTCTGATTCTATGGTTCTATGAGTCTTCTGATCCCTGGAATCCTCAGAACTAATTTATTATGCTGAGAGAGAGAGAGAGTTTCCTTGGAAAATGGTGAGCCTTTCAGGCACAGGGACATAACCCTGCAGAGCTCTATGGCCTGAGCTGAACAAGACAAAGCTTTGAATGGCTTTCTTTAGCTGATGCTTCAAAGGAAAAATCAACATAAAAAAGGGAACTAATGAAGACCATGAATCAATGTATCAAAAGAGTGACCAGTCCTAACAAGCTAAGGGACTCACAAGCTGATTTCTGCTTCTTTGCAGGCAATCCATTGATGTGTACTGATTAAACTCAGAAAGTATAGTCCTCTTCTTCCCAAGGACTCCCTACCCCCTTTTTCAATCCATTTTTTCAAATGCAGATGTGGAGAGAAAGAGAGAATGAAAATAAATGTGCCAGAGAAGCTGAACTTTTGGTTTACATAAGCAATGAGGCATCTGATTGAAAAATTATCCCATAATACTATGAGATAGAAAGGGCTGTGGTCTTATGCCCATGCTCAGCTACTGGGAAGAATGAAAATCTGTCAGAGTAACACAATACAGTGCAGAAGAAAAAGTCCCCAAATAGGGATGCCTTAGATTCACGTCTCAGCTTTGACACTAATTGTGTGAAGTCATGGGCAAGGGGTTTAACCTTTCTCATTCTGTTTTCTCACCTGTAAAATGGGAGATACTGGAGACTTGCCTACCAATCTCACAGAATTTGGGAGAGAAACAGACTTTATAAACTTTGAAGAACTTGAAATGTATTGTTCTTAGCATTATTAGGGCTCTACAATTTTTATTTGTATATTGTAGAAAATAAAGTCTTTAGGATTCACCTTTTTGAAGAAACCCGTTAGTTTTCTATAATATATTTCCTCCAGCTCCAGTGACTTGAACTCATCAAGAGCAGCTAAGTGTTCTTCTATTCATCTTGAGGATTGACTCTTTATTAGCCAGTTTTGCTATGTTTTCATTTTGGTGAAAAGATTTTTTTAGCTCAAATTGAGCCAACGACTTTTCACTCTGGGGCAAAAAGAAAGTGGTTGGGATTGTAGCTAAGAATAAGGAAAGGTATTTAATTTATATGGGTCCTAGGATGTATTACTCAGTTCAGTCCTGTCAATGAATGGGGAGCCAGGGTTGGACTTAACTGAGAAGAAAGTTCAGAACCAGAAAGCAAGTGAAATTGACAGGAAATCAAGCAGTGAGAAGCATGTAGTCTATGACTCAAAAAGGGCTATGAGCCTACAGCATGCACCTTGACCATCAAGGGTTCAATCAACCAGGAAATGTCCATCTAATAATATTAGTTTCAAACAAAGCAGCCTGAATAGAAAGAAGCTAGACATGATGAGAGAAAGAGGAAGAAGAGGAAGAGGAGAAGGAGGAGGAGGAGAAGGAAGAGGGGAAGGAGGAGGAAGGGAAGGATAAGAAGGAGAGTGAGAGGCAAAAACTTTTCATTTGTGAAGTTGCTATTCACTTAATTTTACTTCTATAGCACCATGAGAGGAAAAGGAAAAAGGAGGAAACACTGTGGCCTTCAAACTGTAGGGGTCCAACAAATAGTGAAGCCAGGGAAACTAGAGGAAATAGTAGCAACACAAACTCAATAAAGAATGTCACCTGTCTGAGTCTCAGACTCACACACAACACTAACATAAATGGAAATGATGGGGTAGCCCCTACTCCCTATTCCCACACACTGTGGCCTCATACCACTGCTTGAAACTTCATAGAAACTTCTTCTTTAAGAGGCAACATCAACTTATAGACAGCTTTCAGGGATCCTTCCTATGTGGTGAGGGTGGGATATCAGAACAGGTCTGCTATTTTTAATTGGATCTAGAAAGAGATGAAACAAACACAGTCTTACAATGAGTTCCTGCTCTTTCCTAGAGGAAAAGGTGAGGAGAATGAGACTAAATGTGTAAATTAGTTCACTGTCCTACTCAAGCAGATGCTATTGCCATTAATTAATACAAAGCACCTACTTGGGGTGGAACATTTTGATAGATGCTACTATGAAAAAGAATCACCTTTCTCTTACTGTTGGTAGAAAGTGTTATCTTTGCTATACACGCATGCATGATGGAAACAGCACTGTATTTGAAATCCGAAGGCCAGGTTCAAAGCTTTCCTCTAACACGGAGAACTTGCTTGACTAGGAGCAGATTATTTAAGCTCTCTGGGCCTCAGTTTCCTCAACTGTAAAATAAAAGATTAACTGGCCTCTGAGGGTCCTTCCAGCTCTAAATCTCTGTTCCTATGTTCATTCTAGTTATAATTATCTATGGAATTCTATTTCCCTTATTTAATAGTTCCTTGAATATTTATCTTAGTCCCAGGTCATCATATCATTTTTCTCTTCTACTAACTGTTTCTAGTCTGCCTGCTCATCCATCCTTGGAAATATTATAATTAATAAGTGACAACAAATTACTTTCCAGCTATTTAAAACTGTTGGAGGGGGCAGTTAGAATATTATCTCTTCTCCTTCACTTGGCTCCAAATAGGACAGGAGGTGGAAAAAATTGTAGTCCTCAACAAATCCTTGATGAGGGAGAAATTTTCTGCTTTTTAATGGGGCAAGATTCTATTAATTCAAAACTGATTTTTTTCCTTGAATAAAGGGACACTACCTCCAATGAAAATTACTTCTTCTTCTCCTTCTCCTTCTACTTCTTCTTCTTCTTCTTCTTCTTCTTCTTCTTCTTCTTCTTTTTCTTCTCCTTCTTCTTCTTCTTCTCCTCCTCCTCTTCCTCCTTCTACTCTTCCTCCTCCTCCTCCTACTCTTCCTCCTCCTCCTTCTCCTCCTTCTTTCTCTTCTTTTTCCTCCTTTTCTTCCTTTTCCTCTCCCTCTTCTTCTTCTTCCTCCTCTTCTTCATCCTTTTCCTCTTCTTCATATTTTTTCTCTTTCTTCTTCCTCTCTCTCTTTCTCTGTATGTCTGTATATCTATTGCTTTCCTCTCTTCCTTACACTCATGAAAGCAACATCCTCCAGGATCTTTTTCCCACTCTCCTCTCTACCTAGCACCCAAGAAAGCATAAACTTTGGTGCAGGGGGGAAAGGGGGAGATTGAGCAGAGCTCTCTCTCCCCCCCCTCTGTCTTTCTCTCTCTCTCTGTCTCTGTCTCTCTTCCTCCCTCCCCCTCTCCTCCCATTGGCTTTTCCTCTTCTCTCACATGACTTTATGACTAACTCCATTGGACCTAGGATAAGTACTTATTGCTAATTCATTGCCATCTTCTTTTCAAGAATAATAGTGTGTCATATTCTTGTGGTCATTTCTAAGAAATTCACTTTTATAATAAAGGGTTTTTGTGACTCATAGGTTTAGACTGAACTGGGATGTTCCCCTAAAGGCCCACAGGAATGATAGTTCTGAATTCTTCCTGGGTTTGTACACTCATCATTGAGCTAAGAATTTCCTTTTATAGTCCATGTGTCCTACAGTACCCATTAATTAGTTCCCAACAAAATTTATTTGATGGGTTCTTTATTTTGTGGGCTTCTACTCCTTAGGCACTTCAGTGACCAATGTCTAGAAGAGTACTAACCCCCAAGAAATTTTGAGTCTGTCTGGCTTAATAAAAGATTGTGGGTGGTGTGACCTTAGAATATATTAAGTATTTTCCCCAATGATTTTCTCAATAATAGTTGGTGAAGGATATTGATGACATCTCTCCAAAATTGTCACATAAGTCATAGTATGACACTAACCCTGCTGTTAGGTGATTGACTGTGTCTATTTGTGGTATTTAATTTAATTTAATTCCACAAATACTTTTTAGGCATCTGATAGCACCAACTGCTCAGATTTGTTGGAAAGATCAAATGAAATTATGTTTGTGAAGTGTTTTGCAAACCTTAAAACACTATATGAATGCCAGCCATTATTAAGCAAAGCACTGTGCTAAACTCCAGGGACATAAAGTGAAATAAGACACAGCTATGGTTCTCCATCAGTTTTCAGTCGAATAGAAGACCCAAAGATATCATTGGCTCTTCTTGACCACTCAGAAGAACATTAAAATAAATGCTGATCTCATCAACAAACTTGAACTACCCTGACTTGAAAGCCATGTAGCATCTGTTAAATAACATATAATAAACATGCCTTTTTCTCTGACTATGGAGCAACTTCTTCTGAATTCAGAATAAAAAACAAAAGCATGACAAGTTCTGAAATAATTGGCAGGTGTCCTTTCTAAGCCACTATCAGTGATCTTTAAAAAGTCTTGGAGAATGGAAGAGGTGCCTAGAGAAGGACCTAAAGAAGGGAAAATGTCCCAGTTAGGAAAAAAAAAAACTTTAAAAATGGAATTCAGATTATAGACTGGTGAACCTGACTTTAATTCCTGGAAGAATTCTAGAATGCATAATTAAAATAATGGCATGTTAGCATTTCAAAATGAAAGAGATAATTAATTAAAGGTCAGCTGCCTGAAGCAAAAAAAGCTCAAGCAAGAATGATGTCATTTCCCTTTTTGGCAAGGTGACCAGCCTGGTGGACCAAGAAGTACTCTATATCTAGATGCTGGATATTGAAATATTTCAGCAAATAATTTGACAGTATTAATCATGCCATCCATATGATCACACTGGACAGACATGTGCCAGATGATAGCATAGGAAGGGGGATTCAGGTCTGGTTGAATTACTGGATCCAGAAAGTAGTCATTAATGCAATGATATCATGTTGGCATGCCCTGGTGAGTAGTGAGGGTGCACTCTATGCTCTCTAGATTTTTATTAATGACTTGATTCAGATGCCTTAATAAGCATTTAAATGTTTGTTTCCTTCCTTCCACTTAAGTGTGTCTCATATTCAGAGAGACTCTTCCAAATGCCTTGCTTTATCCATATAGTTGGTATTTGCAATATTTCTCTTATATTTTCTATTTCATGACAAAAAATCATTGAGATTATTTTGACATGACTATTTCTTAATGAACAAATACTGGCTTCTTGTAATCATTGCCTTCCTCTTTGAATGTTAAACTTTGATACACCATATCTTTGATAATCCTTTCTGTACCTTTTCTTGGCATAAACCTCAAACTTCAAACACTTTACAAAATGCATATTTTATAGACTGGTAATAAGAGTCTCCTCTATACCCAGAAGAAGATGGGCATGTACATAGAGACAGCAGAATGACCAATGAGCATCCCTGATTGCAGCCTCTGACTCTAAAGGAATACCACCAGCCATGTGTTTCATTCTAGACTTACTATAGACCAGTGCATTTCTAAGAGGTTCCAATTCCCTCTAACTCAAGACAAAACCATATAACCCCAAAACTGTGGACCAATTGGAGGGCAGGCTAATATTATCCAGATAGATCCCATCTTGTGGGGACCATTACATGTACAGCCTCATTTTCCTGGATGAAGGAGAAAGACCCAGTGATTAGCAGTCAGGTGGACCAAGGATGCATGCATGTTTTCTTTTGTCTACTCTTTTTATTTATTATTTTTTATTATTATATATTTAATAATACACTATTCGTAGGGTATTTATATTCCACCAACACTATATTTAAAACAATTTAGTGTAAGGCTTTGTGCTTTCCAATGCTTAGCACAATACTTGGCACCTAGTAGGTTTTTAATTAATGTTGATTGATTGTCAATGTTTCTTGAAATCTTTAACCTGATGAACACACCATATTTTCCCTTTACTAAAAATCTGGAAATTTTCATGCTTCAAATTATTCAACATATTTTATAATACTCATAAAAATCACCTATAGCAGCTCTGTGATCCTGCTAACTCATTGATTGAGCTTACAATTATTGCACAACAGTTTTCTTCAATATGTTTGAAGTCATCTGAAATGATCAGACATTTTGGGTAGTTGAAGAATGTAATGCCAGTATCCATGAAGGTTGCCTTTGACTCAGTACATGAAATAACTTTATGATTCATTCAATCATTTGGCAAACTTTATTGAGCATCTACTATGTGCTAGGTACTGAGTCAGATACAAAGGTGAATAAAGCATGGTTCCATGCCCTTAAGGCATTTACAATCTAGTGGGGAGAAGAGGACTTAGAAATATTTTCAAAGTGGAGAAAGAGGCTACCAGGTAGAATAGTGAATTTCCTTTCACTAGCAATTTTCAAAGGCTGAATGACTGACTATGTATTGCAGAGGATATTCCTTGATTGAAGCCATGTTTAGACAAGATGGCTTCTAAGATCCTCTTTAATGGCAAGGTCCCATGGTTTTATGATTCTAAGTAACTCACATTATGTGGCTTTCCAACCTAACTGGCTTTACCATCTGCCCTGCTGTGGGGTCCTGTACCTGGGGTTGCCATGCAACTATATGTATATAGTTGAACCCAACTATATGTATCAGATCTGCCTAGTAGAATGTCAACTTCTTGAGATAAGGAACTGTTTTGTTTTTCTATTTGTATCCCAAATACTTCACACATAGTAAGTACTTAATAAAAAAGTCTTTGCTTTGATCCCCCCCCCAAAATATCTATATTTTAAAAGAGTTGGCAATTACATTAAAATTTTGGCTAGTTTTCCATTATTGGAGATCTAATCTTCCAATGTGTTCCTCCAATGCCCCACCTTCACTTTTCAGTAGCACCTAACTTAGTAATATGTCCCATGGCATGATTTTTACCATTCAAGATACTGTGTATGTGTATGTTCATGAAAGCTGTCTGTTCAGGTGGCACATGAGTCATAGGGAGAAGTAGATGGAGAAGAAAATATAAAAGACATAATTGCCTTCCACACTGGTGGTTTGACTATATCTAAGTCAGAGATCTGAGTCAACAGCAGAAGGAATGGTGTCTCACGTGGGCCTTACAGAAATTTATTAAAGACCTCTTTCAGTGGGATCAAGTATTTAATCACCATAATTTTCAGAAACCTGTTTGGCCTATTGAATGGGATCCATAAGGAGAGAATACAAGGAACCAGATCTCTGCCATCTAGGCCGTTTACACATTTAGATATTCTCTCTGTCATTGTACTAATTCCTCAGGAAATCAAATAAGGCAACCATTCAATTTATGCTTTAATTAACTTGTCCAGACACTCAAGAGGAGACAGGAGGGGATCATTGGTCTTAGGGGAATAGGCAAGCACAGCTTGCTCAGAAGTCATGTGATGCTACCCTCCACCAAAGTTTTACTATCTCTTTCAAAAGTGCTGATAAAGATGGATTAGCAGATTTCAGGTTAATTTCTGTGTTTTTGAGGTAGTCTTGGCCTGAGATCACTTCTGGAGGCACTTTTCAATCCACCCATCAGCTATTTTTTTTTCCTTCTCATTCCTTTACCTCCTCTGCAAAGGGGAATGGGAAGCCAACCTCCCTATGAAGTCATACTC
Source organism: Pseudocheirus occidentalis (assembly GCA_028646575.1). Lineage (NCBI taxonomy): Eukaryota > Metazoa > Chordata > Mammalia > Diprotodontia > Pseudocheiridae > Pseudocheirus > Pseudocheirus occidentalis. The sequence continues at coordinate 21,576,916 of CM053597.1, read as the reverse complement.
TTGGAGTAAAAAAAAACACCTACTATGTAAACAGGAATTGAGGAAAGTGAAGATTTTTTTATTAAGGGCCATATGCTTGGTGTTGAAACATACAAAGATGGATATGGCATATTTCATACCCCAAGATTAGGAGCAATGCTTCTAATTTTCTCCCTCATTCATGTTAAAGAGGGTAAACCTGGGACTGTTCTTAGATTCTGAAGGAGGGCTCTTAAGTTGAGCACTGACTTCTCTTGTCTTCTATGGTATCTTAGACACTATAGAATGCATCTGTTTTTGCTAAAAGTGTGGGAAAGACCCTAGTAAAGGGATTTGAGGCAAAAAGGAGATGATGGAGCCTTTCATTATGGCTGAAGTAATAGGATTTGGATGCCATCCTTATTTATATGTAGGTCACTTAAATACGTTGTTCGCCATGCCCAATATCATTGAAATTAGGCTGTAACCTCTCTCTGGACCATAACTATATCTACTCTCTTTTGTCTTATCTCCTATCTCTATACCAAGCAGGATGATAATATGAAGTTATGATTGATTAAAAAAACCCACAAGCTTATTCAGCTAAGAATTATGCCCATGTCTTATATCTCAAAGTTTCGTATTTGCTCTTCCTGACTGGGGGCCTTACGCCTAGGAGATCCTCCATTAATGTTTCTTAAATAAGTGCTATGCTGACATTCTTCAAAGGATTTGGGGAGTGCCTCTGCATCTGACCAAGTCTTTATTCATTTAACAAATATCCAGGAGCCTACTATGCACAAGATATTCATTCATCCCACACATCCTTACTCAGTGCTGGTGATGGTAGGATGGCAGTTTCACATAATGAGAATAATAGGGCTGAATGGACAGGGTGGAAGATAGGGAGTCAGGTGGGCTTAGTGACATGCATCTTGGCTACTTGCCCAGGTATCATGGGCAAGTCATTTAAGCTCTCAGACCCTTGGTGTATTCATCTGTAAAATGAGAATAATATAAGTATTGACTTCATGGCACTCTTGGGAGGGAAGAGCTTTTTAAACACCTTGCAGTATTCTAACAATTCTAACATGATTCCAAAGGTTATTGGTTTTTTTTAAGTCACACATCCTCACTCTATTCTTGAGTCTCTGGACTTTCTCCACAATGCCACAATAGCCTTCTCATGCTGGAAGTTCACTCTGCCTCTGAGGCACCTTTTTCTCATTGATTGGTTCCTTCCAGACATCCCATTTTAAAGAAAATGTCCAAACCAACCACATCTTCATTCCCGTCTAGGCTCCATTCCTGTCTCTCCATATCTTATCCACATTTTTATTATATCCCCAAATGCTCCCTTCACTTTTCAGTTTCATTTTTATGTGTTCTCCTCTTACCTATTAGAATATAAGCTCCCTGAAGGCAGGAAGTGTCTTTTTTCCCCTCTCTATTCCCAACACTTAGCATAGTGCTCAGCACATTGTAAGCACTTAATAAATACTCATTAACCTGACATCTTTGTTACAATAAAACTTTCCACAATAAAAATAATGTTATCAAAACTCCAAAGCTTAGCTCACACCCTATTTTTTGCTATTTTAGTCCTTTTCTGATTACTCCCAGTTTCTAGAGATCACTTCTGTGCCCCACAAATTACCTTGTATTTTGTATATGCTTATATGGACCTGACATTTCCCAGGATAGAATGTAAACTCCTTGAGGGCAAGAACTGTTTCACTTTGGCCTTTGTTTCTCCAGCTCCAAGCACATGGTAGGTACTTAAATGCTTGTTGCATGCTTCACTTTACCTTGATAAAATCCATGGTCTATTTGATAAACCTCCAATACAAATCTTTAATCTCCTAACAGCCACTAATGTGTGAAGTTAACCGGAGTGTTTCAGGATTGGCAGAGAGCATGCTGGGGGATTATCATTTTATTAGAAAAAGAGTTTGATCTCTTCCTTGTTGGGCTTTTGATGCAAAAGATGACCTAGTTTGCCTTTTTCAGGTCAAGACATCAACCTCCTGATGTCAGTGGGTCTTCTTTGAGAAACAAGGATGAAAAACAAACAAAAATCAGGTTTTACATGTTCCCATGGAAAAATCATTTTGTTTTGTTCTCATATGTTCCTTTGGGAGGAATTATGGGAAGAATAGGAGGGAAACTCCCAAGGGTTATTTGAAATAACTTAGACTTCAACCTGCTAAGCAACATAAGATCACAAGATCAAACATGTAGAACTAAGAGAGATATCAGAGACCATCCAGTCCAACATCCATTTTATAGAGAAGAAAACTGAGACCTAGGGAAGTGAGGTGACTTGCCCCTAAGGTAAATAGCACAGACAGTAAGCCTCTGAGGCAGCATTTGAACACAGGCTCCCTACCTCCAGTTAGCATTGTTTTCACTGTCCCAAAGCTTTTTCTCTATACTAGTTGGAAACTAAAACTGTCCAGAGTTCCGAGTTTTTGTGGACATACATTTATTAAGTACCTACTATATGCTTAGACATGGTGTTCTAAAAATGAAAAATTACACCATTCCAGCTGATAAAAGTGTTGATTGAAATTTTGGGAGCGGTATGAGATCACTAACAAAGAGCAGCAGGAACAGGACCTTGGGAGACATCTATCCTTGATGGATGAACAATAGAGAGCTCTAACAAAATGTGTATTATCTTACGGCTCCACAATGCTCTAAGGCATGCAAAGCATTCCACCTATGTTATCTCACTTAATCCTTACAACAGTACTGTAAGGCCTGTGCTATAGGTGATTATCTCCATTTTATGGAGGAGGAAACTGAGACTGACAGAAATTAAGTGACTTGTCCAGCATCACACAGTTAGTAAGTGTCTGAAGTCTGTTTTGAACTCAGGTCTTCCTGACTCCAGGTATGTCACTCTGTCCACTGCACCACCTAGATGACCAGGTGAAAATCCATAAAAGGACAAACCACACAGGAGAAGGAGGACACACCCCTATCACCAATGCTCAGGGAACATAGGCCATACAGAAAGGATGACTAATCATGTAATGTTGGGGTTCAGTATCTTGGACAAGGACTGGTTTCATGGAAGTGAGTTCTAAGAATCCTTGAGAGGGCAGGGGGGGAGGATAGACATGAAGAGAATTTTGGTAGCTATATGAATTGACAAAGCAAGATGCTAGCAAGGTAACTAAGTTGAATATTGAAGTTGCCAAGGGCCCTGGCAGGTGTTGAGGCAAGAAGACTGTGAGCCAGTATACACTCAATAAACATATGTGGTGAATGGTAATGGAGTCTCCTTCTTCATCTTTGAAGATATCTATCTATCTATCTATCAATCTATCTAACATATGCATATACATACACATACATACATATAGAGGTACATAGATATACACACATACACACACACACAGTCAGAGATAGGGACAAAGCTTGAGTCCTTGATTATGAGCTTTAACCAAGAAACCATGATTTATATCACTGTCTTAGAAGAAAAAGGAGCAAAAATTAGATTTTAAATGATTTGAACTGACATCCTGTTTGCACAGATACAATTCCAGAAACTCTGTTGAATAGAATAGTTGCTTCTTGGCAAAGAGAGGACAGTAAGCAGGATGAGGAGCCTGTGATGACAGCTTTGAAAAGCTGAATCAGTAATTTATCTCATTAGGAAGGTAGAAGAATAACCCCACCCACCTAAGGCCACTTAATGGCCTTAGCAACAATAGAATATATCCCTTTCACTTTGTTGTTCAATCAGATCCAACTCTTCATGACCCCTTTTGGGGTTTCCTTGGTACAGATATTGCAATAATTTGCCATTTCCTTCTCCAGCTTATCTTACAGATGAGGAAACTGAGGCAAATAGGATTAAATGTCTTGCCCAGGGTCACTCAGCTAGTGAGTTTCTGAGGTCAGATGTGTATTCAGGTCTTCCTGTCTCCAGATCCAGCACTCTATCCACTTCACCACCTACTTGTCATCCCTCTCATACCCATCTATAATGCTTTGTATCTAGAAGAAATTTATGATAACTAGATAGATGGGTAGATAGAAGATAGACAGATAGATGAGGAGAGAGAGAGAGTCAGACAGACAGATGGACAGACAGACAGACAGATAGATGGTAGATAGATAGATAGATAGATAGATAGATAGATAGATAGATAGATAGATAGATAGGAAGTAGAGGAAGACCTAGGTTCAAACCATGACTCTGACATTTAGTAGCTTTGTTACCTTGAGTAAATTACTGAATCTCTACTGCCTCAAACATCTTTTTGGAACTTATTTACAAATTCATAGAAAGGTAGAGATCTAAGTGGTGGGGAAGTCCCACACTAGGAACTTCCTCATGCTAAGAAAATCATAGTCTTAATAAATCCAACTTAGAAGCCTTTTGCTCTGTTTTGGGAAATGCCTCCCACAAGTAAAACTCCCCACTTAATAAAACACACAACACACCCTCACTAAGCCTGGTTGTCTTTAAATCCTCTATACCAGCAACATGTATGTGGTGCTTTAGGGTCTGTAAAGAATTTTAATTGTTATCTCATTTAATCTTTATAATGTTAGTCCTCTGAGTTAAAGTAATCATTCCCATTTTTTCAGATGAGAAAACAGAGAGATTAGATCACAGCTAGTATCTGAGGCAGGATTTGAATTCAATTCTGCTCCCCTCACTCATCATCAGTTCACATAAATCTTTCCAGGCTTTTCTGAAATCCATCTGTTTATAATTTCTTATAGCACAGTAGTATTCCATTACATTCATATACTACAACTTGTTCAGTCATTTCCCAACTGATGGGCATTGCCTCAATTTCCAATTTGCTGCCACCATAAAAAGAGCTGCTATAAATATTTTTGTACTTGTGGATCCTTTTCTCATTTGTATGGTCTCTTTGGGATATAGACCTAGAAGTGGTATTGCTGTGTCAACGGGTATGCATAGTTTTACAATCCTTGGGCATAGTTCCAAATAACTCTCAAGAATGGTTGCATTAGTTCACAACTCTACCAACAATGCACAAGTGTTCCAATTTTCCCACATCTTCTCCATCAATTATCATTTTCCTGTTTTATCATGTTAGCCAATCTGATAGGTGTGATGTGCTTTCCCATATTTCTTTAAATAACTTATGGTGTATTCACATAATTGCTTGATAACATTCTGTTTCATAGGAGCATAGATTTATGTCCCCTTGATTCCTTATGGTACTTATGCACATGAGCAACCCTTTGTTGAGTGTCTCCAACCTTAGTTCAGTTGCTCTTTCAGCCTGCCAACATGTCTTCTGTCCCCAGAGCCATAGCCAAAGTCTTTTCAAGAATTTTTGTCATTTTTTGTGTCACTGAGTCACTCTGTTGTTATGAGGTCCTAGAATAGGATGCAAATGAAAGTATTGGGGGATAATGAGTTAAGTAGGCCTGAGTTCCTCAAACAGTCCCTATTACTGCATAATAAACACAATAGGTTTTGTCTAATGTACAAATGAAATCTGGATACATCAAACAAAGAAGTGATGGGGGGGACTCTCTCTTCTGCTCATAGATGCATTATTTTTACTTGAATCTCCAGAGAATGATCTTAACCAAACTCCAATAAAGCATCATCTGCACAAAGTTTTGACCACCAGCCAGATACACTCAGGGAGGGAAACCTCGCACAGAGTCAAAAATGAGATGTGAGCACAACTGTCTGCTTTTGTTTGTGGATTTCCTTATACTTCTGTGTTTTTAAGGGTCTTTTTGGCTTACACAGCAGAGTTCATCTGTTTACCCCCACTCCTCCTCCTCCAATTATCTTCTGGTAACTTCCACAGCTGAAAGGATTTCACTTTGTCCTCATAAAAAAAGAAAGAAGGCAGAAAAAGTAAGCATCAGGTAAATGGACTTCGGCACCATCTGTTTTTGACTTAGTCATGATGTATCACGGCTCTCTTTGCTGATAAAAATGTGGAAATGCTGAGCACACCCTGAAAGCAATAGCAAAGTAATTTAATGCACAGTTGTGTATGATGAGGCACTTAGGTTGTACGAGGGAATTGAAATACTGAGTGTAACTGCTCTAGGCATTATGAAAGAAAAGACAATCAGGGATTCTACAAGGAGAAATGGCCCTGGAGGGAAAAAACTGGTAGATGGGCTCAGAACCTGATGGACTGAATGGCTGAGTCAGAAGGAGACTTGCCAAACCTCATCAAGGGTAAGGCCAGAGCATCAGCAGCAGGCTGGGACAGAGTGGGAAAGTAGCTGTAATTAAAAAACGGTCAGAGAAGAAACTGATTCAAATTTATAAGAATAAGAGTCAGTATCAAATTGAGAAATGATCTAAGTATATGCACAGGCAATTTTCTAAGGACAAAATCTAAGCAATCAACAACCATGTACTCTAAAAGACTAATAATATGGAAAATGCAAATTCATATCTATCAGGTTGTCAAATATGACAAAAAAGGTAAATGGCAAATGATGGAGGTGTTGTGGGAAAACAGCAATTTTACTGCACTGTAAGTGGGAGCTGTGAATGAGTCCAGCCATTCTGGAAAGCTAGTTGATACTGTGACCAAAAAGAGATCAAATGAAATCTGGATACATCAAAGAAGTGTTGGGGAGACTCTCTCTTCTGCTCATATATGCATTCTTTTTAATTGTGCATACCCTTTGACCCAGTGATACCACTCCTTTGTCCATACCACCAAAGAAAACAAAGAAAAATAAAAAGGACTCCTGTGCACAAAAATATTTATATCAACTATTTTGTAGTGGCAAAAAAGGGAAAACCAAGAGTACATCTATCAGTTGGGGTCTAGCTGAACAAAATATGGCTTATGAATTTAATGGAATACTATTGAGCTAAAAGAAAATGGCAAAAGGGATAGATTCAGAGAAATCTGGGAAGACTTTTATGGATTAATTCAGTGTAAAGTTAATAGTTCGAGAAGAACAATTTTTACAATATCAATAACATTATAAATGTGAATATCTTTAAAAGACTTAAGAACTCTGGTCAATGCAAAGATCAGCCATAATTCCAGAGGACTGAAGGTAAAGGATAATATTCACCTTCTTACCCATCATTGATGGACTCAGGGTTAAAATGTGGTGTGTATTTCTGAACGTGTCCAATGTGGGAATTTATTTCACTAGACTATGCTAATCTGCTTCAAGTGTTTTTGCTTTTTGCAATGGTGAAGTATCAACAAATACCCAACAAGTATTTGTGTATACTTGTATATCGGGCACTCTACTAAGGGCTAGGGATACAAAGACAGTCCTTCCCTTCAGGAAACTCTCAGTCTAATAGGGGAAACAACATGCAAACGACTGTGTACAAACAAGCTGTAGACTGGATAAATTGGAGATAATCACAGAGGGAAAAGTACTAGCATTAAGGGGCTCAGGGAAAGACTAGCATAGGTAAGTGGTCCGGTGAATAGAGTTCAGAGCCTGGAGTCAGGAAGACTCATCTGAGTTCAGATCTGACCTCTGGTACTTACTAGCTCTGTGACCCTGGGTAAGTCACCTAACCCTGTTTGCCTCCATTTCCTCATCTATAAAATGAACTGGAAAAGGAAATGACAATCCACTCCAGTACCCTTGCCAAGAAAAATCTAAATGGGATTATGAAGGGTCAAATATGACTGAATAATAACAACGGGAAAGACTTCTTAGAGAAGGTGGTAACTGGGTCTTTAAGGAAGCCATGGGAGCCAGAAGATAGAGTTGAGGAAGGAAAGAATTCTAAAGACAGCAAGAGGGAACACCCAGGAGATGATGTGTTATGTATGATACAGCAAGGAGGCCAATGTCAATGAAAGGTAGAATATATAGGGAGGAAGAAAGCAGAAGACTGGGTTGGATTATGAAGGACTTTAAAGAATTTCTTCATTGATCCCAGGAGTAATAGGAGCCACTGGAGTTTATTAAATGGGTGATTGGGGGGAGAGGGAGAGGTTGACATGGCCAGACCTGAGCGTTAGATCATTTTGAGAGCTAAATGGAGAATGGCCTGCAGTAGGTTATAAATGTGCATTAGCTGAAAATTTTTTAAATTGCACTATAAAAATAAAAATGACCAGGTGCAGGAGAATGTTGAAATTGGAGTCCAAAGCCCTGGGTTTGAATTCTAGCTCTTCTACTCCCTACCTGTGTCTAGTCTCTTAACCTTGCCAAACCTTACTTTCCTCATCTGTAAAAGAAAAGAGTTGAACTAGATAACATCCTAGGTTCCTATCAGTCCTAACTAAACCTATGATCCTGTGACCAGTGCTTTGGGGAATCCATTGACTAAGAGAAAGTGTCAGTACCCTGTCCTGCCCAGTATTCTGACTTCCTCATCTTATAGGGACAATCTGTCAGAATGAATAGAGAGCTAACCTTAGAGAAGGAAAAAGATGAATTCAGGTGCCATCTCTAGCATATACTGGCCAAATATACTGACCAAATCACATCTTCAAAAGACCTTTCTTGGTCCCACTCATCCCACATTTCCCTCTTAGGTTCATTCCACTTTCACTGTATATATCATATTTATTTACATTTTGTCTTACCCATTAGAATGTGAACTCCTTGAGGGCAAGACTGTTTATACAAAAAACAGCCAATTCTTTGACTCCCCAAAACAGGAACTCTGAACTCTGAACTCTTAAAAAAACACTATATGTCAATATGATTGATTTCTTTTGTAATCTTAGAATTTTTTGTATTTAAAAAGTATTGTCTAGCACTGCTAGGTCTATATCCCAAAGACATCCAAAAAAGGGAAAAGGACCTATTTATATGAAAATATTTATAGCACCTCTTTTGGTGATGGCAAAGAATTGGAAATTGAATGAATGCCTATCAATTGGGAAAAGGCTGAACAAGTTGTAGTACATCATGGTAACAGAATATTATTGTGCCATAAGAAATGACAAGCATCATGATTTCAGAAAAACCTGTAAAGACTTACATGAATTGATGCATAGTGAAGTGAACAAAACCAGGAGAACACTGTAGACAGTAACAGCAATATTGTTCAATGGAAAGCTGTGAATGATTATTCTCAGCAATACAATGATACAAAACAATTCCAAAGGACTAATGATGAAGCCTATTATCTGCCTCCAGAGAAAGAACTGATATTGTTTGAATATAGACTGAAACATTCTGTTTTTTACTTTCTTTCACTCTTTTTATTTTTTTGAGTCTTTTTGTACATAATAACTAATATGGAAATGTTTTACATAATTGCACTTTTATAAAGTATCTGATTTCTTTCCATCTCAGAGAGGGGGGAGGAGAGGGAGGGAGGGCTAGAATTTGTAGCTCAAAATTTTTAAAAATGCTTTAAAATTGCTTTAACATTTAATTGGGGGAGAAAACACACACATGTGTGTGTATATACATATATACATGCATATATACATATGCGCATGCATATGCACACACATATGCATATGTATACACATGCACATGCACATACATACACACATGTATACATATACATGTACACATACACATGCACATGCACGTACACGTACATGTACATGTACATATACACATGCACATGCACATACACATACACATACACATACACATACACATACACATACACATACACATACATATACATATACATTAAAGTATCGTCCTGAGAAGGAATCCATGCACAAAAAAGGGTGATTAAAAACTCCTAACCCAGAAATTAGCAACAGTGCCTGCCATACAGTAAGAACTTAATAAATGCTTGTTTGATTGACTGACATAACCTCTCAATGCCTCCAAGCAAATCTCTAAAACTATGGTTTCCAGAATTGTTGTTAATCTTCCTTAGTGAAGGGAGTTTCCTTATGGGAATTCCCTACACTGATGATGTCATAGATTTGCACTGAAGAAAAAAATATAATCTCCTAGAGTCAAATTCTGCATTATGTACTGACTAGCTATGTAATCCCACTAAATCACTCAACCTCTCTGGACCTCAGATTCCTCATCTATAAAATGGGGATGGGAGAAACTAGACAGTACAAGAGACAAGTACAGATGTCTCAAGAATTATAGTGCAGATGATCAAAAAATATATTCAATAGCTCATGTTTAGCAGGGACTGGATGGCATATATATTTACTAATCTAATCTTTAGCTAAAGTTTTTCAGGCTGAAAAAGTCTTTGCATCTCATGTATGGGATATATTAGGAATTGTTTTGAATTTATATGAATAAGAGCCATTCTTCAATTGATATATAGTCCAAAGATATGAACAGGTAGTTCTCTAAGGAAGAAATCCAAGGTGTCAATAGCCATATGGGGGTAAAATGCTCCAAATCCCTATTAGAGACATACAAGCTGAAAGAACTCTGCCAATTCAATGGGTATAAAGTAGAGCCCAAAGAAAATAGAAGCAGAAAAGTTATCATTGTTAGAGGAACTGATATAAAGCATTGTGGTAGACCTGCAGTCCAGCCATTCTGGAAAGCAATTTGGATCTATGCCTTCCGAGTCACTAAAGTATGCATATTTGGAGTCAGGAAAACCTGGAATCAAAACCTGGAGTCAACCCAGCAACACTACTACAAGGTCTATACCCCAAAGAGATTCAAGAAAGAGGAAAAGAACCTAAATATACAAAAATATTTGTATCAGCTCTTTTATGGTGTGAAAAAATTGGAAGCTAAGAAGACACCTATTAATTGAGAAATGGGTAAACAAATTATGGTAACAGCATATATATATATATATATATATATATATATATATAAAATGAAATACTGTTGTCCTGTATGAAATGAAGGAATCAGTTTCAAGAGAAATATGGGGAGAAAAGTGAACTGATGAAGAATTACGTGAGCAGATTCATGAAAAGGCTTTATACAAGGACAAAATTGTAAAAACAAACAATTTTGGAAGACTTGGGAACTCTGATCAATGCAATAACCAGGCAGAAGTTCAGAGGAGTGACAATAAACAGTGCTATTCATTTTCTGGCAAAGAGGTGACAAACTTAAGGTACAGAAAGAGATATACATCTTGCTGGATATGGCCAATGTGGGAATACATTTTTATTGACAATGCATATTTGTTACAAGGGGAAAAAAATCAACAGCAAATTAGGATGAAGAATAAAAATAAGGAAATTCTATTCCCATTAAAACAACTCTATCTTGCCCTAATAAACAAGTTATTGATGTTGTAAAATAGGGAATGGATAAAAGAACAGATAGTGATGCTGGTACCATTTCTTACAGCAACAGCTATAATTCAGAGTACCAGGGTCCATAATCTACCTCAGCCAACAAACACATGCTCTCCTTGCCACAAGGAGAGATGGGATGCTCAAAAGAAAGATGGATTTAGAAAATGAACTCATTTGCAAAGTGGTAAGATGGAAGACAGAGAAAGATACAGCATTCCCCCACAAAACAGTAAGGAGTGGTGTGGTGCAAAGTGAGTTTACAGAAAACTTGAGATAAAACTCAACTAAGTCAGGTTATCTCACAAGCATCTAAGTATGAAAGTGGAACAAGGATTAAATGAGATTATATATGTAAAGCACTTAGCATGTGCCTGTCACATGCTAAGTTATAGTAGGTTCTACATAAACATCATCATCATCATCATCATTATAATTATTATTATGAATGCCAAATAGAAATTTAAAAGGACATATTTCCCAGTATTTCTACAATCATCTATTCTGATCATTACAAACAGGGGAGCCAAAACACTTTGCTCTAACACCTTCAAACCTAACTACCCAAAGTGCTATGTTAGGAAGAAATTATGGATCTAGGGATCAAAAGGACCTCAAAAGTAGCATAACTCCCTCATTTCACAGGTTAGGAAACTGGGTTCACAAGGGTGAGTGACTTATTTAAAGTTACAAGATTAAAAAGTAATAGAACTGGCCAGAATTCAAACTTGGGTTTTCTGACTCCAAATTCAGCACTCTCTCCATTGTATGAAAGAAAAAAAATTCATACTTAGAAAAATGAAGTCAGTGTAAATAGTCAGAATGATCCAAGTATACACAGAAGAAAACCATACTGGAACTAACATGATTTTGAAAACAATGAGAGATCAGTTTAACATATCAAAATTTGGAGGAAAAAAGTCATCAGCAACAGTATTGTTAAAGAACATGTCTGGAACTATCAAGGAAGCCCTACTTTCTCTATAAGAAGAGAATACGGTGTTCAGCATGTGTTGGTGTTTAGCAAATACTAACTGATTACATTTCATTTAAAAATATGCCTGACAATGCTCTATATATGTACCAAATATACCCTTGATGAAGATAAGAAGCCAGATATCCCAGAAACATTTCAAGCTTAACACATTCAAACCAACATTCATTATCTTCCCCTCTAAACCCACCCTTCCACCACATTTATCTGTTTCTGTTGAGGACACCACCATTCTTCATTCAACAGGTTCACAACCTTGGCATCATCCTCAATCTGTCCCTCTCCCTTTCCCTCCTTTTCATGCAGTACCTTTACATATGTTGTATTGATCCCCTTCTTTCCACCCTCATTCAGGACTTCATGGTCTCTTGTTTGGGTAATTCTAACCATTCTTTTCATCAGAGGTTCTTAATTTATTGGTGTGGCATGGACCCACCCTTTTGGCATCCCAGTGAAGCTTCATGCTACTGTGATTTGTTGCCTACATTCATAATTGAAGGAAATGATCGATTTCAATTAGAAGTTATTAAAAATAAAAGTATAATATTTTCCCCCATTCAAGTTCACTAAACCCCTGAAATCAATCCAGAGACTTCTTGGATATCCATAGACCCCAAGTTAAGAACCTCTGCCTCAAGTGGACTCCCAGATTCCAGTTTCTCTCCTCTCCAAATCAAGTTCCAAACAGTTGTCAAAATACTTTTCCATAAAACACCAATCTGTCCCTATCACTTTCTTATCCAAGAACTTTCAAGGGTTCTCTATTATCTCTTAGATAAAATGCAAGCTTGGCAAATAAAGCCCTACCTATCCTGACTTGTTTTGTTTTGTTTTCCATCAAGAGATTTATCTACCCTATGCCCTCTATATTTCACATATTTAACATGTAAACTTAATATCCCATCCCCCACCTAATGATCTTTGCCCAAGCTTTCTCCCAAACCTGGAATCAGTACCCAGTATTTACTTTGCAAAGCACTTATCTCAGTTGATTCTCACAACAGCCCCATGACATAGGTGCTATTATTTTCTCCATTTTATACTTGCATAAATCTCCAATTTATACATTTTAAACTGAAGCAGATGGGACTAAGTGCTAATTCTGAGGCAGAATTGGAACTCAGGTCTTTTCAACTTGAGACCAGCACTCTATCCATGCACCTAGCTGCCCCAGGAAATACCTCCTCTCCTTATATACCTTGAAAAGTCCCCAGGTTTCTATAAGGCTCAACTCAAGTACCACCTTCCTGAGGAAGACTTTCCTCATTCCCCTAGTTTTTAGTGTTCCCTCCATTGTCAAATGATCATGTATATACTTATCTGTTTTCATGTTTCACAATATAAGCTCCCTGATGGCACAGACTCTTCTATTTTGTCATTCCTGTGTTTTTCACACAGCAGGTACATACTAAATGCTTTATGATTTGGAATCTACTGCATGATCCATAGAGCTAAGATCCCTCCTACACTTCTGCTAATGTCCAATGGTTTCCATCTCTCCCTCTCTGTTTCCTCGTGATCCAGTGATGGGCCTTTTCCCCAAAATTCCTAGTCACAACATAACCAGTGTATCTAAGCCGTGCTTTCTCTCTCAAATAGAGTCTTCTTATCTTCAACCTCAGGGCCCTCTTCCCATTAGCGATACCTTATAAAAATTTATTACCTTTTCCTTCCCAGTTCCATCACATTAATCCTCTTTTATACCTTCTTTCATTTCCATCTGGATGTCCCTCTCCTTCAGTCAAAATCCTCCTTTCTGTTCCTTAAGTCAAGTGTGTCTAGTTTTTTCTCCTTTCTTTTAAAACCTACTGCTTTCAAGAGTTTATGGAGTTTATTTTGGCCTCACTTGATTCATTTCAACAAGCACTTAAGAAGCTCCTATGGACAAAGCAAGCTTCTGTATATCCTTCCAAGAACTATGGTTGGTGGCCATTGACAAGGAAGCAAGGAGGGAAGGAAGCATCAGATTAAAAAGGAGAGTTTAATTATCTGCAACTATTATTTTATAGAAGCAAACCCTGGCAAGCATTTCACATAGGCTGGGCAGTAATGGAGAGGTTAGGATCTGCATCACTACTGGGATTACCTTCACTGATGAATCAAAGTCGTGGAAGTAAGAGAATTCTTTGAATTTCTATGTTGTCTTCCTTCCAAGGCGTACAAAATCCTCCAGGAGTATTGTCAGATTTTTATCTGACACCATTTTCTGCTTGCTAAAACCACAGGCAAATGTGGTCTCATTTCATAGATAAGAAAGTGAAGGCTGAAGGTCACTGAGAGTCATTGATAATAAAAATGCTAGATATTGACGGTCATTGTTAGATCACCGGTTTTTTTTTCCATCAAGAGATTTATCTGCTTTCTAATGGTTTTACAAATAGTCTTAAGTTGTCAGCAAAACCTATGCCATGCTTTGTGATTTTTTATGGTGCAGTCAAAGCCTAGGATGGATTCAACAATAATGAACATTATTGAGGTCATATATAGGGCAGCTAAGCAGTCCAGTGGTTAGACCTCTGGCCCTGGAGTCAAGAAGACCTGAATTCAAATCCAGCCTCAGACACGTAGTAGCTGTGTGACCCTGAGTAAGTCACTTAACCCTTTTGCCTCAGTTTCCTCATCTTTAAAATGAGTTGAAGAAAGAATTGCCAAATCACTCTAGTATCTTGATCAAGAAAACCCCAGATGAAGCTATGGAGAGTTGGACATGACTGAGAGACTTCAACAATAAAGGACATGTATGGAAGTAGAATCACCAACCACATTGTTGTTTTGTGCCGAGTTCATCTCAAGAAACTCATAAAGACAAAAATGGAATGCCTGAGTTCCTTTCAGGGAAGCATCTAAGGAATTCATGTGAATAATGTCAGCTTATAAGCATTTTCTAGGAGGGAGTGTAGCATGATGGGAAAAGCAATCACTTCGGATTCTGAAAGCCAGAGTTCAAATCCTACTTGTGTGACAGTATCTGTGCACCTTTGGGAAAAGACCTTTGATACCTCTGGACCTCTCTCTCCTTATCTAGGATAAGAGGTGATCAGAGGTTAGAAGAGAACAGAACTTCTTAACTTGGGGTCCATACCCAGACTACTTGCGGT
Source organism: Pseudocheirus occidentalis (assembly GCA_028646575.1). Lineage (NCBI taxonomy): Eukaryota > Metazoa > Chordata > Mammalia > Diprotodontia > Pseudocheiridae > Pseudocheirus > Pseudocheirus occidentalis. Next base: position 21,561,695 of record CM053597.1, on the reverse strand, counting down.
CTGTGAACTTGGAGGAGGAAAATTATATCATTCCATAAGTTTCAGTAACTTTTAACTGAAATTTATCCTTCCCTTCAGTTATTTAAAATCACAGTTCTGACAACGGGTCTACAGGCTTCAATAGATTTGTCAAAGTGGTCTCAGACACAAAAAAACCTTAATCCCTTAACTAAAGGACTTCTTATATTCCTTCCAGTTTGAAATCTATGATTCTCTGAACCTTCTATCCCCTCCCAAATCCCGAGAACTTTCAGAGTAGATGAAATGACAGAAGAAACTTCTCCCCCCCCCCACCAAAAAAAGGACTAGCAGTAGATTATATAAAAAATGTTTATGGTCAACAGGACATTCTGGAAGTTTGTTCCTCATTTATTTAAACTGCTGCCTCAAAGAGCACCTTCCAGAAAAATCACAGGGTTTCTTTCTTCTTCTATGAATGCAATTTCATCTCAGGAAATTCATGAACAAAGCCTGATTGAAATACCTCTTGGTCTCTAAGACCTTAAAGTTAATGTTGAAAAAGTTAAGTGATGGGAAGTATGGATAGAAAACTAGAAGACTCCAAAAGGGAAATACGTGAAAAGATTTTCAGGTCCACAGAAAACGAGGCATGGGGTTTGGTCTATCATCATTGGATGTTTAAAGAATGGGCAAAAAGATCTCTTCTTCCTCATGGCCAGTGAAGTTGTCTAAGGATCTCTCAATTGATTATCCTTTAGTTTCATCTCACAAGTAAAGGCATTTTAAGCTCCTGTCTGGTTCTGTAACCAACACTGTTGCTGTCATTCCTTATGACCCATTTCCCTCCTACCCACACATTTTTTTTCAAAAGAAGTTGACTGAACAGACTCCTATTCAGCACCAGCCCTGATGTTCCCCACTGTGCCTGGCTCATCAGGTTTGGATGATAAGATCAGCGGGCTTCTGTTCTCTCTTCAGCTCATCAGGACAGGTTACATCACTCAGAAAAACCTTCCCCCGGAAAATACAATGTCTGTACTCCCCTCCAGTGGCAGACCCCTGAATAACAGCACAGAAGAAACATTGTACAAGTTCACTTTGGAGAATCTTTGGAAACTCATTCAGCACCCAAGATAGCACCTGAACAACCCCTTACCCCATGGGCTTTCTAACATCTTCTCGTTCTCTTGCTTAGATACAGATGAGGGGGAAAAAACCACATTTTTAGAGCCTCAGGTACTAGCTAGATAAACAAAAACAAAATGGGGAAAGATAAGCATACCACATGGAGTATTTTAAAGAGAGGAAGATGGTCTCAGTCTTCCACATTTCCTAAGTATGGGATATAGTCTATCTTTCCATCTCATTCAGTCAGTCAAGTGGTAATAATGAATCACTGGCTATATGTCATTTGCTGTGCTAAGTACTGGGCATGCAAAGAAATGGGGGGGGGAGATCCCTGCCCTCAAGGAGCTTACATTCTACTGAGTGATTTTATTATCACTAGACTGGGCTCAGAGAGTGGTAATCAAGGGAATCCTCCATCTCTCTACCTCCAGTTCACATGGTCACCTCTCTCTTCTGTCATGCTAATGGCCAAAAATCCATACTCTTTTCTGAAAGGTTGATTTCTTGCCTCATTCAATTCAACAAATACTCAAGTATCTCCTGTATACATAGCAACCTCTGTGTGTCTTCCCCCTTCCCATGTTGAGCTTCCAAGAACTATATGGCTGGCAGCTACAAACAAGGGAAAAAGAAGGAAAGGAGGCTCAGTGATAGAAAGAAGACCTTAATCCCAACAAATACTATAGCATTCTCCTTAAACCCTCCCCTCCCTAGACATTGCTGCTGTCCTGTTCTCACAACCCCAGAGATGCCCTTTGCCTTGATGAGAGTGTAGCAAATGTGTTTTAGCTTATTTCTATAGTTATTAGCAAAAATGACAGAATTCTTGTGGTAGTGGACTCATCTGGACTCCTGGCTTATGAAACATAGAAACTAGGCTAGACTGATATATGGGAGTGGGTAGGTAATTATCACCTCTCAGACAATTTTGGGAAATCCATGGTGAAGGTGCCAGTAGGCATGTTGGTGGGGATGGGACCAGTCAGCATGAGGAATACGATAGAAAAATTTCTAGGCAAGAGGGTCACGTAGGAGGGATTTGGTAAGAGATAATGAGCAGAAAGACATTCAGACTCAATGAGGAAAGTGTGACAATGGTAGCTGTCCTAGGATTCAGGTAGAACACATCATCAGAGAGCCCTGATGGAAGGTAATTGGAAGGCAGTCATAGGAAATGGACAAAGGGACAGGACTTCAGACTTCAGAGCATCTGGGTTAATAGCTAGCAAATTATAGTAGAAAGAGCTCTGGACTAGGAATCAAGAAACTGGGGTCATTCAGTCAGTCAAAGAGAATTTATTAAGCACTTAGTACATGTCATTCTCTGTCCTAATTGCTGGGGAACAAAGAAAGGGGGAAAATGTTCTGGTTCCAGAAAGCATAGATTCTAATGAAAGGAGATAACATATTAATAACTAAGTATATACGAGATAGGTACAGTGTAGATAGAAAATAATATGAGATTGGAAGGCATTAGCAGCTTGAAGAATTCAGCAAAGGTCTACTTAGGGAAGTAGGAATTGAATGGAGTCTTGAAGAAAATCAAGCAATCTTTTTTCTCTAAGAGGACATCAAAAGGGTAATGCGCTGACTGTGCTTGAATTGTATTTAAGTGAGACAGGGTTGCTCAAAGTCATCAGTCTCACTCTCTCTTTCAGAGTCCAGTACCAAGACAAAAGTCAAGACTAATGATGAACAGGAATGCAGTGGGTAACCTTGGTGTCTTCATTCTCTGTGTTCCACAACACCTGATTCAGTCACATTCATGGCTGTTGGAACAAATTGTTCTCATCCACCCATTCCTCCAGGGGAGGTCTTCACATGCTTGGGGTAGACATGGACTTTGTAAACTTTAAAGTATTATATAAACTATAGTTGTGTCATAGCAGCAGCAGCAGCAACAGCAGCAGCAGCAGCAGCAGCAGTAGTAGTAGTAGTAGTAGAAGAAGAAGAAGAAGAAGAAGAAGAAGAAAGAAGAAGAAGAAGAAAGAAGAAGAAGAAGAAAGAAGAAGAAGAAAGAAGAAGAAAGAAGAAGAAGAAGAAGAAGAAGAAAGAAGAAGAAAGAAGAAGAAAGAAGAAGAAGAAAAAAGAAGAAGAAGAAAGAAGAAGAAAGAAGAAGAAGAAGAAGAAAAAAAAAGACCTCAGCTCTGGGAGCTGGATGGCTGCAGTAGACTGAAGAATGGTTTGTCAAAGTCCTTGATGAAGGTAGAAGATAATGGTACCAAATGAATAAATTATTCTGGGCAAGGCACTATAAGTGTATTTCTCTCAACAGGTTTCATTTAGGATTGAGGTAGAACTGAGGAAGATGAGACTCAAGGGAAATTGATGAAGAACCAAAGGAGGAAAGTCAATGAGTGGGGATTCTCCACTCCCTGCCTCATCTACAGTTATTCAGGTAGTAGTCATCTAATGCTACTTGAAGGTATTGGGTACACCAGAAATTAGTTGAGGAGTAGAAATGAGAAAGGGCAGGAAGGAGAGGAGGAATATATAGAAAGGTCAAGGTAAGGAGATCCTTTCTGGGTTATTGAACCATTTATGAAAAATGCTTTCAATACTATATAACCAGGACTCTCCAAGGCATCCCATGTCAGGGATAGGATTTGTACCCAGATCCTCTGACTGTGAATCTGCAGTTCTCTCTGCTTTATCATTCGAACTTTCAGATAATCATGGGACTTAGAATTGGTTGAGACCTTCCTGTTTCCAAAGACTTATTTACAGATGAGGAAAAGGGGACATGGAGATAAGCCAATGATTTGGTAGTAAATAGGAGAGCTTGGATTTGAGATCAGGTCCTCTTGCCTGAGAGGCAGCATGAGGCAGTGAATTTGGGGCTGGCCCTGGAACCAGGAAGACCTCGGTTCGAGTTTATCTATGACACATTCTGACTGTGTGACCCTGAATAAGTCATTTAACTTCCTAGTGCCCTAGGCAATACTCTAAGACTATTCAATACAGATCAGTAGAAGGAATTTCCTCATCATTCCCTATGCCAATAAAATGGCATATCCAATCCCTATGTTTTAATTATTAGTTATTACTATTTTTTCATAGGAGAGCTCTTCCAGATGGTGGTATGTATGTATGTATGTATGTGTGTATGTGTGTATGTATGTATCATGCATGCATGTATGTATGTATGTATGTAAATCTTTAAGATGGGTGAGGTGAAGGGAAAGATGGGTAATCCATGAGATTCTCCTCAGGTCTCCTCACCCTTTCAGGATAGCCCACCATCTTCCCCACGTTAGGGATGATGGTGATTAAAAATGGGCTAAGAATATCCAAGGGAGACAATTACCCATTCACACATATTGCTCTGACTGCATTTCTGTCACTTCTTTACCAAGCTCTGGGGCTATGCTGCTAAAATAAGCTTTCTGGTTGTGTTTCTCACCCCTATTTCAAGGTGTCAGTCCAGCCCTGAAGGTCATTCCAGCGGTAATAAATGCAGCCCTAATGACTATTGATTGGGGAAACCCAGCCCTCCATTCACCTGTCAGCTTTGTCTGGAGAGTTGGAAATAATCAATAGCATATGGAGGGAGAGTGGGGGAGTGGCAGGAGCGGCAGCTTGCAACTGAAGGATGTGGACAGAGTGCTTCAATTGAGAGATACGACCCTGACTTATGACCAAGACCTACCCGACTTTGACATATTATGTCAAATCCATCCTTTTGTGAAACAAAAAGAGAGAGAAGGGTTCCCTTCCATTTTAACACTTACAACATATCCAGATGTACTTGAAGCATAAAACCTATAATACAATAATCACTGTCCACATCTTTCAAAGGCAGATATTTTCTCAGTCCTCTTCAGGGTGCTCTATCATCCACAATTGCATAATATAATTATTTAATACAATAATTTTACCTACCAAATGGAACTGAGAAGGGCTAGAGGGTCAGAGAGGGTTGTGGTGGTTTTTCCAGGATGCCTTGGAAAAGGGGATAGCAATATGGTGAAAAGGTAGCTTTCCAGTGCTAACAAGCCAGGACAGCATCTCCTCAGTTGAAAACTGGTCCAATCCTTATTAAAAAAAAAAAAAGAAGAGGACGGCATCCAATGTTCTTCAGAATTGTATTGACCTTGAAATGCCAAAGCCCTAACTTTGCCTCCAGGGTAGCTGAAGAGCAGTTAATAGAGATTATTACTGAAAGAAAAATAAGCACATATGACCTGAAGGGACTGGAAGCAGTGAAGGCTAGAGGTGGAAATCCACATAGAACTTTGACTAACTTTCTTTTCTGGTATGCAGAGCAATGACTGTCCCTTGTTTTGTTTTGTTTTTTACCTCTGGTTCCCAGCCAGAGAACACCTTTCTCTGATACGTTCTTTGTTCTTAATTTAGAATCCAAAAGCCAAGTTAACTCAAATCAATGAAGTTCCTGGTCCTAGGAAAGGTACCAAACTGTAATCTAATGCCTTTCTCTTTGAAGAATCTCTTGTATATCTTGGTGTTTTCAACTGCATTTCATAGAAGTAATTGTTAATTGATTTGCATTTGCATAGATCCAAAAAACTTCAAAATTTTAAGTTTTAAAAAATGCCATAGAATTCAAGTACTGTCAAATTCTCCATGAAAAACTCGACCTTCACTTTAAAGGAAAAGTGTATCTGTTTTACTAAGAAACGTCCTACCCAACACAATGCCTTCCCTAAGCTACTGGCTTCAGGACTATCAAAATGTCTGTCTGTAAAGAGAATACCTACCTTTCTTGAGCAGTGTTGATAACATAATACAATCAAGATACCTTTATTCAACTTTCCTCCAAGATATTAGATCCAGGGATTTCCTCTCTAGCCATCATCACTTCTCTTGGAAGCCAGGAGGAATAAAAGTTATTGTTTCTACCTTACAGAGGTAAACAACTGAGTTAGAGGTGAAAATAGATCATCTAAAAATAAAGGAATATTAGTGGAATCTTAGAGATCATCTAGTTCATAATCTCCCACCCAGGGCAGGACTCTCTTCTATATATAAATCCATCTAGTTCTGCATCAATGCTTCCAGTGAGGGGAAGTTCATTACTATGCAAGAACATTGGTTTTGTTGATAGATAGCTCTAATTGTCAGAAGGTTCTTCCTTACTCTGAGCTCTTGGGAGTTTTCCCTTGGTCTTGAGTCTGATCATTTTTCCCCTTAAACAGCACAGAATAAATATATTCCTTCTTTCATAGGCTAGTTCTCCACATATAGATAGCTCCCATGTTCTCTCTGTTTTTCCATCCTCAAGTTAAATATTTCCATTTCCCTTGATCCTTCATGTGACATATGGTCACTTCATATGACATGGTCACTTTACTCAGTCAGTCAATAAACATTTATTAAGTGCCTACTATATACCATGCATGGTGCTAACTTTGTATAAACAAAAAGAGTGAGGCAAGTCCCTTCTCTCAAGAAACTTATAAGAGGAAACACTAAGCAAACAAATGTGTGCAAACAAGCAATACACAGGATAAATAGGAAATAATTAACAGAGTGAAGGCACTAAAATTAGGAAGGGTTGGAAAAGACTTCCTATAAAAGATGGGATTTTAGATGGGACTAAAGGAAAACTAAAGGAAGCCAGGGAAGTTAGAGATGAAGAAAGCAAACATTCAAGGTATGGGGAACAGTCAAGGAAAATTAGATTACAAACAGATGTAGGAACTAGTCTTCACATCATTATAATTGTTATTTAATCATTTCCAGTTAAATACAACTCTTTGTGACACTTTTTGGATTTTCTTGGCCATGATATTGCAGTGGTTTGACATTTCCTTTTCCAGCTCATTTTACAAATAAGGAAACTGAGGTACTCAGCATTAAGTGACTTGCCCAGGGTCACACAGCTAATAAGTGTTTGAGATCATATTTGAATTCAGGTCTTCCTGACTCCAGGCCTGGCACTCTATCCAGCATGCCACTGTCCATAGAGACTATGTACCAATGAAAAGAGACAATGAGAACTGCCAGATAAGAAAACCATTCATGAAAACTCTTCCCATGAAAGCACAAGATGCCTCCAATGTCTTAGTGCAACTTTATGACTTTGGGGACACTCTAACTTATAATCTTATGGAGTTCTTCAGAGAGATTCATCTAGATTTTAGATGACACTCTAATCCACCATAGAATTTATGGACCATTCTCTTTTTTTAAAAAAGAAAATGTGATTAAATTGGTGTGATGACAAAATGAACAAAGATAGGAAATATATTCTGTGTATGAATCAGTCAAGTAGCTGGTGATCAAGTGGGAACAAGTGTAGAAGACCCATCAGCCCCTTTGGAGATGTCCACAGTACAGCCTCAGGAATCTCTGAGAGGGAAGTTCCTTTTTTTTTCAATATCCTTATAAAATCTCAGTCACTCATCACTGTTCACCTAGTAGAAAAAAATTAATACTAATCTTGGAGGTGTTTTCTGTTTCTGAATGTATGTTCTCAGATTGATTTGATTATCCCCAAAGGAAGATGTGAAGGATAAGGAGGGGAGAGAGAGGGAAGGTACAATAAATCTTTCTTAGTATGGGAGAGAATGGGCAGGGTACATTTAAGTGTTGTGCTCACAAGTGCCTATTTAATGAATATCTCTAAATATTTCTAAGTTGAGGAAGCTTGGTCATTGTCTTTTTAATAATATGACTCTTGCATATATCTAGTCTTATTCAAGGCTATATTTGGTATTACAGAATATGTGTGTGTATGTGTTCGTGAAAAGAAATACAAATAAATGTCTAGCATGTGGACACAAAGTACTTTTGGATGAAGGGTTCTTGATACTTGGAAGGACCAGGAAAAACTTCAGGAAGAAGGTGTGTCAGCTATGTCTTAATGGAAGAGAGGGGCATTATGAAGCAGAGTTGAAGGAGTACATTTCAGGCATATGGAATGGCCATTGCCAAGGCACAAAGAAGGAAATGGGGGTGTTAAGTGAGAGGAACAAAGAGAAGGTCAGTATTAACTTAATCACATGATAGGAAGTAATGCTCAAAAAGACTGGAAAGGTAATCTGGAGCCAGGGCTATGAAAGCTAAATAGAAGAGCTTCTCTTTTATCAGGAGACATTGTAGATGGTTAATTGGGGTGAAGGTGATGAAGTGGTCAGATTTGTGTTTAAGCATTTTAGCAGCATTGTAGAGGGTGAAATGGGGTGAAAAGAAACCTGAGGGAGGGAAATTAATTCCAAGATCATTGCAATAATACAGATTAAAGGTCCTGAAGGACTGAAATAAGACAATATCTAGGTAAAGTCAGATGTGATAAATACAGTGGAATAAAAACAGCAAAATCTAGCAATTGATTGTCTCTGTAGGGCAAGGAAGAGTAAGGAGTTCAGAATAACATGAGGCCTAGAACATGGAAAACTGGTGGAACTGCAGTATGAAAATGTAATGGAATAGTTCTGTATAGTAAGAAATGTGGATGTGAGGGATTTACAGAAACATGGGAAGACTTATGTGAACTGGTGTAGACTGTAGAAAGTAGAACCAGGAGAGTATCATACACAATGTACTGTAATGTAAATGAAAAGATCGTAGAAACTGGGGGGGGGGACAATAAAGGTCTAGGTGGGAGGATAGATAGTGAAACACATATTCCCATGCAGACTGAATTTACATGCATATCTAATGTGGGACATGGATTCAGGATGAAATAAAGATGAGCAAGTTCCACGTCTTCTAAAAATTTATATTCTAGAGCAATAGAACTAAAGAAGAGAAAGCAAAAAAGGTGACTAAGCAATTACCTAGATGTTTAGGGGAAAAATCCTTTTGGGGGGGGGCTGGAGCTAAGATGCTGGAGAGAAGACAGGAACTCATCTGAGCTCTCCCCCAAACTCCTCCAAAGACCTTTAAATAATGTCCTAAAACAAATTTGCAGTAATCAAACCTGAAAAAGGATGGGCTGAAACCATTTCCCAGTCCAAGATGATTTATAAGTTTGGCAGGAAAGATCTGTTTCAAAGCAGAGCACACTATAGTGCAGGCCAGGCCAGTGCAGACCTGACAGCAGCAAACCAGAAGCAAGCTTTGGGAACCACTGAATAAGCAGTAGCAATAACTACTTATGGAACTCTCCGCCCACATGTGGTAAAGGGGTTGAACAACTGGTCAGAAGGAGATTATAGGGGTTGCTTTGCTGGCAGTAGGGGCAGGATTCTGTTACTTTGCTCAGACTTGGATCCAGTTCATAGTCCTGGGTGGCAGTTCCAGGGCTTGCAGCAGCAGTGGAGCAAACCCTCATCACTATTCCAGGGCAGAAAAGAGTGCTTTGTGTTGCTTCACTGAATAGAGCCCAGGCCAGCAAAGTAGTAACACATCTCTCTTTATATCATACCACCTTGGAAGAGCTTAAAACTTGCAGGTCCCTAGAAGTGTGTCTGAAAATAGCTGCACAAAACCACTGAAGCTTTGGACAGTGTGCCCTGCTCTCTGGAAATAGAGCCTTACTATAAACAAAGAATTAACATCAATAAATAGGCTGGAAAAAGTGAGCAAGCAATAGAAAAATATTCTGGCTATAGAAAGTTACTATAGTGACAAGGAGGATCAAAACACATTCAGAAGACAGCAAAGGCAAAACTCTTATATCTAAGGGCTCAAAGGAAAATATGAACTGGTCACAGGCCATGGAAGAGCTCAAAAGGGTTTTTGAAAATCAAGTAAGCGAGGCAGAGGAAAAAATTGGGAAGAAAAATAGAACAATGCAAGAACATCATGAAAAAAAGAGTCAACAACTTGGTAAAAGAGGCACAAAGAAATACTGTAGAAAATAACACCTTAAAAACAGAATAGGCCAAATGGTAAAAGAGGTACAAAAATACGAGGAGAAGACTGCCTTGAAAAGTAGAATTGGCCAAATAGAAAAGGAGGTAGAAAACCTCACTGAAGAAAATTCTTTAAACAGTAAGTGAAAGCTAATGACTCTATGAGACACTAAGAAACATTAAAACCAAAGAATGAAAAAATAGATGACAATATGAAATATCTCATTAGAAAAACAATTGACCTGGAAAATAGATACAGGAGAGATAATTTTAAAATTGTTGGACTTGATGAAAGCTATGATCAAAAAAAGAGCCTAGACATCATCTTTCAAGAAACTTTCAAGGAAAACTGCCCTGATATTCTAGAAACAGAGAGTACAATAATAATTGAAAGAATTCACTGATCACTTCCTAACAGAGATCCCAAAATGAAAACTCCCAGGAATATTATAATCAAATTCCAGGACTCCCAGGTCAGTGAGAAAATATTGTAAGCAATCAGAAAGAAACAATTCAACTATCATGGAGCCACAGTCAGGATGATACAAGATTTAGCATTTTCTACCTTAAATGATTAGAGGGATTGGAATATGATGTTACAGAAGGCAAAGGAGCTAAGAGTACAACCAATAATCACCTAGCCGGCAAAACTGATTATAATCCTTTGGAGTGGGGGTGGGGTGGGAGGGAGAGAGTGGACATTCAATGAAATAGAGGACTTTCAAGCATTCCTGATGAAAATATCAGAGCTGAATAGAAAATTTTACTTTCAAATACAAGACTCAAGAGAAACATAAAAATGTAAACAGGAAAGGGAAATCATAAGGGACTTAATAATACTAAAAACTTTATATTCCTATATGGGAAGATGATATTTGTAACTCAAAAGAATTTTCTCATTACTAGAGCAATTAGAAGGAGTATATATAGACAGAGCACAAATTTGAGTTAAATATGATGGGATGATATCTAAAAAATAAAATTAAGGGCTAAGAGGAATGCATTGGGAGAAAGGGAAAGGAAGAGTCGAATGGGTTAAAGTATCTCATGTGAAAGAGGCAAAAAAAAAAACCTTTTACAGTGGAGGGGAAGATGGGGAGGCAGTAAGGAATTCTTGAACCTTATTCTCATGAGAAATGGGTATCAAAATCTATCTCACCCTACAGGAAATTAGGAGAAAAAGTGGATAAGAGAAGAGAAAGGTATTTATAGAATGGAGGATGGATCAAGGGAGGCAGTAGTCAGAAGCAAAACACTCTTGAGGACAGACAAAGTGAATGGAGAGAGAGAATAGAATAAGTGGGGGAAATAGTATGGAGAAAATGGTGTGAATCAAAAGTGTGAAAAAATTTACAGCAAGTTTCTCTGACAAAGGCCTCATCTCTCAAATATATGGAGAAATGAGTCAAGTTTACCCAAGTACGAGCCATTCCCCAATTGACAAATGATCAAAACATGTAAATAGTCATTTTTCAGATGAAGTAATCAAAGCTATCTATAGCCATATGAAAAAAATCTCTAAATCACTACTAATTGAAGAGATGCAAATTAAAACAATACTGAGGTACTACCTCACATCTATTAGATTAGCTAATAGGACAGAAAAAGGAGAAAGACAAATGTTGGAGGGAATGTGGGAAAATTGAGACACTACTGCACTGTTGGTGGAAGTGTGAACTGATTCAACCAATATGTAGAACAGTTTGGAACTATACTCAAATATTCTCTTTTCTGATAGCAAAGAATTGGAAATTGAGGGGATGCCCATCAACTGGGGAGTGGCTGAACAATTTGTGGGTTGATTGTAATGTAAATTTATTGTGATATAAGAAATGATGAGCTAGATACTCTCAGAAAAACCTGAAAAGACTTACATGAACTGAGACAAAGTAAAATGAGTAGAACCAGGAGAACATTATACACAGAAATAGCAATATTGTAGGATGATTGCTTGTAAATGACTTAGCTATTCTCAGTAATACAATGATCCGAGACAACTCTGAACAACTTATGATGAAAAATGTAATCCATCACTAGAGAAAGAACTGATGGAGTCTCGATGCAGATCAAAGTATACTTTTTCTAACTTTATTTTTCTTGGGTTTTTATTTTGGTCTGTGTTTTGTTTTGCAACATGACTAATATGGAAATATGTTGTGCATGACTACACACGTATAACCCATATCAAGTTGCTTGCCTTCTCAAAGAGGAGAGTGGGGAGGGAAGTAGAGAATTTAGAAGACAATTTTTAAATGAATGTGGAAATTTGTTTTTATATGTAATTAGGAGGGGAAATACTAAATTAAGCAAATTAAATCATTTTTTTAATTAAGATCTCTTCTGGGCTACATATTTGCAATTCTTTGGAGTTAAGAGTGATTCCTTGGGAAGAAATCCTGAGTGTCACCACCCTAAGAGCATGCAAAGGAGACACTACCCTAGGAGGGGTTGGAGAGTTTTAAAAGAGGATTAAATTATTAACAGGTTAAAAGCTAAACATTGAAAGAGGTTAAAAGGGAAAGAGGAGAAGGAAAAAACAATTTTGTTGATCCTATCCCTAATTCCTGACAGGACAGCAAGTATGTGACAGAAGCAACATCAGAACCAAAGTGGTAAAAAAAAAAACAAGTGATGGGTTGCCCCTCCAGGATACTTTCTCCTAGCTGCTTTCTAGACCATATCTGTAAAGTAAATACTTACTAGTTAGGTATGGCAGCAAGCTTTGCCATCTACCTTTCAATTTCTAACCAGAGAAGCCACGCTACCAAAATGAATGCCCTGTGTAGTTCCAGGGCTAAGATTCAGCATCTTATAAGAGCTACATTAGTTTTCTTCCACTTCCTTTGAGTAACTACACTATTCTGACTTCTTGTGTTGAAGCCAGAAGGGATATTTGAGAATCAGAGAAACTGCATGACTGTGCATTCCCTAAACAACTGAATTAGAGATGTATAATATGTGATAACCAGAGATTTTTGGCAATGCTGTCAGGAAATTCCCATTCATGAGGATTTTTCCTAGGTCACTCTTCTGTGGTTCTGAGAGGCAATAGAAAGGGGTAGTGACTTGACTTTCAGTAGAGAAACAGAGAGATAGAATTGGTGTTGTTCCTATATGTAAAAGGGTGGGATTTTTTGTCATTTACTATGCTGTTTAAGTGTCCCTTGTTTTGAAATAGTTGGTGAGTCAATAAACATGTATTAAGGGTCTACTATGTACCAAACACTGTGCTAAGTTCTGGGGATACAAATAAAGGCAAAAAATAGTCTCCATTTTCAAATGTTGTTGTCCACTTCATTCTCCATAATGACCAAAGACATCATGAGCATTGTAATGTGAGCTAGGCAGAACTGTGCAAAGTCATCAGTCATGCTTTCTCCTCCAGAGTCATCCAAATCCAATGGCAAGAAAGAGGTCAAGATGACTGGTGATGACCCAGGGTATCATCTTCCATGAATTCATATTCTAATAGTGTAACTTCTATCTAATCTAGAAAAAGAAACACCAGTGGGGCTCATGAGCTATTTTGAGTAAATACTTCTCTAAAGCATGCCTTGCACCGAGCGTGGATTACAGAAGGCCCACAAATAATCAGTGCTTGGACAACATCCCATGGTTAAGTCAAGCAGGCGATAGAAGAGACATGAAAGGTTAGGTGTAAAGGGGCTAGGCAAAGAGATAGACATTTGGGAACACGCAAATGACAATGCTGAACTGGGAGGAAAATCCATCTGTAGATTTTCCTTACAAATGTTCTATCTCTATTCTATTGAAAAGAACTGTTAAAACTGAATGAACCAAAACAAGATGAAAAGAAAGAACTCTGAACTTTTTTCCCAAAATCAAAGCAATAGGAAGGTTCCCTGGAATAAAAGAATTTCTGACAGTGAATCTCTCTAATTCACTGTATTGTTATGCTCCAAAGTGAGGTTTTATTTTTGCAATACAGTGAAGGAAAAACCACATTAGCCCTTTTGCTGAGAATTGCTTGCTTGCCCCCAGATGCAAACAGTCCCATTCCTTCTCTTGATCAGTATGAAACAGAGATTTTGGGGGAGGGCCCACCAGGAGAACAGGTAATTATGAAGAAATGAGGTTGGCTATATCAAAAAAATAATGAGACTTTTCCCCCTGTACATACACACGAGCTTTTTTCAGCCTCTCTTTTCATACCCAGTGCTTAGCTCAATGCCTGGCACATGGTAAGTGGTTGTCCTTAGAAATGTAAAACCTAACAAGCTAATGCTTATTTGACTTGCCTACTAGAAAATGTACTTTTTGTCTGTATTACAATCCGGTTTCCCAATATTCCCACATTCAGTGATTCATTGGTTTTCTGAACCCCTCTCAAAAGTCATAGAGCTTCTCTGAATTATCAGTGAACTCATAAGTGGATGGAACTAAAACTTCAACACACCAGTACAAGTGTGGAGGATCCAGTGATGCCTGCAAGCAAACACAAGTTTATGTATCAAAAGAAATTTCCCTTAAAAACCCCTATATCTTTGTTTAAGCGTGTGATTGCATGACTGTTCTGTGTGTGGGCAAACCATAGACCCAGCTCCAGCTAAGAAAAACAGCAGGAAAGAAAAGTTAGACCAACAATGACAGGGTTTTATTTACATTTTCATTATCTTTGACCGCTTGGTGGTGGTGTGAATTGAGTGCTGGACTTTAAGTGAGAAAGATGTGAGTTTGAATCCTGCCTCAGATAATTATCAGATGTGTGACCTTGAGCAAACTACTTAACTTCCCTAAATATTAGGTTTTTTAATCTGTAAAATGGGGGTAATGCTATCCCTGGAGTCACAAAACATGAGTTTAAATGCTATCTCTGCTGTTCGCTAGTTATGTGACTATGGGCAAGTCCCATAGCCTCCCTGGTCCTCAGTTAACTCGTCTATAAAATGAAGTTTGGATTAGTCGGCATCTAAGATTCCTACAGCTCTAAATCTATGAGCCTATGTACCATTCTGCATTATGTCTCCAAAACGAGCATGGCTTTGCTACATTAAAGGGAAATTAGCATACAGCCATGGAGAAACTATGAAGACTTATATGATGCACTGTGAATTACCATATCTAAAACAACTGAATTTAATTAAATAAGTATGGACTGAAAACCTCTTCTTTGCTGCCAGCAAGAAATTCAACACTTTAATAAGTCCATAGTTACAATAACAAGGGTATTCCTCTCATTCAGGTTGATTGTAACCCATCTTCATAATTCCACACTGTTTTATTCTTGTCCATTTTCTTCCATTTTCTATCACACTGGAAGCCTTATCCAGGTTTTCTCTTCCTTCCTTCCTTCCTTCCTTCCTTTCTTCCTTCCTTCCTTCCTTCCTTCCTTCCTTCCTTCCTTTATTCCTTCCTTCCTTCCTTTCCTCCCTTCCTTCCTTCCTCCCTCCCTTCCTTCTTTCCTTCCTTCCTTCCTTCCTTTTTTCTTTCTTTCTTTCTTTCTTTTTTCCTTCCTTCCTTTTTTCTTTCTTTCTTTTTTCCTTCCTTCCTTCATTCCTTCCTTCCTTCCTCTCTCCCTCTCCCTTCCTTCTTGTAAAGCCAATGCAATATTTACAGTGCCCACAATCACTGTGACTACAAGTATCACATAACTTTTACCACAAAATATACCAAACTCTCCAGGTAGAGGATAGCATGAAGTATTTATTTGCCACCAGAAAACCAAATACAAAAACCAGCAAGCTGATTCCATCATCATACCAAAGATATTCAGAAGTCATAATAATGCTGAGAGCCACAGCATCCTTCAGCTTTCCCACAAACCAATACAGCATCAGTCTTTACTCACAAACCTCTCTCCCTCCTCTCCTGAGTGTCCTTTCTCTCCCACCATCTTGCTAGCTCTGACCAGCTTCCTGTGGGCTGTGCTGTACCCTTTAGCAAATTCTCTCCATCACAGGCTCCATGTGATTACATTCAGCCTATCAGGGGGCAGAGTTTACTTTCAAAGCAGGGGAGGTCTTCAAATTGCCTCCTAGGACTATTAAGGGGCAAAGAAGATCTTTTAATTCCCATTTTCATTACACTTCCTTCCTTCTCTCTCTCTCTCTCTCTCTCTCTCTCTCTCTCTCTCTCTCTCTCTTTCTTCCTTCCCTTTTTCCTCTCTCTCTCTCTCTTTCTTCCTTCCTCCCTCTCCACCTCTCCCCCTTCCTTCCTTCCCTCTATCTTTCTTTCTTTCATCCTTTCTTCCTTCCTTCCTTCATTTCTTTCTTTCCTTCTTTCCTTCTTTCTTTCCTGCTTTTTTCCCTCTTTCTTTCTTTTCCTTCATACCAGTGGAGCACTCAGATTGTCTTCTCTATACTTGCCCTAAGTACATAAATGATCCACTTCACTTTCTAGTTATACATTTCCAGGCTGATATCCCTTGAACTGTTTTAGTACAGAGGTCACCACAGAAAAATATGTTGCTTATTTGAAAATCAGGTTGGAACTGCTAAAATTAGTGTTTTACAGTGTCTTTTCATCTGGGTTTTATCCTAACTGGTCAATTATCTGATTATGATATTATATGACATTATAATACAACTCTTTTTAACATTATCTCCCATATTAGTGACAAGACATTTCTGATATTATAAGAAATCCAGTTTCATTATTTTTGCCCTGTTGTTCAAGGTTCATTATGGTCAATGCCTTTGGACTTTCTTTCATCAAAGAACATATTCATATATAAACATGAAAGCTCTGACCTCATACTCCCTGAGTCTTTGGTTTCTTTTTTTTTTTAGACTTCTTTCCTTGTGCCTAACTTTGCAATGCAATTAAGTATCAAAGTAATGGTGATTTGTTTCAAAAGGTCTTAGCCAATTCTCCTTACAATTCCTTGGCCTCTTTAATTTCCACAATGAATATTGGTCAATAAGCTACAAGTTATATTCATGGTACCACCTTTGCTCACACTCATGGCTCAGCAATGTGATACAGCAGCTCAAAACACCCAAGAAATGTATAGGTTCCAAGAATAAGGAATTGATAGTCCAATTGTATTATGTCTCAGTCAGACTACCTCTGAGCTACTGTGTTCAACCCTAGGTGATACAGTTTATCAAGGACATCAATAAGTTGGAGAGTATCCAAAGGGATGCAATGAAGGGCCTTCAGTCCATGCCATGTGGAGAGGAGAGTATTGGTTTACCTAAGATTTACCTTTAAGCAGTTAAAGGGCTATCACACAAGGAAAGGAATAGGCTTGTTTTGCTGCATCCCAAAGGGTAGAATCAGGAGCAGTGGGTAGAATTTGAAAAGGGTCAAAGGCTTGATGTCAGAGAAAGAAGAAATTTCTTAAAATGAGAGCTAGTCAAAAGTGGAATGGGTTGTTCTCTCTCAATGGAGAGCAAAGACCCAATATATGGCCCTAGGGATTCCTTTCTGAGTATGAGTTAAATTGAGGTTACTTCTGATTCCAAAATTCTATGCTTTTGTGATATGGTCAATTGTTCCACAGCATGATGTTTCCAATGGCTTTTGGATTTAAAGGAAAAGTAGTTTGCCTGACCACTTGTAATAGTAATGAAATTTGGAGATCCCTTTGTATTGCCAAGATAACAAGTACTTAGCACTTAGGTTCAAATTAAACTTCTGTAAAGAAACAAAGTATGAACCCCATGTTGCTGATGTAACAGGAAAGGGCTGAATGGGAGGAGCTAATACCGTATATAAGGAAAAGCCCCAACTGGGAGAGTCAGAACTCTTAGGGGCAGCAAGCATTGTGGAGGCAGAACAGCTAGAGAGAGAGAGAGAGAGAGAGAGAGAGAGAGAGAGAGAGAGAGAGAGAGAGAGAGAGAAAGAGAGAGAGACAGAGACAGAGACAGAGAGAGAGAGAGAGAGAGAGACAGAGAGAGAGAGAGAGAGAGAGAATTTCTCTCAGTGAGCATCTGGAGGCTGGACTGATACTGCTAGAATGAAGATTTAACTGAGAAATGAGAAGAACTTAGAAGAGAAACAAGAATTCAGAACTGAGACAAGTATGCAAATATACAAGTATATTTAAATAAATATACATACAATACATATTATATGAACACATATTAATATATGTACTGTGCATGTATATATATATACATATAAATACATATATACATACACACATACGTGCATGTGTGTGTGTATATAACTCAGTGATAATCCACAGGGCAATCCAAACCACAACAAACTTATTACAATAGCAGATCTAAGTCTCCATCCTATCAAGAGACGCTCAGAACATTGATTTGCTAAAGACCAGGATAAAATAGCTTGAGGTCTTTTGTTTTTAAATTCTGTTCATAGTTCTATCATGGACCTGGATAAAACAACAAAGATGGTGAGGTAGTGTTAGTCCATTTATCACTCCTCGTCCATTAGGCATGACCCACCTTTGGAAGCGAATAGCTTTTAACCCTCTTTTGTAATTAGAAATAGTATCATTTTCCTTTAAAAGGCAACAAATCAATACCACAGCAAAAGGAAATAATTTTCTCCTCAGGCAACACATAATTAACCTGTTAGCCTTTGGATACCATTGAAGCAAATAGTTTAGAGTTTCCTTATTCTCATTCAACAATTCAATAATACATTTTTGACTACATATGGGTGAGGCCCAGTCATAAAAGGATTAGCCATTTAACCATGGGATTAGTCCTGTATCTATCTAGCCCTTTGCAAGGTGTCTATCTTGGCAATGAGTGATAATATTCTGGGGACCTAAAAGGCAATTTGTTTTCCCCAATGTAGGGGAAAGGAAAAAGAATCAACACCCAGTGGGTGTGATTAATTGGGATAATTTTTCCCAGAAGAATTTATGTTCAAATACACTTTAGGCCTTGATCCGTGATCACACTGATGTCGTGTCTCCCTCCATTAGGATTGTATGTCTAAAACTGGAAGGACATTCAGGCCATCTAGTCCGAATCTCTCATTTTACAGCTGAGATAGCTGGTGCTCAGGGACTTGTCCAAGGCTTCCCATAAGATCCTAGAACTGGGGCTAGATGGAACCTCCAAGGACACTTTGTACATACCTCATTCTACTCTAGGACATTGTGGTCTAGGAAGGTTCGTGTAATTTTCCCAAAGCCACACAAATAAACATCAGTAACAAGGTTTGACTCCAGGTCCTCTGTCCTTGTTGAGGCAAACATTGAATTTAGCATCAGAGAACCTGGATTCAAAATTCATCCCTGATATTTATTTGTGTGAACTTGGGAAAGTCAAATGAAACTTCCTAGATAATAATGTCCTTGTTTGGAAAATGGACTAGATTGCTTCTGAGTCTCCTACAGTTTTAGATCTTCTGAATAATCCATTCTTATGCTCTTCAAATACTGATCCTAACTCTATGATTCAACTCATTGAGTACTTGATGCTAATTTATTCCCATAAGCCAAACCAAAGCAACCTATCACCAGTGGCTGAGTAAACACTAGACTTTTCAAGATCTGATGATGAATATAATTTGTTATTAAAAAGGCAAGCCTTATTAAATAAAGCTACATGTGAAATTCTATAGAAAAAATCACGATTTAGAAGCATAGCAGGATTTACATGAACTGATGTGAAACAAAGTAGAACCAGGAAAATAACATATATATATATATATATATATATATATATATATATATATATATATATATATATATATATATATATATATATATAATGAGGACAATGTGAAAGGAAAGAATAAAAACCAAAAACAAATTTTAGAAAACCATCAAAACTTAATTCTATATAGAAGAACACCATATATAACAATAGACTTTTCAATATTTTGGTTAGTTTTGTTGAATTTTTCTTCTCTGTCATTTTTCTTCTTTATTATAAGAGGTAGTTGTCCAGGAGAGGAAGGGAAAGGAGAAAGGAAGAAAAAAGGGTGGAAAAAGTATTGCTTTATTGTCTACTATTTTCCAAGGACAGTACTAAGCACTTTACAAATGCTGTCTGGATTACTATAATAATTCTCCCTGAAGAAGCCTTCAAGTTTGACCACCTCATTTCCATGTAATGCCCTTCCCAGTCTAGCTCCAGCATGACTTCCTATGTATATAAAATATCCTGCTTCACATACTCAATAGTCAAGCCAAATTGAATTGCTTTGCTGTTCCTCACATTGCATCTCCTATCTCTGCGCAATTGCACAGGCTGTCTGGCCCTTCATCTCCTCCTTCACTTCATTCTCTTACAATCCTTAGTCTTCCTGAAAACTCAGCTTTTGTGAGTTCTTACTCCTGCATGAAGTCTTTCTTTATTTTTCTCTCTGCCCCCCCCAATTGCTTTCTATAGATTTTGTATTAATATATGTGAATTTTTATTATTTCCCATGAGAGGATGTATGTTCCTTCGAGATGTTATGTAATTTTCTCTTATTACAAATTTGGTCAACATTAGTGAACATGCACATTTCCATAAAGAAGGAAAAAGAAGGGGGATGGAGCCAAGATGGTGGCATAGAAGCAGGAAAACTCCACAGCTCCCCCATAATCACCTCAAATACCTAAAAAATATGAGTAAACAAGTTTTAGGGCTCCAGAACTCACAAAAGTATAGAAAAACAAAGCTCCCGCTGAAGGCAGCCTAGCAGGCGGGACAGGAAGGGCTCATCACAGCATGCTGGGAGCCAAAACCAGCCAAGCCTGAAACTGTGACTTGGCCTCAGGGTGGCCAGGACAAGCTGTGGCTAGAGCTTTGGGGAGAATGGATCAGCTGTGGCAATTTCCAGAATTATCAAGCCATAAGAAACAAGGACTAAGTGAAAGGTTAGTGAAACTCAGCTGAATCTAGGGGAGAAAATAGATCTGGTCATCCGCCTCCAGGGCAAGAAACAACAGAAGCAGTGGCCCTGCAGCCACCTCCACATGGCTGCTTCAGAGCTCACAGCCTGCACATTGCAAGGGGCCCTCATGAGGAGGCTAAGTGCTCTTCCTTGAGCTGCCTGGACCCAGATCGCGGTCTTGGGTGGTGGTTCTGAGGGGCATTTTCAGTGATCCAAAGCTGGTAGGGGCTGCACCAGCCTCCTAATATCTCTGGTGGCTGCAAAAACCCCAGTGATTTGGGACAGTGCTCATCCCTCTGGTAGCAGAGTTCTACTGAGCCCAAAGGTCAAGTAACTGACTGGCAACGTGAGCAGGCAAAGGAAGAAAAGCAAGCTAAGCAATCCAACTTTAGGTTCCTTTTTGGGGACAAAAAGAATAAAGCATGGAATAAGAGGAAGACAACAAAGTCAGAACTCCCACACCAAAAGCATCCAAGAAAAATGTAAACTACTTATAAGCCATAGAGAAGCTTAAGAAGAATTTTGAAAATCAAACAAGAGAAGTAGAGGAAAAATTGGGAAGAGAAATTAGAATGATGCAAGAAAATAACAAAAAGAGAGTCAGCAACCTGACTGAAGAAAATAACACCTTAAAAAATAGATTAACTCAAACGGTAAAAGAGGCCCAAAAAGCCAATGAGGAGAACAATGCCTTAAACAGTCGAATTTGCCAGATGGAAGAAGAATCTCAAAAGCTCACTGAAGAGAATAATTCCTTCAGAATTAGAGTGGAGCAAATGGAAGCTAATGGGGAGCCAAGATGGTGGCATAGAAGCAGCAAAGCACCGCAGCTCCCACAAAACCACCCCAAACCTCATAAAATGGGACTCTAAACAGATTTTTGAGCTCCAAAACTCTCCAAAATACAGAAAACACATCTGTTGCTGCAGGCAGGTCAGCAGATGGGGCTCATCACAGCAGTCTGGGAGCCATGGACAGCCCAGCCTGAAACCCCAGCCTGGCCAGGCCCCAGGGCATTGGGCAGAGCCGAGTCTATAGGAGACCAGATCAGCTGCACTGGAGGCACAGTTACCACATTTATCAGGCCAGAAGAAAAAAAGGCTAAGAGAAAGGTCAGTGGATTTTGCT
>CM053597.1:21509014-21539446 GCA_028646575.1 Pseudocheirus occidentalis | reverse complement strand
CCACCATGGAGATGTCCTGCGTAATTACACATGTACAGCCTGTATTGAATTGCTGCTCCTTCCAGTGGGAGTGGGTGACAAGGGAGGAATTGAGAGAATCTAGAATTTAAAGCTATACAATCAAATGCAACTGGGAAATAAGACATACAGGGACTGGGGTAGGGAGACCCTCCCTGCCCTACTACAAAGTTAGAGAGGCATTGGAGGAGGACATAAAAGAGAACAGATTGTGGGAGGGGCTTCAGGGTGGGACCACTGTTTTTGGCTTGGGGTTAGGGGAAAGAAGGGGAGAAAATTTGTAACTCAAAACCTTGTGGAAATGAATGATGTAATCAAGAAAATAAGTTAAAATTTATAAAAAGAAAAAAAGGAAGCTAATGACTATGAGAAATTAAGATACTATTAAACAGAACCAAACAAATGAAAAAAAAATAGAAGGCAATGTGAAGTATCTCCTTGAAAAAAAAACACTAACCTGGAAAATAAATCTAGGAGAGACAATTTAAAAATTATTGGACTACCTGAAAGCCATGATAAAAAAAAGAACTTAGAAATCATCCTTCAAGAAATTCTCAAGAAAAATTGCCCTGATATCTTAGAACCAGAGGGCAAAATAGAACTTGAACTAATTCACTGATCACCTCTTAAAAAAGATCCCCAAAAGAAAACTCCTAGGAATGTTATAGCCAAGTTCTGTAGTTTCCAGATCAAGAAGGAAATATTACAAGCTGCCAAGAAGAAACAATTTGAATATTGTGGAAACACAACCAGGATAACCCAGGATCTAGCAGCTTCTACATTAAGGGGTAAAAGGGCCATGGAATATCAAGGGATCTAGGATTAAAACCAAGAAACACTTACCCAGCAAAATTGAGTACAATGTTCCAGGGGAAAATATAGTCATTCAATGAGGTGGAGAACTTCGAAGCATTCTTGCTGAAAAAAACCAGAACTGAATAGAAAATTTGACATTCAAATACAGGAAGCATGAGATGGCAAACATGGAAAAGAATTCATAAGGAACTTATCAAAGTTGAACTATTTACATGTCAACATGGAAAAATGATAATTGTAACTTATGAAACTTTTGTCAGTATGAGGATAGTTGAAGGGAATATAAATGTGTATTATATATATGTATGTATACACATTTACATACATAATATATATACACATACATATGTGTGTATATGCATATATATGTATGTATACATTCATATATGTCTATGTAGGAGGGTATATGTGCATATTAATACATTTGTGAGTATGTGTATATATGTGTACACAGACAGAGGGCACAGGATCAATTGAATAGAATGGGTTAATATTTCAAACGGTGAAATTCAGAGGTGGGAGAGGAATAGTATGAGAGGAGACAGTGAGAGACAGAGGTTAATCCTCTTATATAGAAGAGGCAAGGGATAACTATTACAATGGAGAGGAAGAACAGGAAGGCAAAAGGGAATGGATTAACCTTACTCCCATTGAGTTTGACTGAGGTAAGGAATGACACACTCTTAATTGGATATCCTGGCGTACAGGAGAGTAGGGGGAAAGGGGATGAGAGGGGGACGGATGGAGGGGAGGGCAGGTTGGTGGGGAGGGTTGTTAGAAGCACACACTTCTATAAAGAGACAGGGACAAAGTAGAGAATAGAACAAGTGGGGGGGGAATAGGAAGGAGGGGAATATAGTCAGTCATACACAATACGTCCATTGTGGAGATGTTCTGTGTAACTACACATGTACGATATATATTGAATTGCTTGTCTTTCCAATTGGGTGGGTGATGAGGAAGGAAGGGAAAGAATCTAGAATTTAAAGTTCTAAAATCAAATGTTAAAAATATATATGTATATATGTGTGTGTGTGTGTGTTATTATCATTATTATTATTTACATGCAACTGGGAAATAAAATATACAGGTACTGGGGTAGGAAGATCCATCTTGACCTACCAGAAAATCAGAGGGGTGATGGGAGAGGATATAGCAGAGAGCAGATTGGGGGAGGAGATATACAGTGGGATCGCTGTTTTGGTGGTGGGTAGTGGAAAGACAGGGAGAAAATTTGTAACTCAAAATCTCATGGAAATGAATGATATAAACTAAAAATAAACAATTTTTTTTAAAAAGAAAGAAAAAAGAAGATTATATGTTTATCTCATTATATAGCTTGTTTTTATAAGTATATATTAAATTTAACATGGTAGTACCAGTGCCATTCAGCTTGTCTGGGTCCCGTTCTAAATTTCCTTCTCTCTTACATGTATTTTAAAATAATTCATTGATCTTTTTTTCTTTGTCTTCCTTTAACTATCACCTTATCATGATGCTTTCCCAAAATAAATACCCTCCTCACTTATAACAAATAATATAGGCATGTTAGATAAATCCACTTATTGTGCTTGGAAATAGCCTCCTTTTTAGATCCTAAATTTCATAGATGATGTCTTTTAGGACACTTCTTACATACAAGAAATCATTGATAATATTCTGCTGCCTTAGTATTCCCACTACTATCTATTTCTCCTTTGTTTTTTTTCAGTACCCACAATTTTGATCCTTTGTCAATAATAACATGCCATGGGCGGCTAGGTGGCGCAGTGAATAGAGCACTGGCCCTGGAGTCAGGAGTACCTGAGTTCAAATCTGGCCTCAGACACTTAACACAAAAAACTAGCCGTGTGACCGTGGGCAAGTCACTTAACCCCAACTGCCCTCCAAAAAGCAAATAATAATAATAATAATAATAATAATAACATGCCATGATTCATGACTACATGGTACTGTAATGCCAATCAAAGGCAACTTCCAAGGTTCAGATTATCAGCATAGCAAACCCCATTTGTTCAGCAAACATTAACAGAACAGAGAAAGTCAAAATACAGCATAACTCATACATTTCACAAGGAAGTTCTCAATTCAATCCAGGTACCACTCCACCCCTAGACAGTACATTCATTTAATCATTCAAAGTTTCTTCTCAAATGGAGATCAGTTTCCAATCATAAAGAAAGTACATTCATTTGGTCAATCACAGAGCACAAAAAGGCCAAAGGTTTCCCACCCCTGGACTCAAAGTAATCACAATACCATCCATTAACACCAAGCACTTTCTCAAAAGGGAGCAGGAGAGCACAAAAGGACATCAGCCCTTAAGTTACAACAAGGTCAAGATAACATCTCAGCATTAAAAACCCAAGGAAAGGCCCTTCTTTCATCTTGACTTGAGGCAAGCCCTCAGCAATCTCAGTTCCTGGGGAGACAAGGCTCAACAAAGCCATAGCCAGTGTCCTCATCAAGTCACTTTCTGCCTGTAGAACAGTCCTAGAACCCCTGAAAATATCAGCAAGGCCCCCTTCCAGGATTTCTGTGAACATACAAGAAGAAAATCCTTCTTCAGGGCTTCTAAACCAACATCCAGATTCCAGGACTTCTACAACAGCAGCACTGTCCTTCACCATCAAGTGAATCTGGAAAAACAACATCAAGACAGACAGACAAAATACCAGCATCATAGCCATGCCTCCTCAATTCTTGGCAGCTCTGGGTGGCAGTTCATAAAAGTCCTGGGTAACACCAACGGGCTCTCAGCAGTCTCTCTCAGCAACTCAGGCTCCATGATACTGGATACTGCTCTCCCAAAGTCCTTCCTCTGGCCTTCTCTGGGATTGAGCCTTTCTTTCAATTAATGGCTCCTCCTACGTCAGCCCTCTCTCTTCATGTCAACAAGTCCATCACACAAGCGGGATTCACAAGCTCTGGGTCTTAACACTCAACCCAAAAGTCAAGTCAATTCATGGGCATCTCCAAATTCCATTGCCATTACAGGTACCCATCAGTAGAATATTGGTGTTATAAATATGGGTTTCTGAATGAAGCATGAGTTTGCAATCATGTGGCTGTGATTAAGGCTCCTCTCTAAGCCTTCATAATGAAAGAAGTGCATCTAAAAATTAAGATAACAGAAAAAAACCTGTGTTGAAAGTTGAAGCTACATTCTAAGAATTTTCTGTCTCCAACAAGATAAATTGAAAAAGGTGAGCAGAAAGGAAAGCATTTTTCAAGATTTATCCAGCATCTTTGCAAAGGAAAAGAGATACTGGTTGTTATCTGGTAGACATAAGGATTCAGGTCACTTCAACAGCTGTGATCTGTAATAGAGCCAGGAAGATTCTTAAGGTTTTCTGACTGCCAAGAATGAAATATACTTTGCTCTTATCCTAGCCAGGTAGTTTTCAGAGCATTCATTCACTTCCCCAGGTTCCTTGATCCCAAGAAGGGAAGAAAGGAAGGCTTTGGATAGCAGCTGACATGATTATTTTGGCCAATGAAAAGGAATAATTTCCACTATAAGTGAACAAATGCCTTGGTTTATAATTCAGTTTCTCAAGTATTTGTCAGTAAATCTTCAATACTCTAGACCTGATCATCTATAGGACACAGTTTCTGAATTTATAAAGTTGGAAATGAGAGAGACATTTAGTACTAGGAACCCCACTAAAGGGCTAGCTTTATAAAGACTCAATTTATTATACGTAGCACGAAGACATGCTTTTTATTTTTGCATCTGTTCTCAATGGGAATGACATTGTCATATGTTGACACCTCTAGATTCCATCCACAGTTGTGCTTGAGGGTATTCATTTATCTATAATTACTTATTCATTCAGTGAGCACCTCTTAAGGACTTTTTGGGTGCTGACCACTATTCTAGACACTAAAAAAAATGCAAAGTTTAAATCAAATAGAGCCTTTTTGGATGTGGTACATGGAACCATGCCTCTCCACTCCATGTAATTGTCTCCATAATTTGGAAATTAGTAAATAATTCCAGTACTTCCTTCTTGCCAGGGAGATAAAATACAAAAGCCTCAGCTTGCCATGTAACAACCACTTACAGTCCAGCTTCAACCTCCTTTTCCCAATCTGTTGCTCACTTTACCCTTTTCTTTTACCTACTTTTAACCCAAGTTACTTGTGTTCTGTTCCCCAGAAGCAGGCTTCATTCTCCTTCAATCTGTGCTTTTGCCTGGGCTGTGCTCCATACCTGCAATACACTCCTTCCCCATCCCTATATCTTCAAATTCGCAGTTTTCCTTTAAAGCTTGCCTTATGTGCCTTCTCCAAGGGATAGACTTTCATGATTTCCCTAGAGCAGTGGTTCTCTATCTTCCTGATGCTGAGACCCTTTAATACTCTTATGTGGATGTGTCTGTATGTGGGCGGACCTGCCTGGAGATGGATTGAGGAGTGGTGTCTGGTTTCCTAAGACCATCAGAAATATGTGTTTTCTGATGGTCTTGCGTGACCCCGTTTGACCCCCAAAGGGGTCACAACCCACAGGTTGAGAGACCACTGCCCTAGAGGCAAATGCTGCTGTCTTAAATTCTCAAGTTGTGCTTCACTTTTTACATGTCACATCTAACACCACCCCCTCCAGTAAAATGTAAGCACCATGAAGAAATAGACTTTTCTGATTTCCTTGTTTCTCCAGTGCCTAGCACAGTACCTTGTAGTTAGTGAATGTTGGCTAAATGCTTAATGCATTGGCTTGGACTGGACAGAGTTTATAATCTACCAGCATAAACTTCATTAAGCCCATTTTCAAGATCCAAAACAAAATATTTGGAGAGGATTTTGAGAGAAATTGTTGGTGATGAATTAAGGCTTCATAGAGGAAGTAAAATAATGATAAAGGAATCAACTTAA
This sequence comes from Pseudocheirus occidentalis, assembly GCA_028646575.1. Taxonomy (NCBI): domain Eukaryota; kingdom Metazoa; phylum Chordata; class Mammalia; order Diprotodontia; family Pseudocheiridae; genus Pseudocheirus; species Pseudocheirus occidentalis. Next base: position 21,533,734 of record CM053597.1, on the reverse strand, counting down.
GTAATTTTATAGGAACTATCTAGGAAATAGAACATGGTAAGCAATTAATGTTTTTCCCCTCCAAATTACTTTCTGATCTCTTTTAACATGCATAGGTTTTCACTATACATATGTTATGGGTTTGTCCTGTAGAAAGTGGAAGTAAAGGATAAAAACCCCAAATCTGTTTTTGGAATAATTATATCAGATTGAAGGAAAGCCCACTAATGCCATTGGGTAGTATTGTTACCCACATCATTGAAGAACAACATTTCTGATGCTTGTCTATGTAGAATCCCATCCTCAGCTCCCCTGGGATACTTTCCCAATGACCACTGGCATTGGTTGTGCGGATCATCATAGAACAGATGACTACTTCTCCCCTTGGGGTTCTAGGAGTAACTCTCAAGGGTTGTGGGTGGTTTTCAAGTATCACTGCTCATGATTCTCCCTCTAGTGAATTATAATCCCTATTGATTATAAATTAGTCAGTCAGATTTGATTAGTTTTTAGAAAAATGTCGTAGCTAAGATGATATAGTAAAGCTATTGATATAAAACATCCCTGCAAACCAGGTCCCAGAAGTACAATGCCCTTACAATGTCAAGGGAAAGTGGAATGAAGGTTAGAATACTCATGTGGCCAAAGGAGAAATTCACAGTCTAGACTGGGAAGTTCTTTCCTCCCTTTGTGGAGTACTCCTGAAGTTGCCTAAGGCACAACTTCCTTTTAGACCTTGAGTGCTAAGAATCAATAGCTATACTTCTCTCTTCCCTGAGGACAGGGTTGTGCTCCCTGAAGCTGACTTTCCTTGGTGTGTCTAATTTGACCTCAGGCCACTGCTGCTCCTGGGACATTACTACCCACTGTAATGGAAAGCTCAAACCTTCAAAAATTTTGAAGTTCATAGAATCTTCCTCTAGCCAAAAAGGTGGGGAAGAGAAATATTCAATCCCTCCCTTTAAACCCCTGCTTTCCTACAGTTATAGGAGCAAGGGTCTGCATTCTCAAATGCTTCCTTACTGTTTTTTCCCCTTAAATCTCTTCTCAGATATCCATATATCCACAGGTATGGCTAATTGTTTCAAATAAACACATCTATTTTCTGTGTATCATCTTATGCTTCATTCAAGGGCTCAAAAGTATTCCACTCCTCCAAAATTCATCAGGATTTATTTGCATCTAGTTCATGCCTTTGGTTGGTTAATTAATTCAATAGAAAAATCTAGGCTTAGTTTATACATTTGATTAAGTTGGTAATAATTCCACATCACCCTCTAATCCTTTGGCAGTGAAAATGATGTCTGAGAACTCTAGTGATAACAGTGATATCCAAGAAAGGAAGAATATTTCAATCAGGTTTATATTCACTGGACTCTGATGCTTTGTATACAATGCATTACGTAGAATAGAGTCAGGAGTGGGGAATCTGCAGCCTCAAGATGACAGGTGCCACACGTGAAGACCTCAAGGGCCACATGTGGCTTTGAACTGCAGGCTCCCTATCCCTGGAAAGACCCTCCACAAAACCACTGACTCAGCAGTCTCAATATTTTTTAACACTCTTTCTTAATCAACCTTTCATAAATCTGCACATGCTTACATGCTTCCTACCCCTCCGACATCTTACATAAAAACAAATGATGGAATTGGTGACACTATCCGTTCTCTTGGATAAACTGTTCTAAATGTCAGAAACAATAACCTACCAATGAATTTTGTAGTGGAATTCATTTCAATTCAGTGAGCATCTACTCTGTGCCCTGCACTGTGCTAGGGATGGAAAGTCAAAAATAAAAGCCCCTGTCTTCAAAAGAAGGGTAATCTGTACAAAGATAAGTAAATTTAAAACATATACATAATCTGAAGTTGTTCAAAGCACTAGTGAGGGAGGAAGAGGCTATCAGGAAAGGCCTAGAAGTGGAAAGTTGAGAAAATTCTTAGAATAATTTGAACTCTACTTGGCCCAATGGGAGAAACACAATGATTTTCACTTGAAGAAATCAAGGGGTCAAGATGCATTTAAGTCTTCTATGCTGGCCTTATTGTAAGTATTGGAGATACAAAGGTTAAAATGGAAAAGTCCCTTCTCTCAAGAAGCTTCCATTCCATTGGTGAATACAACAGGTACGTGAATAGGTTCACACAAAACATATACAACGTGACATAGAGAGAACATTTGGGGGATCAGGAAAAGGTTAATACAGAAGGTGACATTTGAGCTAAGTATTGAAGAAAACTAGGAATTGAACTAAGTTATTTAATAGAGAGGATTTGGGAGTACAAGAGTAGAAGCCTGCATTCTATTGATTCCCCAAATCGCTGTTCCATTCCAATGACTTAAAGGGCCACTATTCTATTACCTATCTCCAGATTTCAGCAAATATTGATATAATTAAAGTCTTATTTTCCTATCAATCATACTGCATTGTCTGAATATAGAAGATTTCCCACTGACCTTGGGACTCATCCACAGAATCCTCAGCCTTCATAAGAATGGTCCTGGCAAATTCTAGGCACCTGAGAAATGGTTTCCTATTCAACCTTTGTCACTATGGTGACAAGTAATTACAGCTGTCCTCAGTGATAATGCCTCTCACTTGCTCCCCAATAATACAGTGACAGCAGCACTAACTATTATTTTACTCTAGAATTGCTGAGTATAGAATGACAGAAGAATGAGGATTCTGCCACAATAATGACCAAAGTTTATGATGTGATAGGAAAAAAACACTTATTACACATTGAGGCGGGACCATAGAGCAATGATCATGGCAGGAAATCAGGGCAAATGGCCTGCCCATGTCTCCATGACCAAAGTGAAAGAGGTAATTGAGGCAATTATTTGGTAAATTCGGGCCCAAAATAATTCTAGAGCAACAATATTGTTGGACACTAATGGCTCTCTCGAGTAGGATGGCTGTAATTATGAGTCATTGTAGCAACAATGGCTAAGCACTCTCCATCTTTCTCTCAGATCTTAATTCTGAGACTCATAAGAAAAAAAATTACCATCCAATATTGTTCAGTGCTATGTATCTGTTCCAAATGTGGTTTTATGAAAGAATTGGGTTTAATGATATCTAAGAAGGGGAGGAGGATGTGGAACATGAACCCTTTCTGTCAGACTTTTCAATCTTTGATAGAACTTAGAAGCGTAGATTTAAAACTAGAAGTTACCTTATCATTCTTTCCTATCTCGAGAATTTTGTGAGTGAAGCACTTGGGACCCAATGGGGTCAAGGACTTGTCTAAGTCACATAGCTAGTCTACAGTATAGCTGGAAAGCAAACTCAGATGCTCTGAGTTTCAATTCAAAAAAATAGTCAGGATATCAGTTCACAATAAGGATAAGAAGATATTAAGAAAAAAATCAAGAAGCAAAAGTAATTGTTGATTCACAAGACATAGTAACAGACAGAGACAAGTTGGGATTAGAGTCAAGAAGGCCTGGCTTCTGAAATATACCAGCTGTGTGATTCCAGGAAAGTCATCTACCCTTTCAATGTCCCAAGAACATCATTAAGGCAATAAATTCTTTTAAATGCCTGCCTCTCAAGGCTTTTTTAAAGATTAAATGAGATATCCTATCTAAAGTGCTCTGTACATTTTAAAGGACCATAAAATTATTCTTATTCATATATCATCATTTCAATAATTATCATTGGCATAGTTATAGACAAGTTGCTCACCTGCCTTGGTGGAAGGAGTCTGCACACTGGAAGTTTCCTGATCAATGAAATCACTCTTCTGGGAGCATGGGGGACTACTTGGTTGTTTGTCTTTATGTCATTAGGGCTGGCATACAGCTGGCGTTTAATGAATGCTCATGAATTGAATTATTGAATTGAACTTAACTGCTGAATTAAATGCTGAATTTTGTGACTAGGGCCAAAAGTGCCATAGCAAATCAGGGAAAGAGAAATTGAGGTGGGTCGATGAGACACCTTTAAGGCTTTTTAGACATGTAACTCCACTAGACCTTCACAACAAACCTTGGAGGTGGGTGCTATTTTTTTTTCATTTTACATGTGAGGATACCAACACTGAGAGATTTACCTAGAGTCACTCAACTAGTCATTAATAAAAGTCAACACTTTGAAGTGCCTACTATGTGCCAGATATTGCACTAAGCACTTTATTATCTCATTTGATCCTTACAACAACTTTGCAAAGTACATGCTGTTATCATCTCCATTTTGCAGTTAAGGAAACTGAGGCAAACAGATATTCAGCAACAACCAGGTCACCTGACTCGGCCACATGTTCTGTGTGCTATGGTGCTCCCTAGCTGTTTCTGACTCCCTAAAAGATACCCTCCCACTCAGATGGGAAGAGAAAAGGTGGCCCATGAAGACAGAAAGCCCAATTCAACTCGATAAGCCTCCATGAAGCCCCTGAGTCTGTTGTTAATTGGGCATACGGAGATGAAACAAGAAATGACTATTGTGCTGGTAGCCACATAGAAGAAAGCACCCAACACATTGGCTGGATCCCTAATGGAGGATTTATGGGAGAGATGCCAAGAATTAGGTAGAATGAGAGTGGGAATGGCTTTTCTCATGCACTGAAGTGGAGAGAACACCCACATTGATAAGAGAATACCCACACTGGCACATAGTAGGCACTTTAAAGTGCCTGAAGAGAATACCCAATTTGTCAGTGGGAATCTATTGACAAATTACAGAAGCTATTGAAAGAGCATATTGAAAATTATATTATTGAATATGTTATACACTCAAAATCTAGTTGGCTTTATAGCAGAAGAAAGAACACTGACTCTGAAATGAAAACAGCTCTCTGTTTGAAGTATCTTGGACACTTATTACCCCTATGCACCTGGACATGCCACTTTATCTCTAGGATTTGGGTTTCCTCATCTATAAAATGGGGTGGGGGTGGGGTAAACCAGGAGGTCCATTCCCATTTTTGGTCTATTATCTGATGTGCGCAGTCTCATTCTCTTTTGTGGGTGGGTCCTCACTTTGTTCTACAGTCAGAGCAGGATAGTCATTGGAGACATCACCACTTGGCATGATGGGGTCTGGGGCCTCAGCAGAGGAATAGTTCTGATCATCTTTATACACAAAATAGGAACATTTTTTTTTGCTTTTTTTTGGAGGGCAGTTGGGGTTAAGTGACTTGCCCAAGGTCACACGGCTAGTTTTTGTGTTAAGTGTCTGAGGCTGGATTTGAACTCAGATATTCCTGACTTCAGGGCCGGTGCTCTATTCACTGTGCCACCTAGCCGCCCCAAAATAGGAACATTTTAAAATAATAATTCACTGCAAAGCACTTGACTGAGAGCTCTAAAATCAGTTATTAAGTTTTCCTTTCCAAAAGGAACCATTAAGATTGTTTGGATAATTTTGTTGGTTTGTCATTGTTCAGTGTCTGACTATTCAGGACCCTATTCGGGGTTTTCTTGGCAACCACTGGAATGGTTTGTCGTTTCCTTCCACAGTTTGTTTTACAGATAAGGAATCTGAGAGGCAAACAGGGTGACTTGTCCAGGGTCACACATTACTTTAGTTTGCATTTTTCTTTTATTTGTGTCTAAGGTTTGGCCAAGGAATAATGATAAATATATGGTCATTGTAACCTTGCCTTTCTTTCTGATGTTACCTGTCAATCACACCCTCTAGATACATCCTCACAGCCAAAGCGACATGCAAGGTTTTGGCCATCCAAGCGATTTGGCCATAAGTGGGACCGAAGATACATCACTGAAGTCTTTTTTATCCCATAGACCATGATCTATGTATTTAAGGAGATAGTTCTTAGAAGCCTGAAATGTGGTAAAAGTTCTACCATTTGATGTCAGAATTGAACTCAAGAAGATGACTCTCCCTTCTTTTAAGTCCAGAGCTCTAATCTACTCCACCAGCTAGTGCCCATTTAGGATAATGCATAAGACTAAATACCGAGAATTTAAGCCCTTCCAGGAAAAAGAAAACCAAAACACAACACCAAACAAATCAGCCAAATATTTTGAATGGAAGCTCTTTGAGGGCTATTTAATTTTTGTCTTTGAATGTCTGGTGTCTAGCACTCTGTGGAATTAGGATTAGACAGAGTTAAGGTTAGCCCGGCACACTGTAGCTTTGTAATAGAGAACCAAGCCAGACGTCAGAATAACTCAAGTTTGAATCCAGCCTCCAATATTTACTATTTATGTGGCACTACACAAGTCACTTAATCTTTGTTTACCTCAGTTTCCTCATCTGTGAAATTCAGATAATAATTGCCCCTACCTCCAAGGGGTGCTTTGGGGACAAAATAAGCTAATATTTGGAAAATACTTTGCAAATCTGAAAATGCTAGCTCTTATTATTAAATGTTGAGTGATGTCTTCCAAATTCTAACTTCATTGTTTAAAAAAATACTAATTAGTATGTTAAAGTAGTTCTTCATGTTGTCTACTGTAATAGAGAAATGCAAAAGAGTATATGTCAATCTCCAAACTATTTCAAACCCGGTGAAAATTTAAAGGCTACAGAGCCCTAGAATTCTAGGACAGAAGTAAAAATGCAGACAGAAATATCAGAGTGAAGCAGTTGGAGAACCAGCCTGGGTTCAAGTTGACCTCTGACACAATATGGCAGATGCATGTTAGGGGCCATCTCTTCAAGCATATTGGTGATAAGATTTCCCAGGAGCCACGTGACAGTGATTTTGGAATTACTTAAATTTGCATTTTTCTTTTATTCATGTCTGAGGTTTGGCTAAGTAATAATGATGAATATATGGTCATCGGATCCTTGCCTTTCTTTCTGACATTTCCTGTTAGTCATGTCCTCTGGATTCATCCTGACAGCCAAAGTGACATGCAAGGTTTTGGCCATCCAAGTGATTTAGCCATAAGTGGGACCTAAGATACATCACTGAAGTCCTTTGTGCTGCATAGACCATGTTCTATATATTTAAGGAGATAGTTCTTAGGGGAATGAAATGTGGTAAAAGTCTACCATTTGAAAAAAAATCCGCAATTACTTCTACTAAGCATATTAAATGAGAAAAAACAAATAGCAACTAAATCTATGTCAAATAATGGAACTATTGTCTTAAAAGTCAGAAGACACGCCTTCAAATGATTGCTATGGCGTTTACCAATTGTGTGATGATGGACTTCTCTGGGGCTCAGTTTCTTCAGCTGTAAAAGAAACAGTTTGTGTTAGATCATTTCTATGTACATGCTGTCTCCCTAAATGGAATATAAGCCCTTTAATGTTAAAGGTTATTTTGCGTTTGTCTTTTTATCCCAAGTGCCTAGCCTATTACCTGGAATGGTATAGCATCTTACTAATGACTACCATTTATGTAGTACATTGTAGATGCATTTATATAGACATATTGTAGATACTTAATAATGGCTAGCATTTATATAGTACTCTGAGGTTTGCAAAGCACTCTACATACATTGTCTTGTTGCTACTGCTGCTGCTGCTGTTGTGTTTACTTGTTTCAGTCATATCTGACTCCTCATGACCCCGTTTGGGATTTTCTTGGCAAAGACACTGGAGTGGTCTGCCATTTCCTTCTCCAGCTTATTTTACCAATGAGGAAACTGAGGCAAACAGGGTTACATGACTTGCCCATGGTCACACAGCTAGTATGTGTCTGAAGCCAGACTTGACCTCAAGTTGATGAGTCTTCCTAAATCCAGTCCCACCTAGCTTCTCCATAGATTGTCTTATTTGATGGTTAATAAATTCTGTCGATTCATCGCTTCCAAATATATCATTCTATGAATCTGTGATTATTATCTTATGTTAGATCTATAAAATTATAGGCTCATTTAAGGCAAAGCAACTGTGTTTGGGGCTAAATTATTGAAGTGATCACAAAATTAGCCTTCTGTTTATCTTTGGATATACGCAACTGTCTTAAGAAGATACTGAATTTGGGAAATTATAAAAGTTATTGTGCCCCTGTTTGGTCAGGAAAGGTTGAATTCTGATTGCTTTCCATTTTGTTTACCAATATTTTGTGAATGGAGTGATTCTTTCTTCAGTATCTTTTATAATATCTGGTAATGACTGTTGGGAATGACAACAAAGCTCGCACATAGTAAGTTATTCTCAAAGTTTTAGTCAGATTCATTATTTAATATCTCCAAGTTTTTTCCTCCTAGCTTACTGATCAGTTTGCTAATGGCATACACTCCTTAATCAGGAAACCATATTCTCCTCTCCCAGAGTGCATTGGTTTACTCTTTAAGTGGCTCTGCTAAATCACTTACACACCAATTCCTAAGCCTTAGAAAAATGGTTATTAATACTCAAGGGCACTTGAATTATTCCATTCCTTTCTTTTTCACCTACAGTATTTTGAATTAATTTGTGCCTAACTTTTTTTAAATTCCCCTAATGATCCTACCTAATTAATCTGGGGAAAGGATGTTCCCAGAGACACAATTGGAAAGTTAGGGGAAAGACTATGGAATGATGATGTTTAGAATTTTAGGTCAGGTACTTTATCTAAGACAAGAAGTTGTAATTAATTCAATTCAATCATTAAACACATAGTATGTGTAAGGCACTGTCCTAGGTACTGAGTCTATAATGGCAAAACCAAAACAGTCTCTGCATTCTGAGAGCTTACATTCTACTGGCTTGGGGAATAGATAGGATGAGACAAGTACCAGGATAAATATACAGTTTATTTAAAATAACATGAAGTATTTTCAAGAAGAAAAAACAATTAGCCAGGAAAATTAGGAAAGACTTTAGATAGAAGGTCACACCTGAGTAGTGTTTTGAAAGAGGATACACATTCTTGATATGGGAAATGGAAAAATGGGAGGTGTATTGTGTACAGAGGCAATAAGACCAATTTGACTATAAGAGCAAGTATGGTAAATGGAGGGATATGAAATAAGACTATCTGGGAGCAATCTTAGGGAAGACTTTAAGTCCAGGATAAGGATTTAGTATTTTGCTTGTTCAATAGAATTAAATCTAATGAAGTATGTTTACTTGAATTCAACTGAACTAAATAATTGAATTTAATTTAGTGGAGGGAAAAGACATGTAGGGTTAGCCCAATAATTGCCTCTCTATTATCTATCAAAGACCTGAAAATAATTGATAACACTCTTGTTGAAGCCCCCCCACCCCATAGCTCTAGTTTATTATTTTTCAAGTCAAAGAGCCCAAGACAGAGATTATTGAGAAGATTTTGACCATGTAGGCTGAATAATGGAATGAGTTGCCAATGGTGATATGGGATGTCAGGCTTTGACAGGCTTTAAAATCAGTTTAGGTAGTTAACTGCCTTTAGCAGTATGAGTGTTCTTTTGACAAAACGAGAGGTTTGCAGTAAATAATTTCTCAGGAGCTTAGTGGGGATGAGCCTTGGACTGGGAGTCAAAAGACCTGTGCTCAAGTTTCTTGATGTCTACTTACTATCTTGCTGGAGTTGTTTTTTTCTTTGTATTTATATCCTTAGCACTTAGCACAAACCCACTTAAGAAATGTTTTATCTATCTATCCACCCAACTATTTATCATCTAGCAGTGACAAAGATAAGCAGGTCATTTAACTGCTCTGAGCAATCATATTTATATTATATATTTATATTATATTACATTACATTATATTATATTAATATTATACTGTACTGTATTGTACTGTACCGTACCGTACCATATTGTATTCTATTCTATTCTATTCTATCCTCATCTTAAATGGTAGAGTCCAAATGGAAGAGGAATTCCTATGTATAGTGAGGTCTTCTAGAGACTCCTGTGGATTGCATTAAACCAATTGAATTTAACTCTCAAAACATTGCAGATGCTCCTATGTGAGATTTGTAATTACTTAAAGGAGTTTGGGCCACCAATACACATAAGAAAAACCAAATGGATGATGAATGTTTTTTGTTCAAATTATGACACTCTGGCAACCCACATAAATGCCAGACAGAGATAAATGGATAGACAGGCAAGGGGAAGATAGGTAGACAGAGGAGAAATAGAATAGACAGATAGAGATGCAGACAGACAGATGAGAGATAGGATAGAAACAGATTGGATAAATGATGATATAGATAGATAAATCTATCTACATACATCTATATATACATGTATTGTGTATATGTGTGTATGTAGGTACACATATAGATGAGTGAGTTGAATGGTCATTGGGAAACTAAACAAATACCCATTTTTTATCAACAATATTTTTCCAGGAATGTTGTATGTATATGAGTCATAGTCATTTTGAAGAATTAATATTGAAGGTCAATCAAAAGGTGGTGGAGAGGTTCATGGTGGGTTAACATGAGCTGGGTGCAGCACAAAGCAGCATAAAACATGCCATCAGAGAAGTGTTGTTCTTCAGTTGTTTCATTTGTGCCCATCTCTGTGGCCCCATTTAGGGTCTTCTTGGCAAAGACTACAGTGGCTTGCCATTTCCTTCTCCAGATCATTTTTCAGATGAGGAAACTCAGGCAAACAGAGTTAAGTCACTTGTCCAGGGTCATATAGCTAATAAATATCTGAGGTCAGACTTGAATTCAGGTCTTCTTGGCTCCAGACCTCACGCTCTAACTACCCCTCCCCCAGAAGAATATGATGGGCCAGGAAAATTGACTGTTCATGTAGTGAGAACAAGGGGTAATCAATAGTTAGCTTGTGGGTCTCCCTTCAATGTCAAGAGATCTAGAGGAAGGTCTCCATTAGGTTATGAGTCACCAAGAGACTAGAAATCCAAGCGGTTGGACAAAAATCACACAGGACAGGAAGGTCTATATGGAATCTGATTAGCCCCATTGACAGAACCACCCAGATTGATGAGGACATAGCCTTATCAAAGTGAAATGGGGTTAGTTATACTCATCCTCTTTATATTCCAGAGTTTTTGTGAGGGAAGTGATATATATATAAACCTTAAAGGGGACTATAAATCTGTAGACTCAGGGGACTATAGATTCAAAGGTAGAAAGTCTTTAGATAATATCTAATCCAACCTTCTCATTTTACAGATGTAGAAACTAAAGCACAGAAAGGGGAAATGGCTTACCTATAGTCACACAGATGATATAGAGCAATGTCTGGGATTCAAACCTGGGTTCTCTGGCTCCAAATGGAGCATTTCCCCCTTATTTTATGGCACTTAAATATGATTTCAAACCTAGGATTTCCTTGGAGTCCAAGAAAGAAAGAATAGAAGCCAGGGAACTGGGAATTATTTGTGACTACATAATAAATATTTTTTAAAGGAAGGATCAGAAGCCAGGAGTCTTCCCATTATGGACAGACCTCTTTCTGTCTCTGGTTGAGTTCATGAAAATAACAGGAACTACCTGTAATGGTTCAGGTCACTCATGCAATATTGGTTGTTTCATCTGCAGATCCCCCAAAGGAAAACTGATTAATTGAGGTGTTCTGGTGAGGCACCAAAGGAATTAACATTGGATCGTAGGATCTCAGACATATGTAATACAGCCAATTGAGAGAGGACTCCCAGCAGAGTAATCAATATACATTTGTATGAAGCCTGTGGCTGAATGAACCAAATCATTGAGCTTGGTCTCTGAGGAGTCCTTACTCAATCACCTTCTTCCAAACACTGACTTGCCCTCTAGGTCTCCAAACTGAGCTGTCAAATCAAGTGTTGACTCCAAGAAAAAGGTACTGGAGGCAAATTAACTCAGACCTACAGAGTTGGACCACAATTAAAGAGATCTGTGTCAAGAGGACACTTGGGAAGTCCCAATCATCTAAATGGCCCTACTCCCTAGCAACCTCAGGATTCCCAGAGTGCCTACATCTCACCTAAAAGCTTTGGTTAATGTTCACTGTGGCACTGTTCATGCTGAGGCAGCAGCAAGGGACCAAGATGGGACTACTTGAGTGAATCCTCCAACTTAACTGGATGCCAATTTTAATCAGAATGCAAATGAGGAGATGATGCGGAGTCACTTTCTCTGAATCTCATTTCCTCATTAGTAAAACAGAAACAATAATATATATAGTACCTACTTTGAGAGAAATTATTATTTCCCTGATGTATCTAATAATTCGTCACCAAATTAGGACCAAGGTTGTTTTTTTTTTTCCTTTTTCTACTTCCACATCCAGAAATCAACCAGTGGGGGAAATTTGGGGCAGAATTTACCCATCCAGAAAGACTAAGTTCTAATCAATGATAGTAAAGAAATTCCAAGTTTAGGCAAATGGGTAGATTCCTGCTTATTGTGTTTCCCTTACTCAGGCCAGAGAAAATATGAATTCTCTTTTTTGTCAAATGGGTGATATGGATATTGATACATCTGTTCAACTAAGATTTGGGTGCTCAGTGTCATGTACCTCCAGACCCTCATTGGAATAAGACCATCTCTCATTTATAACATTCACTCTCTCATTACTTGTTAACCAATCAGAGTTTATTTTCACCCTAAGTTATATCCCATTTTCAAAAGACTTTCTAAATCTCAAAGGTTTGAGAGGCTCAGTCTCTTTGCTTACTAAGGGGACAATGAGCCTCTTTTGTTGACTACTTTCTAGACATAGTCAATAAAATTGATTTTAATTTACCCAGAAACTCTGCCTCTCAGAAATTTTCCATTATCACAACTTCCTAGCACTGTTATCGAACCTAAGTGAGATAACTTAGATCATGAACTTGGCAAGCTGTTCATGCACTTCTTGGACGATAGTTATTCTTATTGCTGCTCCATTAAACTCTCTCTGGACATCACAGTAGGGAACATTCCTTGAGTCCAAACACTACGCTTTATATTCCCCGAACTTAGCACACAGAGTCACATTCACTGTAATTAGGCAATTAATAAATGTTTGCTGAACAAATGAATGAATGAATAAAAGTCTACATTCATATCAAGGGTATAGACAAAACTGCCTGAGTTCCCATGACCCCCTCTCATTTCTGTCTCCATGGAAAGGGAATATACCAGGGCATTAGTATCATAATGTGCTAAAGTAAAGCTTCCTGAAACAGGAGTAGAGAGCATCCTAACCCCACAGAGGCATGGACACTTCTATTTGATTGAGTTATTCCCCCATTTCAAACACTCTATAAAGTCCCTGCTCAAGTGGCATCTGGGTCTCAGTTTCCTCATTGATAGAATGGTGAGTGAGCCTTAAGGGCCCTTCTAGCTCTTAAAGTCTTACTGGAAGAGTACCTCAAAAGGTCCATTCAGTTCATAGCCTTCCCCCGAGTCTGAAATTCCCATCCTTCAAACATACTCAATGCCTTCAGAAGACATTGTTTAAAAAAAAAAGGCTAACTAACCATGTAGTAAGGCTTTAGAATATTTGCTAAATTCAATTGAAATGCAAAGACTCAGTCAGGGAGAAGATATGATATTGACCCAGTCATATCTATCAGCATGATTTAATTGAACAGGTCAGATCTTCTACCTAGCAAAGAGCAGGGTCCTAAGTACACTGTGGTTGACTATTGAGATAAGAGTGAGAAGCCAGAAACAATAAAACAGTATGTGCATTTGGGAGGGGGGGGAGGAGAAGAAGGAGAAGAGCAGGCCATCAGAGAGCACTAGTTATCTGGGAGAGACAATAAAACAACAATGAGAGTTCACATTTGTAGTAGCGTTTTAAAGATTGCAAAGCAGATTATATATATTATCTCACTGGATCTTCACAACAGCATTGGGAGGGAGGTGCTCTTATCATTCCCACTACACAGATGAAGAAACTGAGGCTCAGAAATGTTAAGTGAATTGCCTGTGCTTACACAGTTGTCACAATTTGAACTCCAGAATTATCACACATTCTACTGTATATATTTCTACTGTGCTGTAAAGGAAGGAAGGAAGGAAAGAAGGAAGGAAGGAAGGAAGGAAGGAAGGAAGGAAGGAAGGAAGGAAGGAAGGAAGGAAGGAAGGAAGGAAGGAAGGAAGCAGAAAGGCAGGGAAGGGAAGGAAGGAAGGAAGGAAGGAAGGAAGGAAGGAAGGAAGGAAGGAATTATTTAATGACTATAGGCACCATGCTAAATGCTTTACCAAACATTCATTTCAACCTCACACAACCCTAGGAAGTAGATGCTGTTATTCACATTTTGAATCTAAGTAAACTGAAGAGCAACAGTTTCAGGTTCCACATCTACTAAATGTCTGAGGCTGGATTTGAACCTGTGTCTTCCTAACCCCAGGCCCAGTGGTCTACCAGTGAATCATCTAGCTACTGGAAATAGAAGATTCCAGGAAAAGAACCAAAAAAGAATCCTCCCACTTTGTGGTCTTGCCCAGGCTTCTCCCAGCAATCACTTCATCTTTAGATGGAGAGATTTGGCCACCCTGGTCCAAGGAGGACCCCTCAGACACTTAATGAACAAGCCCTCTGAAGATGGAGCATCCAAGTGGCCCCTGTAAATGATTACAGATGGCAGATTTTCTCTCTGGAGTCACAGTGCCAAGAGTCGTGACTGAGAGCAATGTTTAACCACAGGGCTTCCTCAAGCCATTGCTCATGTGGATGTTAGAGAAAGCTTACTTCTGTCTCCTGCTGAGCAGCAAATATTGAATCCTGAGATACATCCTCCTGGTGCCAAAACTACTCCCTGGCCATAATTTGGGGGCAGAGTAGGGGGTGCAAGTAAGAGTAACTAACATGTGAGCATGCCCACTGCTGGACACCCATCCTCAGGAGACACACAGAAGGCTGATGAACGGGACCTCCAGCCAAAGGCCCTGCAAGTCACAGTCACCCAAGGCAGGCTCTAGGAGGACTTCTCATCCCTACTCCCCCTCCTGCACTGCCTCTCTTGGCAATGGATTTGGACCAGAGTCAATATCAAACTGATCTATGGAGAAGTCACATGACTATCATTGATGCCAAATACCATGTGCCTAGGATTGTGCTGGCCCACACAGGTCTAAAACTTGCAAAGTGCTTTATCTAAATGATCTCATTTAAGCCATTTGCCTCACCAGGAGCGCTGTTTCAGGGAGGACTCCAGCCATGCTCCACCTCACTCATTCTTGGACCCATTCTCCAGATTTCTTTCTCTTCTTAGCATTGCCCCAGATGGAGTAGTCTCCTCATGCACTGGCTTTCTGAAGGCCCATTCATGTTGTCTCCTCCCCTCTTCCCCTTAGAATGATGCCATTATTGGTAGTTGGGTCCCCATCACTTAGCACAGCAGCTGGTACATGAGAAAAGCCTAATAATTACTTTATCCATCTGTCTGTCTACCTGGCTGTCTGACCATCTCTACAAAAGCTACCTGAGAAAAGTACTCTGGGCATGGCATGGCCCTCTTTAAGTGAGGAAACTGTGGTCAGAGAGGTTGTGATGTTAATAACTCACTCTACACCTTAAGATGAGCTTTTCTCACAAAGACCTACAGGGATTTTCAAACATTCGAGGACTCACTGCATGTTGTCTCAGGCTTACCCATGTGACTCTGGGCTGGTCGTGTGACCTCCTGAACCTCCATTTCCTCCTACACAAAATAAAGGAGTAGACCCAGAGGACCCTAGATCTTGGGGTCGATAATTCTGACCAGATTCTTAGCAGAGAGGAGAGCACAAGCTCCCCATCTTCAAATCAATTCAAATCAATGGTTATTTGGTACCCAATGCCTACAAGGCCTCCTCTGGGCCTTGCTGCGATAAATGTTGCCCAGTGCCTCTGCTCATGTTCCCTTCTCTGGGGATCTTTTAAGGTGGAGTAGGTAATGAAGAGGGGAGGGAGGAAGGGAGGGAGAAAAAAGCAGGTAAGAGAGAAAAAGAGGAGGAAAGAAGAAGGAAGGGGAGGAGATGGAGAGGGACAGAGAGACAAGAGACAGAGAGATGCAGGGGAGGCAGACAGAGATTAAGTGACTTGTTCAGACTCACACAGTTACTAAGTGTCTGAGGCTGGATTTGAACTCAGCTCTTCTAGACTCCCAACCAAGTGATTTCTCTATTGCACCCCCTAGCTACCTCAGTTCTAAATGGCATCTCATCTACACCGCTTTAGCTTTCTGCAAGAATGACGCAAAGCAAATTTGTCAAATGCTTCACTCAAATCTGGGTAAATTGTAACCGGTGCGCAGTCTGGGTGGTGAAGGATCTCACGAACAGTATCACGCGAGCATTAGTTCAAGAGACTGAGGCCCGAAGAAGAAAACGCTAGGGTAGGGGAGAGATCGTCCTAGTTTTCTGAAAATCTTGGGAGGGCTGTCAATCTGACTTGTCCCCATTAGCCACGGTAGACACAACCAGTCACTGTGAATGAAGGTTTCAAGAAGCAAGAATTCAGTCGAATGTAAGGAAAACCTTCATCCCCACTCAAGTGGTGCAAAGAGGAGTGGGCTGCCCTTGGAGCAGCAGGCTCTTTTCAAGTATGCCTTAGAGAGCGCCTCTTGTTCAGAAAGGGATTGAAGTCAATAGCCTTTGAAGTGCCTCCTTTCACCATTCTGTGAGCATCCAGGATTCACAACTGGAATAGCAATGCCAAATAGAGCTTGGCCTCTGGAGCTATAAATTAATGCCCACACACCACCGAAAATCTCATCTCATCTCTTAGCAAATATGGAAGTTTAAGCGAAAAGCAAATGAAGGCATATCCTTACATAGTTTAGCCTGAGCTGTGGCTACCAAAAGGGTTCAGCTTTGTGGAGAGTCTGACTTTCAAAAGCAACCGTCCTAGGCTTTGGTGGAAGCTTGTGCACAGAGGCCAGATAAATTGTGTTTTTATCACCTTTCTTCAATTGAGAATTCAAAGAAGATGCCCTAGCCTGACAATATATGAGGTTCTGCACCTATATTCTGCCACCTCTACAAAGAACATGCCTAGCCTGATAATATGTGTGTCTATATGTATATGCATATGCATGTGTATAATGTTCTGTTCCCATAAGCCACCACCTCTGCAAAGAAGGGTGATAGCTTTGGAACTAAAAGCTGGTCCCCCTCATCACTTTATAGGAAAAGACTAAGGCCTAGGGAGATTCAATGACTTATCCAAGGTCACAAGTACCAAGCCTCAGAGATGAAAGAAGGGAATGGGCACTGATATAACGTCCACCACGTGCCAGGGACTCTGCTAAGTGCTTTACAATGATCACCTCACACAAGCCTCACCACAAGCCTGCAAGGCAGGTGCTGCTTTTATATCCATTTTACAGATGAGGAGACTGAGCTGGGCAAAAGCTCAATGCCTTGCCCAGAATCACACAGCTATGAGTGTCTGAAGCTGAATTCGAACTCTGGTCTTCCCAACTGCAGGTTCAGTGCTCTGTCTACTGCACCACCTTGTTGACAAATTCTGCCTGGGCTCTTTCTGCTGAACCACAGACCAAGATGAGTCACCTAATTGAATGTCAAACTTCAATATATTATTTACACGGGGGTTCTATTTTGTACACTTAGATATGGAATTGTTGGAGAAATTTCATGCTTTGCTGGTCAAACGACATCCAGAGTGTTGCCTCCAGTTCTAGGAAAGACACTGACAAGATACAGAAAGATTTTCATGTCATATGAGGATCTATAGGGACTTTGTGCTATTGTTCAATAATTCCAGTCATATCTGACTCTCCATGGTCCCATTCTGCAATTTTATTGGCAAAGATCCTGGAGTGGTTTGCCATTTCCTTCTCCAACTCATTTTACAAATGAGAAAACTGAGGTGAACAAAGTTAAGTGACTTGCCCAGGGTCACACGGCTAGTAGGTGTCTGAGGTCAGAGTTGAACTCAGGAAGTGGAGTCTTCCTGACTCTAGGCCCAGCACTCTATCCACTGCACACCCTAGCTTCCCATACAGGACCCAGGAATGTTTTATTTGGATAAAATTCAGATTTTGTGGTATCTGCCTTCAAGTACTAGAAGGGCTATCATGGAAAGGAGGGATTAGTTGGCTCCAGAGGGCAGAACTAGGGTGATGGGTAAAAGCTGCAAAGAATACAATTGAGTAAGCAAAAATGCCTTAACAGTTAGAACTGTCCAAAAGTGAAACGGTGCAGCTAGGTGCCATCCTGTGTCCTGATCTGGCCATAGATATTTATTAGCTGTGTGACCCTAACCAAGTCACTTAACCCTTTTTACCTCAGTTTCCTTGTCTGTAAAATGATCTGGACAGAGAAATGGTAAGCCACTTCAATGTCTCTTCCAAGAAGACCCCAAATGGGGTCGCAACGACTTGGATATGACTGAAAAACAATCAAAGAACAACAACAAAAAACATGAAATGGCCTGCCTAAGGAAGAAGTGAGTCCCCTTTCACTTCAAGTGAATACTGGGTAACCATTTCCCAGACATGTTGTTTGAAGAATTCCTAGATAACCACTGAAGTCCCTTCCCATTCGGAGATTCAGTGGTTCTACTAAAATCTCAGTTCTAAGAAGGTAGGAACTGTTGTCATCCACCTTCATCACTTAGCATGGCTCCAGACGCATAGAGTGCACTTAATAAATGATGATTGATTGATTCTGATTCCATTTTTAAAATTAATTACTAGTATCCCAGAAGAAGGCAGCTACACTAACTTGTTATTCCTCAGTCGAATGTTGTCAGAATTTTCTGATGTTAGGAAAGCAAGACATAAAAATCCCAGCATAGTCATTTCAGGTGGCAAACTAATTAACCTATGAGAGATAAGAGTCTGTGGCTTCAGCCACTGTGTAGCTGAGGTTGTCAGGCCAAGCTGGGGACCTGGAGCTTGGAATGCAGCTCTCAAAGTCACGGAATTTCATTTTTTTATTCCACATTTGTTCTGAGAAACAAGTCAAACCTTCCTGAACCCTGGTTGAGTTCCTTCTTTTTCTTTTCCTTTTTCCCCACCCAGAAATGCTCAAGGAGCCCTGCACACTCTGTCCCTCCCATCCAAGCTGACCTGACTGCCAAGGTTTGCAACAAAGGGAAAATGTGTGGTCACTGGGATGAATATTTCATTACTCACTCCCCAGGCACTGGTAGATCAGCATATACAAATTATACTGATGCCGTGCCATGCCGGAGGGAGCCTGCCCGAAGTCTTCTAGATAGGAGGGCTTGCAAAGCCACTTAAAATTCTAGTCACCATGTGATATGATTTGAAGGCAGCTGGAAGCTTCAGAAGGCATTCAAGGGGCCAGGGGAAAAATAATAACCCTTTTCAGGGGCTTTTTCCTTTCCTTAAAATTATGCATGGGAAATGCAAGAGGGGGTCCAGCCCCTTTATATGTCTTTCAAGCTATATTTTGGTCTGAACATGTGACTCCAGCTATTTTTCTAAATCTCTCCAGTGCCCTGTCAATCACCTAACCAGAAGATGGTCCATTAACTCATCAATTTCCAAGACTTCCTGCATCACAAAATGAATAAATGGTTAGTAAAGGGAAGGAAAAATCTCTCTTTCTTTCTCTCTCTCTTTGACAATCTGGAAAATAAAAAGAAAGGCAATCCTCTGATGTAGAAGTGACCTCTATGTAACAGGCACACTCAGATGTTGAAATGGTCCCTCCTTTTACTGAACACCCCTCCCTTTTCAGGAATGTTTGATGATGGAATCTTCCATGCTGGAAACATCCATACCTCATGATTGACCACTGAGGGTAGGGAGGAAGAGGGGAATCCTCTGGCTGCAGCAGGGATGGAAAACCAATTGCAAATGCCTGACTGAGACTCCTCCCTTCCACTAAGAAAAGTCTCTATATCTAACCAGCTTTGGAAAGATGGGCTGGCCTAGGTTCCCTAGCCTGGTAATGTATTATCTGCTTATCTGCTGCTCTGAGCTACCAAATTAATCAACAAAGAGAGCTACTTTGAGCTATTCAATCAACAAGGATTTCTTTTGTTTGTTTGTTTGTTCATTTTTTTTAAGGATTTCTTCTCTATTATGTGCCAAGCATGGACTGGGAGCTCTGGACAGAGAGACAAAAATGGAATAGTCACTATGCTAAAGGAACACATATTCTATGGATAATGAGTGGACAGAGAGAGACAAAGTATAAATATATGCAAGACTTCTCCCCAGGTCATAGGCTTAGAGAATTGCCCAGAATATTAAGAGGTTAAGTTACTTGTCCAATATGTAGCAGAAGCCTGAATCCAGGCATTCCTGTGTTTAAAACCAGCTTTCTATTCAGTAAACATACGGCAACATGTGCAAGTAATGGGGGAGTTAGGGAGAGGGACACTAGCTGCTAGGGGTATCAGAAGTGGCTTCATGTGGCATTAGGGCTGAGCCTTGAAGGAAACTCAGAATCCCAAGGTGGGAGAGATGATCAAGGGGAGAATTCCAGGCATAGGAGTCTGCCTGGGCAGAGAAGTATTGTGTGTGACTGACAGCATGAAATTCAGTTTGACTGAATCAAAGTATATATGAAGAGAAAAAATGTAAAATAATGTAGATTGTTAAAAGCTTTAGAAGATGAAGAGGGGTTTGTTTTAATCCCAGAGGTAATGGGGAGCCATTGGAGTGCAATGAGCAGGGGAGTGAGCAGGCCTGCAAATGTAAACTGAAAAAATTCAAGTACAGTCAGTTCCCAAATAGTGCAGATAAAGACTCTCCTATAGTGGAGATTCAGATTCACGTGGCATGTTTTCATTAGGCAGGAACCACAATCATAATTTTGAAAAGTATGAATTCACTTCAAAGGGTTCGTTCGTGCTAATCAGGAGTTCCCTGTGTATACAAGAAAGTTATAAAAGAAGGGCTATTGGTGATAAGAAGCTTCCATCAAGAAAAAGGATGTGTTCAAGCTTTGTCTTGAAGGAAGAGCAGGATTCTGGGAAGCCTGGGTGAGTAGGCAGGAGGAATGACCAAAGCAAAGGAAGGGAGGTGGGAAATAGTGTCATATGTGAGGAAAGAAAAGAATATCAGTCTTGTTGAGTCAGAGTGCAGGAGGGCAAGTAACACCTGGAAATGAGCCTGGAAAGATTGCTTGGCCAGGGACGTTAAGAGCTTTAAAAGCAAAAGAGACAAGTTTCTACTTGTTCCAGAAGCAATAGGGAAGCCAGTGATTTGTAACATGGACAGATCTTTAGTTAAAGAAAATCACTTTGGCAACATTATGGAGGATGGACAAAGGTGAAGAGAGACAAAGCAAGATCAATCAGAAGACTATTGCACTACTTGAGGAAAGAGGTGGTGAAGGTCTGAACTCAAGTTACAGCTGTGTGAGTAAAAGGAAAGGATACAAGATATTATAGAGGTAAAAATGCCAAAGGGGCAGGTAGGTAGATAGAATGCCAAGCCTGGGGTCAGGAAGACTCTTCTTGAGTTCAAATCAAATCTCAGACATTTAGTAGCTGTGCGACCCTGGCCAAGTCATTTCACCCTGTTTGCCTCAGTTTTTTTTTTATCTGGAAAATGAGCTGGAGAAAGAAAATGACAAACCACTCCAGTATCTTTGCCAAAAATAACCCAAATGGGGTCAGGAAGAGTCAGACATGACTGAAACAACTGAACAGCAACAATGGCAAGATTTGCCAACTAAATGGATGTTCAGGGTAAGAGAGAGTTGGGGAGCCAAGGCTAAGGTTAAGGTTACAAACTTAAAAGACCAA
The DNA here is from genome assembly GCA_028646575.1 of Pseudocheirus occidentalis. Lineage (NCBI taxonomy): Eukaryota > Metazoa > Chordata > Mammalia > Diprotodontia > Pseudocheiridae > Pseudocheirus > Pseudocheirus occidentalis. Next base: position 21,512,292 of record CM053597.1, on the reverse strand, counting down.
AAGAAGAGTGGTGCCTTCAACAGAAACAGGGACATTTGGAAGAGGGGTGAGCTTAAGGGGAAAGAGAATTTGTTCTGCTTTGGACATGATGAGTTTAAGATGTCTCTGGGATATCCGGTTTGAAATGCCCAATAGGCAACTGGTGATTCAAGACTGAAATTCAGCAGAGACACTGAGAGTGGGCATATTGATTTGGGAGTCATAGGTACCTGGATGACAATTAAACCCACAGGAACTGATGAGGTCACCAAGAGAGACAGTGTAAAGAAAGACCAAAGGCATTCAATTACAACCTTGCTGAAAACCAACAATTAGTGGGGTGGGATTTACATGATGAGACAACAGCAGAGGCTCCAAAGGAATGAAAAAAGCCACATAGGAAAAAACGTGGGAGAAAGTAGAGTCACAAAATCCCACAGAGGAGAAAGTGAGCCTCTTTCCTGTACCGGGAGAGGAGAGGGATGTCAGCTGTGCCAAAAGCAGCACCTAAATCTGGAAGGATATGGGTGTGAAGAATGATCACCAGATTTGGCAATTCCAAGACTAAAGGTAGCTTTGGAGAGAGCAGGTTCAGTCTAGTGAGAAGGTCAGAAGTCAGACTGCAAGCAGTTGAAAAGTGAGTGAGAGGACTTACTTGGGCTTGGCATGTGACTCTCATTGGTGGGGGCCACAGCTGTCCCCAGAGCCCAGGGAGCTAGGAGAAGGAGAGCTGAGCTGCCAAGTTTTCCCAGGTTCCCTGCCTCCATTACCCCTTTTTTCTTGCCAGAGCATCTGTATCAACCTTGTCTTTGGAAAACTTCCTTGATAAGCATGACTGAGTTCATCTTATATCAAAGAAAACATGCCCGCAAACATGGAAGAAAACACATACAGCAACCAAAAGTAATGATCTCTCTACTAACTCAAAGTTTAACATTCCTTACTTATAGGTTGGAACACTGATTGTTTGAGTTAGATTATCAGAAGATGCATTTGTGGAGGGAGTTGTTAAGAAAGTGGCCCAACATATGGCTGATGTAAGACCCCATATGGGGTCATGGCCAACAGTTTAAGAAGCACTAAAGGGGTCACTAGTGGAACAAGTTTAAGAAACCCTGTACAACAGGATATAGGATAAAGTTTAAGAAAACCTGTTGGTCAGTAGAGTTGACTTGGTTACACATATAACAAGGTTCCAATGGAATATGTCCAGGTATCTATTCAATCAGTCCCTGAAAAATATTTCTGAAATAATTGGTAAGGGAGTAAGTCAAATGATCAATGACTTGAAAGTGCAAGAATCTGTGTATAATAATCTGAAACACAATCTTCAGAAATTGGAAAGAAAGAATACATTAAACCACAATGACTGGGTTCAACAATATGAGACATTAACTGAGATGTTAGTCCTGTGCAGCATTCCCTTGTTTAGAAAGACAGGGAATGACCTCAGACACAAAGCCAGGGAGAACAAGCTCATTGTCCATGATTTTCGATATAATAAAGAGGAGATGAAAGCAGCCAGAGAGGAGATGACTGGGCTCTCCACTGACAGGAAGTCATTTGGACTGCTAGTTTGGTGGCTGAAAGTGAATTTCAGTGAAGCTTTCATAGCATGGATCGATGTGAAAGCATTAAGAGTTTTTGTTGAGTCTGTTTTAAGGTATGGATCATCAATGAATTTCCAAGCAATGCTACTTCAACCCAATAAGAATACCATGAAGAAACTAGAAGAAGGATTGTCTAATTTATATAAACTCCTAGACTTTAGTGCAATAGCCATTATTCATGTTCCCATGGGTATTTTAAGTTTAAATCTCAGTCAACAAGAATATTATCCTAATGTATTCTAAGAAATTGATTGCAGTCTCTTGTAATTAAGTAAGAATGGTCCTCAATACTGGCAATCCTATCCTAGTGTTGGTATATATGAACAGAAACAGGGTTTCAGTATACCTATGCTTTTATTTCTTTCAATTCAATGTTCAATGCTGGAGAGTTAGGTGGTTCAGTGGATAGAGTTCCAAGCCTAGTGTCAGAAAGTCTCTCCTTTCTGAGTTCAAATGCAGCCTGAGATACTTACTAGCCATATGACTCCTGGCAAGTGACTGAACCCTGTTTACCTCAGTTTCCTCATCTATATAATGAGCTGGAGAAGGAAACAGCCAACCCTTCTAGTGGTTTCTTTACCAAAAAAAATCCCAAGTGGGGTCACAAAGAGTCAGGCATGACTGAAACAACTGGACAACCCAATGCTTACTTCTTATTCCCATTAGTTATGTGAATTTTCCCATAAGAGTACATCACTTGATATTTCCTTTATAAAGAAGAGCATGTGTATATATATGAAATTACTTTTTATTTATCAGGTCTACAAATGTGCACTGAAAAAGATCAGAGTTTACTTACAAACAATAGCATATATCTTTTTTTAAAAAGATTTTTCTTCATTGATATAGAGGCATGCATTCAGTAAACTCCCTACTATTGTTCATGAAGACCTTGTTTACAAGGGAAAAGTATAAACATCTGTACTATTTTGTTCTCTGCATTTAGAAGTTATGACTGTTGAATGGTTATTGAATTGTGATGTAAAAAAGTGACAGTATTCAGGTATCTGTTTTCTGAATATTTCCAACAACAATCTATGAACACTGTCAACACCCACAGGCGAGAATAAAATTATCCATGTAAAAAAAAGTGAGTGTGAGACTAAGCAGTGGATGCAGGGAGTGTGTGTAGACAGCTTTTTCTCTGAGTTTGGCTGAGAAAGGCAGAAGAGATGTAGGGCAATAGCCTGAGGACAAGGTAGGGGGGTCTAGGGAAGATTTTCTAAGGACGTGGGAGACTTGTATGTTGGAAAGCATTGGGGGAGAAAGCAGAAGGGGGCTGAAATTGCAATTATCTGGAGAAGATAGGAAGAGACAGCTTTAAGGGCAGATGCAAAGAGCTTCCCATCTTTCCATCAGACACTAAGAGAAAGGAGGAGTGAGTTGGGGATAATGTCAAGGGATTTGGGGATGAAGAGGAGGAAAGAAGAAAAAGGGGACCTTGGACACAATTTTCATAATAAAGTGTTGGGGGCCAAGACCTTCAGAGGTCCTAGCACACTAGCATCCCAATTCTACAAGGGCACTAGGCAAGGATAGTATAATCTTGTTGGGGGGATGCTCTCATTGGCCTTGTGAATATCTAAAGTATGTACATTTGCAAGTCCTGATTGGGACTCCTGATCTACTGTGCTCCCAGAGGTGGTTTTAGGATAAAGATCTGGAGGACTGATTAACCATGGGCTGAGG
>CM053597.1:21468624-21508514 GCA_028646575.1 Pseudocheirus occidentalis | reverse complement strand
GAGAGGGAGGGAGGGAGAGGGAGAGAGAAGGAAGAAAGAGAAGAAAGAGGGAGAGAGAAGGAAGAAAGAGAAGAGAGAGAGAGGGAGAGAGAGAGAAGAAGGAAGGGGGAGGAGAGAGAGAGAGAGAGAGAGAGAGAGAGCTTAACCCATACTAGGTACTTAATAAATACTTGTTGACTTGAATATACAAAACAACACAAAGCCCTTCTTATTGCCATTTTTCATAGAACTCCTTCATTTAAGACATCGGTTTTCCTGACACTGTCATTGTGGGCTCCTTATTTACTCTTGCTTATCCATGTAATTTTTAAATATACACATGTTTAAGTATATATGTATATGTATAAAATTTGTGTGTAAAGACTAGACATGGTCTTTTCCTTTTAGGGGTTCAAATCTCATCCTCATCAGACCCATCATCTAACATAGTGCCTGACACAAAATGGGCATTTAATGAATGTTTGCTGTGTGGTTCATTGATAGTCTTCATAGTATTTTTTATCTGAGAATTGGCAATTATATACATATAATTATATGTATACATATACACATATATGTATACATGTATACGTATATAGTATATATGTACATATGTGTCTACATAAATATGTATATTACTCCGAATATATTAGCTCTGAAGCCCCCAGTCCAGTCACACTGATTCCTCCTTCCTCTCTCTTTCACCACTCTCACCACTCCCAGAGACATAACCAGAATTTGCTTACTTTTATGGATGCTACAATCTCTCAGGAACCACAGTCTCACTTAGAGTACTGGTTATAGGACTATACTCTTCTTTTCCTCTAAAAAATTTCATGCCACTTATTTGCATTTCAGCATCTCTTTAGTGGGTACTGTTACCCATATTTGTTCTTAGTACTTAAAAGGATCTAGACTTTCCATCCCAAATTTTCTTTTCTCCAGATTCCCTATACATCACTTTCTCCACTAATAAGGGAAGCATAGCAGAAACTCTATTATCCAGATACTTCTCAGATCATATGATAAAGATGAAATATCATCTGGTGAACCAGGAACAAGCAAAAGCTTTGACTGCTCGCTCTGTGTCTTTGACTGCAACAACCACACAAAATTCTCAAGTCAGGAGAAAATTGTCTTTGTCTTGTCTGTCCTTGCCAGAGTTTTCCAAGAAATTCTGGTTTGCACCCAAGATTTTCTCTCTCCTTTCAACAAACCTTTGAAGGCCTTTTTTCCCCAGTTATTTCTAGTGAATCTTCCCTCAACAAATTTATTCATATCACAGGAGAATTGAGTTTCAGCGGGTGTGCCCTTGAAATAAAGTCAACTGAGCATGAGCCAGAGGGGAGACTTCCTTCAAATGCACTTAAAGGAGAAAGAAAAAAAATTCACAAAATGAATGGAAACCATCTTCGTTCAGAAATAGCCTACTGTGGGGGGCGGGGAAGAACTCCAAAAAAGGCCAGTTTTGTGACTCAAAGGGGATGAAACAAAGTTAGAATCTCTTCCCTGAATGGCCTTGTGTGGGAATGAGTTGTTCAACAATGTCGTCTGCCTATTCATCTCTTACTCAGTCCTGATCAGGAATATATTCTTGGCAATTTTTTCTGGTTATTTTTTCACCTGGTGCCAAAGGCTCTGTCTTTCTCTTAGAGCAAAATCCCAAGTATTAGAGCAATTTAACTGAGGATTGGTAGTAGATCTCACTTGAAATCTTGGAGCTTTTACTTATAGGCTGGATAGCCACTTGCAGAAATTTTATAGGGGGTTGAGGAGTCTTGTTGAAATATGGATAGGGTTTGATATCCCCTCCAACCCTGCAATTTCTTATATGATTCATTTGGCATTTGTAAGAGACAGAAGAGAGCCCTTTGGAAGGGCACCCAAAAGTTGAATGTAAAATTCTTTGCTGTCTCCAAATTTCAATTCCATTGCCAACTCTTACATGAGAATTTTCTGATTCCCTCCCCACCCCCAACTGTGAGTACCTCTCACTTCAAATGACCTTGTATTTTATAGAGCCCCGGCCCTGGAGTCAGGTTGCCTGAGTTCAAATCCGGCCTCAAACACTTAACACTTCCTAGCCGTGTGACCCTGGGCAAGTCACTTAACCCCAATTGCCCCTCAAACAAAGCAAATAAGGTGTAAAGAAAATAAGGGGAAGGGCCCTAAGTGTGGGGAATAGGAGATGTAAGCAGAGGCGGATGGTTTAGATGTTCTGGAGAGGGCTATAAATGCAGTGGTATCCAATCAATAGGGAAACAGGAGAGGGAATTCAAAATGGCAACAGGAAATAAAAAGCTATGTATTTGTCTTAACGGTATACCTACTTGTTCGTCACAAGTATACCTACTTGTTCTAGCAAGAATGTTAACTAAAAGTCATTCCTGAATTCACTAATGGCCACATGGAGTTCTTGGTAAGACACTTGTTTCTTACAAGGACTAACTCTTCAGCAAAGCCTTCTCTGATCCTTCCAATTTCTAGGGATATCACCTTTCTCAAATATTTTTAAATTATTTTTATCCAGCATAGAGGTTAGAATTGGATTCTGACCAAAGTTGTAGCTGACTTCTACCACTCCATGTCCTTTACCCAGCTATTGCATTTGCTTCAAGTTCATTCATGGGGAAGCATGACATCTCTTTAATGTTTGGACTTCCCATGCTCACTTTCATTGGCTCATTAACAGGCTCTGAACCCGGTATCCCAGGGCCAAATGTTACTAGAGGCTGGAGTCCAAGCCTTGCCTATATGATGGTGGAGTTAAGGAGGGAAGTAATAGAGATAATCAATGCATCATATGAATTAAGAATAGGTCAGGTCATTTATTCCCACCCAGAAAGCATTGATAGCCCTAAAAAGCATTACAGTGCACATTACAGAGTGACTTAAGTACGATTCGGTAACTTAGTCTGCAACAACCTAGAACAGTCTTCTGGGAGGCTGATATTCAAGCACTGATGGGACATAAAACAGTTTTCAGGACCACCAAGCTGTGTTAGATTTCACTTCCACAGTTAGAAAAACAAGCCGGTCTTGGACCCTCTCCTGGTAATAGCTGTTCTCCCCAGTGTAGATGCTTCTCTTGCTACCAGGTCAACCCAGTCATGCCTCTAAATTCAACTCCTCTGGCAAATGTTTGCCACCTCCAAATGCAGACCCCAAGATCTTTTGACTTCACAGATACCTGTTAAAGGAAAAGAAGCACATAAGAGAAGTAGACAGACACAAAGTCACCCATTGATGACCTCAGAACCAGTTCCCAGGAGGACAAGATTGCCAAGACACTGGAGGCAGAGGAAGCACCATCGACGCCCTTCCTTTCCTCATCCCTCACTGGAAGAGATTCTTATCACCCAGAGATTAGTGGCCAAGAAGCCCCATTTGGAAATTGTCCTTTCTTGGAATAGGTACAGTGCCTCTGAGTCAGTAATCAGTTCTCTGTACTCAGTGGCCAGTTGGAGGATTCTGAGTGATGAGTCACACACCCCTCTCCTGCCCCCATCCCCAGCTCTCCCACATAGTTCACTGGAAGCAGGCAGAGAAAATCTGTGCAAGCTCCATGCCAAACCATGTTATACTTATATTACATCTCCATATAGAACATAAGGTCCTTGGAGGCAAGGACTGTTTCATTTCTATCTGAATCCCCAAAGACTTAATGAATACTTAATAGTCATTTGTTGAATTGAATTCAATGGAATCCAAAGACTTTGGCAATCCCTGTCAAGGCAGGCATCCCAAGGCAAAGTAGAAAAAAAAAACTCTGTTTTCACAGAGGAATCAATGTTGCTGGAGTTGCCTGCAAGTTTCTTTGGATAAATGGAAACCCAATGGAGTAGATATAGGTAGCCACAGACATGAACTCCTTCCTGCTCTCAGCTCTGGTGCATGGTTCCTTGCTTCATTGACATTCCAGTCTAATAAAGCAGTCTAAGAAATACTGCACAATGGGCTTTCTCTGTTTTAGCAGCATAGTAAGAACCAAAGTACTTTTAAAATGCAAATGATGATGCAAAATCTGATTTGTGGATGTTTCTATGTTACTGCCCTGCTGGTTTAGTGTGAGATCTCTTACCAACTGGCTTCTTAAGATAAGGGAAAGAGGCATGAAGAGATCATGGTAGGCTAGATCAGGAAGTCAACTCCCCTTGAACGCTTTTCTGGGAAGAGTAAGGCCAAGATAGGACAATGCCAAAGGGAAATCACGAGATAATTTAAGACTTCAGTTCTAAGTCTGGGCCTTCAGGAGCCAGCCCTGGCAGCTTTCCTCAGACCTCTTGAGGACTACAAACACTGTCAAAGGGTCGCTATGAAATGAACCAGGAATATTCGCCATCTTCCACCTCCCTTGCTAGGAAAGCAAAAGCCAAGAAAGCATTGCTTGTAGGGGAAAGAAGCCATGGAAACACTTTATTCCCACTCCCAAGCAACAAAAACTAATGGAAACTACACCGGAGGACATTGAGGGTGAGACCAGACTATAAGTCATCTTCCTAGATGTTCACATGTCAGATTTCCCTGAAGATAAAGTCAATAACAGAATAGACAATTATAATATCTATACAATGTGATTTCAAGGCACTAGGAAAGCCTGCTACCTTGGAAAAGTAAAACAAAAAAAAGCCCCCCCCAACAAAAGAATCCTTCCCCCACAAAGGTAAGTAGTTCAGTGAATAGAGCACTGGACCTAGAGTCAAGAAGACCTGAGTTCAAATCCAGCCTCAAACACTTAATAGTTTTGTGAGCCTGGGCAAGTCATCTGACCTCTGTTTGCCTCCATTTCTCCATCCATAAATAAGGATAATAATAGCACCTACTTCCCAGTGTTGCTGTAAAGATATAAAGAGATAATATTTGAAAAGTACTTTGTAAACCTTAAAGCACTGTATAAATGTTCTTATTATCAGAATTTTTGTTATCTGACATTCTATTACAGTTCTTCCATAAATGTTCCACCCCTTTCGTTTTCAAAGCTTCAATCTCTGCCAGGGTGCAAACATTCAGGTGGTAGACAATGTCTAAGAAATTATCAGTCATTTACAACCTAGTGTAAAGATTCAGACAAGCAGTCCAATTAATCTATAAGCATTTATTTATTTTTGTTTTGTTTTGTTTTTGCTTTTTGGAGGACAACTGGGGTTAACTGACTTGCCCAAGGTCACACAGTTAGTTTTTGTGTTAAGTGTCTGAGGCTGGATTTGAACTCAGGTCCTCCTGACTCCAAGCCTGGTGCTCTGTTCACTGCTTCATCTAGCCGCCCCTCAATAAGCATTTATTAAGCTCCCCTGTGTTCTAGGGATTATGTTAGGCAACAGAGATACAAAGACAAAATAGACATAATCTCTGATGTCAAGAAGCATCTGTTCTATAGGGGGGCAGGGAGAATATACTGGGTACACAAGTGAATTAATTAATCAACCAAGTATCAATTAGGCACCCATGTTCACTATAAAGTAAAAAGAATAACAGTTAGCATTTACATAGCACTTTAAAGTTTGCTAAGAATGAAATAATCCCTATGTGTAATGAGCTTAGATTTTAAAATAGGGAGCAAGTACACCTATTAGTTTATAGGGAGTAAAAATAAAGAAAATAAATGCAAATAAATGCAAAATAGCTCAATTCAAGGTAATTTAATAGGAAGACCATGAATGGTTGAGGGGACCAAGAAAAGCTTCACATAGACAGCTCTGTGTGAGCTGCAGCCAAGGAAATCGGGAGGGGGGGGGTGCTATGTGGCCAAAGTGAAGGATGAGTGATTACTAGGAATGGGGGACAGCCAGGGGAAAATCAGGGAGACTGGAAATGGAGAAATGGCAGTTGGATCTCTGTCTGGAATGATGGAAAGATGGTAAAAAAGAAAGAAAAAGAAAGTGCCCTTCATCTGTTCTGCTTCACAACTAGAGTGGGGAAGGCCATTCAAGCTCATATTTCAATCCAGCTGCTACAGTCCCTCTGCCTATGGTGGTCAACCTGGGAGGGACCCAGATGCTCTCACTACCATTAGAACAGCCTCTGCCCATCACCACTGCCTCTGATGCACATTATCTCCATGGCCTGAAAGAGCCTCTGACTCTTCTTTGAACATTTCTGTTAATTGAGATGTTTTTTTTTCTATTGTGCAGAGATGAGTGGAACCAAAGCCCATATAAGTATTCATGACCACAATCTCTCTAAATCAGACCTGTCTTAGTGCAAGGCCAACCAAAATTGCCTGGAAAGTTTTACTTTTTGCTGTTGAGACAGGCCACTATCTGTCAGTGCATAATTATTCTAAACCTAGGAAATTTTTCTTTTCCAATTTTTTTTAACATTTTTATTTAAAGTTTTGAGTTCCAAATTCTATCCCTCCCTGCCTCCCCTCTGCCCTCCCTTAGATGGTAAACAATCAAATATAGTATACATATGTAATTATGTAAAATATTTCCATATTAGTCATTTTGTACAAGAAGACTCAAATAAAAGGAAAAAATAAAAGAAAGTGAGAACAGCATGCTTCAGTCTGTATTCAACCAACATCAGTTCTTTCTCTGCAGGTGGATAGCTTGTTTCATTGTTAATCTTTTGGGATTTTCTGGGATCATTGTATTGCTGAGAATAGCTAAGTCATTCACAATTCTTCATGGAACAATATTGTTGTTACTGTATACAATGTTCTCCTGGTTCTGTTCACTTCACTATGCATCTGTTCACGTAAGTTTTCCAAGAAACTAAAAACTTTTTAAAGCTCAGTGCACACATGGCCATCAGTTTATCCTCTAAATGCTATTCAATTCCACAAACATTAACCAGCCGTATGTTAGTACCAACTACGGTGAGAAGCAACACGATAGAGTGGATAGGATGGGGTTTGAAGCAGCAAAGATGTGGGCTTTTTGCCCATTTGCAATAAATATTGGCTCTGTAGCCTTGTAACAACCTCTTGTTACTTATCATTCTTTTTGGAAGAGGACCAATGATGTCACAAGGTGATATCTTGACTTGAGCATAGATTGGATTTAAGTGAGGAAAAACTGCACAAAGCCTTCAGTCTCACTTTGTTTTCCATAGTCATTGAAGTCCAGTGGCAAGACGAAAGTCAGGACAACTGGCAATTGCCAGGAGGCATTGGATGACTTTGGCATCTTCGATGTTTGACTAAGTTCTAAGCTCTCCACAGTGCTTGCTTTAGTAGCCTTCATAGGTGTTGAAACAAATTGTTCTCGTGCACCCATTCCTCCAGGGGAAGACTTCACATGCTGGAGATAGACATCCTCCTAACTCACCAATGGGTTTAAGGCCTGTTGGCTACTCTCAACCTGGTTTAGCCTGTCTGCCAACTTGGTTTTACCAGATTGTATCTGCTGCATATACTATAGACTCTTGGAGACACAGTTGAGAGCTGGGTGAAAGGTAAGCTCCAAAGGTGGACGAGTAGCCCTGAAAAAGGCTCAGCAAACCTCGTCAGAGATGCTAGTCCTCCCTGAATTGTCCATAGACACCACTTAACCTCTAAATGTCCTAGGCAACTCTAAGACTGTAAGTTGCTGAGGAAGTAAAGACCTACATTGTGGGAGTGAGGAAGGAGGAGAAGGTCCTTACTTGGAACCTCCTACCCAGGAAGATGTGCTTTTGGCTCTGCAGACTTTGATACCATGTCCCAAACAGGTATCCCCTTCCCTATCCCTTTTCATATTTCTTTTACATATGATCTTCCCCCATTAAAATAGAAGATGTTTGAGGGCAAGAATCAGATTTCTTTTTACTTATATTTATATTCTTTGAGCTTATCATGGTGTCCAGAACCTAGTAAGCACTTAATAAATGTCTTTGCCTGTCTATTTACACCAAAGTAATCATGGTCTCCATCCCTTTGCCCATGCCTATACCTACCTCTATCCCTATATCTATCCTTAATTCTATCCCTAGCCTTATCTCTATCCCAATATACAAAACACTGAGGTAGTCACTAGGAACAGAAAGATGAAATCAGATGTGGACCCTGATCTCAAGTAGTTTACAACAGTGCCATCAAACTCAAATACAGATGCACAGTGACATAGAAAATCAGAATTTAATATACTCCATGCATTGTGTTCTTATTCATTTTGTTATTTCTCAATTACATTTGAATCCAGTTTGGGTCTCTCAGGAGTGGTGTAGGCAGCAGCAGCCAGGAGGCTGCATGCTTGACACCTCTGACTTACAACACACGCAAGGGAAGCTATGATACAAACAAAAAATATAAGCTTTTAGAAAGTTCCAAAGACTTAGGAGAGATTCCAAGAGAAAGAAAGTACTTCTGGCTGTTAAAAGCCTGCCTGCTTCACCATCCTTGGTAATAAAGTAATCCTCACAAGTGACTTTTAGCTACTTGGGATTAAGGGGATAAAAAGGGATAGTACCTACCTCTCTTCCATTAAGCACCACAGAACAAAAGAGAAAATATATTGGGCAGCTAGGTGGTGTAAGGGATGAAGCACAATGCTGGAGTCAGGAACACTTATCTTCCTCAATTCAAATTTAGCCTCAGACACTTACTAGCTACATAACCCTGGCCAAGTCATTTAATCCTGTTTGCCTCAGTTTCCTCATTTGTAAAATGAGCTAGAAAAGAAAATGACAAAACCACTCCAGTATCTTCACCAAGAGAACCCCAAATGAGGTCATGAAGGGCTGGACATAATTAAAAACAACTGAACAACAACAACAAAATGAGGTGGAAAGGATTTAAAGAGTCAGAGACTGAAGGAGGCTTGTTGTGGGAAAACACACAAGCAACAGGCTGAAATAAAGAGTGGGATGAGACAAAGGAAAAGTGAGTTCAAGTTAGCTAGAACTTGGGGTAGGTGAAGGGAGTAATGTACTATACAGTTAGAAAGGTAGAAAGAAAATGGAATGCCTAAGTAAGCATTTTGTATTTTCTTGTATTCCCAGCAGAACACAAGGAAGATTACTTAAGCTGTACCATAAAAGATAGGTGCAAAAAGAGATCCTGGAGAGAGACAAGCTAAGAAGTTATTAGAGTCATCCAAATAAAAGTCTATGAACTCAGATTGGGGAAAGAATGGTGCAAAGGAGGCAGACTTGAGAGATATTGCAAAGGTCAGATCCACAAGACTCAACATAAGTTGCAACAAGTACAAGAAAAATAAATAACTAATTAGATGGTGTCAGGAATAGGAGAGAGTTCTGGATGATTAAGGTTTTGAGCATGAGAGACTGAGACACTGGCCATCTCACACATAGGAAGAGGTAACATGGTATGGTGTCAAGTGTACTAGATTTGGAGTTAGGAGACCTAGGTTCAAATCTTAGTTGATACCTGCATCTTATGCCTATCACTTAACCTTTCTGGGACTGTTTCCTCAAAGTAAAATTAAGGAACTGGCCCACTTGGACTTCCAGTTCTAAATCTATATCCCATTACATCGAATTTTAAGGAGAAAATTATGAGCTAAATTTCGAATGTGTGGAGTCTAAGACACTGAAGAGAAGATATCAATTAGGTAGTTGGAACTGAGTGGGTAGAGCTCAAGAAGGAGGTCAGGTTGGAGTTATGTTAGACCATCATTCAGATAAAGGTGAAAAATTGAAGCATGAAGATCATGCAAAAAAAGGAATTTAGAGAGGAGCAATGAAAACCAAGGATAGAGCCACTCAAAGGCTCAAACAACAAAGGATTAACTTACTGCCTCCTTTCAAAAAATCATATTGGTTGGCTTAAGCTGTAAGGAAGAAATTAGGAATTCAGATATAAGAAAAATCAAGGTTTAATGAGTAGCTCATGTAGGAAAATAAATCACTCACCTCTTAATTATCCTGATGTGTATTAATGACTTCATGAATTCTCAGGAGCTATTTTGAAATTCCTAGGTTATCATCCGCCTGCCACTCAGCACCCTTCTGGGCTCAGTGAATAGGAACTTATTTTGATATTATCCCAAGTAAAAGGTACTAAAAATGATCAAACATGCAGCTGTAGCAAAAGGGGGCAATGCATGAAGGAAAGTCAGAGATGACTTGAGAGAGTTATCTTGGTAAATGATGGGGTTCCCTTTGTTGGAGTTCTTTAAGACAAGGCTCAATGATTGCTCATTAGGTGTGTTGTAGAAAAAATAAATTTTCAGTGATGAATTGGACTAACTGGACATTGAAGTCCCTTCCAAGTTGGAAATTATAGGACCCTGTTCTAATAGTATGGGTGACAAAAGAATCACATCATACTTCCATTTGGTATGAGGTAGAACAGAGCTTTTTGTCATCAAGGAAATCTTGATTCACCCTCTCCAGCTTCTAGTTGGTGGAGGCCACTGCCAATGAGGAAAGGAAAGATGCTGACTTACCTCTCTGCCACTACCTGCCCCCAACTACTCAGTCCTCAATCATCAATTTAGAAGTTCAATTTTCATGCCATTTCTCCTTGGTCCAACCTCCACCTCTTAGATCTCTAATTCTGGGCTCCTAATTGGTAAGATTTCTCCATATATTATCCAGACTCAGACTCTCTAACCATGATGCCTTGCCTTTCTCACCACTCCACCCCCAGGTTTCCACTTCCACCTCTGGGAACAGTAATTAAATCAATGCTACTATTCCTGGAAAGGATGAATCAAGAAACTGTCCCATACTTCCACTTTTAGTCTTTGCGAGGCTTCCCAGACTCAAACTCCCTTGCCTAGCCAGCACTGTCACATACATGGGTCTTCCTCTGTAAAAATGTAAGCCCCTTTAGGGTAAGGGTTATTTCATTTTTGCATTTCTAGCTTCAGCACTTAGCAAAAATCCTCATATATATTAAGGCTTAATAATGGCTTAATAAATGCATTTTCATTCAATAAATCATTCATTAATGACCCAGGAAGATGGTAGCCCTTTCCTGGTCCTCTTTCAATGCCTTGAATAAAAGGCCTTCCCATCATTTGGCTATCCCAGATGCACTGCCATATATGAAGGAGACATTTCTTAGCCCTTCCATTGCCATATTCCTCCCATTATTACCATCTGTAAAATAGATGCCTCCTGGAATCTAATACCACCATAGGCCGGCATAGCTGGGATTGTCACTGTTGAGGAAAAAACAGATACCTTTAACACTTCCATAACTAAAATAGTGGTAAAGCTTAGTGATAGAATTAGGGAGTGACATGTGCTAGTGCTGTTGGCCCCAAGGTCTCCACTCCCATGCAACTCACCCAAATGCCTTTACCATCTATCCTCCTGGCTCTCATACCAGCACCTTGCAAAGACTGGTGGAGAGGGACCACTTGGTGAAAATATACTGCACCTGTGCTGCCCATGATTAGTGGCCTCTTGCCCACTTTCCAGGCCACCATCACTGTCAATCCTTCTGGCCTTCTTTTGATCAGATGAGGACCTTAATTAGCTGGTATTCTCCCTCTCTTATGGCTAGCAAATTCCCATATCCGCTTTGCTATTTCCTATTGTTCAGAGTTGTTAATTTGAGAGATTCTAAAAATCCTTTTCCACTAAATACCTCCATTGTCCAAATGCTATTATTTCCATTGAGGACATTACCATCCTTCCAGACACCCATGGTTCATGACCTTTTCTCATCCTTTCTTCTCCTCTCCTATATCCATATACAATCAATCACTAAATCCTGTCACTTATGTCTCCTCAGTACCTTTCTCATCAGTTGATTTTTCTCCAGCCATACATCCTCTACCATAATCCAGACCTGCATTACCTATCCTCCTATTGGATCCTCCAACAGGAAGTCTTCAGCCTCTCCCCTTTCCAATCCCCCCTCCCATCACATCTCCAAAGCTTACCAAAATCATCTTCCCTTGCCATAAAGCTGACCATGTATCTCCCCTGTACAAAAATATTTAACTAGCTTCTTAATCTGGAATCTATGTACTTGATTTCTAATTTTTTTATAACTTTATTTCAATGTAATTGGTTTCATTTATAATTCTATATACTTTACTTGATGCAATTAAAAACTTTATCCTGAGAAGTTTTCACAGATGGTCTAAGGGATCCAAGACATGAGAAAGGTGAAGAACCCCTATTCTGTTGTTGTTAAGCATCATGTCTGACTCTTCGTGCCTCCATTTGGGGCTTTCTTGCCAGAGATACTGGAGCGGTTTGTCATTTTCTTCCCCACCTCATTTTAATAGATGAGGTAAGTGAGGCAAAAAGGATTAAGTGACTTTCCCAGGGTCACACAGCTAATGTCTGAGGCCAGATTTGAACTCAGTAAGATGAGTCTTCATGTTTCAAGGCCAGGCATTCTATTCATCTCATCACCTAGCTTCCCCATCCCCACTCTAGTGGTTCTCTACTGTAAGTCTATGTGTAAGGCTCTATATGTAAGGCTCCCAAATATGGCTCTGCCTTCCCATTATGTGACATTAACTTTTTGATTCTTCAGAGACATGTATTTCAAGGTTCACTGCCATACAGTAACACTGGTAGAATGTTAAAATAATGGGCCATTGTTTTTCACAGGGTGCATTAAAGAAGATTTGCACTTTCCTGAAGATGACTCAGCTTACTCTCCTCCTCATGTTTAATTCTAGATCCAGTTCATCCAGATCATAAATTTCCAGAGAACCATGGAAGTCATTAAGTCCAAATGACAAAACAGAGACACAAAGAGACTTGGCCAGGATCATGGCATTAGTGAGTGCCTGAGGCAGGATGCAGATTCAGGTCTTTGTGAAGTCCAGTATTGTATCAATTGTCATCCATCCATATTTTCTATACTCTTCAAGTCTTTTAAGAATATTATGTGGGTTCGTTTTTTACTCACGTTGTTCACAACTTGACTTTGTTCTATGGATTTGAGGTCTTTACTAGAAAAAAGGACTTTTAGACCTGCTACAAAAACTCTTCAGTTTTCCAGAGATGGGCAATATTTAGAGCTATCTGGTAGCCCTGAAACTCCTAGGTATCACTGGTACATTCTTCTTCCTGAATGAATATGGAGGACAGCAGCCATTAATACATACTCTTGTCATTAAAATAATGTTTGGAGCTGTGTTCTGAAGGGAAAAATCCTAAACACATTGGAAAGACAGTAAGTTAACAAGCATTTATGAAGCCCCCTACTACATGCCAGTCAATCAGCTAAGTACTGGGAATACAGAGAAAGGGGGGGGGGGAAAATATCCTGGAGTTGACAGAACTTGCAGTCCCTAAGAGGAAGATGCCATATAAATAACTATGGACAAGCAAGAAGTTGGGGGAATCTCAGAGGAAAGACACTAGAATTAAGGAGAATGGGGGAAGTCTTCTGACTGAAGGAAAGAAATTTTCAAATGAGACTCAAAGGAAACCAATTGAAGCTAGAAGGTGGAGATGAGAAGAGAGAGCATTGCAGGCAAGGGGCACAGCTAGGAAAAATGCCCAGAATCAGGAGATGGAGTGGCATGTGTGAGGAACAACGAGGAAGTCAGCATCTCTGGATCACAGAGTACATGGACAGGAGTAAGATAGAAGAATGGAAAGATTAAAAGGGAGCAGGTTATTAAGGATTTTACATTCAAGCCTAGAGGAAATAGGGAGTCACTAGAGTTTATAGGCTAGGATGTGATGTGGTTACAAGTGTGCTTTAGAAAAATTGATTCAACAAATTGAATAGAGGATGGGCCAGGGAGGGGAAATAAGCTCCAGCTAGATTAGCCAATGATGCTTTTGCTGATGTTCCTTAGCACTGAGCTCAGACCAGCTCATCAAATAAGCTCAAAGCACCTTCACACCCACAAAAGACAAATAAATTATCAGCCTACAAAATTTACATCAGCCAGGATTCCAAAACACAAAATCCCCCACAGAAACTGACAAAAACATTACGGACTGGGGGTAAGAGGGTTGGAGGAACAGCATAAAGTGTCATTCATTTTCAGGTTTCCTCTAGGCCTCTGGCAGTTTCCATGATATTACAGACAAAATGCTCCAGCATTATTTGCTATTTATAGATGCGGCTTTTTCAGAGAGAGAGAAAGGGGAAAAGCAAAGATAGAATCACTGTAAAAATGCACACTAACCTAGCTCCCTTTACTCAGAGCCAAAATTCTCCTCCTTGCTTCTCTGGTGAGATGTGGTGGCATTGAAATGTGATCATCACTGTTGAGAGCATAGATGGTGTCCCAAAGGTCTCAGAGCTCTGACACCTTGGGAACATCCTGTATTTTTCCTCTACTTAATTAGAATGGCACATTATAAGTGTGGAGGGAAGCAGAGTATACACACAAAAATTATATGTTCTATGTGGGCATTATATACTTCATCATCACTTTGGTAGCTTTTCAGTCATGCCCAACTCTTCGTGATCCCATTTAGGTTTCTCTTGGCAAAGATACTGGAGTGGTTTGTTACTTCCTTTTCTAGCTCCTCTCACAGATGAGGAAACTGAGGCAAACAAGGTGAAGTGACTTGGCCAGGATTGCCTAGCAAGACTCTGAGGCCAAATCTGAACTCAGAAAAATGAGTTTCTTCCTGAATCTAGGTCTGGCACTCTATCCACTACCCTACCTTGCAAAACTAATTTGGGGGTGTAAATGTTTAAAAAAAGACTTCTCTAGCACCAAGGAAACCTCCACCCTCTCTGGCTCAAATAGCCTTCTGCTTATTACCCTTTCTTGCTTGATTTATTTTTTTCTCCAACTTTACTGCTATAAGGTGGACGCCCTCTACTAATAGAGATCAGTACTTTCTTTGAAACTCAGGGAGCCATTTGATGTTGTACTTGGAATCAGGAAACCCCAAGTGCAAATCCTGCCCCAGATATTGAGTACATAGGAGAACCCAGGCAAGCCATTTAACATCTCCCTCTCTCTTTCATGTCAATGAAGACAGTAAGTAAGAGCTCTAGCATCCCAAGGTTGTCATGAAGATCAAATGGCGTCCCATATATAAAGTGTTTTGTAAACTTTGAAGTATTATATGGCTATCAGCATCATCACCATCACCATGATCACCACCATTATCATCACCATCATCATCATAACCATCATCATCATCATCATCACCATCATCACCATCATCATCACCACTATCATCACCATCCTTATCATCATCATCAACATCATCATCATTAATGCTTGGGGAACCAGAGGTAAAGTGATTTATGATTATAAGAGCATATAACTCTCTCAAATAATATATCATGATTGTCAAAACTTCAGTCAACAGGTATGGATGAAGCCCCTCCTCTGTGCCAGGTACTGTGTTAGAGACTGCAGTTCATTAGATCATGGCCAACCTGCTAATGAGCTCCCTCAAATTTAACTAGGCTGGTCATTGATGGCCAAGTCAAGGGTCCCATAATCAAACCCTTCTTTTCATCCTACTAGAATCTGCCAGACCTTGCCTTCCCCTGGCAACATCTTCAAGAACTCAGGGTTACCTCCACACCCTAGGAAGGCATCACATTGGTGAAAACCAAATGTCAGCAATTCCCTACATTATGCTGCATCTCCAGCCTCCATGCCTTCTCACTGCCTGGCCCCCTCCATGCCTGGAACGCACTTACTTCTCTAATTCCACTGGTCTGAATCCCTGATTTCCTCCAAAACTCAGTCCAAACACTACTTCCTCCGTGAAGCTTTTCCTGATTCTCCTTCTGTTAGTGCACTCCCTCCCCAGATCACTTTGTACCCATTTTGTACATATTGTGGATACACCTACTGGGACTCCTATTTTTCCCATTACAAGGTAAGCTCCTTGTATTCCAAATTTGCAATGTATTTCAAAAACACTCACACACATACAAACATTCACACACCCATTCACAATCTCATACACTTACACACTCATACTCAAACGCACATGTGTTCACACAATCATAAACACATGCATACACACTCACACTTGTTTGTATACATACATGCATATATATATATATATATACATATATATATATATATACACTTGTACCCACATGCAAGCTCACATACTCATACATGTTCACACACACACACACACACATATCTGGAAATTCATTGCCATAAGGAATTCCGTGGAAGGAAACATCATCTACCAAGGTAGATCACCTCCCACTTTACAACTTACAATCAAATAGCTGCCTGGGACATTGAGAGATTAAGTGAAGGAACACACGCATTCAATTTGCACACTGAAGTTAATTTTACAGAAATAGCAAGGCTTCAGTGATTTGGATTAACTGGGAGGGAAGCCTGGCCTGAATTGGTAAATACAGAATTATGGAATGATTTCTAAAAGAAATGCAGTACTTGTTACATTTCCTATTTATAGACCATGTGATTTTCAGGGGAAAAAACATATAGAATTAGACAGTTTTATTACAAACAATGACTCAAACTAAACAAAGAGATTGTTTCCTATTAGAGGAGTCCTCAGAAGCTCACTGAGCTCACAGAAGGCCCTTAATAAAGTACTTGTTGGTAAGCAGAATGATTCACAATTAATATATTACAGTAGAACATGAATTACCTGGGGTCCAATTCAATGGAACCCTTCATTGAGTGGAGTGGGTTTCCCCCACATGTGTAAATCTTAGGATAAAGAAACAAATCAACAATTTAATTCAACTAGCATTTATTTAGTGGTTATTTGGAGCCAGGCACCTTACTAGGTACTGAGGATAAAATGACAAAAAACATGCCTGCCCTTGAGAAGCTTGAATTCTACTGGGATTACATAACAATATGTGGGGATAGGAAATGAGCAAAAGTCAAATGAATGCTGAATATTTTAATGGAAAGAGGGTTGACAAATAAGAACAGCAATAAAGGATTTGTTCAGGGGGTGGCACCCAAGCTAAGCTTTAATGAAAGGTATGGATTCCAGGACACAGTGATGAGGAAGAAAGAGCATTTTAGGTAGGGACCATAGCCCGGGCAGAGATCACAATCAGTTGGGCTAGAATAATAGAGTGAATTCCTGGGAGAAAGGTGAGAGATAGACCTGAGTCACTTTGTGAAGTGTTCTAAATGCCAAACAGAGAGTTTTTTATTTTATCCTACTAGAAGCAGAAGTTTATCGCACAGATGACAGAGATGGTTGGACCTGCGATTCAAGAATATCAATTTGGTACTGTGTGGAGAATGGAAAGAAAAGGGAAAATACAAAACTTGGAGATCAATTAGTACGCTATTATAACAGACTAAGCAAGACTCAATTAAAAGCCTGAATGAGGGTGTATGAGTGTTGACAAAGAGATTGATCTGAGAGATGCTATGAAGTTAGAATTGATAAGACGTAAAGATTGCCTGGGTGTGAGGGGTGAGGGAAAAGGAAGAGTTAAAGACAGCTCTGGAGTTGCAAATTTGGATGGTTGGAAGGATGATGGTGATCTTGACAGAAACAGAAGTTAGGACAAAGTATGGATTTAGAGAAAAAAATAATGAGGTCTGTTTTGGACATATTGAATTTGAGATGCCTATGAAACTTCCAGAGAGAAATGTCCAACACGTACATACACACACAAAACAAGAAAACATAAAACATACTTTTATTGGATATTTAGTTTAAAAATGAAAAGAAGCATCCAGAGCATGAAATTAGTTCAGTAAATGTCCAGCCCCATCTTTTCTGCTTTCCATGTCTGCTATATTGAGAATTGATGTCCGTTTTCATGACCCTGGGACACCACAAGATCTCAAAGAATGAATCAATGATCAGCACACTATCCTAAGGCAGAAAAGTGGACTAATACATTTTAGAAAGATTTTTTCTTTAACGAATGAAACAAAAAGGTTTTCTGCTTAACTCCTGATTAGCCAGAAAGTTAAATTACCTGCAAAAGAAGCATTCCAGTCAGCTGAGGGTTTTCTTTTTTACCTCCTGAGATTGCTCATACATCTAGGTCCCAAATAGTGGCAATAATGAATGCTTTTAAGTGGTCACATTATTTGAATTCGAACTGTGTATCTTCATTGGGCCGGAACCAACTATCCTACTTTACATAATTATAACTTCAAATAATGCCAATTGGTATACATATAACCACTTCCCATCATTCCTTATTTGCACTAATTAGAACATGGCAATATGCAAACTAGTGCCTCTGAAGGGCTTAGGGAGTCTTGAGAAGTTTTCCTACGTATTTCAAACATTGCCTCTGTAGAACCTGAATTTTTTAGTTGAAAGGGACATCAAAGAACATCTATCCCATCCTCTTCAGTTTATGGATGAAGTCACTGGCCCAAACAGATGATGAGGTTTGCTGGGTGTTATACAATGAATAATGGAAGACATTAAACTAACCCCAACTCTCCTGACTCCCTGTCATGATTTTTTTAAATCGATAATGATTATACAATACTGAAGACATGGAAAGTGGAGCATATGGGAAGCAGCTGAGTTTACTCAACTTAAGACATATCCAGGAAGTACATTTTGCTTTGTTTTTTAAGCCTATTCCCTGATATATTTATTCATTTTCTCAATTTGGTAATCTGACTTGCTTCATCATCAATAGCACTACAGTGGTAGTACAGTCAGAAGACTAAAATGCAAGACCCAGCTCCAACAGACCTTGGTTCAATCATTTAATCTCTTTAATAATTGTTTTTCTCATCTGTAAAATGAAAATGAGTGGATTTTTACTTCCTGATTCACAGAAATATTAAGAGGAAAGTACTTCATAAAAGTAAAGGGTGACAGCGTCAAGTTATTGTTATTAGTGCGGTTATGGCTGCAGTCATTTAAAGTTCCATGATTTCATTGATCTGGGTACTATTTTCAACAATATTTCCATACCTTAGAATAGATTCCTGTCCTCAGAAGAAGTTGAACTCTGTGGCATCTAAACTTCGAATTCAATGTGGGAGTCATGTGAAGAGGCTTCTAGCTAATGCATAAGATAATTCATTATGTCAGCCCCTGCATAACTGGGCCAGAAAGTGTTAAAATTATATATTTTCGAGTGAAACGTGAAATTTGAGGGGACTCAGAAAATTAAGAGACCATCTCTGTTAATATTCTTTTCCCATTATTTGCTCTCTATCAACCCTTACTACCTTCCCTCTTCCACCACAATGGAGTTGATCTCAGAGCTTTTGAAAGACCAAAATCTTACATACCTAATACTCTCAGCAGGACATATATACTTCTTATGAGGACAGAATGTTTTTGTTCTTTCATTTTATCTTTATATCACTAGCACTTAGCACAGTGGCTCACCTATAGCCTTATAAATGGTTGAAGAATTGTATGCCCCCAGCAAGGCTTTACCAATACTTATTCATGCCTTCCCAAACTGACTATGCTATGAAGAAATAGTTCTCTTAACAATAAAGCTTCAGCCCAATAAGAAGCATCTGTTAAAGGAAAGAAAATAAGTACTTATATAGCCCACATTTATACAGCTAGGTTCTATCCTAAGCACTTCTTATAAATATCTCATCTGATCCTTGTTGCAACCCTGTCAAATAAATGCTTTTAATATCCCCATTTTAAAGTTGAGAAAATCAAGGAAGATAGGAGTGACTTGCCTAGGATCATAAAGTTAGTAAGTGTCTGAGGATAGTTTTTAATTCAGGTCTTTCTGACTCCAGCCCCAGCACTCTCTCCACTGAACCACCAGCTGTCTTACTGAACCATTGAGCTTCTCCACTACTGCATTGGAAAAATAGGAAGAATATATATATCTATCTATATACATGTACATATATAGATATAGAGAGACACATATACACATGTTTTGTATATATATATATATGTATGTATGTGCATATGTATGTGTGTGTGTGTGTCAGCTATATCAACAATGCACAGCCTCTAGGGCAGTAGTTCTCAACCTTCCCAATGCTGTGACACTTTAATACTCATATGTGGGTGTGTCTGCAGGTGGGTGGATGCGCCTAGAGACAGATAGAGGAGGTTCCTAAGACCATCAGAAATATGTGTTTTCTGATGGTCTTAGGGGACCCCTGTGACCCTTGTGAAAGAGTCATTCAACCCCCAAAGGGGTCACGACCCACAGGTTGAGAATCACTGTTCTAGAGAGTTAGAGAGAGTTACAGATACAAATATAGAGATGAATATGAAGCTATATGATATATATGGATATATATATAGATATAGATATGCATGTATATATCTGTGTGTATGTAGGTATATGTCTTTTTTCCACCACCTTTCGTCCCACCACTCTCCCTTGACTCCCTACACACTGGATACACTTTCCCATAAACTAAAATAAATGGTGATAACATTCCCATGTCAACCCACAAATATCTATTTAACTCATAATCTGGCTGAGATAAAAGCAGCACAGTATAGTGGATGGAATCCTTTGGTTGGAGTCAGGAAGGCCTGGATTCAAATGTTACCTTTGATATACACATATAATAGCTAGCGTTTATGTCATGTTTCCACGTTTACCAAACGTTTTTTGTAGGTAATCTCATTTACTTCTCACAATAACCCTTCAAGGTAGGTGCTACGATTGCCTCCATTTCACAGATGAGGAAAATGAGGCTGAGAGGTTGGGTGACTTGCCCAGGGATATAGAGCTAGTAAGCTTCTAAAGCAGGCTTTGAATGCACATCCAAAACTGATGCTCTATCCCCTGGGTCACTTTCAGTGTGATGCTAGGCAAGACACAACCCCTTGAGTGAATACCGCAGACAAATCTATAAGTCAGAGGTGACCTGCAATCAACATTGATGCAAGAAGTTCCAATAGAATGCAGCTAGGTGGGGCAGTGAATAGAGCACCCAGTCCTGCAGTCAGGACCTGAGTTCAGATCTGCCTTCAGTCACTTAACACTTACTAGCTGTGTGACGTTGGGCAAGTTAACTAATCCCTATTACCCCGCCTTCCCTCCTCCAAAAAGACAAAAAGAAATGTTTTTAAGAAGTTCCAATACAGTTCCCCAAAATCATAGCTCATAGTCCTGTATCCAAAACAACAACTTTATTCATACAAAGTATATAACTGTACAAGAATTTATTAAAGTGTTTATGACTTACAGAAATTTTGTTAGAAATGTCTGGAGTAACTTAAAGCTTCATTATTGTTTTCCAACAAAAACAAAGTAGTGGTTTGCCATTTCCTTCTCCAGCTTATTTTACATCTGAGGAAACTGAGGCAAATAAGGTAAAGCGACTTCCCCAGGATCATATATAGATACAATATAATATATGCTATAATGTGTTATATATTATATATAGATATAAAATGTTATTTCTCTGGAAACCAGGGAAAACAACCTATTCCAAACAATGTTGGTACCAGGTATAACCCCAACCTCAGATGGTTCTGTAACCTCATTTTTATTTTAAAAAATGCATTCTGAGTTCAAACAAATGAATTTGAAGGAGCCTTTGTAAGTTAGGGGTCAGGAGTGTGAGCAACACTAAGTCAGTGGAGTTGGCATCCATGAAATTTCATTCTATTACAATCATAGACACATTGTAAAAGCAATTTAGCTTGTACAGTGTGTGGCACGTAGAATGTGATTAATAAAGTTTTATTGATTGGTTGATTGACTGAGTAGGTGAGAGCCCCCTGTGACATGTGAACAATCATTTCTCACTATCCTTCCTTTTGCAAAATTCAGACACATGCATGCCACATGGTCCTGATGTTTTTATTGGTTTTTTTTCATGAATAGTGTAAATTTAATATGTCTATGTAGGTTTCTAGAAAACTTCTGCAAACACAAAACACTGTGTTTTTCTCCAAAGGGGAGAAGTGTGTAGGTGTGCAGTCATGCTTTGAGGTCTCTTTTTTGCACCTGGAGAAGGACGAGTCACAAACAACTCAGTTTCCCAACACGGTAAAGCATTAGACCTCCTGCAAATGCCTTGAGAACATGTGTACTTATGCTGATCTCTGAATTTTAAGTTAGAGGACCTGAGCTTGCTCCTTTCTACCTCTATGCTCTTGGGAAAGTCCCTCCATCTGTATGATCCTTTCTTTTCTGATCATCAAGTGAGAGAACTGTCTAATACCTGATTATGTAGATGTGTGCATAAATACATATACATATATACATACATATATACACATATATATATATATATACATGCACACTTGAGATTTACCTGTTTCTCTCACAAAACTTTGTAGTCTATGAGGTGAAAGTATAATTATCCCCAATTTGAAGATAGGTAATGTGATGTGCAGAGAGGTCACACACTACAGGATGGTTATACATTTGCTAAGAGTAAAAGTCAGGATTCAAACACTGATCTGTCCTGATAAGAAACTTAGTGTTCTTTGCATGAAATCTCTAAAGTCCCTCTA
This sequence comes from Pseudocheirus occidentalis, assembly GCA_028646575.1. Classification (NCBI taxonomy): domain Eukaryota; kingdom Metazoa; phylum Chordata; class Mammalia; order Diprotodontia; family Pseudocheiridae; genus Pseudocheirus; species Pseudocheirus occidentalis. Next base: position 21,486,338 of record CM053597.1, on the reverse strand, counting down.
GCTCTGAATTCTTAGAAGCTACTTCAGCTTTTCCCCATCAGTTATAAGACAAAGAAAGAAGTAGATATGAAGGCAGAGTGTCGTAATGAAGGTCTGAGAGGTAGTGTGACAGACCAAACCAGGGAAAACTGGGACTAGTAATTTGGAAATATCTGCAAGGTCAAGCAAAGACTAAGTAAGGTGTGTGTACTTCTTGGGGCAAGTCTTGGATTCTGAAAGATCTACAACTGGGAAATCGGACCAAAAGGTGGGGAAAAGGGGAAAGAATGAGCCCCACCAGGATGTTGGTGCCTCTGTCCAAAGTCCTGACAGGGACCAAGATTCTGAGCATCTTTGCAAACAGGGCTCAAGCAGGGGCTGGCAGGGGGAAATATGAAGGCAAGCAATTCATATCAGAGAGGAGTCAACTCTAACCCTTGAGAAACAGGAGATGCATTATTCTAAGGGATCGTCATGGCAGGTGGTGAGTCTAGAAAGTAGATTTATACCTGGGAATACAGTTTAAAGAAGGAAGAGCCAGAACTCAAGTGCTGTAGACCATGGTCTAAACAGAATTCAAAATCTGGAATATTTAGCAGGCCAGGGCAGGGCAGACCATTAACAGAAACCTTATATTAAAAAGATGGAACTCCAGGGGCAAGTAAGGAGCAGGATATCTAGTAACTAAAGTAACAAGGTAACATGTTTAGTAAGACCTGCATGCCCAAGTGACCTGTTTACTGGAACATCAAAAATAACATTAAACATTAGTACTATGTTTTGTTGCTTTATTTGCTTCTATAAATGGAGCCCACTTGTTGATTCTGTAGACTCATCTCTTATTCTTAGAGGCTGAGTATTTTTATTTCCCACTATTAGTGAATGTAGAATGATTAGAGTTTAAAGTGAAGATTCATTTTCTGTCCTAGGTGCTGGGATGATTATTCATTTTTTTAAAGCAAAACTTATGATTTCATCATGTCGGGAGCTCCCATCATGAGGCTTCTTCTACCAAGAGTAATCAGGACCTTATTCATATGTGATAGATAGATGGCATGGCAGATAGAATCCTGCTCTTAGAGAAAGGAAGACCTGAGTTTGAATTCTGTCTCAATCACTTAATAGCTGTGTGACCCTAGGGAAGTCATTTTTCCTCTCTCAGTTCCAACTATAAAATGAAGATAATAATAGCACCTATTTCCCAGGGTTGAGATATAGATCATATTAGATAATATATGTAAGACCTTTTGGTGGTCTTAACAAATATTATGGAAATATTCGATATCATATTAAAAATTTTGTAAATTAGTATTTTATTTTTTCAATTACATGTAAAAACAGTTTTCAACATTCATTTTCATAAAAATTTTAGTTCTAGATTTTTCCCTTCCCCCCTTCCATTCTCCCCTCCCCAAGATGGCAAGCAATCTGACATAGGTTATACATATAGCATACATATAACATGGATTGTATGTGTTAAACATGTGTCCACATCAGTCGTGTTGTGAAAGAAGAAACAGAATGAAAGGAAAAAATCAACCCAAAAAGTGGAAATAGTATGCATCAATATGCATTCAGACTCCATGTTCTTTCTCTGAATATGGATACCATTTTCCACCATAATTCTTTTGGAATTGTCTTGCTGAGACAATTGTATTGCTGAGAAGAACTAAATTTATCATTGTTGATGATTATACAATGTTGCTGTTACTAAGTACAATGTTTTCCTGGTTATGCTCACTTCACTCAGCATCAGTTCATGTGAGTCTTTCCAGGTTTTTCTGATGGTAACCATTATTATGAGAGAATAATGAGAACCTAAGAACCAAGAAAACTACTTAAGGTACTGAGAAGTTAAATGACTTCCCCTAAGTCATACTTTAAGTATGTTTCTAAGGTGGGACTTGACCCCAGGTCTTGCTGACACCAATGCCAGTCTTCTACATGTACTGTGAGTTGCTTCAGGGCAGGGATTATCTTCTTCATTTCCTTTTCTCCCCAGTGCCTAGCTCTGTGTCTGGCACACATTTGATACTTAATGAACATTTGTTAACTGACTGACTACACCATGATGCTTGAACCTTTTAACAGTTCCATAGTTTGTGCCTTCCCCTGGCCCCTTCATTTTTTTTACATTTTTCTTGTGGATTTTCAGATTGGTTTCATTATGAAGTAAAAAGAGCATTGGACTTGAAAGCAGAGAACCTGAGCTCAAATCCCAGCTCTGCTGCTTGCTACCTGGGTCATATGTTTGAGTCACATTATTTCTTTGGGCTTTAGCTTCCCTATCTACAAAATGAGATGGTTAAATGAGATATCCTTTAAAGTCCTTTCCAGGATGAAATCTATTGTCCTATAACCTATGACCTCCCTGCTTAGGACCAGATTGGTCCCAACATCTGGGGTAGAGATGGTCTACAAATGGGGTATAAAAATGCTCAGTTTCTAAGAATAGAAGATAATAAGTTTGACCCATTATAAATATTCCTTAAGCAAATTCCATTTTTAGAAATAAATATGACAATAACACATAGTGTTCATGTTTAATGTTAGCCTTGATATTCCAATAGAGAGGTCCCTTGGGCATTCAAACATCCTTATTTGACTCAATGACTAGATGTAAAAAATTAAAAGAATCACATGAAAAATATTGAAATGGGTATTAATAGATGCTTCTTCCCCCACTTCAAAAAAGATGCTTCTGCAGCCTTTAACTCTCTCACAATTGCCTGCTGGACTTGTATTTTAGGAAATGGGTGCTCTGTGATTGTTTTTCCCATTGTTTTCCAGAAGCAGATTTCATATGGTTTCAGGACTGGACTGTAGATGCAGCTAAATCATTATACTTGGAGCATTGACCCTAGCATAATAATTTAATAGCCAGATTTACTGCTTTATTCCTGAAATGAAAAACTAAAATTGGAAATGTATAATGGGAGTTGATTAAAAAATGGTTCGGAGGACACTAGGAAACTGCAAAAAACCTTCCTGGTGAATGTAACATGAGCAAATATCTTCAGAACTTGTCTTATAAAAAGTGTACCAGTTGACAATTATTTTAACTTGGGTTAGGTATAGACTTACTACTCTTGGAGGAGAGAATCAAAAGGACATCAAATAATAGTAAAAAGAGAGTCCAGCTCTGTAATCTTTGGAATTTCAAACGGGCAAGTTCATCATTGAGCCAACCAGTCTTCAATGGTCGGTCTCCTTTGATTAGACTTGGAAAAAACTAGAGTGGGGCATTAGGGGTATTATCTAGGGAACTGACATGGTATATGTAACTTGAGGGGGAGGCAGAGAGGAAGGGTGTACAATGAAACCCTGCTTCTTTTCCAGCCCCAAACTATTCTCTGTACTTGTGCAAATGTACCTACAGTCAGAGTGCTACCCTACCATGGCACTCATATACGCGTGCGTGCACACACACACACACACACACACACACACACACACACACACACACACCTCACATTGTCCTCTGCTTTTAACAACTTCTTTGCCCAGAAAACCCCAAATGGCTCATGGAGAGACAGACACAACTGCAAAACGACTCGCCAACAACAAAATCTGTTTGTCGTAGTTGAAGCTATTCCTAGTTATACCTTCAGGAGTCAATACCCTTAAATGCAATAAGCTTGCAGATCTAGAAGCATTTGTTAAATGCCTTGTTTATGAATTCAGTGTGAAGCAGTAAGAAAGTACCAACCAAAATAAGGGAGACTGGAGTATGTCTTGCCTCTGCCACATTCTGGCTATTGGATTCTGAGAAAGTACTTAGAAAACACTAATAACCAACACTTAGAGCAGTGTCTGGCATATAGTAGGCACCTAATAAATCTTTATTGATTGACTGACTGACTGACTGACTGACTAGGGGATGAATTAAGGTTTCCTCTAGGGAGTGATTTTATTTTCATTTTGTTTTAGCTTCACCAACAAAAATAAGCAACTGAAGAAAGAAAAAATTTTCTGCTTCTCCTCTTTACTCATTGGATCATAAACTGAGAACTAGGAAACCTGGAGGCCACCTAGTCCAGTATCCTCACTTTGCAGCTGTGGAAACTGAGGCACTGAGGTTCTTCTTCACTAAAAAAATTTAAAACCAGTCATTAGGCTCTTCTAGTCTTTTTTTTCTTTACACACATCCCAAAGTGCTCGGGTACATCTGGATATGTGATAACACATTGCTGTTGTTCTTGTTTTGGCAAGTGGCATGGCCTAACATTTTCCAAACTTATTCCATCTCACTGGGAATTTTTCAGAGTCTTCAATACTTTTTTTACTAATTGAAATTATATTAAAAGACATAAATAAATAGCTTGCCCAGGATTATACATCTATGAGGTGAGAGTCAAGCCTAGTTCTTGCTGACTCCAAATCCATCATTCTTTCTTTGATATAATGTTGAAGGAGACATGCAAATTCAAGTAGGTTCCAACCCATAACCCTCCATATGGCCATGTCTACAGTACTAACTGACCCAGCCAGAACTGCCAGCATCATTTTGTAAGGTGAAGCCCAGAAACAGATGCCATCTGACAGTTTGCAAAAGTAGTCTGACTCACAACTACTGTTAGCCCTGATGAGTGCTAAAGGTCAGGAGAGCACTGCACAAATCAGAAATTTCACTCCCACCTTCTACAAGCAGTCTTATCTGCCATCTCCCGTGATTCCCTTCCCACAGAATTATGGCTACAAACATTCCTGTTACTTGGGCTTTGTGACTCTTGCCAAATAGGTCATGAAGTGTTATCATAAAGTGATGTGAATGACACTTCACAAAATTAATGAGCTAGGAACATTTTGTGATGCAGTCATCATTATCATCACAGGCTCTGGGGGAAGTTTTATTTTTGGGTAGGACTTTTGGGAGGGTTTTTTAACTAATTTGCTTCATTTGAGAATTCTCAGTGGGTTCTCTCTGTAATTAGAGAGAATTAGGCTGCTCTGCTGAACTCTATCCAACACTCTAGAAAGGCACTGAGACTCTACTTCATTTAAAAAAAATTTAGAACCAGTCAGCAGGCTCTTCTAGTCTTTTTTTCTTCACACACACCCCAGAGGACTGGGGCACATCTGGATATGTGATAACACATTGCTGTTGTTCTTGTTTTGGCAAGTGGCATGGCCTAATATTTTCCAAACTTATTCCATCTCACTGGGAATTGTTCAGTTTCTTCAATATTTTTTACTCATTGAAATGATATTAAAAGACATGCAGTACTTTTAAGTAGGTGGTAGCATATTTCTGGTAATGGTTTGTATATAAGAAGTGGTATAAAAGTCATCATTAAGAATGTATATGCCTGGAACCAGGAAAAATTTGTACACAATCACAGACACATCATATGTGTGATGACCAACTTTGATAAATTGGACTCTTCTCAGCAACGCACAGTTATGAGAAAACTCTACAAGTCTCAGGATGGAAGGAGATGTCTACATTCAGAGAAAGATCTAGAAAGAACAGAGTTTAAATGGATACTGAAGTGATCTACATGCTATTGTTCTTTTTCATGATTGGCTTTCTTTCTTTTTTCCCATTGTTCACTCCATTGGTTACAACCCTTCTATACAACCAGACTAATGTCCAATGTGAAAGTATTTGAAGCTCCTATCTTTGATTGTATGCCACCATGTGGGGCGGTGGGGAAGAGCGAGGGGAGAAAATTTGAAACTCAAAGGAATGTGGAACTGAATCTTGTAAACTAAAAGCAAATAACCAAATCAATTTTTTTTAAAAAAAAAGAATGCATGTGCCTGGCTAATATGAAAATATGTTCTGCATGACTTAACAGGTATAATGGAGAACATATTGCTGGTCTTCTCTTGGACAGGAGAAGGACTAGAGGAGGGAAGAGAATTTAGAACTTAAAATTTTAAAAATGAATGTTGAAAAAAATTAAGTCCAGTACTCTAGGCACTAAAAAGTGTTAAAAATGTTTAAGTTCAGTATTCTAGCATATACATATGTGTGTATGTGCATAATGTATATTTATATATGTATGTGTGTATGTGTATATTGTGTATATATGTATGTGTGTATGTGCAAGTATATTGTATTTATATATTGTGTTTTGTGTATGCATATGTATGTGTGTATGTATGTATATATTGTGTGTATGTGTGTGTGTGTGTGTGTGTATATATATATATATATATATATATGTCTCTGGGAAAGGAGGTCAGCCATCACACTGTAGGGATAACAATGGACAAGCTGTGAAATGTAGTCATGTCCCCTAGATACTAAAAAAAAAAATAGAAAAAATAAGATCTTTGAAGTCAGGGACCATTTTGTGTGTGTCTTTGTTTCTGCAGGTTGGCACATAGAAAGCTTAATAAGGGAGTTTTTGTTTGTTCATTTACTCATTAATTTCACTCATTCGTTCATTTCAGTCATAGCTTTTCTCGTTCATTTCAGTACCTCCTTGTGCAATATCTTTTGTTGTCTAATCCATAGCTGAGATATATTCACCTCCAACTGCCTCAGTCAGATTGAAGTACTGGTTTTCACCTCTTTTTCTATCCCCAGCACTTAGCACATTGCTTGGCACACAGTAATATTTAATAAATGTTGATTGATTAATGGAGTTGGAAAGAACTTTCGACCTCATTTTACAGAGAGTGGGTGATTTATCTAATTTTACATGGCAAAGAAAAACAGAATTTTAACCCAGATCTTCTGATTCCAAATCTAGGGCTCTTTCTATGACATTATGCTACAACCCCTCTCCCCTTCCCCTTCAGGACGAAGACAATGACAATGATGATGACGATGACAATGATGATGATCGTGATTATGATGATAATGGGTGTTGGTGATGATCATGATATTGTGGTGTTTTAAGGTTTACAAAAGATGAAGTAGGTGCTGTTATCATTTCCATTTTATAGATAAGAAAACCAAAGTGAAATGCCTTGCTAGTAAATGGAAAAGCCAAGAATGGGATCCAGGTACTCAGATTCCAAATGAAGTGTTTCTTGCCCTGCCCCATCCTGCTTCTTCATACCACTTGTCTTTATTCTGAGTGTTGCTCAAAATGTCCCACAACACATAGTAAATAATGCAAGACATACAAGCATGCATAGCATAGAACACAGGGCCCCCCAGGCATTTCCGCCTCCATTCCTTCCACAGACACTCTTGAAAACAAGTCCCTTGAGTTCAGATTTCTCTCCAAAACTCATCAAGCTAATTTCAGGATTTGTTACTGGATGAATATGAAACTCATCTACAGCCATCATTAGCTTCATTTATACACCATGGTCCATCACCCTTAATCATGATAATACGACCTAGATTATTCACATCCGTACCCTGCCCACATCTAGTTGTTACATTATTTCCACAGAAAGGGCTCTGTGGTGAATTAATGTTGATTAGATGCATTGTTATTTCCATTGGAGGAAATTGGATTTATTTTCTCCAGGATCTCCAACTATATTATGGCTAAATTATTTATGTTCTGTTAAATAATTTGCATTTTGATGAGGCCAAGAGGTACTGCAAGTCCCACATTTCAGTTGTTTACATCCCTTTCTATCACTGATTCTCACACTTAGATTCTTAGACCCTTCAATAAAGTCCTGCTGGGTTGCCCAGTCAGAAAAGAGAGGTGACCCTGGGTTCTGGGAAGGAAAGACTGTCAAACTATAACACTGAAAGTTCCTACAGAGCTGGAAAAACTTTGAATAGACTTTGAGTCTGGACCTGGTGATAGAGTTTCCATCTGTTAACTGAGAACCAGCCTAGGTCAGTTTGAAAAGACAAATACCAGTTTTGTCAGAGGGTGGTAGGTTTTTGACCATAGCAACTCTTGGTGACCACCCATGAAGTTTAAATTCTGGAGGGGCTACAGTCTTCAGTACTCCCCTTCCTATGAAACATAGAGGGTCACATAGTAGCTGCTTAATAAAGGCTGACTGCTTATTTAATCCTTAAAATTTTTAAGATAGAAGGCAGAATGGTACAATGGAACGTGTGTTGATTTGGAATTGGAGCAGATGGGTAAAAATCCTGCCTCTGACATTCATTATGGGTGTGACCTTGGGCAAATCATTTCACCTCTGTGGGACCTCAATTTTCTCCTCTATAAAATGAGAGAATTGGAGCAAGCGCCTGCTAAGATCCTTCTCAGTTCTAGAGCAATGATATTAGATCCTATCAAATAAGGTACTTGGATACTTAGAAGGGTCATTCTTCAAGATCATGGCTCCTCTACAGCAAAGGTTCTGAATCGTTAAGCCCCTGTGACAGTCAGTCTAGTGAAGACTATGGACCTCTTCTCAGAATCACCTTTTTAAATATTTAAGGGAAATGTTGAATTTCAGATAAAGGTTACTGAAAACAGAGATGTAGTATTTTTACTATCTACATTCAGAATCCCTGAAATTTATCCACAAAAACCTGGTTTAGAATCCCTCTTTCCTGATTCTCCTGGGTGTTAGTTGTCCCTCCCTCATCAATTGCTTTTTGAATGAATTACTGCATTTTTTAATTTTTGTTTTGTTTTCTAAGTGTGGTACATGCTAACTCTGGGGTGATTTTCAAAACCATTGTTTTGAAACATTTGCTTTCAAAACCACCTGCCAAATTGGGTGCCCCAAGTAAAGCTGCTGTTTGTGCACTCAGAGTTCTAGAAGTAGTTCTAAGGTGTTGGGGATATTTTTCTAGTACTATAGCCCTTGAATCTCCACCAGTATACACCCTACCATGATTGTAAATAGAATATCAATTAGTCAGCCAGAATTAATCAGTTTTATATGGGCACTTAGTACAGTGATACCAAACATCTCACAAGTCTGTGACACACTTTCCCACAAATACATATAGATTGCAGGGGATAATGGGCTCAAGCTTAGAGTAACTCACAGCTTCTAGAAGTGCCTGACTGGACTTCTCAAGATGTCTACCTTAAGGATAGCTTTCCTCTTACAACTTTACCTTTTTTGTTCAGCCTGAAACCTGAAAATAGTCTATCCATGGTTCCTGACATAGGCAGTCCTCTTGGCTATTAACTACTGCAGGAATAGCTGCTGTAGGCAATTCTGGGGGGTACCATGAGTGGGAATATGTGAAGCTTAATATCCTCTAGATCTTTCAAAGGTCACAAAAGATTGAACTGAGAGAGAAGAACAGAGCCCCAGCCTCAGCATCATCTTATTCCACCCCTCCTGTGGTTGAAGGAGGCCATGGAGGAAGATGTGGTTGAAGGCTGGGGTTCTGTTGTTCTTTCCTAGTCCAGTATTTCTCAGAGTTTTAGCTGGGATACAGTCTCCTCTCCGCTTATGCAAATGGTTCTGAATAAGCTCACTAGTTTTACACAGATCCAAGAGGGTATCAACAAGTCTCTCATCCAGTTGGAACAGATTTCCAATTATAGTGGGTGCAATGTCTTTGACTGATCAAGGAGTTCCCTAGCCTTATTAACACCTTGTAACTGTAGAAATTAGTTCTTGTCTGATCACCTTATCAGAGCCTAGTACATCATCCCTTAATTTAAGTAGGGGTTCTGGCCACTTGGCTTATTTACTTAATCAACCCTACACTCTTGTATCAGGATAGATATATCGGCAAATTTCTTTCGAATAATTTTGGATTCCATTGAGTAGGTTTCCTCATGTGCTCGGGGGCTCCAAACAATTGGTGCAATGTCATCTGTAAATTGAGTGCATTTGGAGAATGTGAGATTCTCCATTGATTCTCATTGATACCTGAGGGAGTTGGTCACAGTGAAAGGAAAGCTGGGTCCTAGAGTTCTATTGTGGACTTTCAGGTGGTTGCAAGTACTAGATATGAAACTTGTCTTTGTGACATTGGAGAGTGCCCCAGCCTCTCAGTGCATTTAGCAACTCTCTAAAACTGTAAGTTACAAATGAAGATCAATGTTCATTGGTGGATGGAGTGTCCTCTTCTGGAAGTCCTCTATACCTATTCCTATTGCTCTTCTGTTTGGACTCCATACTGGGCATGCTCCATGACACTGGTAACACTCAGAGTGGACAACTTTGTAGCCTCAGGGGAAGATCTGGCTTTAAATCTTACCTCTAACCACATACTCCCTCAGAGCAAGTGACTGAACTTCTCTGAGGCTCAGTATCTTTACCATGAAAAAAGGTACTAATACTCAGAGCTCTTACCCCATAAAACTGTCGTGAGGCTCAAATGAGAAGATGCACTTAAAGTGTTCTTCAGACCCTAAAGGATTCTCTCATCGGCTGCTGTTAATGTTGCCATGCCTCTGCTGTTGTTAATATTCTGTGGAAATTTGAACAACATTCTCCTTATAGTCATATCTCTTTTGTTGGTTTTTTTTCATATCTTCATGGGAGAACCGTTGCTTAAGGAGAGTCTTTAAGATTTGTTGTGTATGAGATGAGTGAAAACTTTTCAATTTGGAGTTGTTAACCTTCCCTTCCTCCCCCCTCCTCCAATCCTGCTGTCAATCACTTTTACCTCTCTTTGTCTGTTTTCCCTCGTTGGTGGTACCCTCCCCCCCACCCCTTCTCTTGCTGTCCCAGTTGGGAAGAATTTGATGAGGTCTGCCTCTCCACCAATGAGAGAGGAAACAGTTGGGAAAGGGGGCTTGACGAAGTTACATTATAAATTCTGGCCCTGTCTTTTGTAACTTGCCTCTTCTCCATGATGAGTCATGGAGAAGACCGCCCTCTTCTCCTGGAGTAGAGAATAAACTCCTGCTCTTATCCTAAGAGATCTGTGTTTATTTTTTCACCAAATTAAGGATGAAGGGTATTTTTAATCCCAAACAGTTGTATTAAGCAAAATGCTATTTTTTAGTCAACAAATAAGGAGAGCAACACTATTTTTTTAATCTTCCAGTTAATTGTATGACTATAAATACATGGTTTGTTGCAGAAGATCGTTAACCAAAAAGCTTTCCTCTTCCTGTCTCAGGTTTTCATTGATGATAATAACCTCAGTACATGCATAGGACATTTTTATGAACATTTTACAGAAATTAGAAAGGTGCCACACAGCACAACAATTAGTAATGTCTTCTCTGGGAGAAGTAGGAACAAAAAGATCACAAAGCCTGTGATCTTTTCCATTTCTTTGGAATTCAGTGATTCCAAACTGATTCTTTTAAAATGCCTTTACAACTCTGCCACTTCTGGCACAGATTTCTCTACATACTTGGTCAGGTTGTGGTCCTTTTCTCAACCTTAGTTTCTTAAAGGCCACTGCAATTTCTTCAATACTAACGTAGCAGAATAAAAATACAGTGACCTCTTCTATAGCAAATTTAAATAGAACACAATAGAAATCTCAGCAGACGGGTTTCATTTTGTATCTCTTTGTGATCCTCCCACTTTAATCTACAAATGTTCTGGCCTTTCCATTCCCCTGTGCAAAAAAGCTCCAGTGGTTTGCTACTACCCTCTAGGCTCAAATATAGATGCTCTCCATTGGGCATCTAGAACCTTTACAATCTAGTTGTATTCTACCTTTACAACAAATTACTTATTAATCACCTTCACACATTTCATGATATACACTCTAACCAAACTCATCTATGTATTGGTTTTCCAGTAATAACATTCTATTTCCTATCTCCATGCTTTGCATATTGCCCCACTGCTGGAATGGATTTCCCCTCCACCTTGGCCTCTTAGAAACCCTAATTTTCTTCAAGTGTCAGATCAAACATTGCCTCCTATAGGAAGCCTTTCCCAATCCTCCCAATTTCTAGTTCCTCTGCCCCTCCTGTGTGAGATGAAAGAGTTCAGAGTCTGAATCTAGGGTCAGAAAAAGTATTCTTTCTCATGAGAAAGGACTCTGCCCCTGTTGCCCACATGGCAGCAAGGAGAGAGCCACAGGTAGAAGCCAAGTGAGCCCATGGTTATATAATCTTCTAATGCAGAAACCCAACCACCCCCCAACTGGCCTTCACTCTTATTGGTAGGGGGGCTGACCCACAACCTAAGCATAGGAATCTCTCTGAGACAAAGGACCCGGAAACATGTGGATGTCCAATGAAAGCAATCTTAACCTTATTTGGCACATCTTGTGCTGAGTTGGCTCTAAACCTCAGATTGCTTGAAGGTCAGGTGACCTAAATCTGGGCCTAGTGAATACTGAAGCCATTCTAGATTTGATTTTTCAGAATGAGAAAACATTATAAATTATCCTTCACACTCCCAACAAATGACCTTGTACTTAATTTGTTTATATTTTGTATGCAATTATACATGTACATGTTGTATTCCCTAATACCTGTAAGCTCCTTGAGGGAAGAAACTCTTCCATTTTTGTCTTTGTGTTGCCAGAACCTGGCATAGTGCTACACATGGAGTGAATATTTAACAAACTGGCTTTGATTCATTAATTACAGAATGATTTTGTTTATCAACATTAGACCTGGAGCAAGAAAGATCCAAGGTCAAATCTTGCCTCAGATGCTTATTAGTTACAAGGCTCTGGACTCCTTCACCTCTCTGGGCCTCATTTAACTCATCTTTAAAATAAAGGTATTGGATTCTGTGCCCTCACAGATCCCTTCCAGCTTGAAATCTATCATCCTGTGAAATTATCTCAGCTCAGAGATGTGTCTAGCCTTCTCTACTCAATGGTTTTCATAGGTCTGTGCACAGATATTGTTCCAAAATCTTCCATCATTGCTCTGAAATGTTTGGAAATGAGCTCATATGCAAAAGCTAGTTTGTCCTTTCTTGGCAGGTCTCCTCTTTGGCAAAACAGAATTGCCTGCTGCCTGAGGCAGCGTCCTCAATGCAGAAATTATTTTCCATCAGTTTTATTTTTCTTTTAAATGGTGATAGACCAAATATTCTCAAATTTGTCCATTTCTCAAATTTTGGATTGGATTTCTCCATTTCTGATAACTTGGTTGAACAGTTCAGGCTAGCGGTGCTGAAATTACAGAATGTATATTTTAAAAATTATTTATGGTATTTCATAAGATAATATGATCATTTAAAGTTGGAAGAGACTTCAAAGGTCATCTAGTCTAACTTCCTCATTATACAGATAGAAAAATTAGATAGGAGATTAAGTGACTTGACCAAAGTCACACTGCTTGTAGGTGGCAAAGCCAAGATTCAAACCCAGGTCATCTGACTAAATCTAGTGCTCTTTTCCACTGATCTAAACAGAGATAAATTGTTCTGAAAGGATTCCTAACCAGTGATATCTGGTCAATTTCATTTTGAGTTTTGTCATTTCCATGATGTTCAGTAATGTTCACACCCAGGACTTTCCATCTCCTACTTGAAGAAACTTCAGATATAAAAGCATGAGACCGATTTAAAGTTTTTTCAGCATGAGAAAATATATTGCAGTTCTCTTTAATATTGACTCTCATGCTGCTTAGTAATCCTCAACAGTATGATTTGTATTAAAGCCTTGGGATGTACCTTGCTGAAGGGATAGGAGAGAATCATTCTGATCCTCTCCGCTGCCACCAATCCTACTACCACCCTGTGAAGTATGAATGAATGGATTTCAAAGCATTTATTAAGTGATTATTATGTGCTAAAAACTGGGCTAAGTGATGGGGATTTAAAACAAAAAAAAGTTAGCCACTCCCTTCCCTCAAGGAGCTTACATTCTAATACCAGGAATCAGCACATATTAGGAGAGATTTAGGGCATTTTGGTTTGAGGTTTTCAGGGTTAAAGACCCATAAGGCAGACAATTGGCATGACCTCTCCAGAAGCAATGGTACTGTTTCTTGATTTGCTTATTAAGACTACAGCAAAAGGGAAAAAGCAGAGAGGGAAGTAAGAGAAGGAGGAAGGAGCATGGAAGCAGATCAGAAAGCAATATGGCATAACTAGATGGCTATGTGGTTGCTGAAATTTGATCCTCCACATTTTAAAAAATTACTTATGTTTAGTTTCAGCATTCACTTCCATAAGATTTTGAATTCTAAATTTTCTCCCCTTCTCTTCCCCCTCGCCAAGATGGCATGCAATTTGATATAGGCTCTACATATACATTCATATTAAACACATTTTCATATGATTGTCCCCATTTTATAGATCACAGAGCACTGGAAGTAGAAGGGGGACTTCAGAAATCTTCTCTCCTATACCTGCCATTTTACAGTTGAAGAAATTGAGTCTTAGAGTAGGACCTGAAGGTCCTACATATCAGAGGAGAGAGGATCTCAGGTCCTCTGAGTGCTAGTCTATTATTCTTTCTATAATACTCATTTGTCCCCATCCATTACCTTAGGTAAAAGGTTGCTCCTAGTTTGGGGCATCTTCAATTCACAAGATTCAATTATGGTATCTTCCCTGACCCTGGTACCTTAAAATAAAAATCAACAGAAAAATAATAAGAATCCCCTTTCAGGGAAAATAGACTCTTGTCAAAGAGGTGTTAAACTGTGCCATTTGGAATTTGCAACTAATTAGCTTCTCTGAATTTCAAACAGATTGGAGCTGTCTAAACAGCATATCTAGGAATGTCTGATTTCCTTGTTCTGAGCCATTGGGGGTAGGGGAATGGGGCCTGGAGGAAGAAGAAATCCCCATGCTATGAAACTGGATGAGCCTTCTGGTCACAAGGGCCAGAGCAAGAGCTGTCTAGATTGGCTCAGCATCACTGCTTCCCCATGCTACCTGCTTTAAATCCTGGAGAGGGGCAGCTTCCAATTAGCAATAGAAAGGCTGACACATGGTGGCAGGGGAGGCCCTCTTGAAGAGGGGAGGTTATGCTCTGGTGCATCTACTTTTAATACCCACTGGCCAGACTCCACAGACAAAGAGGAAGGGGGCAGAGCTTCTACCTGACTTATCCAACATTTGGCAGAAGAACTTATGAACTCCCCAAGCTTTTCCAGGCAAAGATATATTGCCAATTAGTGAAGCAACTACATTTCTAGTGAGGCAATATTAATTGGAAGGGTTGGTCAGTTAGGAAGGTAATAAAACGGGAGTGTGGGGAAGATAAGTCAGTAAATGTGAAATGAGAGGAGGAAGCAATCCCTGTCCCTCTGGGGAGATGGAAGTATCTTTAAATAAGACTTGCTATAGAATCAAAAGACCTGGCTTCAAATCATACCCCTGACACTATGATAGGACCTTGGGGAAGTCATTAAACCTCTCTAGTCCTCAGTTTCCCCAAATGTGAAAGGAAGGGATTGGATACGATGGACTCCTGTCTTTCCCAGCTCTGTACCTGGAAAGGGACCTTTTCCTAGGTTGGTTCAATGCCTGGGACCAACATTTCCTGCTCCAGGTGAAACACGGACTGTGAAGCTCTTTGAAGCTCTCTGAACCATCTCACCAGCTGAAGTTTGACAAGCAGTATATTTGTTGTTGCCACTGTCATTGTTCAATCATCTTTCAGTCTTATCTGATTCTCCATGACCCCATTTAGGGTTTTCTTGGCAAAGATACTAGTTTGTCATTCCCTTCTCTAGTTCATTTTACAGATGAGGAAACTGAGGTAAATAGGGCTAAGTGGCTTGCTCAGGACCACACAGCTAGTAAGTGACTAAGACTGAATTTGAAGTCAGGAAGAGGAGTCTCCAGTGCTAGTTCCTGTGCTCTCTCCACTGAGTCACCTAGTTGTCACAGTGTAGTATATAGTCCTTTACAAAGAAGTCTAGACACTTCATCGTGTATGTGTGTCTGTGGGTGTGCTTGGGCACTCACATTATAGGATACATTCAGAGTTGATACAAAGTAATCTTAATGGAGGGAAGACCCTAACAGCTGGGGGGGGAGGAAGGGAAACCAGGTAAGATCCGCTACAGACAATATCCCTTAAACTGAGTCTTGAAGGAAGCCAGGTATACTAGGAGGTGGAAGTGAGAAGGGAGAGCAGTGGGAGAGAGAGAGGCCATGGGAGGCAACCAGAGAAATTATGGGAACAGCAAGGAAGCCATGGACCATAAAGTACACGGAGAAGTATGTGGAAGCAGACCTGAGATCTGGAACCAGTCATTAAAAATTGGAATTACTCTTTTTGCCTTAATAATTCATGGTGTGTGGTGTGTGTGTGTGTGTGTGTGAGAGAGAGAGAGAGAGAGAGAGAGACAGACAGACAGACAGACAGAGACAGAGAGACAGACAGAGGCAGAGAGACAGAAACAGAGAGGGACAGAGAGGAAAGAGACAGAGACAAAGAGAGAGACCCAGAGTGAGAAAAAGACAGAAACAGAGGACAGACAGAGAAAAGAGAAAGAGAGGGGGTGAGGGGGAAAAAGAGAGGGAGGGAAAGAAAGAGAGAGGGGGAGGGAGAGAGAAAGAGGGAGGGAGAGAAAGAGAAAGAGGGGGGATGAGGGGGGAGTGAGCGAGTGTGAGAGAGAGAGAGGAGAGAGACAGAGAGAGAGAAGGAGAGCGATCTGTTAGTAGAGGGGGGAAAGAAATATAGCACCTGTATTTTCTAGTTCTGGGAAATTTATTATAGAGTAACTTAATTCTTGTCATTTAATTTTCCAGAGAAGAGAAACTTTAGATATTTCGTAAGCTCATAGGTCTAGAGCTCTAAGGGCCATCGTAGGTCATCTAATCCAACTCCTCCAAGTAACAAATGAGTATGAAGCTCATAGAAATCAAATGACTTGCCCAATGCCACAGAGTAAAGAGCAGAATGAGGATCTGAACTCATGTTGTATGCCAATTCTGTATATTTTCCACTACATCACACTGGCTCTCTTTTGCTTCTCACTGCCTCCCTTATCCTTTCTCAGTTCCCAATAGCCTGTTGAGCTGTTCACCTTTTTCTTCTATATGCTTGGGGCTATGGAAACTGCCTGTCCATTGTTTAGTCTGTCTCTGTGGGACCCCAGTTTAGCAGACTGCTGTATAAAAACCACATTTGGTTATTATCCAGAGTTCACTTTCCAGGGGTACAATTCTAACTATACCCCAGACCTAGGTATACTTGGAGGCAGAACAACTCAAGGTTCTCATGGGTCTAAATATATAACTATGCTCCTTTCATCTTTCAAAACCAATTAAATAAAAGCAAACCCAATTGCTGCCAGCAAATGGCTCCAGAGAACGGAATGAGTACACCTTGTAAGAATTGCCTTTGGGCCAACAAGAGGGTCAAGCCAATTACTTCTGGTGCTTTTAAGGGTGAAAGGAAGGCTATTCCTCAAGCCATTCACTGCCTAGCTTTCATCATATAGCTCATTTGTAGAGTGTGATGGACTGGGAATCTGAAACCTTGGCTTCAGTCCTGAATCTACATGAGCTGTAAGACCAGAAATGAATAAAATAACCTCTCTAATCTTCAGTTTTTTGGACTGTAAAATGGGAACATTGCTACTTAATAGGGTCATTGTGAAGGAAGAACTTTGTAAATTGTAAGGTTTTGCATAAAATTAGGATTCTGTATACTTTTAGAAACTCTCAAACAGATTTAGAAGTCTTCATTCTAGTGATATATGTCGTATTTCATAGGAGAGCTGGAAGAGATCTTATAGGTCAAATAGCCCAAACCCCTCATTTTGCAGATGAGAAAAGCAAGATCCACAGAGATTACATGACCTGCATAAAGTCACATAGGGAGGAAAAAGCAAAGTTGGGGCTTCAGTCAAGTACAAGGACTCTAAACTCAACATGCTTTCCAGAGCAGCATACTACCTTCCCAAATTATGAGTTGCTATGACAAAGAGGAAGGGGAAAAGGAAAGGATTAAGGAAAAGAAGGAGAAGGAGAAAGAGAAGGAAAGAAAGAAAGAGGAAGGATGGTAGGAAGGAAGGAGGGAAGGAAGGAGGGAAGGAAGGAGA
>CM053597.1:21414686-21468524 GCA_028646575.1 Pseudocheirus occidentalis | reverse complement strand
AAGGAAAGGAAAGGAAAGGAAAGGAAAGGAAAGGAAAGGAAAGGAAAGGAAAGGAAAGGAAAGGAAAGGAAAGGAAAGGAAAGGAAAGGAAAGGAAAGGAAAGGAAAGGAAAGGAAAGGAAAGGAAAGGAAAGGAAAAAGGAAAGAGAGAAACAAAGGAAGAAATGAAGGAAGAATCTTGACAGAGTATCCTTGGAGTCATGAAAACCTGTATTAACTCATTTCTGACACATACTGGTTCAACCTCTCAGTGCTTCAGGTAGTTCCTTAGGACCATAAATTGCAGAGCAGGTGACATTCAGAACTGATAGGCTGAGCTTTTTCCCAGAGCTCTCTATGTCAATCAAATCATAGATGTGTCCCCCCAAATATCTTCTCAGTATTATTGGCATGAATTAAACAATATTGTCTAGGCAACTGCTACTACTGCAGCAGTTCTCAACCTGTGGGTAGTGACCCCTTTGGGGGTCAAATGACCCTTTCACAGGAGTCACCTAAGACCACTGGAAAACACATATTTCCTATGGTCTTAGGAACCAAGACACTGCTCCTCTATCCATCTCCAAGTGGGTCCGCCTACATGCAGATACACCCATATGTTAGTATTAAAGGGTCACGGCATTAGGAAAGTTGAGAACCACTGGTTCTCAGCAACCATTACTCTAGTTCTAGTCAATACTTCATAATTTGGGTATCTGTATCTTCATTTGAAGCAACAGTTGCTTTAGCAATGGTGATTACAGCTCTTCCATGCCATGACAGACAGTTCAGTGAGATGCCATGCCTCTTCTCCCAAAGCAAGTAAAATCATTTCCTGATAACTAACTCTCTAGTCAGCCACAGAAATGTAATATGTCACTGGTCGACCTTGAAGACTGGCAGGAGTCTGATCTTGCACTCTACAGGAATAGCCATTGAGAACCTACAGTCATCTCCATGCCATGAGGGAAAAAATGGGGAAAATTCACAGAAAAACTCCTTCCATTACTCAAAGAAAAATGACGACCAGAACTCCTTCCTGTTGACAGTGAGGTGGGAAATAGAGTGAACCTGGAGATGGAAAGGAAAGTAAAATAAGGAAGCCAAGGACAAGGAAATGGGGACAGGATTTCCTCAAAAATTCTGTAATTGTTTGCCCATTCCTACGGAGCAGAAAGAATGAATAGGCTTAAAATGCTGGCTATTTTTATGGGAACATTTAGATTGTAGTTAGTTATTGATAGAGCAACAGTAATCTGGGCAACTTTTGTTAGAGTCTGGTAGCACTGCTGTTACTCTAATTCATTATGGCAATATCCCAAAACAGACATAGCTCTTATTTTAAAAATATGGGTACCCCATGGTTTCTATCATGTCTGACCCACCAAAAAAAACTGCATACAGTAAAAATAATCCAGATCATATCTCTTGCCAATAAAGCAATTCCCCTTTACCAAAATTAATGTGGTATAATGGATAAAAAGGGGGACTTAGGACCAGGAATACCTGGTTTTGAATCCCACCATTCTAACACTTTTTAGCTCTATGGCCCTTAGTAAATTATTTAATCTCTCTGGGTCTCAACTTCCTCATCTATAAAGATTTGGACTCAATGGCCTCTGTGGCCTTTTCCAGCTCTAACTTTACAATCCTATGCTGCAATGCCTCCTTGAAGCATAATCTTACAAACAGACTATTTCAATCAATCAATCAATATTTAAGTATCTACAATGCGTCAGGTACTATTAAGGGCCAGAAATACAAAAGAAGCAAAAGACTTGAAGCATGTGACTTCAAGGACCTTAAAATCTAATGGTGGAAACAACACACAAATATGTGTGTATAAAATATCATATAATGCATAATGAGTGTATAATATACTATATGTGCATATCATAATATTCTATATATGCGAGCTTTATACAGAATAAGTAGGAAATAATTAACAAAGAAAAGGCACTAGAATCAAGAGAAGGTGAGAAAAATTTCCTGTAAAGATGAGATTTCTGCTTCCTGAGGCCCACCCTAGCTCATCAGAGAAAGGCTCATTCCCAGAAAGATGGCTACTACACCAACTGACAAAGGAGATAAAATATGATTTTATTTATTTATTTGTTTGTTTGTTTGTTTATATACAAGCCTGAAGTCTTGTATGGTCCCCTTTGACCTCTTCAATGAAAGGTAAGAAAGGGAACAGATGATGCTAAAAATCATTTAGATTTTAGGCCATCTATCTCCACATATTGAAAAATCATTGGTTCACAATGCAAAGTCTTTGCCTAATGCCCACCTAGTTTATACATGATGAGAAATGAACCACATCAATATGTTATTTTTACATTTCAATCAGCACAGAGAAGGACCATCATTCTAGAGGACTGATGATGAAGCAAACTACCCATCTCCTGCCAGAGAAGTGATGGAGTAAGGGTATAGAATGAGACATGGATTGTTTTTAGATAAAGCCAGTGGGAAATCTGTTTTGCTTAACTATGTATATTTGTTTAAAGGGTTTTCCTTTACTTTTCTTTTTTATTGGTTTGGAGGAAGTGTAATGAAGGGAAAGAAAACAGATTCTCTTGTTATTTTTTTAAATGTCACCCATATACTAAATGTATAGTAAAAGGAGAAAACAATGGGAGTCATGAATCCATTGTATCAGACAAAGAAGAAAAGAAGTTTATAAAGAATTGATCAGATCTTCCAAAATTAGTCAATATTCTCTTTAATACTCAATAAATATAGCAGAGGTAATAGGCTCACTGGAAGATAGCAAAAAATATGCTGGATCAAGACACAAAAGCAATGTAAAGACTTGAAATTATGCAAAAGCCTCATGCCTTCTTAATCATGAAAATTTTCTTTAACAAGAGCATCGGATCTATTGCTTACCCTAATACCATTCAAAAATGAAACTGACTATGATACTGGTTAGTGTCTATCTGCCCAACAAATCCGTACCTTCCAATTTTCTTCTTATATAAAATATTAATGTTGTACAAGTGTGAATACATATACTGACAAAATCTTTTAAGTAATTGCATATAAAGTAATGTACCCCACTTGAGGTTGGCTCCAGCAAAGAGATTAAAAAACAATTCAAAAGGACAAAAGGGCTTAGACAAAGGAATATGTGAATTAGGAAAACAAAGGGACTAATCTTTTGCCTGGCACTTGAACAGAATACAAAATAAACTTCAATAGATACGAGTTTAATTGGCTTGGTAATAGTATTTTTGGTCCTTTTCTGGTTCTTGATGAGGTTCTTCTGATTTCAGTAAGAAACAGGATCTTGAAGTATTAGATTTCCTGTTCTAAATTTTAAATGAATGGCATTGAGAAAAAAAGGAACCAATGAAATTTGTTTTCCACAGACTCCTACCTTCATATCCAGTTTGAAGAAGCTCAGACTTGATCCTTCAAAATTAGGATTCAAATGCATTCAAACTAAAATGCATCCATAAAACCTTTCCATTCTCCTGCCACCTTCTCTAGGTGAACTGAATAGGGATTAAAAAAATAAACATCATAAAAATGCTTCATTAATCCTAAGATAATATTTCATTAAGACTCTGAGAAGGCTCTGATCAAATCATTGTCATGCTACTGCTTCTTCCCTTTGCTTTGGAGGTTACATGGGGCTTTCATAGAGCTGAAGAAGCCAGGGAAAATGCACTGATGGTTTGTTCAACACTAGGTTTTTCTCTAATCCCTTTACTTGTGAGATTCAGTCTCTTTTCTTTCCCTGAGAATTATTTATTATAAATGAAAATACGAAGTCCAAAGAAACCATCCCTAAATAAAAGAGCTCCTGGGTGGTTTCTAGGAGATTTCGTACATGGGAAAAATTCTGACCCAGAGGGAGATCAGTACTTATGGTTTCATTAAGACATTTTCTAAAAGCTGCTGAATTTAATCTCTTCACACAATCCAGGTTCTAATTATACCATCAATTGCTGGGGATTTCTAGTTTTCCAAATTAGAGGATTTTTTTTCAGATCTGACAAACCACCCAGAAGGAATTCAGATCAGTATTTTGAAGGTACTAAATAAAGACTCTTACATCTGTTCCCTTCCCGTTTTTAATGCACGGATCCTTTGTAAAGGTTATCTAGTTTCACCAACTTGTGCATGTTTTTGCATATATCTGTTTATATTTATATCCAGGAAATCATTTAAATACCAAAAAATTTCATAAGAAAATGGCATAGATATTCCTCCTGGAAACACTTTTTAATAAAAAAGCTATAAAATTATTTTTAAAAGGGAATTAGGGGCCAGGCGGGAGAGTCAGATTTCTTAAATGTGCTTAAATTATATTTAATCATATTATTTGTTATCCTATTCATTCAGATGTGTATACGACTGTATGCTTGGCAATGTGCTGGAGGTCAAGGGGGGAGTGGTACTGCAAACATATAGGAATCATCCTTGGCTTCACTGGGATTATAGTCTAATTGGGAAAAGAAAACATATATGCATGAAAACACCACCCAAGTATGATTAAGTTCAAAATATATCATTCAGAAAAAAACCACAACAGAAATTCTGAGACAGGATTTTGGAAGAACACTAGATTTGGAGTCACAGTTAATGATCCAGGGTAACAATCTCAGCTCGACTACTACCTGTGTCACTCAGCTCCCCCATGTCATCTTAGGCAAGTATGTTCACATCTTCAAGTTTGTTTTTTAATCTATTAAAATGGGAAAAAAATGAACTAGATGTTCTCAAAGGTACATTATAGGTCTAAATTCTATGATCTTTAGACTTCATGGAGGAGTGAGATTTGGTGTGGTCATTGAAGGACAGGTAAGGTTTCATTAGAGTGACAAGGAAGAGTATTCTCAACAGAAACAAGTGATATAAGCCAAAGTCCAGAATTAGAAATCAATCAATCAAAAAGCATTTGTTATATACTAACTACTGGAGATTGAAAAAAATGGTTCAAAAACCATACAAGCAAGATGTGGTAAAAAAAAAAAAACAAATACTAAGTCAATTTGGTTAAGACAGAAGGCTCACATGTTAAAGTAATGGAACGTGATATTAGAAAGGAGTGTTAAATCTAGCAACGGACATTTAATGGCTATCTATGGAGGCTGGACATTCTTTTGTAGCCAATTATGAAATCACTGTTGGTTTTTCAAGTAGGAATTGGTGCTTCATTAAGATTAATGCAATCCATACATAGGATGGATTGAGAAAATGGAGAGACTGGAAATATGGAGTTTAACAAAAACATTCCAGTGATCCACATATGGGATTATAAGGCTCATGAAATTGTGAGATTCAGGCTAGAAGAGACTTTACAGAATGCCCAGGTGGAGCAGTGTACAGAGCAATGGACCTGAAGTTAGGAAGACACAAGTTCTAATTTGACCTCATGTATTTACTAGTTGTGTGATCCTGGACAAGTCCTGTAACCTCTGCCTTCCTCAGTTTCCTTATCTGTAAAAATAAGACACTTTGCTCCCTCATAATATGTTATTGGGTTACGATAGCATCTACATCACAAGGTTGTTGTGAGGGTCCAAAGAGATAATGTATGTAAAAAGTTCTGCATACTTTAAAGCACTACATAACACTAGCAATAATGTTTACTTGCTGTCTACTCTACCCCTATACCCTGAACTATTCTATGATGATCAAACTAAGTCCTAGAGAGGCTATGTGACATGTCCAAGGTAATGCAGGTAATAGCCCAACTGAGAATGTTAACTCAGGTCCTCTGATGCCAAATCCAGCATCCTTTCCAATATTATACACTAGGGTAGTGGCAGTGAGGATGAAAAAGTGATCGCAATTAACAGAACTCAATGGCTGATTGCTAGGAAATTCAGGACAAGTGGGGGGAGATTGAAGGAAAGAAGGAGTCAGAAGCTCCTTGAGGGCAGAAATGGCTTTCAGTTTTCCCTTTGCATCCCCAGAACTTTCCTCAGTAAACGCTCCCTTAGGATCGTAAAAAAATGGAAAAGGACCCACAGGTACAAAAATATTTATAGCAGTTCTTTTTGTGGTGGCCAAGAAATATAAATTGAAGGGATGCCCATCAATTGGGGAACGGCTGAAAAAGTTGTGATATATGAATGGAAAGGAATGCTCTTGTGCCATAAGAAATGATGAGTTAGTGGATTTCAGAAACACCTGGAAAGACTTAAATGAACTGATGCTGAGTGACATGAGCAGAACTAAGAGAATATTGTAAATAGTAATAGCAACATTGTGTGATGATCAACTTTGATAAACTTAGCTCTTCTAAGAGCTCTTTTTTTCTCTTTTTCATGGTTTTTCCCTTTTATTCTGATTCTTCTTTTACAAATAACTAATGTGGAAATATATTTAGTATTATTGTAGGTATACAACCTATATCAAATTGCTTGCTTTCTTGGGGGAGGTGGAGAGGACGAAGAGAGGAAGAAAAAAATTGGAACTCAAAATCTTATAAAAGTAATTATTGAAAACTATGTTTACATGTAATTAGAAAAAATAAAATACTATTAAGTGGGGGAAAGAAAGAAAGAAAGAAAGAAAGAAAGAAAGAAAGAAAGAAAGAAAGAAAGAAAGAAAGAAAGAAAGAAAGAAAGAAAGAAAGATGGATTTGATTTGGGAACCCAGATGACTGAGAGAATGAAGCTACTATTGGCAGCAAGAGAGAGACGAGAATATGGAACCATTTTTAGAGCAGAGGCAAATAAAAATCATTTGTGGCATCTTAAGTTTAGAAGGAAATCCAAAGAAAATATCCAGTGAGCAGTGGCAGATAATCAGGTTGAAACTGAAGTGAGAGCTTGGGTTCAGAAAACACTGGCTCCCTGCTTGCCTCTTCTCTGGCTTCCTTGAGTGCCCTGGGTTGAAAAACATCACCCTTGGGCTTCTGCCTCACTTCTGAGACACCTCAACACCATGCCGTGCACCAACATCACTTCCCAGTCATTCTCCTCTTCACCTTCCATCTGAACATTGGATTCTGCCCCCTGCAAATGCAGACTCTGAAAGGTGAACTTTCTCCTTAGTTTGTCCACTACAACTCTCCATCCCTTCCCAGTCATCTCTACGTCATGTGGCTGTTTGTGTCCCTACCCGCCCCCCACCCCATTTAAGTGCCCTTTTTGTGTTGTCTCACTGTCTACTAGAATGTAAGCCCCTTGAGGGTAGGAACTGTATTGCTTGCCTCTATTTTTATTCTGTCCTTAGCATTTAACATGGTACCTGGAACAGGTCATACATAGTCTATATGTGCAACTATGTATCTGCATCTATCTCCCTATCATCTATCAATCTTTCTATCTTTCATCTACCTACCTATCTATTCAAATCATCTGCTGTCTTCCTCTGAATCCCAATTTCCACAACCCCCAGTTAACTCCTTTGGCCTTTGTTTCTCTTCAGGTGTGGGTAGTAACGTGCAAAATTAGAAGAATTCTCTTCCCTTTGAGGTGCCTGAATACACCTTTCAGTAACTTGACTGAGTCTATAGAACTTTAACAGATACTGTCAACTATTAAAAATTTTTAAATAATAAATGAGTGACTATAAATGCTTCCCCACATACATACCAAATAAAAGAGCCCTGGTTTAAAAAGTCAGAGCTACTTTTTGTTGTTTCCCCTTCTTCATGTCTCACATCCAGTTGTCAAGTCTTGTTAAACTCTAACACAACAACATACATTGTTCCCTTCTTTTTCTTCTTCCATTCTTCTCAAACTAGCACTGTCTTAGTTTAGATCCTCATCAGCCCTCCACTCAGCTACTTAATAACCTCCCAATCTGATCTTTCAACCGAAGAATTGGTCTAATCGCGTCACTCCGCTACTCTGCGCTCTTTAACAGGTCCCTTTCTGCTAGAATAAAATAATAATTCCTTTTCTTGACCTTTTCCTTTAAGGCCTTAATTGTGTATATGCAGCCCATGCCTTCCATACTCCCAGTCAATATGACCAATAGTTATTCTCCAAATTTGATACACCACGTCCTGCCTTCATAATACTTGGGTTTTAGCTCACTACTACCCATTTTTGTTTCAGCCTTTCCAATCTGAAAATCATTCACCTTTGCAGAGGAAAAAAAGACGACATTCATCAATAATTGTTATCCTGACCACCCAGGGAAGTGATTCGATTCCCTATTCTCCAAAACTGTTCTTGACCTGAGTTTAGCTAAGAAAAACAACTCCAAGAAATTTTCATCTTTATAATTCATTGTCATCCCCAGCTCTTTTGGAGCATTATCACCTCTCCCCGTGTTTTTATTAGCTGCTTTTGCTTCTGTCATATATATACATACACATACATACATACACATGTGTATATGAATATACACGTGTGTGTTGTTTACAAACATACATGTATATGTGTATGTACACATATGTGTGTATTGTGTATGTATGCGTATTATCTAAGCAGTGGCCCCAAAGAAGAGATATAAGAAAACAAATCCCTCAACACCTTTTCATAGATTGTTGGGGTTGTGAGGGAGATATCTACTAAGTGAGAATAGTCATTCCCCCAAGTGGTTCCATTTTAACTTTAGTAACCAGTTCTTCCTTGCTGATGGGAACAGGCTTGAGTTACCTGTTTCACTTCCATCACCTTTTGAAGAACAAAATCATCTAGAAAAGTCAAGAATATTCCAACTCCTCTTGGCAGGGAGTGAGCTCCAGCTGATGCCCAGATGACTTAAGTCCCCCATCCCTATCTTGTTGTTCTTCAATGCCAATTGCTAAGGTTTCCTGAACTCCTCATTTATTTCCTCCTCTTCAGGTGGTTTATAAGACTCCCACAACAATATCACTTATGTTTCTCCGTCTGGTGATCTTCAACCAACTAGTCAACATCCTGCTTCCCCTCTAGCCCAATTCCTAGATTTTTTCCACACATAAAATGTCTAAGTATGTAATCCTACTCCTACCCACCTTAATTTATCTAGTCTATTACCTTGGAATAAGGTATAGCCTTCCATGTCCATGAAAAGTCATCATGTTATTACAGCTAGAGAACTAGACTTGAATCAGGGAAGACCTGATAGGGGGAGGGACATCCTAGCATGTTCCCAGGAGACCCTGAGAACATTAGCATGTTCCAGAAGGGGTTCTCAGCTCCTCTGCAAGCAGTCAGGGCAGCAAAACATTGAATACAGTTTGTTTGTTGTTTAACCTAACAAAAAGCATGGAACAGGTTCCTCATGCTTGAATCCCTCCATCCAACTCAGGAATTATCCCATTTCCATGGACACTAAGTCATTAAGAAAGGTCTTGATGATTTTTAGAAAAACATGGATAGAACTGCACAAAATAATGAAAATTAAAATGAACAGAACCAAGAGAACGTTGTATGTAGTAATAACAATATTGTTTTAAGAACAACTTTGAGAAGCTAAGTCATTTTGACTATTATAAATACACTAACTACAGAAGACCTGTGAAGGAAGATGCTATCTGCATCCAGAGAAAGAACTGATAATTAGAAGTAAATATAGAATACATTTGCATGTATGTGTAAATGTGCATATATCTGTACACATATACCAAGATACATGCATACATACATGCATATTTGTGTCTAATGGTTGCCATTTCTTGGGCAGAGAAGGAAGGAAGAAAAATAAGGGAAAAAGTTACACAATAATTTTATCACATGTTTTAAAGGAATACCAAGTTGTACCTATTAGTTTCAT
This sequence comes from Pseudocheirus occidentalis, assembly GCA_028646575.1. Classification (NCBI taxonomy): domain Eukaryota; kingdom Metazoa; phylum Chordata; class Mammalia; order Diprotodontia; family Pseudocheiridae; genus Pseudocheirus; species Pseudocheirus occidentalis. The sequence goes on along the minus strand of CM053597.1, from coordinate 21,458,871 downwards.
GCACAATCTTTTTTTTCCTATTCTACTATGTTATAGAAATGCTTGTTTTATTTCTTGAAAAAAAAAAGAAAGGTCTCTCCTTTCCTCTGGATTGATGCAATTCAAATAGCTCCCAGCACCAGATGAAGGGAGAAGTACGGCCTGCTCCTGGGCATATGAGCCTCTCTGGCTCTGATCTCTAGCATTAGCTCCATCCTATTTCAGTATCTTTATTCTGATGCCATTGCCTCTGGGCACATGCCTCCCTGAAGATGGTCAAGTTTCAGTATAGGTCTTCATGAATCTTAGCATACAAGTCTCCTTCCTATGGTCTGTGTGGTGCTGCTTAGAGCCTGAATCAGATCCTCTCTCATGCAAGTGTCCCCTGAATTAGGAAGAAAGAGCTTATTAGAGCAAGGAGAAAGGGGCACCTCTACAAGTGCATTACTTTATTTATAATGTACTTTAGGCAAGTATCAACCGTTAATATAGTGTTTTATTAGGAAGAGGTGTGACCAAGAGTCTTAGTGCTAGTATAACCTTCATCCTATAGGAGAAGGGGTGAAAGGTGTTTTTTCCCCTTCATTTCCTATTAGATTAACCAGATACCAGTGATATATACTAGTCTATTTTCTTGGACTCAGTCAAAGATGACCTTATTTGGATGAACTTTATGCTGGAATGATGTCAAAGGACAAAAAGCAAACTCTACAACACGGCATGAATTTTATCAAAGGGAGGCCAAAGAGCTTACCTTCTGCCAATGAAATGGCATGCTAATTAAAGCGAGATAGCCAAGGACAAAAGTCAATGCACGAAATCAATAATCCAAAAGGTGACAAATTTCACCTCTGCATAGATAACCTGTTTTCTTTTTAACATTCAGAATCATTAGCCACCTTGGTAAAGCCTATAGGGAAGGTTTGCGGGAAATCTACTATGTCAGAGAGAGTTATTGATGGCTTTTCTATTTGCCGTGAACTCTATTGATTCTGTATACTGTATGAGTCTATTTTGTAGAAAGAGAGAAAAGTCAAAAGATTACAAAGGGCTATGGCATCTGCAATCAAAGGCAATGTCAACAGCGCTTCATCTTGTTTCCTCTGGAGTCTCTGCTTTGCTTAAAAACCCATTGAAAATCTCAGGACGCCAGGGAGAATTTAATTATTCAACATTTCATCCTGCCTTCAGTTTTGCCTTTATAAAAAAAGAGGTATTTATTGAACATGTTATTTCTGACAAGGGCATGTATATGAAATGCAAAATGATACTATACACACATACGTATACAATAATTTAACATTTTATATACACATGAAGGCAGAATATTTCTGTGCTTCAGGCAGCAAACTTATGTGAGTATATGTTGACTACATATATGTATTTATAGGTTTAAAAATAAATATTTTACTGTTGCTTTAATACTTTAGTGGACTCATGATTTCATCAATGTGAGGCCCCTCTCCAGTCATGAGGATCACAACCTATGCATGCTTTCCCATCCTGTGAATCTTGTTTGTGTCCTCATAAATCCTCAATAAAGGGCAGACCAAATCCTCCCTAGTGGCTATGCGTACTAGGCTGGAGTCAGGGGAAGAGCAGGAGGAGGTCTTGTTCTTGGTCTCTTGACATTACCTGGATATCGGTGAAGCCCATGAACTTCCCATCTATTATTCCTTGTTTTTACTATGATTAACTCACCTCCTTTCCTGGCCATTCATCTCTTTGATGATATCTTTTGTCCTACTTTGTATATATAAATTTTCAATCAAATTCACTATTGCTGTATAAATGACTTGTTTTTATTAGGGTAGACTCTCAGGTGAACTCTATTAGATTTATTAAATATCATGCTTTATTCCACCATAGTTACGTAGGCAAAAGAATCTTAAGACTATCTGTAGCATTTATGGATCTCTCCTAAGCCTTGAATTCAGTAGAAACCAAGCAACATGGTACAATGCAAAAAATATTTGATTTTGGTCAAATTTCAAAACTTAGCTTTGCCACCTTTTATGAAATCTTAGGAATAGAAGCAGCTTGGTACAGTTGTATGAACACTGGTTTTGGAGACAGAGGAACTGGGTTCAAATCCTACCCCTTATACTCACTACGTAGGAGACCTTGGACAAGTCATTTAATCTCCCCAAGTCTAGGTTTCCTCATCTATAAAATGAGAGAGTTGAACTAGATAACTCCATGGTTCTTTCCTGCTCTAGATCTATAATCTAGATCTATGAAAGTCAATTAGCTTCTCAAGGTCTTTATTTCTTCATTTGGAAAATTAGACAATTGAGCTGGATGGTTTCTGTAGTCTATTCTAGCTCTAAATATATGGTTGTGAGTTCAGTAAGCAAAAGTGAAGGAGCCTGGCGTAGCTCCTACATTTCTGTGGCTTCTGCAATGCAAGTAGGGTACTCAAGTAAACATACTTTGGGAGTTTTCCAATTTTGCTTAACTAATCAGTTTTGCTTAACTTTGAATATTTGCTACACTGGCTCTGTTCTACCTTTTTTCCTCAAAGAAAGGCAAGAGGAAAAGGAAAGTAATTTTTATTAAAGCAAATTTTAATTTAAAAAGTAAAGCACTCTTAAAACCAAATTTAGCAATAATGGACACATTCCACATATAGTTGCCATTTCATTTTTCAGTCACTTCCAACTCTTCATGATGCCTTTTGGGTTTTTTCTTGACAAAGATACAACTGTGGTTTACCATTTCCTTCTCCAGCTCAGTTTACAGATGAAAAAACTGAGGGAAATGAGTTTAAGTGACTTGCCCAAGGTTACACAGCTAGTAAGTGTCTGAAGCCAGATTTGAACTCAAAATAAGTCTTCCTAACTCCAAGCCTGAAACTCTATCCACTGTGCCACTTAGTGCCCATTCTATATGTAATCCTCATCTTAAGTGGTGCCAAACAGGGATGTGTTCTCATACCCTTTCATTTTCAAGTCTCTGTGAGCAGAGAGAGAAGTTTGTACATGAATTTCCTTCCTTCCATTAACACAGAGAGAGACAATCTTCATCAGGCTGGCAACATGGTCTTATTGCCCTAGACAAGAACAGTTTTCAGAAGCATGCATGTCTGTGGCTATTTAATCTCAAAAGGAGCAGGTTGGCATCAGTTATGCCCTGTAGAATGTAAGCTCCTTGATGAAAGGAACTGTTTTTCATTCTTTTTATATCTCTCCAGCACCTAACATTATCTGGCAAGTTGTAAATGTTCAATGAATACTGGTTATCTTTTTTTTGGGGGGGGGTATGTCTAGACTTGTGATTTCATTGGTATAGGTAACTCTCAGGAGTGAGAAAATGTCTCTTATCAACTCAGATCATTATCCACACTGCAACATAGAGCCTTGGAGAGTTGCCAGGGCACACTATAACTTTGAGGGACTTGGCCATAATTACCCAACAAATATGTGTTGGTGATAAGACTTGATCCTAGATATTCCTGGTCTCAAATGCAGCTTTCTATCAACTACCCAGACACTATATTTCTGTTGCATTGATTATGCAAATGAAAATTAATCTGTTTAGAAGATATTCACCAACACATAAACAGTCCACCATAACTTCACTTAATAAGTTAATTCACCTAGCTATTTGGAGTAATATTTTGTAGCCAGCCTCTATTGCTGGATGAATCAATCAGTCAATCAACAAAACAAAATATAATTAGGTACACACGAGATATGCACAAGTAGATGGAAAGTAATCTCAGTTATGAAGGAAGTGGGTGCTTTCACAGTCACAGAGGCTGGATAATTGGGAGGATTATGCTTACGTAAACAGTAATCAGAAAGTTGAGAAGAGACAATGCTTTGGGTAGAAAGGTAATAAGTTTTGTTTTGGACATGATGAGTTTGAGATGTCTATGGGATATTCTACTTGAGATAGCCAATAGGCAGTTGGTAATTCAAGACTATGACTCAGGAGAAGAATCTGGGCTGGACACACACATCTGGAAATAATTTGCATAGGATGGTAACTGAACTGATGGAAACGGATGAGATCTGTAGAGGACACCTATGATTTTAGGATTTGTCACGATCGAAGAAGCAGTGAAAGAGACTGGAGAATGATCGGATGGGTAGGAAGAGAACCAAGGGAGAACAGTGGGACAAAATCCAAATGCAAAAAGATCCAGGAAGAGAGGGTGATCAGCAGAGTCAAATTTTAAAGAAGTAAGAAGGATGAGAATTGAGAAAAGGTGATTAGATTTGGCAATTAAGAGATAACTATTAACTTTAAAGAGGCCAGTTCCAGTTGAATGAAGTCAAATTTCAGAGAATTTAGAAGAGGGTGAGAGGAGAGGAAATAGAAGTATTTGATGGGGATAGTTTCCTCAAGGATCGTGCCAACAAGGCAAGAGATAGGGCATAATGGTAGATGATGAGGGAGGGTTTTTTAAGAATAGAGAAAATATGGACATGTTAGTCAACATCAGAAAAGAGATGATGATGAAGACAATTTGCTGGAGAAGTTGGAAGCAGATGGTATCAAGGTACATGGTTAGGCATTTGCCTTGGTAAGGAAAAGGGGAACTTGCAATGTGACATAGAATGGAGAAGGAGATGATGCAGGAAAATTAATACGTTTGAGTGGTATGAGATGAAGAAGAGGACAGAAGATAAACCTCTGAATGAATGGTATCATTTTTTTTTCAGAAAATCATGAGGCTAGGTTTTCAGCTGAGAGAATGAAGGAAAGGAATGACATGGGAGGCTTGTAGAGAAAGAATAAAGTTTGAAAGAGCTACTAAGTGGAGTGGTAAAACAAATCCATTTGAGAGGAACTGACTTCCTGCAGAGAGGTCCCAGGTGATATTAATTCATAGTGTATCCAATTAACATTATTTCATGATTTTCTCCAAATCCATTTAACTATTTGAAGGAGAGTGAAGAAGGAAGATGGTGGTCATGACCTAGGACTGAAGTCTGGTAAGACATTGATGATAGGATAATGGGGCAAGGGATTCAGAAATAGAGAATGGTTTAGTATTGAACTGGTTCATCAAGAGATAGAGATAGTAAAAGGAAAGAGAGTATAACCAGTGCATGGGGTGATGGGTGGAAAATAACAGAAAGTCAGAGGAGAGAGAGGACATGTAGAAGATGCAGAATAGCATTAAGGCATAAGGAAAGATCAAAGGATAAAAGATGATTGTCGGAGTAAAGAATTTTGGAATGCATGAAAATGAAAGAACATATGCCAGATGGCAAGATCAAGCCTGGCTATCTTTGTGTATAGCTGAGGTAAATTAGAGGAATGGTCATGAGATTTGAAGAGACTGAAGAACTGGGAAATTAAGATATGACACTGGAAAAAAAAACTGGCATATGTGAGAGATGCCTAGAGGTAGAAACAGCAAGATTTGTTGGCAAGGTGGATTTGTGAGGTGAGTGAGAATGAGGTATTAAGGTTGACACTAAGGTTTCAAATCTGGTTGATTAGAAGGACAGTGGTCCCCTTGACAGAAACTGGGGACTTCTGAAGAGGCAATGGAATTGTGGTGGAGATAATTGGTTGAGTTTTTGACACATTGCATTTGAATTATCTATAGCACATCCAGGTCTAAATGTTCAGCAATAAATTAGTGGTAGCAATGAAAACTCAGGAAAAGATTGGGGTCTAAAATCTGAGAGTCATCAATGTGCATGTAAGCTGATGACATCTCCAAGAGAGAGAGGGTGCAGAGATAATGGAAGAGGCCTCAGGCCTTGGAGTACACTTAGAAGTAGAGGGGTGAACTATGAATGATAACCCGATAGAGAGACTGAGAAGTGGTCAAACAATCAGAAAGAAAACTAAGAGAAAGTTGTGTATGCATGAGAATGAGAGAGAGAGAGAGAGAGAGAGAGAGAGAGAGAGAGAGAGAGAGAGAGAGAGAGAGAGTATGGGGAATAAGAAGCTCAAAGGAGTTAAATCCTGCAAAGAAATCAAGGATGAAGACTGGGACTGAGAAAGATCCAGTAGTTTTTTCTGAGTTGCTGAAGTGACCCCTTTATCTGGACCAAAAAAAAACCCCATCTCTTAAACATTATTCATAACTGAACGAAAACTTTAGACCCCCATCATACATGGCAATGAGCATGACTCTCATTCACTATGGATGCTTTTTTTAAAAAGGTTTGTGGTTCAATAATGAACTACCAAATACTACTTTTGACATACGCTACTTGGAAGGGAAATCCTACTGAACATGCTGCCTCACCACCTCCATTTGCCCCTATAGATCCTCCAAGTTACATCCCAGTATTAAGTTAGAAAGAAAAGATACAGACCCAGAAATACTTCGATCTTTTATCTTAACTTTACAAAGAAATGCCTGACAGGTGTACAATTTAATGTGTAGGCTTTAGCCTTTATAGAGGTTTCATACAGAACACAGAATAGCACTTCTGTGACTTCTGGAAAACCGTAGTGAAAGTTATTGTTCATTCTTTTGCCCAATGTTCCTTCTGCTAAGATCCAAAAGATCAATTTCTCTTTGATGTTAGTTTCAGGGTAGAAAAAAGTTTGTTTCTACAATGTAAGCTTTCTTTCATCATAAAATGGAGGTTGATTGCATAAGACAAAATGTCTTCCTTTCTTCCTTGGATCCAGGAAACATAAAGTTCTATTTTCAAAATGCCCCTTTGTAATAAAAGACTTATTTCAGATTCTTAGCATCGACATGCCCCATTCCCTTTAAATGGTCCCAGTTTGAGTTTTATCCTCACTTGTTCTATTTCATAGTGTTGTGACTCGAAAGTTGCCTAAAATTCTTCTGACAGGCAAAGGTAAATGCCTTAAACACATTTTTAAATCAACAATAATATTTTTAAATAATTCACCACACTATTAACACCCATCAACAGTAGCAATTTCATACATACTCTGTATTACCACTCAAACAAATACAAACTATCAATCAATCAACTAAGAAGCATTTATTAAGCACCTTTTATAGCCAAGAACTGTGCTAGGTGCTGGTGATGTAAGGGCAAAAATGAACATTCCTGTAGGGAGTTTGTATTCTATTAGAGGAGACAACAGGTACAGGTATAGATCTATCTAAAATCAATACAAAATAAATTCAAGGTAACTGGTTGGTTGGGCATCAGCAAAGTATTCATGTTTGAACTAAGTTTTAAAGGAGATGAGGGATTCTAAGAGGAAGAGATGAGGAGGGAGTATATCCAGACATGGGGAAAATGGTCTAAAAAGCAGGAGAAGAGATAGAAGATAAGAGTGTCTTGTATGAGGAACAGCAACAGGATCAATTTGGTTGGACAATAAAATGTGAAGGAAAGTAATGTGTAATAAGGGGGGGGGAAGGAAGACAAAAGCTAAATTGTGAAGAATTTTTAACATTTTAAACTCTCTTGCTGTGTTTTTTCTCAGTCATGTCTGACTCTTCCTGACCCCATTTGGTGTTTTCTTGACAAAGATACTGGAGTGGTTTACCATTTCCTTCTCTAGTTTGTTTTATAGATGAGGAAACTGAGGCAAACAGGGTTAAGTGACTTGCCCCAGGTCATCCGGCTGGTATCTGAGGTCAGATTTGAACTCAGGTCTCCTGACTCCAGACCTGACCTTATACCCACTATGGCACCATTTGGCTGCTGTCCTTTGGGGGGGGGGGCTTTATATTTGCTTTTCGAAATAATAGGGAACCACTGGCATTTATTGAGTAGGATTATTCCATGGTCCAAAATGCTCTTTGGGAAAATCTCTTTGACAGTTGAGTTGGAGGGAGTTGAGTCAGGGAAACCAATTAGGAGACCATTTCCATAGTCCAGAAAATAAATGATGAGACCTGAACAAGGAATAGAAGTTTTATGGATAGAAAGAAAGGGACTTAGGTGATAGATTGTGGAGATAGAACAGATTTGGCATCTGACTATGTGGGGTGAGGGAGAGTGAGGAGTGGAAAATAATACTTCAAACCTTAATTAATGGAAAGATGGCAGTGTCCTTGACAAAAATAATCCATAAAAATTAGTGAATCCCGCAGGTCCAAGACCCAAAAATAAATTAGATTGGACCTAAAATAAAGTTCCAAGAAAGTGCAAATATTAATATTAATTGAAATTATGGCCAAAAACAGTAACATTCTATTTCTCTAGATTCCTGAGAGTTAGAGCCACTGGACATATCATAAGTAAGTGTGAAAAGGATAGTCCAAAATAAACTAAAAGTTGATTAAAATGTTCGCAGACCCCATTTAAGTCATTTCAGTGTTATTATTTCAATGCTATATATCCTAAAGAATTAGTCTCATGAATTCAGATTCAGAGGAAAGGAGAGATGAGACAGTGACTAAAGGCAGGCAGATTTCAAGAAAAAAAATTTGAATTATTGAGTATTTAAATAAATTTGACTTCTATCACTGAGTTGCAGATAGTAACTAGGACCAAGTTAACAAGGTGTAGGGCTAATCGCAGGTCCCAGAGGACTCTAGCTTTTTAGATTAAAAGTGATCTGTAATTAACATAGTAGTTGTTTGTATACAAATGAACGCTACTCACCCTCCTTAAGGGTGTTTAAAAAGTTGGCTTTCTTAAATCGTTCAAACACTTTCTAAAATACCGTTTGCATCCAGGAAGAGAGAGGTTTGCTTTACAATTACATGTGCTTACCATGTCCTTTCTTTCGTAGATACAGAGGAGGGAAAAGGTGGCACCTAGGACACTAACTTGAACTTTCCCAGCCAACCTCAAGAATTTATGGATTCAGAATTCTTCCTGGGGGTTACAACCTTAAGAAAGACTCTCCTCTTCATTACTGCTACTAAATATATACCTGTAGCCAAACGTAGACCACAAGATTGGTTGAAAGCCACTTTGGAAGTTGTTTTACTTACAGTTCTAAAATTCATTCCATATACCACTATGCACCAACCCAATCCAAACTATTCCTGGTGCAATTTGCAAAGTCTGCCTTCTTACTTTTACTCTGTTTCTAGCAAACCCAAGTTCTTTTTAAGTTTCCTGGTCCACAGAAGCTATATTCCTCCTTACTGTTCTTCTGAGTCTACTCAATGAGAAGACCCATGAATCTTGAGAATCTATATACCATCTGTCCAAAAGATCTCTCCTCTGGCCTGTCTTTACTATTTTCTGACTCTTCCTTCTAATTGCAATCAGATTCAACAAACACTTATGAAAGTGAAAGACCTTAGAGATACAAAGATAAAAACGCAATTGTCCCTATTCTCACACAATTTACATTCTATTTGGGTATACAGCACAGTGCCTAGAAAATAGTAGTCACTAAATGAATGTTTTTGATTGATTGATGTACACACGTAAGTAAATATGAAGTTTATATAAAATAATACAAAACAATTTCAAGATGAAGAGAACCCCAGCACCTGGGGGATCAGGAAAGACTTCTTGTAATCCCAGAACAGTGTTTCAAAAAAAAAATAGGGACCTGAAGAAGCAGAATTTCTACCTTCCATCTTCCTTACTTCAGAAGCATTAGTTTCACCCTATCAAGCTCCCTACCAGTAAGATTGTTGCTCATTTTGTGGGGGAGAGGGGAAAGGGAGTATGTAATGGTCAGGGGGAGACCATTTTTTAAGCCAGGCAACAAGAACCCAGGCTCAAGTAAAACCTAGTTCCATCAAAGTAAAGAACCAGCATATAGTAACCATGCTGTGGCCTCATCCAGACAAAATATAATTGGGAGTTAATTTGGCATGAAAATCTTAATATGTGAAATCACAGGTGAATGGTTTAGAAAAGCAACAGGAGAAATAATCATCACAGATACACTGTCAAAACATGAGTGACAAGAATTCTTTGACTTCCCAATGGCCATAAGTCACTGGGAAGGTGACAAATCAGGCAAAGTTCTTACACATAAAGTTATTTGACAATTGCTAATGCTTAAAGTGGGTCCATTTTAACTGTTTATGAGCATAAAAAGAGGTATAAGGAGCATGAGACAGATGAAATTGTGCTGTAATTCCTTTGTTCTTCCAAATGTGATGACTGAAAAGTTATACCTTAAAAGTGTTTGTTTTAAGTGGCCTGTCATTTTCTTATCCTACTATTAAATTTATCATGTAGTCTCCCCTTTGGTGCAGCTTCTATGCTAAGTGACTTGCACAATTGGGTTCCCAGATTTTACTCTTCTCCACAACTTGACTCTTAATTTGTCAGGGCTAGCTTTCTCTTAAATCGATAGCCAGCTCTTTTCTCTGCTGCCAGAGGTCCCATGCCACAAAGGTGCCATTTCCCTCAAGCGTGTCTGATCTCTCAAATGTACCTTGCACTCTCCTAAACTAGTGAGTACTAGAACTGGGTGCTCTGTTTCCCTCTAGATATTACAGTTAGCTTGACCTTGTTATCATATAAAAAAAAAACTCTAATCAAGGGGTGGCTAGGTGGTACAGTGAATAGAGCACCAGCCCTGGAGTCAGGAGGATCTGATTTCAAATCTGGCCTCAGACACTTAACACTTTACTAGTCGTGTGACCTTGGGCAAGTCACTTAACCCCAATTGCCCTGCCTTCCTCCCTCCAAAAAGCAAAAAACAAAAAAACAAAAACCTCTAATCATGTATGGTTAGAACTACTGTTACATCCGCTCAATTGAGGGATAGGAATCACATCCCCTCCCTAACTAATGTTTTATCACTCTCATTTTACACCCCCCTGATGTTCTGAACCCTCATTAAGTTATTCCTTCAGGGTCACAAGGCTAGTAAATGGTGTAATACTTTTTACAGTACACTAGGCTGTCTCTCCAAAATTCATGCCAATCTAACAGAACATGGCAGAGAGGACAGGGGTATGGACTTGGAATCATAAAGACCTGAATTTATATCCTTACGAAGACACTAACTTGTTCTGTGATGGTGGACAGTCACTTAAGCCCTCTGTGCCTCTGTTGCCTCCTCTTTAAAAATGAGAAGGGAAGTGTGTTGGACTCACTGGCCCTTGAGGCATTTTATTGCTTTACATTGACGATCTCCTGATACTAGGAAATATCTATTAGGAATCCACTATATGTGCTGTGTACAAGACCCAACAATAATTCCATCCTAAATACATTTAACCAGAACTGCACCCTTAAATCTATTTAGAACAAAATCATTTTTGTGTCTTGAACAATTTCAAATGGACTCAGATAAAGAATTAGCAGCCCAGAAAGTTCTGATACACAGACTTAGGGAAAGTAGGATCATAGGCTGGGAGCTAGCACATACCTTTTCCTTCTTAGGCCATCTAATAAAGGCCCTTCATTTTAGGGATGAGGAAACTGAGCCCTATAACCTTTAAGTGACTTGTCTAAAATCACTCAAAGAGTAAAAGGCAGAGCCAGGATTCAAACCTGAGTCCTCTGACTGCAAAGCCAGCCACTTCTTCAGCATTGCATAGCCTCTCACAGAACAGGAGGACCAACCTTTGACATGAGAACACTTTCAACTAGCCTTCCCAAACCCTCTGCCTTTCTTTTTTATCACCCTCCTCCCCTATTAAAAATAAGTGTTACAATTGGCTCCCTTCTGTTTCATATTACTCTGAAATCCATTTCCCAGCGATATTTTTATTGTACCTACAGAAGTGTCCTGAAATTAACTTATGGAAAATTTTTACTCAATACAAATTTTGCATTTCCACTGAGTATAGTCAAGACCCTCCTGAACAGGGTAATTAATGAGAAATTAGGAACAGAGTCTACTTTGTACATTAAAATGAATAAATGGAAATCGAACAACATACTGATGGTGAAAAAAGAAAAAAATGAACTGAAAGTTGCTGCAAAGAAGGATGGTTGGGAGCAGAGGTCATCCTAATTCTAATAATGAACTTTAACTTAGTATTTTCCAGCCAAGGTGAGGTAGACATCTTAGAGAACAAAAGCTATCCCCATACACACAGCTCTGTCTTGTGTCTGGCATTAACCAGAGACAGAACTGGGGCAAAGTGTTCTGAAATCCTCTCCAGAGTTTTGAGTGTAGCTGACATAAGTTGTTCCTGTGTCTCACGGTCCTCTACCAGCTCTGTGTCCTCTGGAATAACTGCTTCTGACCAGAAACTCCTAAAGTCCCATGGTGCTCTTTGTCCAGGGCAAACCTTCTCCTACCATTGTGCTTCCCCAATGGCTACCTTACCTCATCTTCCACCTCCATCTCTGTCATAGTAGGGCTGGAGAATCAGGATCATGGAACATACCACAGGAGGCAAGGGAAAGCCTCTCTGAAGATACTCATGTCTCCCAATGCAACTCCACTTGAGTATGAACTATTTTCTCCCCCTCTATCTCCTACAAATGAATTTCCCTCCAGGAAACCAGAATTCCTGATTATGTCTCTGTATCACAAGTGACCAGTCATTCAACATGGCCATTGTCCCTCTGAAGGTGTATAAACTAGAAAGAAAGGAAAAAACCTACATCCAGATGAGCCTACACCTCCAGAGTGACATAACAGAATGCTTTGGGTATCCATCAAGCAGAAGGCAATTTCAGCAGGCTCCTGCCAAGCCTCACAGACTGGCAATGGGGACGCCTATTTGGCAGATTGGTTCCTCATCAACATCCAGATTAGATGAAGCATTTTGTCTCCAGCAATTCCCTCTTGGGAAGACGTGCATGATTTCACTTTTCATTTTCCTATCCATGCCGGATTCTGCCGAATATGACACAAAATAGCTTCTCCTCAGATGGCATCTCTCCCTTTGCCTGTACCAACAAAAGCAGTGAAAGAATAGTCATGAGTTTTCTGGAATGCAGGAAAGGGGACCACCCCAAATGAGATAAATTGTTGTATAAATAATGGCATTGGAAATTGTGTTAAATTGATTCTTTGCCAACCATCTATTTCTTCCATAGAATCCTCAAAATTGGAGAAATAGGATAAAAAATACTTAAATGGACTGCTTAATCTAGATCCCTGTTATGACCCAATTGTTCCCCATGGAAAACATACCAAATATGTTATCTCCATTTCAGTTTATTTCAATATAATAATAATGACATATTCCCATAAAATCTCTCATCCTTAAGGATGCTAAAGAATTTCACTAAATCTGTGCTATTCAATCACTGCAAAGCACATAGGAAAATGTCCTATCGTAACATGGAAAAACAAGGACTGTGTGTAGGTGGACATTTGTAATGATAAACGCTAGCTAAGGTCCCCAAGAAAAATGATTGACCCAATAAGCACATTCTCTGTGCTTTTTATGTATCTATTTCCAACGTGTATTATATAAGGACGATACTACCTTCATTACAAGCCATTAGTGAATGAAAGCAGTGTGTTCTTTTTAAAAATTAACTTTATCGTTTGTTTTTACTTCATCTGAATTTCCTCATTCTCATAGTCATCCCTTATGATAAAAAAAATGAGAGGAAAAACAGTTCAGTAAAAAATTTATTAAATCTGCCATTCTTTACATTCTTCCATACTCATAGTTCCCCACCTCTGCAAAGAAGGGAAAGTTATATATCGTTACCTCTTCTTTGCGACTGAGTTTGATCATTATAATTTCAAAACATTCAGATTCAAAAAATCTGAATCAGAAATGAAAACTGGTGTTTATATAGTGCTTTATGATAAGCACAGGACTTTGCTTAAGTTAATCTCATTTAATCTAATAACAACCATGTAATGGAGGTGCCACGGTTATCTCGATTTTATGGAAAAGGTTGAGATTAAGTAACTTGTCCAGGGTCACACAACTGCTTAGTGTTGGAAGCAGGATTCACACTCAGGTCTTTCTGACTTGAAGTCCAATCCTGCACGAATTATGCCACTCAACAGCCCTAAAAACACCTCCTCCCAAATAGCAGGCATTTCTGGTACTGTTGTTATTAGATAAAACAGCTGCCACAGCATCCGTATCCTGAAAATGACCAACCACCATTAATCTTCTTTTCTCTCTCTCTGGCCTGACTGGATGATGTCCTAGACGATGGCACCTGTGGATTCAGATTGCCGTTCCTTGTGAGGTGAGTCTCATATCTATTATTTAGCTCCAATGACTCTTGCCCTTCTGCTATGTTTTTCACCATCCAGTTATCTCCCAATTCTGGTCACTATTTCCCCTTGGCCTCTTCATCATTGCTTTCACCCATTCTTGTATTTTTTGAAGGAATCCTCAATTTTTCCTAATCATCTGGAGACTGGAGAGTTGTTCTTTGAATCTGACTTTCAAGACTGAAGGTACTATGTGTTTAGGACTTCTTAGATCACCTGGGAATAGTCACTCACAGGTTCTCAGAAAAATTGATAGGTAGATGCATGATGCGTGCCTGCATCACACACCTAGGATCAATAAGAACCACTGTCACATGGGATACTTAGTCATGCGTGTCCCTGGGCACGGGAAATGGGCACAGGAAAAGAGCTCACCCTAAAGATGGTGGCATCTTATATTCCAGCATCTGCTGAATTCATAACAATGTAAAGAAGTTCAATGGAGAATTCGAAAAGATCCTCTAAGCCAGGTTTCGGTTTGTTGATAATCCTTGCTACTTGATGAATTCAAAGTGAAGGCAGACAGAGAGGAAGACAGAAAAAAAATTGGAAAATGTTTTGGAAACAAGAAGCCAACAAATTCAAAGACTCCAACTCTAAATCTATGATACCATAAAAACTTTCTGCAAGAAGAGAGTTGGAGGAGGCTGGATATGGTGAATATTGACCAACATACTAAAAATGAAATGTACTATAGCTTGATAAGAAATGTTTTGTTACTAAAACATCAATCACTTCCAAATAAGCTCTCATAAGGCTATAAAACATTTAAAACAAGGGTTAAAATGAACATTAAATTAGAAGGCTTAATAAAGATAATGAACAACAGCTAACTACAGGATAACTACAACAGCTCCTGACCTATCCAAATGAGCTTTTGATTCTAAGAATTGGGAAACTGACAAAAAAACCAGATGCATTCTGATTACTGTTATTATTTAGAAGAAATTAACCATTCCAAAATAACCACTATAAAAAGGAGGCCAAAAAATCCCGGAAAGCATCTCAATCAGCAAACTTTCCATCTCTTTGCCAAACAGAAAGACATGGCAGCCAAGGGCAACACTAAAATAAAAACTTATTTGCAAAACATCAATGTGAAAGCTGACAGAAGAGAGTAAGCATCATCCATTCCCAGTGAAAAGCCACAGAGGAGAAAATAAGCCTGCAGAAATCTTGGAGAAAACTCCAAAAGTCAAATTATCCCAAGATCATGCCTAGTCAAAAATTGAAAATAGAATTTTAGAAAATCCATGACATTCTTGGCTAATTTTGTCATCTGAAACTTTACTTATTCTGTTCTCTCGATTCGTTTTTTGATGATTCCCCAATATTTTCTAAGTAAACCAACTTGTCTTCAGTGAATAGAAATAGCTCGTTCTCCTCTTGGTGCAGCTTCATACTTTTAATGTCTTCCTCTGATCTGTTTGCTGTTGCTAGTAATTCCAGAATTACGTGAAAAAAGAGGGTGTATTTGCTTTGTTCCTATACTTACTTGTAAAGTTTCTAGTGTTTTTCTATTGCATATGATGATAGATTTGAATTTATATAGATTTATTCAAATATTTCTTTTCCTATTAAAAAGATAGTTATATGTGAGGTCTTGCTGGTAAATGTTTGACAACCAGCTCTCTGAGTGGGAAAAAATGTGTGCAGAGTACATTTTTAAGTTTAACCTGAAAATATTAACATTTTCTCCATCACTTTCTTAATTGTAAAGTAATTTTTTTAAATAAACTAATCCTTGATTTATAGCATTTGCTAGTTTGTGAGGTGTAAATAAATGCTTACATCAAAAATTTAGCCGTCAGTTCTCAGGAACCACTTCAAGTTGACTTCAGCATACCCTTGCTTCCATGTCTATACTTTGTAGAATTTTAGGATAAATGAGTATTTTTTTTCAAAAGCCTTTCCTACGTCCATTTACATGATCATGTAGTTCTGGACATATTTTTAATATTACTATGTTAATTATTTTATTAATATTGAGTAATCATTGCATCACTGTTATAAATTTAATTTTATTATAATGAATTATTTTTAAAGATAATAAATATAATGATATAACTAAATAACAATATAAATCATAGATTGTTGTAATATTTTTGTCAGAATTGTATTTCAAAAATTTTAATCAATATTCATTCATGATATAGCTTTATTCTCATTATTTACTTTGATTCTTTGAATTAGATATTAAAATTATATGTATCTTATAAAAGAAGTTTTACAGAAGACTCATGATGAAAATGCTATGCACCTCTGGAGAAAGAACTGACAGCATCTGAATATAGACCAAGGCATGCTGGGTTTTTTTTAACTTTACTTATTTTTCTTTTTTTTGTCTATATTTTCTTTTCCACCATGACTAATACAGAACTATATATTGTATGACTACATGTTTATCATCTATATAAAATTGCCTGGGTAATGGAAAGAGAGAATATGGAATTAAAAATCGTTAAAAAAAAGAAAAGTTAAAAAATTTTATATGTAATTGGAAAAAACATAAAATGTTTTAAAAGAAAGGAGGGAATAAATGTGATAGACAAAATCTATAGGATTTGATAACTGATTATACAGTGTCTACACAGTCTTAGTGCAGTTTTAAGCACAATTGGAACTACATTAAGCCTTTGGAGATAAGTTTTAAGCATTAATAGATTTAAACTGTTCTAAGACTTTTAGGCCACCAGATGTATGGAGGGGATGAGATGGGGGGGGGGGGGGGGCAGGGAGTTGACTCCAAGGTTTGAAATCTCAGTAACTGGAAAGATGATGGGGGGATAAATAGGGATGTTTAGAGGAGGAATCAAGTTTATGGACTTTAACGATTGTTTCAGTTTAAGGACAATTGAACTGGAAGTTCCCCAGACAGACAGATGGAAATGACCAGCAAGCAGTTGGATGTATAGGAACAGAGCTCAGGGAAAAGAGTAGGTCTGGATATATGGATTTGGGAGCCATCTGTGGAAAGATGATAATTGCACCCAGGAGAATGGATGTGATTACTGAAAGAAATACTGGAAAGAGTACAGAGGAAGGTCTAGGACATAGCCTGAGGGGACAGCTACACTCAGGAGAGCTTGCAAATGAATGGTCATTGAGCAATTAACTATTAACTTTTTAAAAGTTGTCTGTCTAGACAAGTTTCCAGTTTTCCCTCTTACCTCTGAGGATGGAGGGCTAAAGAGAATATACTGTAAGTACTCTGCAGTCAGAGTCAACAATTAAAAGAGTTTGCTATAACCAAAAAAAAGTTTTATAGAGTACTTTCTAAAATTTTTAGAATAATTTTCATAGTATAGGTCTTACAGTCAAGTCAAAAAGCATTTCTTAAGTATTTATAAAGCTAGGAACTGTGCTAAGCTCTAGCAGTACAAAGAAGGGGAAAAAATAGTGTCTGGCCTCAAGGCTCTCATAATGTAATGGGGGGACAATGTGAAAAGAACTATGGACCTACAAGACATGCACAGAATAAATTGGAAGTAAGCTCTGAGAGAAGGCACCAGAATTAAGGGGAGCCAAAAAAGACTTCTTGCACCAGATAGGATTTTAGCTGAGACTCAAAGGGGAGGAATAAGTATTACATACACCTACTAATCAGGTACTACTGTGTGCCAAATACTTCATAAATATCATCTCATGTGACCCTCATAACAACCCTTCAAGGGAAGCAATGTTATTATCACCATTTTGCAGCTGAAGAAACTGAGGCAAACAAAAATTAAGTGACTTGCCCAAGGTCACACAGCCAGACTGGCCCCCGTCTTCCTGATTCCCAGCCCAGCACTTTACCCACTGTGGCATTTAGTTGTCTCTAAAGGAAGCCAGTGATGGATTATCCTGTAAATCCATGAGCACTAGGAGACTTTTTCTCCCTGCGGGTAGTTCTGATAAAACTTGTTCTATTTCTTTCTCTGAGTTTCAGCTCTTTAAAATCTCTATTTTAAATCTTGGCATTAAAGGCATTTCTGTAGGGAATCTTTGGGTTCTTTGGAATTTTCCATTTTGATTGCATGTAGCTAATGCATAATCAATCTTGATCATTTTTTTTCATGTCTTCAGATGTGAAATTGAATGGTTCTGCTAGGATTTTTATAACAATCTATTCTTATCATTGAGGACAGTGGGATCATCACATTTTAGATATTCAAAGGAAGAAGTAGACTTGCAGATAACACCATTCTGATTACACCAAGCCCTGGAAAAGTTGAGGGTTTCTTCGATTAGATCCATGGCCATTCAGAAGACATTGGCCTAGTAATTTACATGGGAAAACCAAAATGGATAAAAAGTGCATTTTGCCTAAATTAGGGCATGTTCTTCTGTGGGCAGCCCATTGAACTGGTCCAGGGGTAGGGAACCTGCAGCCTCAAGGCTACATGTGGTCTTCTAGATCCTCAAGTGTGGCCCTTTGACTGAAATTTCACAGAATCCCCTTACTACAAGGATTTGTTCTATAAAACTTGGATTCAGTCTAAGGCTGCACTAGAAGGCCGTGTGTGATTTAAGGCCACAGTTCCCCACCCCTGATTACTGGTCCATCAGTAAATATCGATATTTATGTATCCGTATCCATAAATGTCCATATCTTGGACAAGTACTTCCAATGGACAATGATCTGAGCCCAAAATCGAGAAGGAAGGGGAAAGCAAGTAGGATTGCATTTGGGAAACTGATCAACACTCTGAGTCAGATCCAAATGCTCTTTGTCAGGCTAGTCCATCTATTAACATTGAAATTCTCGTAGAGATGCTAGATTTTGGTTTCAGCTGTGCTATTGATTTTTTTTGCATTAAATGAAATTTGAGGTACATTTAGTATAAACTAAGTGCTTGAGATGGCAGTAATGAATTTCTGGAACAAAAGTAAATGAACTTGGAATCTTCTGTCCTCAATTTAAGCTTGATAGGTTCCTAGTGCACTTTGTAAACCTGATAGAGGTAAATAAGCCTCACTCTACCCCCCAGTAAACTTGTTCCTATAAAAACAGATTTTCCTGGCAATGATCATGTTTTTCATTGCTGTTAAATAGAAGTCAATCTTCTCTAGTCCTCAGTTTGTCTAGCTATAAAATAAGGATGATATTCAGTGATAGAATGTTTTCTAAAGTATAATGAATAAAGACTGTTGTGGGGGGAAAAAGCAGGGGTGCAATGCTATAGCAACACATGAAAAGAATTTTTAAATGATTTGTTTTTTTTATTAAAGTTATATTGGTTTTTACATTACAAACACATACAAATGACTTCCACTCCATGAGGTCTCTTGCAACAAAATAAAACAGTTAAAACTAACACTACTGTGATCTCACTGAAAGTGGGTGCAAAATTGCCTATTTGTAGCAGTTCCCTCGCCTCTATTTTTTTAGTTGACAAAATTGTTAAAAAGAACTAAAAGGGACCTCAAAAATGAACTTGTCTACTCTCTCATTATATAGATGAGCAGCTGAGGTCAGTGGGGTTGAGGGACTTCCCCAAAGTCAGACAGGTTGTAAGTTACAAAGCCAAGCATTGAGCCAAGGTAATGATGCCAAATCTAGGGCTCTCTCAGAAAATGCTCCAACTTTACGGTCACATAATTAAAAAATAAGTGGGGGGGGGGAAGCATTTGACAACTTACTAATGAAAATTAAAGGGAATCCTAGAGATCCAAGACATTAGAAAGAGGCCCCAGAGAAAATAAAAACCAAAAGAGATTGGCAAAGTTGTTTCTCATTAAAATTTTTTTAAAAACCAAACACAATTTGTGTGTGTGTGTTAGAAACTATGATGATGTAACCCAAATGAATCCAATTAGACAGCTTCTCGACCTAAAACTTGTGTCTCTTGACTGTTCCAGTACCTTTCTCTTCTTCCCTATAGATACAGGATAGGGTTAAGAATGGGTCCAGGATCTATGATCTTTAGTGGTATTCAGACCTTCCCAGTGAGGAAACTCCCTTATACAATGTAGGTCAATACTTTCTCTTCAACTTAACCCTTTAGAGTTGCCTGGAGCACTAAGAGGTTATAAGTCCTTGGTCATTCAACCAGTGTGTGTCAGAAACAGGCTCTTCACCCATTATGCAATACTGTCACCAGATATAACAGGAAAAGTAGTAGGAACAAAAGACAGTTTGAGAATTTGGGTCACTGATGAAGCAGGTGTGTATGGAAAACCACAAAACTCCCCTTCTGCCCTCCTCCAGCTTTGCCAGTCAAGTTCCCAATGCACTCTCAGCAAAACTTTGGTGAAATATTCCCACCCTTCATGGGACAGGTGGTGACCCTTAGATGTTTCTAAACAAATGTGCATGCCTGTAATCTTATCAAAATGATTGGAAGAACTTGAGAAACTGACCAGAATTCCCCTTACACAATATTAACTCACATTTCTCAATGAAGTTTCCAAATAACTTTTACCCCCAACAACCACATAAAGTTAGGGAACACAAATATCATTATTCTTATTTTAGCCAACTAAAGTGAGGTGCAGATAGTTTAACGAGCTCAAGGTCACCTAGTTAATGTCACAACCAGGATCCTTGACTCCTAAACCAAAATGCTCCCCACTATCTCATACTGTCTCCTTTGTGTAACAGTAAAAATGAAATTAGACCAAGAGACAAAGTTCTAATCAAATAACATTTGACAAACAGGACCAGTCTCTAACATAGTCAGAATACCATCCTGTTCATGTTAATGCAAATATGGCTATGCAGATTATCATGAGCCAGTAAGCTCATGATTAGCTGAAATATTTTTATTGCTTGGAAAGGCATTTTTATTTACTGAGAAGGGAGTGTTGATCAGACCAAACTGGTCTTCTAATGGGTCAGGTGAAAGAGAACAAAGGATAATATTCGGAAAGACATTATGTCCCTAAATGCAAAGTTACCTCCACTTTCTACCTCCCTCCAGCCTTCCCGACTCCCAAAATTAAATGTAAATTTCAGTAGTGTATGACTGTTTTATATTTGTCTCTATATCTCTGGCACGTAGGACAGAGCTTGGCACACAGTGCATAAATGCTTGTTGCACTGAGTTGACCAAACAAAACATGAATGCAATTATTTTTCCCCCACCAGATCTTTGTATTAAGAGAGAATATTTTCCCTCTCTATCAAACTCTACAAAACATTGGATTTAAGATATTAGCAACTTCAGTTAAGACATTAAAAATATACTAAGAAGATAGTGCTTAGAGATTAATTGAGCTTTAAAAAGTGAGCCTTTGATACCAAATTTGAGATCAGAAAAGGTTTATAAAATTTTAAATAGCCTTAACTAAGAATAGTTCAAGGACCCTTCGTTCATACACACACATAATTTTATGTTTCTTTTCAAATTTCATTCCATTCAAACTCTGTAACCATCAGCAAAATGCAAATGAAAATGTCTTATACCCATCTAATCGGCAAAAAATAGCTAAAAATTATCTAATTTTATGTTGACAGGAATTCTAGGTAAAAATAAAGCCCTTTATTACAATGTTGGTTGACTGAAAATTGAAGTTCATTTTTGGAGAGGAATATGGCAATGTAGCATAAGAATTCTATGATTGATTAAAGACAGAGCAGCGGAGTGAGGAGAACTCTGGTGTTGGAGACAGGGAGAGCTGGATCTCAGTGGTACCTTTGCTTCATGGTAGCTGTCTCAGTCAGGGCAAGTCTCTGAGACTCCATTTACTCATCCATAAAATTGGGAAATAATATCCCTAAGGAACTCCCCTAGCACAATCGATGTAAAGCTCAGACAAGATCATGTATGTAAAGTGTGGTGCAAAAATCAAAGCTTTTGTGTGAATCTGTTATTACCAGGGTTCCCCCGACTTCTGACTGATTGGCCTGAGTTCTAGGACTATATCATGATGCTACCCATAGGGAGAAAGTACATGGTGACACAAACAGATGGCATTTTACTAACTTCTCACAGGTTATTACCTGTCTTGGTGCTTGCAAAAGCCCTTCCCAAAGATAAAAATAATTTTAAAAGAAAAGAAAAACTAATCTCCTTTGTTCCTGGGAAAGCCAGGGTCCTACATAATTCAAAGAGCCTGTGGGGCTCCCACCAGAGAGATCTGGAGCCCAAGATCAACAGAAGTCACCTCCTCAGCCTGAGATGAGAAAACAAACTATCCTAGGTGAAATTCCTCCATGATTCCCTGTACCATACAAGGTGATACAACTGGGGGTCCAGATAAAGCATCATCTGGTGTTCCTCTCTGTATAGGACACACACGAGCACACGCACACACACACAACTGTAACAAATTCTATACTCTTTAAACCTTCAGCAGCAGTCAACATGGATTTTGGGGAAGCCCCCTTTAAGCTCCCTTTCCTCTTTCCTATTCATTCTTTCTTCCCTGTTCTTTGGTCTCAGTGTAAATATTGTCATCTCTGTCACCTCCACTGTATCCCCCAGAAAATGAAAAGCCACAAACCAGTCAGGCACTCACTGAGTCAAGATGCCAAAACACCTGAAAACATCAGAGCAAATGAAACACTAAAACCACATATGATGAGTAGGCAGAAAGGAAAAATGGGGGCCAAATGACACTACTAGAGGTAGACAGACTGAGGTTGAAAGAAGAGGTGGTATTTTAAAAACTTATGTCAGCTTGAATGGAGGTCTCCAGTGGTATGCCCCAGGGATTTGTCTTTGACCCTGTTCTATTCAACAAATGTTTTTTATGGAGGAATAGGTAGCATGGTTATAATGCTTGCAGATTATTGTGATTATAAATGACACTCCTTCATTCCTCTTTGGGCAACACTCTTGACTCTCCAGACTTCTTTCTCCATCATGCCAGTAGTCTCTTCCCTATGAAAGTTCCCTTTGCCATTGTGCTCCATCAGCCTTCTTATCCTAAAAAAATCTTCCACTACAATAGCCCCTTCCTCATATTGATGAGATTCTCCCAGAACCTTTGTTTTAAGGAAGATCCACCATGCCAGCCATGTTCACTCCTTCATTCCCCTTTGGGCACTGCTCCTGACTCCTGGGACTTCTTTCTGCACCATAACCCACCCCCTCCCCCATCCTGATGTTTTTCCACCTGACCCATGAACCACTCCTGCTTTTTAGCCTCCTTTTAGGTGTTATATTTCCCCCTACTATTAGAATGTAAAACCCTCTAGGGTACGCACTGTCTATCTTTTTGCTTCTGATATTATTCCAAGCACCCACTGTGCCTAGAACAGATTAGAATTTGAAAAGTACTTGTCTTGGAGTGCTAACCAAGATGGTGTATGATCAAGATGGCACCCTGAAAGAGCTTGATTTCAAGGCAGAGACTGTGTCTTCTCTAAACTTCATGTATGCTCCATACTTAATGCAATCATCTGCCCAAGGAGAATTGTTAATCCTTGGACTGAATTTCCCATGCAACGTATTTTTGTTTAAAAACAGTGAACATAGCCAGTAATGTGCATTTAATTTATAGTTCAAAGGGTGCATAGACATGGGTCCCCCATAGCTATAAATTCTAGACCTGAAGCTAAACCCTACAAATCTGAAATAATAGAATGGGAACAGGGGTGGATAAAACAATGGAGGAAGGTAATTCGTGACCCATGCAGACACAAAATCTTCTATGAGTTTGCCCTTTCTTCCCTCCTGTCCAAATGTAGCTTCTCTTTGTTATTCATTCATTTCAGTAGTGACTGACTTTGGGATTCCATTTGGGGTTTTCTTGTTGAAGAGACTGTGGTGGTAGGCCATTTCCTTCTCCAGCACATTTGACAGATGAGAAACTGAGGCAAATAGGGCTAAGTGACTTAGCTAGGGTCACACAGCTAAGAAGAGTCTAAGGCGAGATGAGAATTTAGGAAGATGAGTCTTCCTGACTCCAGGTCAGGTGCTCTGTTCACTACACCATCTAGCTGCCTAGTGGCTACTGTAGTTTGTCCTGAAATATTGGCCACTGAGATTTCAAACCCCAAACAACCCTCTAAATAGTAAAGTTACAGTAGTAGCAACTCTATTCCAGCAACCTCATCTCCTCAAAATACAACCATGGCCTTAAAAATCAATGGTCCAAGGATTCTGAAAAACAAACAATGATCACAAAGTCTAGGAACTTCACTATAGAAATTTCTTTCAGTTCAAATAGTAATATGTCCAATACAGTTGGAAGCAGGAAACACACTGATAGGAGCAAGCCTCAAACCAAACTCTGACAGAGAAGATCGGTGGTTGCCAGAATGAGCTCCAAAGGATTCACAAGAGCCAAAAGTTCAATTTCCAGAGTGAACATTTACACTTTAGAAGTCACCAATGCAGCAAACCAGGGCTTAGTTTAGGAGAAAATGTCAATAATGCAAATTCAGTTTAAAAGTGTGTCCTGGAGGCATTTTTAATGGAATGTACCAGTAGAGAAATACATTGTTCTGTGGTCATTTACTGCATGAACCAATGACCCCACACTTTGATGGGACCTGAGGGCTCCAAAAGAGTATCTACCATTCAATAGCTGGCATTTATACAGAATTTTAAGGTTTGCAAAACATCTGTGAATTCTCTTGGGATAAGAACTCCTTCCTGCAGCTCAGACCCCTGCCCATCTAGGACTTCTCAGATGACTTCTCAGACACACTTAGCAGTTGGGTCATTTGTCCAATCATACACAACTAGTTTCAAAAATGAGACTAGAAAATGTCAGGGACTGGATTTGAATGAACTCAGGCCTGAACTCAAGCCAAACACACAATCAGTCCAGTTTGTTGCAAATGCCAGTGAGGAGGGTTTAGGCCAGAGCGCAGAGTCCTTCAGCCCACATTCTCTGGAGCGCCCTCCTGCCCCTTCACTATTGGGATTTTTCCTGAACCCTCGAAGTTACCCAATTAGGATAACAGGACTCCAGCATCCTGTTTTCATCAATAAGTAATTCCCCCTCTATCTCTGCCTTAGAGGGGTTGACTTGTTATCAGACTCTGGTCATATTTAACCCCCTAGACTAAAGGTCAGAGAAAGAGAGAACCCTCTGAACTTGGGGATAGCCCCAGTATAGGGTCCCCCTTATGGCCAAGACTCGGAAATCCCTTTCCACCTTAGCAGGGCACATTTCACTGTGTCCCTCCCTGGCTCAGCTATTTCTGTCTCCAAGTATATATTGAATAAACCTCCTTGCCTGACCCACTTCCCACCTCCATAGCTCTTGCTGTTTACTAAACACGTGATTAGAATTCCCTTTGACATAGCTGACCTCTGAATCTGTCAGGCAGCTAGGTTCCTGCCTACCCATCTCATAAGTAGAGGGAGGAAGGGGAAGGACACAGGAGTTCTTGATAGATTTCAAGGGGTCTAATGAACTAGGATGGGAAAAAAATAGATTTTTATTTTGATATAATTGATTCCCTTTCTAATACTCTATATTTTATGCCACTTAAAATAGAATTCTGAGAAGGTTCCAGAGGCTATATCAAGCGTCCTTGACCAAAAAAAGGGGGGAAAAAGGCTGAGAATCCCTGGTTTGGGGAATCACAAAATCCATAATGATGAAATCATAAATCACTGTTCCTTGAGTACTGACATGTTGAAATAAGCAAGCTCAGTAAACCCGAAAGAACCTGACCTAGAGCCTATGGAAAGAGAGGTGACCACTGCTGGAAAAAGCCAATCCTTGTAACTGTCTGGAAGCAGATAATATGAAAGGGACCAGAGAACAGTAACCAAGATCAAGAACTGTTAAAGGCCCAGAGAGCTATATATAGAAACTCTTTGTGCATGAAGATAGAAGATCAGTATGCTTGCCTTTGGCCAGGGAATTTAGAAGACGATGGAGTAGAAAAACCAGGGAGAGACACCTTTGTTTGATTGGGGGCACACAGACCTATTTGGGGTGGCCTGCAAGAATCCCCAAGGTCCTACATTGTTATTTGGAAGTGGAGGAGTGGGGCTAGGAAGCCATGTACAGGAGGGGATGTTTCCCTCATTTCTCCATACATACAACAACCTTGCACAGGACTCCTCTCCCACATTCCTTAGACCTCTTCACTCCAGTGGCAGCAGGGTAAGAATAGTAACAGTTTACATTTTGCTTAAAAGTTTGCAAAGCCCCTTATATACATCATCCCAGTTGATCCTCACAGGGATCAACTCACAAGGATCCTCACAACATCAAGGTACTATGATTATACCCATTTTACAGATAAGAAAACTGAGACTAAAAAAAAAAGGTTAAATGATTGGCTCAGGGGTCAAAGAACCGGTAAGTGTTTGAGGTGAGATTCCAATAGCATAATAGACCTGCTCTACCAGAATTAAACAAACGGGAGGCCCACGATACTCTCTAGTGCTGCCAAAACACATTAAAATGTATATGGGAAATAGTTAACAAAAATATATAAAAATATAATAGAACATAGATTAGGTTAATGTGTGATTCTCCAAGTCATTCTGCACCAGCAGGGATCCTTATGTACTATTTAGTGACCACCATTTCTATCTGAGATTGATGAGACCCTGCTTCAAAAAAATGGCCCTGGAGTCAGTTAAGCTCCTGGAAGGCAGGGGCTGGTATTGCTTTTTCTTTGTATTCCCATGGCTTTGTATAGTATGGGGCACACAGTAGGCTCTTAATTAATGCTGGTGGCAGTAGCCCAGGGAATGATTATATTGGTGGCCAAGGGCTGCTCCTGGGGTAAACTGCCCATCACTAGGACCACTTCAGAGAGTTATAGAGTAGCTCATCTTCCATACCTCAAGATTTTGTATCATCATGTTCTTGTCAGCCTCATGGAAACAAGGGAACTCAAAGCATAAATAGTTCACTGAAGTGATGGGAGGAAGAAGAAAGAGAGATAAACAGAGAGAATAGAAGGAGTGGAGAAAAAGAACAGAGAGAAGACAAGAGAGAAAGGAAGCCATAGAGGAAGGAGAAGAAGAATCAAGGAAGAAGAGAGGGAGAGAGAAAAAACAGAAAGGGAGAAAGGAGAGTAGGGAGGAAGGAGAATAGAAGAAAAGAGAGAGAGGGAGAATCAAAACAAAGGAGAGAGAAGAACAGGGACAAAAAGAGAAGAGAATTGGAGAGAAACAAGGAGAGAATAAAGCAAAGGGAGAAAGGGGAAGAGAGAAAAGAAGAGCATCAAAAAGAAAGGAGCCAGCAAAAGAGAAAGGAAACAAAAGGAATGAGAAAAACAAGGATGAGAGAGAGAAAGGAGGGAGAGGGGGACAAAGAGGAGCCCTGGTTGGCTCAGCCTTAGGCCGCATTTTCAATTTACTTTTATAACCCTGTGGCCCCAGGATGTTCACCACTGGCCTTCTGTCCCAGACTAAATTTGTCTCATTCCAAATCCTGATCCTACCCCAAACCTCTAGTCCCCCGCATCATTCAGAATTTATAAAAGGCTCAGGAACAAATGATTAAACCCTCTCCACCCCCACTGCCACTAATGGCCATTTTCCCAAAGTCATACTGAGTAGTCTCTTACCTAATTTAAGCCACAGATCCTGGGTGTGGCTCCTGTGGGCTATACAGTTTTTTAAAATCCGTAATTACAAAAAGAGTAGAGCTCATAAGAGGATGAGAAGTAGCAGGGTGGGTCGGAAGCATGTCAAATTTGGAGGCCTAGAGCACAGAATCAAACCTTAGCTCTTCTGCGTATTGAGTGACCCTGGACAGCTCACTCTACCTTTGTCTGCCTCAGTCTCCTCACCTATAAGAAGAGAAGTCCTTTCTGCCTCTAAGTCTACAACTGTAGAAAGGAATAAGGAGAGAATAGAGAAGAGAGAACCAGCATCAGGGGTAGGAAAAGCTGGGTCCAGGATTCCACCTCTGGTGCATATAAGCGGTGACCAGGAGCAAGTCATTCAAAGACCTGCATCCCAAACAATTTTAAGAATATGAAGGACAGATGAGCTTCCAACCTACAATAGGGCAGTTCTTTACTCTAGTTTAATCAAAGGTCCAGATTTTTTTTAAGTGAAAAGAGGAAACTATTTTTAGCCAGGTAGCTTTCCAAGCTCATTAATAATCAAAGTAAGCAGGCATATCATAATTCTCTTCCTGATGAGGACACGGACTTAAACAGCTTGCTTCTTTCCAAAGCATGAACTAAGGATGGCTAGATTATATCTCTGCTGTCCCATGTGACTGGAGAAACATTCTTTAATGATGATAAATAAGGCATGCTAAATTGCCAAGTCTCGGCCTGGCCTCCTTCGGTCACTGGTGGGTCTCAGAAAGAGGCAGGCTCTGGCCCATCTCTTGAATTGGCCTTTATGGGGTCTCCTGACTCTGATCCTTTAGCACCTCATCCTCTGTTGCCAAATAATGGCAATCAATCAATAAACTTTTTAAAGTGCCTACTATGTGCTAGGTACTTTGCTAAGTGCTGGGCACACAAGTACAAGAAAAAGACAGTTCCTGCTCTCAATAAGTAGTGAACATGTCACGTTTTACACATGCCATCATGACATTTGTAACGCACTTTCTGGGCATTTCTTTTTGCAAGTAGGTAGCTTGCTGGCCTGGAGGATAAAGTACTAGGCCTAGGATCAAAGGAGATAATATTTGTGTAAAGCACTTAGAAAAGTGCCTGGCATATAGTAGGCCCTTAAGAAATGTTTACTGGATTGGATTGACTGGTTTGCCCAGGGATAGACAGCCCACAACTGTCTGAGGCAGGATTTGAATCTGATGCAAAGTCTAGTACCACACCCACTATGCTATAATGCCTTTTGGATATTGAAGAAGGGTTCCATCACAGTACTGTGTGACTTTTAAGGGAAATAGGCTCCTCCTTTGTGGAAAATATCAGGGAAGGTTTTATAGGGGAAGTGACATCTGAGTTGGCTCTTACAGGATTCATAGAAACTCAATAGGATATGAAAGAAAGCAAAACAAAGAGAGAGGGAATGGTTTGAACCAAGGTATGGGGGCAAAAAAGCATGCATGGGCAGCAGGAAATGAAGCAGTTTGGCTGGAGCAAGAGTGGATTAGAGGGAAGCCCACCAAATAAAGCCAGCAAGGTCCACTGGGCCCAGACTGTCCATGCCAAGCTAAGTAAGGAGCATGAACTTTCCTTTGGAAGAAAAATGGAGCTTTTGACAGCTTTCAAATTATGAAATGATCTGACTGTGAAGCCACTTGCTGCAAAAATTATCAAAATATTGTATTAATTTCTATGTGAGAAAATACACCTCCCTGCACTCCCCCCTCTCCATGCACAGACCCCATAGATCCTGACTTGGAAAGGATTTCCAAGGTGATCCATATCAACGCCTTTGTTGCCAGGTTGGATCAGAGTCAGGATTCTTTCCAAGACTCCGGAGTGTTTAGTTGTTCACTCATCAAAGATTTTAAAGATAATACCCTTATCCCAGGGTTCAAAGCTCCCTAAGAGGTCATAGACTTTAGGGCTGAAAGGAACTTTGAAATACTTCCTTTTTTTAGAGGGCAGAAAACTGAGGATCAGAGAAAAGAAAAGATTCTAAAGCAAACCAGGACTGAGCCTTAGGTGTTCACCCTTTCTCTCTCTTTCCTACCTTTTTAAGTCTCCACACACACACTGGCCTCCAAGAATTCCCTGCTAATGACCATGGGCCTATTGGATGCACGCCCAGCAGAACCTGGAGTCTGCTGCAGATGTGATCAGAGGCATGTTCCCAACATTGATCTCCATGAAAGGGAAATAAAACAAAGGCCTCCTGGCATCACAAAAGAAGGGGAGAATGTAATAAGCTTCCTTATGACCCCTCCCCCACCAAAGAGACATAGACACTTCCATACTTTGGAGTATGATTGAAGGCTCAGTATCAATGTTTATTCTCCAAGGTGCATTAAAAAAGGTGAGCAGTGCTATGAAGAAACCAATTTGGTAAACATCACTGTCTCTGCCTTTAATCATGTAGGTTCTATTCATGTCCCCACATGATGCTTTTATCTAATATTTATTGATGGCTGACAGCAAATTGGAATCACACAGCAGAGAAGGGGAGGAGGAAAGGGAGAAATCACAGCTCCTTAAATAAAGGGGATGACATCATCAGAGAAAAGAGGAAGGGGGTTTCAGCCAGGACACTATCCAAGCCATACTACTTTTACTGTGACTTTCTTCTAAAACCAGGTAAGTGTTTGTTAAACACAGAGAAGCTTATCGATTCAAACCGCAGAATGGCAACCCTTTACCCCAGGCCCCACCTGGCTATATTTACATGTCTTGCATTTCATTTTGTTTTCTTAAGACAACTTTGGATTACTCAGGAAAAAAAAAGGGAAATGAGATTTTTTTTTTTTTGCTCTTGGGGCAAGGATCTCATAGAGCCAAGAGCAGAAATAGGTCAGAGAAGAATTCTCCCCAGTCTCTGGTTAATTACTATTTTAAGGAATTATTCTTGCTTATCTAGTGATAAGCTCTGTTGTTTCTAAGTCCCCAGAGACGGTCAGTGTTATTAACCACCTTGTGACCTAGTCACTCTCTAAATTTGACACCCAGTGGCAAACCCCCCATGACCTCACCCTGGTTAGAGTTCTTAGTCAGCAGTAGGGTAAGCAAACTGGTTTCCCCACCCCCATTTCAGGTTGAATACAGAAGCCTTTTAACTATTTGTGATCTCTGGTTCAGGGAGTCTCTCAATAGGACCAATTTGTGCTTAAGGAGACAGGGGAAAATGTCTTTGGTATTATATTGTATTTTGGGAGCCAGCAAAGATTTTCTTCTGCTGCCCATATGGTGACCAGCTTATGTCTAGTAACATAAGGATTACCCCCAAAGGGAGTTAGTCATTGGAGCCTTACTGATGAAATCATAGGTTCTATTTTTACTGAAATAACTGCCTAATCCTCTTTGTAAATCTTACTAAGCTCCTCACAATAGCATATAGCCTGCAGAATCATCCTCTAGTGACCTGGTATTTGGAGCATGGGAAGAATAGCTGTTTATTCACTTAAAACTGTTGGCCTTTTCAATGTCCTGGGTGATTCCTTAGTCTTCCTCTGATAGAACCCAATGGGCCTTGTTGTCAAACACTGAGTACATCCTTTTGACTGGAAATGCCTGAAAACAGGGACAACTTTTATTCTGCCAACAATAAATGTCTAATTAAAAAAACAATATGATTCTTAGAGCTCTCTTGAGAAGAGGGGAAATGACCTTCTTGAGCTGGGTGGAGATCACTGGGAACTCTAGTTATCCTACTTAATACAGAATATATCTAAAGATGCCAGTAAAATCACAGGAGCATAGATTGTGAATTCAAATAGACCTTAAAGATTCTTTTCTGATAGATGGTGTAGTAGCAGTAGAGTATTGACCTACAGTCCAGAAGACCTGAATTCTAGTGTGGCTTCAGACACTTACTGGGTAGGCTGTGCAACTGAGCAAGTCACCCAATCCAGGACTTTTTCCACCATATATGATGACTTCCAAGTCACTGTCAAAAACCGTTAAGTGCAGGGAGGTGATAATTGAGTAATCAAATTGACGTCATCCTCTCTCTCTCTATGTCTCTCTTCCCTTCTGAATAGCACCTGTCTATGGTGGATGGTCAGAATACTCTCTCTCAAAGAGATTCACAGGGTAATGAAACCAAAAATGAATAGAGGAGAAGGAGGAGCTAGATGGAACTAGTGGCTAGCATGTTTAACTTGGAATCAGGAAGGCCTGAGTTCAAATCCTGCCTCAGATAGTAGGGTGACTGAACAAGATATTTAGTCTTTAATCTTTTGGTGTCTCAGTAATATTGGTCAATAAACATTTATTAAGTGCTTCTATTTGCCAAGGCGCTATGCTAAGTGCTAGGTATACAAAAAAATGGCAAAAGACAGTCTCTGCCCTCAAGAAATTTACAGTCTAATGGTAGAGGGGAGAACAATCAGAGAGAGACAGAGACAGAGACAGAGATAGAGACAGAGACAGAGAAACAGAGACAGGGACAGAGACAGAGACAGACAGAGAGACAGTGACAGAGAGAGATAGAGGCAGAGACAGAGAGAAAAGGAGGGGGGAGCTATATAAAGGACAAATAGGAAAGAATTAAAAGAAGAAAGGTGCCAGAATTAAGAAAAGTTGAGAAATATTCCCATAGAAAGTGAGATTTTAAAAGCCTCTAAGATTTTTTCCTGCCCTAAATCTAGGGTCCCTAGAAAGTGACACACGAGTTTTCTTCAAAGTCAATTTTTGCATTTCCTTAATTTCCACCTGGGTTTCTTTTCAGACACTGTGCATGGTGGCCATTGATATAAGTGGTTAATCTCACTTCTCATTGCTGTATAGATAGTTAAAGTTATATCTTAATATTCCATTCTCTGTTGTAAGGTTCCTTTGAACATCTCATCTTGGGAGTTTTCTGAATCCTTAGTTAAAAGGACATCACTTCTAGTCACATGCTAACAACCTATGACAAGGCTCTCGTCTTTCCTCCACTCCCATCACAGCCTAACAGAGTCATTGGCAGTGTGGTAGAGCCAAAAGACCATCGGATTGGAAGTGAGATGGTCTGGGTTTGGATCTTATCTCTACCTCTTTAGGCAAACCTGTGCAACCTTAGGCAAAGAACCTCACTTCACTGGGTCTTGGGTTCCTCATTGGCAAAGTGAGGGAATTGAACTAGCTAGATCAATTCTAGCACTCTTTCCAAATCCAAATTGCATGAACTCTGATCTCAAACGGTCATCTTTAAGAGAAGCATTAGCCTAAAGCATCCATAGTTACAGAGAGGGTTAAAAATCTAACAGCTTCGAGAAATCAGTTGCCAAAAGGAATCAAAAGTCAGAAGCAGCCATCACATCATGCAGGGTTGAAAGGTAGATTACGTATTTCCTCATGGGGGCAGATTATCATTTCAAGGCTGTCAGGAATGGTTATGCTTTTCAAGGATGTTTTAGGATCACTTAATACATGATCAGGCCTGCCTAGCTCTTTGAAAATAGAGCAGAGTGGAAGACTAAGCTGTGGAAACAGCATTTGTCTGGCCCCACCAGATCCAGCCCTTCTTTGATTTCAAACTAATTTTTTTTACAATGGGAAGGTGTCTCATACTTTTTCATTTATATATGTATGTGCTTGTATTTTTGCTTATGCATGTATGCATTTGTACATATGCTACATGTATGTGTACATGTATGTGTGCATGTATATATTGTGTTTACACTCATCCAGTGAATAGAGTGCTGGACTTGGAATCAAGAGTTTAAATTCAACCTCAAGCATTTACTAGCTGTATGATCCTGGGCAAGTCACTTAACTTTTGATTGCCTCAGTTTCCTCATCTGCAAAATGAGTTAGAGAAGGAAATAATAAACCACTACAGTATCTTTGTGAAGAAAACCCCAAATTGGGGTCACTGGGGGTCTAAAACAACTAAACATCAGAATTGTTATAATTACCATTTAATATTATGAAATCTATTAGTGACCTGTAATTACCTTTCCCCCTCTAATACTCCACTAATGATATAACCTAGGCCAGCTATGTTGCTTTTCTCATCAATAGTGCTGTGAATAGTTGATCTATTGACAGTGCTAAAGCACATGTTCTCAAAGATGACTTCCAGTTCTAAAATTCTATCATTCTTGGAATTCTCCAGGACTTAGAGTAAGGCAAAGTGTCCTTCACCAAAACATTAATTTCCAGTCCATTTATTTTACTCAGAACTATGTACATATTCAGTTCAATTAGACAAACATTGCCAACATGTCAGTCACTGTGCTAGACCCTGGAGACAGAAAAACAGAAATGAAATAACCCTTGTCCCCAGAGAGGCTAAAGAGATATAACATGAACAAAAATATATAACACAAAGAAAATCAAGCATGGAGAAAACACAGAGTCCTGCAAGGGGATCAGAGGAGGGCTTCATGGAGGAGAGGGGACTTCTTTAAAGGAAGACAAGGATTCTGAGAAGCAGAAATGAGGAGGAAGCACATTCTGGCAGCAGAGGGTGGACCGCCTGTATCATAGGAGCCCCTCATTGGATGTTGGGTCCAACCTAGAGGGCTATGAGGTTACTGAGTGTCAAAGCCCAGTAGAAGGGAAGCTCTCTGAGGGCAGGGACTGCTTTTGTCTTTTTTTATATGCATAATGACTATAGTTATCCCTTCCACATTGCAATTTTCTGCATTGCAGTTTAAATATATCACCAGTCAACATAAGAAATTAAATGGGAATGTGGAGGTGGGGGGAATTTACAGAAGCCACAGATGACATGAAAAATCCAGCAGATGACACAAAAACTTTAGAAATTCAGAAATGCATAAAATATAAGTATAGTGCTGTATAATATCAACTTATTTTATCTTTTAATACCATAATAATTCAGATTTCCTCTCTGGTACAAAGGAAAAAGCAAAAATTTTTTTGCAGATTTCCCAGATCTCAGGGCCACCACACCCTAACACCCTCCCCTCCCCAGATGTGGGAGGTATAACCATACTTGCCTGGCAATGTAGTAAGCATTTAATAGATGCTCATTGAATGAATGGTTTAGCTATCAGATATAGGATTCCTGATAACAAGAGCCAAGCCTCCTCAACCAGCCATAAAAGAGGAAGCAAACTGCTAGATAAAATGAAGATGGGATCTGAAACCAACTTCCCACTCTCCTCACTGCCTCTGATCCCAGTACTTTCCCTTTTACTATATTTTCCCCAAAGCAGAATCAAACGAGAGAAATATTTCATTCTAATCCTAGAGTATGTGTACAATCAGTCTCTGTTTTTTATACAAAGACCCATTTATACTGCTCTCTAAAATACTCTCACCTTCAGAGACCCATGCTTCTTAGCCCTTCCCAGTTTCAAATTCTTTTGAGCCATTTCATGCTCCAAGACAGAAAAATCCATCAAGGCATAAGCCACAGTCCAAGAACTGTAATCTAATTAGGAGATACTATCCAAATACCCTTCCTGCCACAGCAGATTCAGAAAATAGGAAATGGAAAATGTCAATGGTGAAATTTCGAATGTGTTTATATATATAGGGAAATGTATAGCTGAAGGAATTATCTGAATAATTTAGGTCAAACACACACACACACACACACACACACAGAGTTTGTGATGAGAAGTGAGAGGGAGGGGGTGGTTTCGTACCAGCTAGATTGAAACTGAGATTTTTATTTAACTCACATAATTATTCACCTTGTCAGTTGTTTGTAGACAAAGACTCTCTCTCTCTCTCTCTCTCTCTCTCTCTCTCTCTCTCTCTCTCTCTCTCTCTCTCCCTCCCTCCCTCCCTCTCTCTCTCTTCCTCCCTCTCTCTCTCTTCTTCCCTCTCTCCTTCTCTCTTTCTCTCTCTCTCCCTCCCTCCCTCTCCCCCCTCTCTCCCTCCCTCCGTCCTTCTCTCTCTCTGTGTCTCTCTCTCTCTCTGTCTGTCTGTCTCTCTTCTCTCTGTGTCTCTCCACATTTTGATGATAATCTGAATCCTTCCTTAACCTGACACCACTATGGAATTTTATAGGAAAGAAATTCTAATCTATATTACAATTTATAAAACATTTTTTAAAACTTTCAAATGAAACTTTAAACATACCACCTATTCAGATGCTGGAAAGACATCATTTCTGTTTCTGTATTTAAAATAAATAGGAAACACCAAAAAGTTTCAAGATTCCTTGAAATATATCAATATTAATAACCTGTCTCAATAGCTCTTTGATCTTGAATACAAGGCAAGTCATAGACCAGGGATACAAGCTTACCAAATATGTTTTTTACCTGTGATAGAGGTGATCCAGGGAAACATTCAAATTGAAGGAGTCTCAAAAACAATGATGTCTTACAAATAATGCTATTTAACTGTATCCAGCCCTAGATCACAATAGAGTTACTAGAAGAGATCCAAGGTCACTCAAAAGATTTTAGCTTAGCCATCCACACAAAAGAAATCAAGTGGATGAATAATGGTCAAATTATAGCATGCTATTAGTACACATTCTATCTATATCTTTATCTCTCTATGTACTTGGGGATGGGGTTATATCACACAGCAAATATGAGGGAGAAAGAATTAGAGGGAAAGATGATAGAGACATATCAATCTGTTTATGCGTGCATATATGTGTGTATATGTGTATATATATATGTATATATATATACAGCAAATAAGGAACTTCAAAAAATTTTCTGATGATACAAAAACAGTGAGGCATAACAGGTAAATATTCCCAAAATAAAGGAAGGTCCCCAATATGTGAATTTATGGGAGGAGATAGATAAGACCTGTGGAGGATGTATGGGAATGGAGAGGTTACATCTATATTGCAAGAAGGAATTCCCAAATAGAAAAGGTCATGTGTCCACCTGACCATTTGAGTACTGGAAGATACATTGTCAATTTCAATTCTATTCTACAAATAGTTCTAACACATCTATAATGTACAAGATCCTGAACTAGGCATTGTGGGGAAAAAAGGCAAAAATGAAATAGAATCTGGCCTCAAAGAGCTTGCATTCTACTATAAGAATAAAATCCCTCCAATACCACCTTCCATTTGAGAGTTTTCCTGATCCCTCCCCCAGCTGTTAGGACCCTTTCCTACTTTATTTTATTTTATGTATATGTTTGTGTTTATTTATCTGTATGTAGGTTATTTTCCCCAACCCCAAAATCCGCCCCCCCCGCCTCCAAGTTGCTTTCATCTAGAAAATCCCTGGCATATAGTTGGCTCTTTAAAGAACACTTATTTCCCACAAATAGTAAATTGAAGAGGGAGAGGGAACCAACAATTGGACAAATAAGAAAATTCAATAATGTTCAAAATGCCTTTTAGTTGTTATCCAATCTACTTCTCAAAAATTATTTAATATAAACGCCATACATTCTTTAAGTCCATTTATAAACTAAGATTTTAGCTCAAATAGAAGACCAGACTATGGATGTCTGAGTTGGATCAAGCAGTTATGCTGGAGGGCAGAGGATAAACCAGTCCAACCACGTCCTTCAAGTCTACTTCAAATGGCTTTCAATTTCCACCTTCCATTATAGGTCCACACAAAGCCCAAATTTCATTATCATGAAGCCCTATTTTAAAAGATATTTCTTTGGAGTTTGATGCCATTTGCTCCCTAAATGAAAATGGCTCACAGTGCTTATGTATGATGACTGTGGAAAATCTTTCAGAATCTACTGCAGTCTTGCTGTACATCAGAGAATCCATACAGGAGAGAAACCTTATGAATATAAACAATGTGGAAAAGCTTTTACACAGAGCAGCCATCTTACTACACATCAGAGAATCCACAGTGGAGAGAAACCTTATGCATGTAATCACTGTGGAAAGGCTTTCACAAAGAGGTGCAGTCTTACTTTTCATCAGAGAATCCACACTGGAGAGAGCAATGTGAACAAGCTTTAACAGAGAGGAGTGGTCTTGCTGTACATCAGAGAATCCACACTGGAGAGACATTTTATATATGTAATCAATGTGGGAAAACTTTCCAAGAGACCTCCAATCTTAGACTACATCAGGGAATTCAGGCAAACATGCTTGGGCATGGTCTCTTTTCCCTTCACCTAGTGAAAAGTTTCTGTGAAACTTCTTGGAGTACTTTAAACTTTTTATGTTATTTATTGGTTTGTTCATGTGTAAAGCAAAAAGGAGACATGTTTGGCCCTATTCTGAATGAAAGGTGATCATTTCAGAATGCAGAAATCATCTTAAGATACATATGTATATGCATGCACACATGTGTACACATAAACACAGGCACACTGCAGTGGACAGGGTTAGTTCTGTTGCTGTATTTCTCATATCTCTCCCAGTTTTAATATTCTCCTTTTCTCCTTTGTATTTCAAAGACTGACTTTTCATTGTCACACTATGTTTATCTCTTCTTCATGATGAATCACACAACACTAGAAGAGGAATAATTTGGAAAGAATCTCATGCAATCCCCAATTCAGGATGATGAGTCCCCCATTTGCACCGCCCCAGTCCAGACTCATCATCCCTCTCACGAATTACTGCCATCGCCTGTCCATTGTTCTCCCTGACTCATCAGTGCTTTCTCTGATACCTTCTCCAAAAAAATTGATATTCTTCATGCACAGATAATGATGGTGTCATTTTCTTGCTCAAGAAGCAAGCATGGTTCCTTATTATCTCTTATTTCAGTATCTAAAGCTCTTAGCAGTCTAACTACCATCTATCTTTCCAGGCTAATTGTGCGTTATTCCCCTTTATACACTCACTTTCTGGTAAAATGGGCCTATTTACTCAGCATCACACATGACATTCCATTTCCCACCTACCTGCCTTTGCTCTGACTGTCCCCTATACCTGAAATACACTCCTTTACCTCTACCTCCTGGAATCCCTCAAATATTACATTCCACTGGAGGTTTTTCCTCATCCTTCTTCCCAATTTTTAGGACCCATCCCTGCCTTATTTTGTGTTTATGTGTCTATTTCTCTTTGTACAACTTATTTTCCCCAGCCCCAAGAGACACCCCCTCCAAAGCTGTTTATCTAGCACAGTCCCTGGCATACAGTCAGCTTTTTTAAAAAATGCTTATTAAATGAAGAATTCTATAGTCTATATTGACTGAACCAGAGAAGAAAATTATGATGGGCCTTAAGTGTCAGTCTAAGGCATCTGGACTTCCTTCAGTGGGCTTTTGTGACCCACTGAAGGCCCTTGAGCAGTAGAGCACTGCAAAGAGCTTAGTCATAAGAGGATTAAGCTGCAGCGTTGGAAGGGCTGACTGAAGCTAATGGTCCTGTCAAGAAGCTTCTGAAATAAACTAGGTTAGGGAAGCATGAGGTAGCGATGGGAATCTGAGTGAGGTTGTGGAGGGATGAAATTGATGACTAATTGGATGTGTAGATCAAGGGAGAGGGAGCTATCAAAGACAACACAGAGATGATCAGAATCAGGGACTGGGAAAACGACCAGTGCCATCAGGTCTGGTGGCAAATGCCGAGAAGCCACTCTGGAGGGAGGCTGAGGCTGGCGAAGCACTTCTATTTAGGAGCTCTGACATGCAGTAGGGTGGAAGCTGATCAAGCATTTGTTCTAAGTCTCATGCTAATATGATGAGGGTCTGCAAGCGGAGAGCTAGCAGGCTGCCTATGGCGGGGTGAACCCACCTAGGTCAGAAAAAAAAATAAGTCAGATTGAGTCACAATCCAACCGCAGACACTTGACTCTTACTAGCTGTGTGACCTTGGGCACGTCACTTAACCCCAGTTGCCCTCACCCCCAAAAAAGCAAAAGAAAAAAAATGGGTCCAATCAAAGCTTCCATACTCAACAGTACTGGGCCCATTGCCCTCCTTGCCCAGGAGAGATAGGGAGACTCATTCAGACAAAAACACGGACAAATACAGAGACGAAGACAGAGGAGAGAGACAGAAAGAGAAAGAGAGAGCCCGACGGACAAACAGACAGAGACAGACAGAGAGACAAAGAAAAAGACAGAGATGAGAGAGAGAAAATCAGGCTCTTTCACTGAAGCACACTGCTACTGCTCAAAGCCAATTAAAAGGTTTTTCTTCATCACTCAAGAAAAAGACTTAGGACACCTGCACATGTTCTGGAGTGAGGGGGAGAGCTTTCCATTATTTTTATTACTTAGGCTCCTCAAGCCTCTTCCTGTTTTGGCACAAGACATCACAGATGCACAGGCTGTAAGAACCAGACTTTCTTGGCCAGGTCCCCTCTGTCACAGGCGTATTGGGCCTGAGGTGCCAGCATTTCGTGCAATCCTCGCAATGCTGTGGCTTTTATTGCTTGTCTTTTGCTGAGTATGTATCTGGATGAAGCCCAGAATGGTTTGTTAAGATGCTTCACTGCTAAATTTTCTCAGAAATCTTTCTAAAATAGGTTTTGTTGACCCTGCCTTTGAGGTTGCCTTGGCTGGGGGTTGGATGTCATGCTTTGTACAATTCAGTCTTTTACTTGAGCTGGGAATCTTGATTCACAACAATAACACCAGGAAGTGGGATAACAAAAGGCTATATGCTAGAGGCTTATGGTCTGAACTGGCATTTGCCATATCTTATCCACATTGACTCCCACACCATGTAAACACCAAAGGTAGATTCATGCCTTTCTTGGCCATTAATGCTATTTGGTAAGGGACAAATGTCTTCTGGAAGAATCTACCTTTTCCATTCTGCAGTTTTGTCCAGGACCTTAATTCAATGGTGCTAGGTATAATGGCACATACCTGTCATCTCTTCCTTTGAGTGTGACAGTATCTCTTGAGCTTCAGAGGGCTAAACCAATTGGGTGCCTCCACTAAGACTGGCATTAATCTGTAAATTCCTGGGAACAGGGGGTCATCGAATCACCTAAGGAAGGGTGAACAGGACCAGGTCAGAACAACAAAGCAGATCTAAACCAATCAGAGTGGGAGTAACCTATGAGTAACCCCTACATTCTAGCCTGGATGAGAGAGGAAGACCTCATCTAAAAGGAAAAAAAAGAGAACTCAATGCTGCAAGATAATTTTTTGTGGCTTCCCTTTCTGGGGGTGGGGCTGAGGAT
Source organism: Pseudocheirus occidentalis (assembly GCA_028646575.1). NCBI lineage: Eukaryota > Metazoa > Chordata > Mammalia > Diprotodontia > Pseudocheiridae > Pseudocheirus > Pseudocheirus occidentalis. The sequence goes on along the minus strand of CM053597.1, from coordinate 21,418,489 downwards.
GGGGACAAGTTTCTCCAGGATGTAAGTTCCCCAAATCACTTACCTGGGTGCTGAACTGATTTACATACTCCATTCAGAGAGAACAGAAATGTTAACTCTATTTCATCTATATCATATAGGTCCAAAGTGAACTTGGCATTGTCCCATTTCACAACAGGAGGAAACAGATGAGGAAAATAATGAGCATTAATCTTATATCAAGCCAAAGCTATATGAACCTCTGGGACCTAACTACAAGCATCGAGTCACTAAATCCTGTGTTTGCCTGAATAAGCCCTTAGATCTCAGGGATCCTTCTTATACCCAGACTTTTATCATTCCTCCTTGATTCACTCATTCATTTAAAAAATTTTAATGAGCATTTATTAAGCACTTACCACAAATAAGGTTTTGTGGTAAGTGCTAAGAATAACAATTTTTAAAAGCAGTCCCCACCCAGGGCTTGCATTCTGTTGGGAAGTGAAGGAGACAAGTTCAGCTTTGAAGAAAGCTTAGGATTTGACAAGATGGAGGCAAGGAAGGAATTCATCCTCAGTTTGGAGGCCACTTACGCAAAGGCATGGAATTAGGGTGTAGAATAATAACAATACCAAATAATAAAGCTAATAACAAAGCAACAGCTATGATACAGACATTTTAAGGTCTGCAAAGTGCTAGAGCCCATTAACTCCTCTGATTCTCACAACCACTCTGGGAGACAGATACAATTATTATTATTTCCCATTTTACAGATAAAGATACTGAAGCTTACGGAGGTTAAATGACGCCAAAGGTCTCATGAGTAATAATAAGACTTGAGGCAGCACTCAAACTCAGATCCTCCTGACAAGTCTTGTCTCTAGCCATTCCATCAGCTAGCTGCCATGTTCTGGGAAGAGCAAATAGACCCATTTACCTGGAATGAAAAGCACATAAAAGGGGAAAGTATGAAGAGGCTGGAATGTAGCTATGAGGAATTTTAAACGCCCGGCTGACAAATATACATTGTATCCTAAAGGCAAAGAGAAGCTACCTGAAGTTCTCAGGCATGGGAGTGATGTGGACAAAGCTGTGCTTTAGAAAGATAATTTTGGCCACTGGGTAGGAGATGGATTGAGGAGGGGAGAGAGGGACACAGCAGGGAGAGATTCTATGTCTGAGTGAGAGGCGGTGAGAAACAGAACACAGGTGGTCAGGCCATACGAGCAGAGGGAAGAGAATAAAGTCTAGAGATACAATAGTGGTGAAAGCCACAAGAATTGGAAACTGGTTCTATAATGGGAAGAAGGGTGAAGAGTCAACTATGGCAGAGGCTGCAAGCCTAGATGGCTGGAGAGATGGTGGTACCCTGGGCAGTAACAGAAACTCCAGGGACAGCCACCTCCACACCAGCTCAGTCACCCATGAGCAAAGTCACACCTTGGACCTCATTATCACTCGGGCGGGCGTGTTCCAACTCCTAGATCTCAAATAGTGAAATTTCCCTCTCTGACTTCCACCCTTCACCTCCCTCCCTCCCAGCTCTCTCTTCTTCCCTATGCCCTTATCACAATTTCTAGGCCCCTCCACCCAACACTCTTCTATTCAGTCCATTACTCACCTTCTGACTTCACCTGTTTCTTGCCTAGGCTGCACCCAAGTCTGCTATTTCAACTCCACTCTCAATAGCACCCTAGAATTCTTAGACCCAAGTGCCATTGTTGTCTCATTAATTCCTATTCCTTTCTCTCTACTCCCTCCCCAAGGCTGCCAAGTACAATAAAGAAAAAAAATCCCAGTAAATTGGAACAATGGAGCCATTACAAATTTAGGTTATTTGATTTCAGGACCTCAGTGCTGCTCATCAAAACTTGTACAGCAATCAGCCGTCATTTATCAAGCATCATGCCAGGCTGCCTCAGGGTTTTGTTTGGAATTAGTTACTCAAGATGGTTACTCAGGATTCCCAAAGGCCCATTTACCTGAAAGGATAGGTTATCTATTGGGTGTAGCTATTTAATCATCCAAGAAAAAGTCACTGAGACCACCCTCCAGAACCTGCCTCCTTATCCATACTTTCCTCAACCAACAAAGTAACCTCCAAAATCCATGCCATTTCCGTAAGTCCTCTGAAAGGGCAAAAGTTTTTGGTTTTATTTTTTTAATCCTTTTTTGTTTGGTCAAGGCCTTTAGGATGAAGAAAAATTAGTAGGTTCCTGAGCTCTATTACTGTAAACTCAATGCTAATAACATCATTTTTCTCTATGGGGATTTTTGCCTTTAGCTGGGCTTTACAAGGGAGCCAGTATTTTATGGAGATTTGCCTGCCTAAGCTGAGCTGAAGACTTGGCCTTTATCAATGCCAGCTTCATTTTGGATAAGGTCTAAAAGGGATACAGAATCTGGTCTTTGAAAAATAAGAAAACTGGCAGCCCTTCAGAGAGGAGAGCTTTCTCAAAGGAATCTCCCGGGTTCTGTCCCTGTGGCCTGAAGGTTTCTAAGAATTCCAAATATCACTGACTTGTGGCATTTTAGGTGCTGTGGTCAACACTGGGCTAATGGGAAGGAGGCATCACTATGAATCATTTACTTTTTCTTTTCCACCAGGTAGTGTGAAAACTACAAAGAAAGGATTAAGCTATGGCTTGGCTGGGGGTGGGGTGAGGTGCAGAGAGGAAAAGTATTGGGGACTAGGTGGGGGAAGGGAAGGAGAATTAACAAGTCTAACTACTAAGCCACTAACTACAGCAACACACATTTACTTGAATGGGAGAGTCACAGGGAAGAAAATGGCAAAGTGAACCAGAAACTGACCAGGCAAAAGAGCGACTCCAAAACTAGCTTCAATCAATCAATCAACAAGCTTGTATCAGACACTTTACTAGGTGTCTGACAAAAGTGCACCAGTCACTGCTCTGAAAAGAGCTGACATTCTACTGCAGGAGACAACATATACATACCTGGATTTCCAACCAACCTCAGGACATTTTGAATGAGATCCTTCTAATAGGTAGAGAAAATGCTGTTCAACATTTAGGAACTATTTGAATTTTCGTCCATAGAAGACAAAGCATTGAGCCAGACTCTCTGAGGGATCAGCTCCAGACATGTGCCTGAAAAGTGAACGACTTTGAAAGCTATAGAGACATATAGGAGGAGCGGATTCCTCAACATGGCCCTGATTTTTGGTTGGTTTCCCTAGAGATATCATAGAGTTTCCTTTTGGGTGAGATTAAGACTCCCCCTTCTCTTGGTTTGAGTTGAAATATCTTGCCCCATCCCCACCCCCCTGCCACTTCCCATTACTGCCTAGAAAGAGCTTATTTACTGTGTATGTTTTCTGGTATATCCTAATTTGTATAATCTGAATTTCAGCTTGCTATTTGTTTAGATAAATGGATTGACTCACTATTCACTATTCGTAACGGTCTTTTGTGTAGCTACCCTTTGGTGGGATAGAGTCAAACCAGTCAGTGTAAACTAGGGCTACCCTACTTTCCCTTTGGGGAAAGCAATCAGGGGACCTAGAAGCTTCTTCTATACGCCTTACAAGGCATCCCCTAGACCGCCAACATTTGGAGGGGCAAAGAAATCTAGTTTTAATCCTACCCTTCTCAGAAATTAAAGACTGACCGCTCTTGTAACCCATTCTCTTGATCTTCTAAATCAAGAATCAAAGCCTCCCTTGGAGAGGAATAAGCAAGATTCCAGAATATCTATCAGCATCTCTATTCAAGCCTCCAGTTTATGTTTACCCTTTCTATATGGATATGCACACAACTGAGAGGGAGGAGGAAGGATGAGAGAGAGAGAGGGAAAGAGAGAGAGAGAGAGGAGAGAGGGAG
>CM053597.1:21390993-21414186 GCA_028646575.1 Pseudocheirus occidentalis | reverse complement strand
ACCACCACCACCACCATCATCATCACCACCATCACCACCATCACCATCATCATCACCACTACCACCACCACCATCATCACCACCACCACCACCACCATCATCATCACCACCATCACCACCATCACCATCATCATCACCACCACCACCACCATCATCACCATCACCACCACCACCATCATCATCACCACTACCACCATCACCATCATCACCATCATTATCACCACCATCACCACCACCATCACCATCATCATCACTAGTCAGGAAACCAGAACTCTCAGTGATAGCTGGAGGGAGGTGGTAAGACTCATAAAGTCAGAGGCAGCACAGGTGGTAGCCAGGGACAGGTATGGAAGCAGCTTAAATACTTGGGGGCTGGGCAGCTATTAGACAGAAGTTGTTCCAAAGTAGATTGGGCTGTCAAAGGAAGTCATCTAGAGGTCATCAAGTGAAGGTTATATGAAGCAATACTGTGCTAAAAGGTCCAAACTCAAGGTCAGGGTAACTATTTTTTTTAGAAGCTGATCACATAAGGAGATAAATCAATCAATCAATCAATCAGCCAATCTGAAAATCATTTATTAAATGCTTGAGATGTGTCAAGAAGTGTGTTAAACCTTGGAATTTAAAAGTAAAAAGTAAAATAAAAGCAAGACTGAAACACCCCCTACCCGTAGGGTGTTTGCTTTCTTTGGTAGCAATAATGAGAGTAATGACTTGAATTGTTTTTGCTTCTGAGTTTATTGTTTACATTTAATCTGCTCCAATTAAATTGCTTATTCAAGTTATGACCCTTCTGCAAAGATTTTGATTAATACAATATAATGGGATGAAAAAAAGAGGACAAGCTAGTTTGTAAAAGGATTGAGTCATGAAGCTAGATAAGAAGGCTCAAGGATGCAGAGTGGGTCTAGGTGTTGAATAGATTGACAGTCACCTCTGTCCAAGGTTCTGACCACTCATTGAGCTGCATATAGATGCATTGCTACCACAAAAGATGCAATAGATTCCATTTAAAATCGTGCTGGAAAAGCTCAGTAAGCTGCAACAGAGAACTTTTAAAATAGTCTAAAAATATTCACATAATTTGAAGCAAAGTAGAGTAGAAATTGATATGAACTTGGAGAAATTTGTATCATTTGACATTTTTAGCTCTTTGATTATGAGTGCTTAACTTCCACGAACCTCAGTTTCCTTATCTATCAAATGGGAATGATAATTCCTAGAGTCAGGGCTGTGCTGGAGCCAAGTTGAAGAGGTTTGTGAGAGCAGATTGTTAAATTTTTCAATGGGAGCATTTATACTTTGGCAAACTCTACAGATCAAGGCTTGATTTGTTGGATTGTCCAGACTTAAGATAATGGAGAAAATGCTAACAAGGCAGGTTAAATATACATGTGTGTTATGCAAACATTTCCTCCCTGGAAGACTGGCTGTTAAATATTTTCATTCTCCCCTCTGCCTACAGTCAATAGGCAACAAGCATTTATTAAGCAACTATTATATACCAGGCATTGTGCTAAGTGCTGGAGATACAAAGAAAGACAGCAACACTACCTATCTGTACTCTTTTTGTTATTGTTGTTGTTTAATCATTCAGTTGTGTCCAACTCTACATAACCCTATGGACTATGGGGTTTTCTTGGCAAAGATAAGTGGTTTGCCATTCCCTTCTCCAGGGTGTTCTCATTTTATAGATGAGGAAAATAGGGGTTAAGTGACTTACCCAGGGTCACACAGCTAGTAAGTGTCTGAGGCCATGTTTTAACTCATTCAATCTGGATTTCTGACTCCAGATCTAGTGCCACTACATCACCTAGGTGCCCCTACCACTTGTACTATACACTACGAATAACACTTGTCAGCATTGTTGTGAGGACGAAATAAATAAGTATTTGTAAAGAATTTTGCATGCTTCAAGTCACTATATAAATGCTAGTTCTCCTCCTTCTCCTTTTTCCAAAGCAGGGGAATTCAAAGAAATGAGAACTGTTTTTCAAAAAGACATTAAAGAAACCTATTTCATGAGTTTCTATGGCCCCGTACTTTACCTAGCAGTGAACCTTGCATTTTTGTAATGAACTCAGGGTTTGTTCTCATATGGCTGACATAGTCTATTGCCAGGATGACACTTGAAGCCTGTCTAATTTGAGAGAACCTTTTAGAGTTTGTGTTCCGCTGGTGCACCGTTTGAGAACTGAGGATTATGTGCATGACATGATGAAGACTCAAAGTAGGTCCTGAACTCTTATGTAGAAAACAATTAACATAGAAATTGACTGAACATTTGTCTCAATGTTTATTTTATATTTCTTTATTTGGACCTAGAAGGAGGATTTAATTCAATAGACTTCAATATCTCTCTCTTCTTCTTTCCTCACAAAATTGTTGTGAAACTCAAATGAGAGAATGAATATAAAATGCTTCCCATCCTGCTTCAGCCATAACCATTACTTCTCCTCCTGTAACAGGCAGAATACTGTCTCTGGTCCCTTGAATATGATAGTTCAGTTTTTACCTTATTGTGTCAGTCGCAATGCCATTTCTTCCCTGTCCCAGACCACATGCATGTGTTACCCATCCTTATTCCTTCTGGTTCCCCTTCAGGTCTTATTTTCTGCTGTTAGAATCATAACTCCTTGAGGATAGGAACTGTCTTGTGTGTTGGTATTGTATCCTCAGCACCTAGCCCAATGAATGACTTAATAAATGCTCCCTCTATATCCTTGTCTCTGCCTCTCTGTCTCTGACTCTATCTACTTCTTTCTTTCTTTCTTTCTTTCTTTCTTTCTTTCTTTCTTTCTTTCTTTCTATCCATTTGTCTGTCTATATAATAAATTTTTTATACCTTATAGGGAAAGGACAGGGGAGAATAGATGGAAAAGAGTTAGGATGAGAATGTATTTCATCAGTCATCTTTGGATATTAACTGAGTATCTACAGGATAGATACTCAGTTAATCAATTCAATCAAGCCATCATGGTCAATTCTGGATTGAAACTAAAAAAAAAACTGACACTGTCCTTGAGGTGCTCATGGTCTAATAAAAATATTATGCCAAGATGAGCTGTCATTAGGCAAAAACGTGTATCTAAGATATTGATGCAGAAAAGGATCATGGTGCTCCTCTTTCTGTTTCCCATGCCATTGACTCAAAAGAGTTTAGATGTTTGGAAGAGAATTGTGTTTTGAGCCTTTCCTGTGATGGCAAGATACAGTAATTCATAGCCAGACTCTTCAGTACCACTGACAAGTTTATGGGTGACAGATGTTCTTTGAATTAAAAAATAGTATGTGAAGTCTTTTGGATGTTTCACCTCCTCAACAGAGAGGAGACAGTAATTATCTTTTTTTAAAAAGCTAAATCACTTGTCCTCGAAGGCACTCTGGGTACAAGTTGGGTAATTTAAGATTATTTTTGGCTTATACTATGGTACAAACCATCTCTTGAGCTTTCTTTCAAATGGATTGTCTGGTGAAGAAGGTACAGGATTTACCATAATGTGTGGCACCTCCCTTATATCTTTTCAGCCAAAAAAGAAAGCTTCTGACAATTGGAGTTTTATTTTAACCTCACTCTCCTGCTCTTGCAATCTTCATTCATTTTTCATAGGAAAATTTGAACAATAAGAACTTTTATTTCTATGGTAGGTTAATGTTTATAGGGAACTTTTTGACAGCTATCCCATGAGGTTTGTCATGTCAGCATTACTATCCTGGTTTTTATCATTAAATGATGTGGAATATTAAGTGACATTTAATGTTAAATGAGCCAGGGTCAAATAGGCAGGAAGTAGCAGAGCCAGGGCAGGAGCCCAAGTGACACACAACATTTTAAGGTTGGAAGGGACTTCAGTTACCAATGAGGGCAATTAATATCTGAAAAAGAACTTCTTATTCATTATGCCAAGCAAGTGGCCATCCAATCTTTGTTGGAAGACCTCTTAAGAGGGGGAATTTATTTCCTCAAAAGCAATTTTTAGATCATTTTGATTGCTAGGAAGTTTTACTTATCCCTAACCCTAAACTTACCTCTTTTTAACTTTTACCTAGTCTTCTTTATTTTCATCTCTGGTGCCAGAGAGAGCTAGTTTGATCCTTTTTCCTGGTGACAGCCATTCAAATACAAAAAAGCAGTATCATATCCTCCCTAAGTATTTTAGCCTCACAGTTACTTACCCCTTCAGTCACTTCACATGTGTCATGAGCAAGAGGCCTGACATCCTACTGGATGCTTCATCTAGACATAGCTTATCGTTGTCTTTCCTGAAAGAGACACGTAGGACTTCAAACCTTGCACTCATTCCATTAAGCTAGGTTGCCCTTCCAATGACACCCATGGACATCTACCTTCCAAATGCATTTTCAGGTAATGAATAGAGTTGTAAGAGGTCACAGAGAAGGCAAGAATTTACCTTCAAGCTAATTGTAGAGTTCATGGGGTGATATAACATACTGAACATTCTTATATAAAAAGGCTAGATTTCATTACAAGAATTTAGCATATTAGAACTAGGGGAATTTGGATCTGGAGGTTTTCCATGGATGACGGCAAAGTGAGCAAGAAATTTAGCAACAGAATCATAGATTGTAGAGGGTTATCTCTGTACTTGAAGGCCTTTCCTCCTCAATTCCACCTTAAACTCAGTTTCTAAGTCTTGCGGTTTGGGTAGATGGATTGGTAAAATGTAGATGGAAGTAGCAGCTCTGGACATCCCATGATTATAGCCAATTCCCTATTACTAGAATTATTATATATTTAGAATCAATAGAGTATTTGAAAGAGACAGGAGGTACACCAACACAGAGACACAGAAGGGACAGAGAGAGACAGACAGACAGGAGATAGATAACTTTTTTGTGGAATATGTTGGTGGGAATTCTCAACATGTTTCTTGCCTTAACAACTTTAGCAATGCCCAAAGTGGGAATACATTGGAGGATGAGGGAACTAAGATCTATGAATAGAGAAAGTACAATTTGATAATAGTTATGATGCTATAATTCATACAACACCTTAAGGATCCATGGTTTCACTGGTCTGAGTACTCCCTCTACCAATATCAATCATAGCCTTTCTTTGCCTTTGGAGACATTTTTGGTGCTTTTCCATGGGAAAAAGCTCATATTCAGATGATGAACACCTGCAAATTCAGTTAGAATATTGACCAAATTTCAGAGACAGAATATCTCATTGTCTTATATTGTCCTGTTGACATAGACTTTAAGAATCTAATATTACCTCAAAGTGATATTAGTCAAAGTAGGCTTTTAAGGAAGCAACAATTGTAAAGTCAAATTGATGATATTGAAGGATTAATGAATTACTGTAAGATCAAATTACAGTCTTACTTTATATTATTGAATCCCTTTCCTTTAACTCACACCATTTTTTCCTTTCAGTGAATTTTTTTGAGTGAGAAATTAATATTTTCACATTTAATGAATAACAGAAGGAGGAAGTAAAGAAGATTCTTGGGAGATACACCAGGTACATTTTTCAGACCAAGGTTTTTGTTTTTGTTTTTTTAGTTCATATAAGCTCTGAATAATTATCCAGATAGCTCTAAGTAATTATTGGAACAATAGTTATCCAGATTGCTCTAGGTAATTGTCTGGATGGAATCCAAAGTTTGGAAGTTGTCTATCTGCTGCTGCTGCTGCTGCTAACATGAGACCTGGGCAGCGCTGTCTTTCAGAGAATAGTTTCTGGGTGAGGGCTGGGTAGAAAGAAGCACTGAAAGGGTAGCCTTGGCCTGTTTTCCTTTCTATAGGCTTTGGTGTGTGGATTTTTTCTTTATTGTCTTGGGTCTTACATTTTAGAGATTCATGGTAGGCAGATGCTAAATGGAAAGAATAGGGAAGGTTTTGAGGAACAATAGTAGATAAGAAACCATTTTTCTGGTCCTGCTGCAACATTTGTCATAGGATGAAAAATGAGAATAGAAGGTCAAAACAGAAAGTGCTATAACATTAGAATCCAGGAAAAATCTCATTTGTTGTAAAGTGAAGCTGAATGAATGGAATGATTTCTATAGAAAAGAAAAATTTCTATTGGATAAATGACCAGATACGACCATTGTCCTCTCATTTGCCATCCTCTGGCAACGCTAATGGAATGAGATGGAAAGCAAATGTCTTATAGCCAGCTCATTTGCATGGACTCCCCAGCTCTGCCCTGCCAGTGCTAGTAGATGAAAGAAATCCGCAAAGAATGTCACATGACTGATTCCACTTGGGAAACATAGAACCAGACACGCCGAAACTGGTATAAAAATATCATCCATTCTCTCTAGAAATTATACTGCTGGGGAGCTCAGGTTGGTGTGGTGTGAAATCATTCAGATATTTCTGATTAATTTGGTCATAATACTGGACTTGTGAGGACATCTTTGCTGTGTGTGTGTGCATGCTTTGGTTTAGGATTCAGCTATTATTATTGGTAAGCAGAAAGCTGATACTTGTAACTGATTGTTTAACTCTCCCTCCTCTTCTTAACTACCAGCTATGGCAAAAAGTCCAGTCCTCAGATGTCAAATTTTTCTCGTAAAGATCAAACACAATGAGCATTTTGGTCAAGGTGAATAATTCTGTTTCTTTCCAATTACTAACCCCTAAGATGCCATGAGATATTTATGACCAATTTCAGGGGGATGGGAATGTAATGTGCTTGAAGAGATGGCTCCCTGAATTAGGGGGACCAGTTACAAAGACAAATATCAGCAGAATGCCTGGTTTCCCGTCATTCTTTGTCATCGTGGAACCTCAAAGCTGGAAAAGATCACAGAGGCCATCTAGTCTAGTCCTTACTTGAACAGGAAACCCCTGGACAACATACCTGAGTGTGGCCATGCAGTCTTTGCTTGAAGATGTCTGGTATGGAGGCACTTGCTGTCTTTCAAGTCACCTTTTCCACCTTGACATAAGTCTAGCTGGTAGGAAGAAAGGAAAACAGCAGTAAGTGCCTCCTGTGTACCAGACACTTTGCATATTTTATTTCATTTGATTCTTACAACAACCCTAGGAGATTGGTGTTATTATTATGACCATTTCACAAATGAGGAAACTGTACCAGACAGTGGTTCAGTGACTTGCCCAGAGTCACATGGCTGGTAAACATCTGAGGCTGGATTTGAACTTGGGTCTTCCTGGCTCCAACCTAGCCCTCCATCCACTGTGCCACTTAGCTACTTTTAACAAAAGTTAAACAATCCCTGCCCTCAAAGGACTTTTATTCTAATGGGAAGACAACATGTACATCTATAATTATATGTATATATACATACACACATGTGCATGTATATATATTATATATATGTATATATATATATAATAAAATTATTAAAATCATTCTGTGAATGTATTGATTCTGGAATTCTCTGTTATATTGCAATACTAGTAATGTTTGTACTGGAAAATTGGGCCTTTGCTGTTAGGTGGAGCATGGGGAATCATGCAGTTTCCTGAAAACAATCCAGTGTACTCTCTTCCTCATTCAGTTCGGTGCCTGGTTCACCATCTCTCTATACTGTCTGTCCCAGATATATGCTGTTGGACAACCTCTGTAGGGAGTCCATTCATGTGCATATTAAAATGTTGGCTCTCTCTCTCTCTCTCTATTTGCTCACCTACACACATGCACAAAAATATAAATATACATAGATTTACATACACAAGCATATACATAATATATACAGAATCCATATAGGGTAGTTTGCAAAGATGGGCCCTCACAGCAGGGGTGGGAACAATCCTAAAACGATTCATACAGAAGGAAGATCTTGAGCTGCAGCTTTTTAAAAATAAATTTTATTGATGTCTTTTGTTTTTCAGCACCTAGACTTCGTCCCTGTATCCTACTTCCTTTCTCCTTCCAGAGACCATTAATTAATAACAAGAAAAAGAAGAAAAAAATCAGCAAAACTGATCAACGCATTAAAATAACTTGACAAAAATATAGTGTCTCTAAGTAAAAGAAAATTCAAACTATTTGCATTTGGATTAGAAAAATAATAATACAGTTTTAAAACAAAATGTAGAACCGTATGTGATCTGTGCCCCTTTAATAAATTTGTCTAATCATAACTGACATGTTTCTAATAATTCCGTCTTCCCAAGTCCTTTGTGCCTGCTCTCATTTAAGCCTAGCAACAATCCTTGTGGACGGGCATCCCAGATATTGATCTCATTTTACAGATGAAGAAACTGGTACTCAAATCAATCAAGCATTCAGGAAGGATTCTTCAAGTTCCTAACCTAGTATAAAAGACATTTGTGTATAGAAGGCTTGTCTCTGCCATGTGAATGGAAACCATTTGAAGGAAGAGGGTCCCTCATTCACTGCATTTGTATGTCTCGTTCCTAGTCCAGAGAGCTGGGACATAACAAACCCTCACTGAGAGATTGTTAGCCTCCTCTTTACTGGGCATAGTAAAAAGGGCAACCATAAAAATGAAGAGGAGCCCAAAAAGGGTTAGGGCTGCCTGAGACCCCAAAATACCAGCATGCCGGGTCCTGTGGAAAGAATTCCACTCAAGTCTTCTCAGCCAAGTAAAAAGTTTATTGACAGATATGGGGTAGACTCTTACAGAGTAAGTCTGTGCTAAGCTATCCCATGGCGCTCTCACAGAGCAAAGACTCTACTAAGGCATTCTAAGGCACTCTCATAGTAAAAAGGTGGTAGAGATATGAAGATAAAAATGAAGTAGTTCTTGCCCTAAAAGCACGTACATTAGAACATGTGTGATCAAACATGTGAACATGTTTGGGAGCATTCTGTCATATGGTTATTAATGGTTTGCAATTCTTTTGAGCTGAGTCTTAAAACCAGGGTTTTCATGAGTTAGAGTGTGTATGTAAGACATATAAAACTGTGTATGCACATATACACGCACACACTCATATGTATGTGCACACACAGCCCACACACAAACATATATGTATACATGCATGTATATGTGCACACATATGTGTGTATATGTATATGTAATTTTGGGGGGGTATCAGGAAAAGCTCCATGGAGGTGATGACCTTTGAAGGAAGCTAAAGATTTTAAGAAGAAGAAGTGAGGAGCAAGCCTTTTCTAAGTATGAGAGATGCCTGTGTCTTAAAGGCCAGAGCCTGGAGATGGAATACTGTTTGTGAGGGACATTAAAAAGGCCAGTTAGGCTGTGTCCAAAGGTAGGTTCGAGCTTGATAGACAAAGGTATTAAATGCCAAACAGAAGAATTTATAATCAGGCTTAGAAATACTAGGGAACCTTTAGAGTTTACTGAGTGTCACAGTCAGATTTTTGCTTTAGGAATATCACTGTATAGTCTACACCAGGACCTTCTGGGTCCTTGCGTGTGGCCTTTTGACTGAACCCAAGTTTTACAGAACAAATCCTTGTATTAAGGCCACCATATGTGGCCTTGATGCTGCAGGTGCCCTGCATTTGGTAGAGAGGATGAATTGAAGAGGGAAGAATCTTGGGGCAGTGTAATGTTAATGAAATCAGAAGATCTTCCATGATCCTTTCTATTGGTACCTAGTAAAGGCTTAGCTCCTTACTTCAAGTTAACTTCTTGGGAGTAGTTAACACCTTAACAGGAAGGGGCAGAACAGGGACGAGATATGCTGTATATATGGAAGAGAACCAGGAGGACCTTGAGATTTTCTCTCAGGCACCACCGGGAGCTTGCACCTTTTTCTGAGATCCTGCTTCTGCAGCTTCTACTGAGACCTTCCAAGGACCAGGCTGAGGGACTGTTGTGAGTCTGAGAGGGATCCCTGCTTGAGGGAGCCTGTTCTATTTGTGAAGGCTTGGGAATGTGGGTGTCTACTGCATTAATTATGTGTATCAACTTTGTGACCACTATAATGACTTTGGCTTTCTGGTTTTGGGACTCAGTGTTATGGTTTCTGAATAAAGACCTTGGTTCTGCCTTCCATGTGGAGAGTTTGCTACATTTTGTGATTCAAAACTATACCAGCATATTCATAACCATCATGGGTGTTGTGAATATCTCATTATTGATACAGGCAGGGATTTGATAAGGGCCTGAATAAAAGTGGTGGCTGGGTGAGTGGAGGAAAGGGACATAGTGGACAGAGTATTGGGCCTGGAGTCAGGAAGACTTGAATTCTAATCTTTCCCCAGACGCTTATGGGCTGCATGGCCCTGTGCAAGTTATGTGACCTCTGCTTCCCTCAGTTTCATCATCAGTAAAATGGGTATAATAATAGCACCTACCTTTCAGAGTTGTTGTGAGGATAAAATGAGATAATTATGAAGTGCTTATTAGTACAGTGCCTAGTACATAGTGAGCACAATGTAAAAATTTGCCAATTTCTCCTCCTTCCTTCTCTTCCTCCTCCTCCTCCTCCTCCTCTTCCTCCTCTTCTTCTTCTTCTTCTTCTTCTTCTTCTTCTTCTTCTTCTTCTTCTTCTCTTCCTCCTTTTCCTCTTCTTCCTTAGAAATGTTGGATTTCAAAGCAATTAGATGACTCATCCAGGATTATGCAGTTACTAAGTCACTGCAGTTACAGAATTTGAACTCAGTTCTTTCTTGGCTCTAAGCCTAGCTCTCCTTCCCTTACCCCATTCTGCTCTTTAAGTCATGAACTTTATTTTTTCCCTGCCTTTATTAAAATACATGTTTTTAGTCAGTCTATATTCTAATTTTACTATCCTCATTTTGGAGAATGTCAGATTTCTCTTTGTAATCTTCATATTTGTCATTTGCTATGGGCCAACAGTATTCTATTACATAAATATAACACAGTTTATTTGGCTTTTTGGACATTTAGGCTGTTTCCAGTTTTATGGTATTATGAATAAAGTAGCTATGAATAGATTTATACACATAGGTTATTTTTTCCCTTTTCATATTTTCCTTAGCATATATTCCCCCAAATAGGGAAGTAGAAGTATGTAGGAGACAGAATCCTTGATTCCCCTGTCTGAAAGACCTACTGATACAGCTGTGTGACTGGGTAAATCACTTAACCATCCTGAGCCTCAGTCATCTCTCTGACTATGAATCAATTGTGATCTGAAGTCACAAGCACTTGACCTACATTGGTTATAATACAGTCGCTTATTTTTAGCAACTCCTATAAAAAAGGGTTGAAATGAGAAGACATTGAAAATCTAATATGAAATGAAAGTCTGGGGCTTACTTGTGCATTTTTACATTCTAGCTTTTCTTTGTTTCTTTAATAATCAAGAGCTAATTGTAGTGGTTACAGGAGGAATTGTTTTGGGTTTTTTTGGTGTGTATATTTTTATATATGTGTGTTTAAAAGATGCTATAGTTAGACACAATAGTCTAAAGTCAAGCCAACCAGCATTTATTATTAACAAATACAAATTATTATTAAACAATAAAGCTCATTGACTTGAATAGTTAATATCAATCTGGAGCAAGCTTTGCTATGAATGAAAAAGTAACTAGGTCTATCGTATTGCAAAGGCACCTTTCCTGATGTCTCTCATTTCTGGTACTAATTAGCTGAGGACCCTTCGGCAAGTCCCTTGATTCTATGTACCTGTAAGTAGCTTCCCAGGACTTACATTTCAAGTGAGATTTGAGATGGGGAGGGAGTTATTGACCTTTTCAAAATCGCAAGTCTTTCTCATATTTGAGTTCATGTGTTTCTGTAGATACATACAAATTTGTTTATTGCTCGTTCCTTCTCCCTGTTGAAGGCTTTCATTGCTTTTATTCTAAGTGCTAGAGACACATAAAATTATGTTTTTCCTTCCTACTAGGTGCCCTGAGTATAGTAGAATCTGTGTTGGTGTTACTTCTAGCTAAGCCTAGAATCTGTGAACCTTGGGAATTCTTCCAGTATTTATATGGCAGTCTGACCTTGTAGCCCACCAACCCAAGTTAGAAACTTAGAGGCCCCACTAGTAGTTCAGGAATTGACCCAGAACCAGGAAGCTGAGCTCCCTGAGATCCTGTACATGCCTCTTTGACATTGACTTAGCTCCATGAAAATCAGAAGAATAAAAAAGGCAAGGAAGACAAAGAGCCACTGAAGAGGAAGTTTATGAAAATAAGACCATGGTCACAAACTGGAAAAAAAATACAAAGTCTTCACATCTTTGTAATTCCTGCAAATGAAATGATTATTGCCTTGGTGCAGATGATTCCAAATCTATCCAACTCCCACTTTTTAAAATCAATGATTGCCTATTTGGCATCTGTACCTGGATGCTCTGTTAGCATTTTTAACTCAACACATCCAAAACAACTCATTAGTTTGTCCCCTAAATAATCTCCTTTTAAGAATTCCCCGCCTTTCTTAAGGGCCCCAGCATCTTTCCAGTAACGGGTCTTTTCAGCCTCACCCCAAGAGTCATACTCAACTTTAATTGTTCTTCACCTCTTCTCTATGACCCGTGTTTCATCTGTTGTCATGTCTTGTTGATTCCGTCTTCAACACTCTCACATCCACTTCCTTCCCCTCACGTAACCATCATCCTAGTTCTGTTCCTGTGTTATTCTTGTTGTGTAGTTGTGAAGTGACTTGTCTAGGGACACACAGCTAGGAAGTGTCTGAGGCTGGATTTGAACTCAGGACAATGAGTCTTTCTGACTCCAGACTCATCGCTCTGTGCACTATGGTGCCTCCTTGCTGCAAAATGTACTACTGTAATTACTTCATAGTTTATCTCTATCTTTGTCCTAATCAATCCTCCTTCTCTCCAGCTACCAAATAATCTTACCAAAGTATGAATCTGATGACCACGTTCCTCCCCTCCTCAAGAGGCTTCAGTGGACTTTTTTTGCTTTTCAGAAGGCAATTGCAGTTATGTGACTTGCCCAAGGTCGCATGACTAGTTTTAGTGTTAAGCGTCTGAGGCTGGATTTAAATTCAGGTCCCCCTGACTCCAGAGCCAGTGCTCTATTCAACTGTGCCACCTAGCTACCCCTTCAATGGACTTTTTATTGCTTTTAGGAAAAAATTCACTTAGTATTTAAAGCCCTTCCAAAGATATCTCTCATCTTTATTTCCAGAAGGCTTTTATATTTCTCTCTTTTTTATATCACTCTATATTTAAGCCAAATTGGCCCACCTGCTCTTCCCCTAATTCAGCATTGCCTTTTCTGCTTGGTACCTTAGCACAGATTATCACACACATCTGGAACAGATTCCCTTCCTGCCTCTGCCTTTTGGCATCTTTGGCTTCCTTTGAATCTCAGCTCAGATCCAATCTCCAATGGAAACCCTCTCTTATTCCCTGAGTCATTCTTACTCTTTCTTATCCATCATATCCCTGGCAAAATGTAAGTTCTTAGAGGGCAGGAATTTTTTTTTCTTTGTGTATCCAGCACCCAACAGAGTGCCTTTCATACAACAATGATAAATAATAAAGCTTGCTGAATTGAATGGTTAAGAATTTTATACAGCTAGATTTTAAAGGATTCAATAAAAAAGAAATCAGTTTCTTTTTAAGATTCAGGAATTATTAAATGAGATACTCTGAACTGAGCTCAAGGTTCTTTATAGATTTTTTTTTACGTATCTTAACTCTTCTCAGTTCTTAGAGTAAAGTAGGGGTTCTTAACCTTTTTTTTTTTTTGGCTTGTTGACCCTCTTTGGCATGCTGGCAAAGCTTAAAATAGAATGGCCACCAAAACCAATTATATTGAAATAGTTATCAAAATACTTTTTAAAATCATGAATTAATAGAGCTCCATATTAAGAACTCTTGGCATAGAGTTCATCTGGTCCATTTGCTTCATTTTGTAGACAAAGAACTGAAGCAGAGAAGGTGCCATGATGTCGTGTTAAAAGCACTGGATGTGGAGTCAGGGACCTGTGTTCAAAATCCTACTACTTACTGTGAGAACCCAGGCAAGTAATTTCATCTCCCAGACTCTCAGTTTCTCTGTAGTGCTGAGCCCTCTTCCTATGCTGGAGCTCTTGGCTACTTTTCCAAGGTGAATGTGGGTGATTTCACTCGTCTTTTATGTAACTCAAGGTCTATGTTCCTATTTAGTACATTCTTGCTGTTGACAAGATGAAACATCAATTCAGTCATTATGGCTAACTCTTTGTGACCCCATTTCTGTGTTTTCATGGCAAAGATACTGGAGAGGTTTGTCATTTACTTCTCCAGTTCATTTTACAAATGAGGAAACCGAGGCAAACAGGGTTAAGTTACTTGGCCAGGGTCACACAGCTGTTACGTGTCTGAGGCCACACTGGAACTCAGGATGATGAATCTTCCTGATTCCAGGCCTGGTGATCTATGTACTATGGTACCCCCAGCTGCCCCTGCAAAAAAGACACATCAACTCCATGGCAAAACCATTTAATTAATATAGGGAGCAACGCTCATAATGAGAAGAGGAATCAAGAAAGAAAACATTCTCTATACTCATGCATGAATGAAAGTAATGGATCCCCTTTGATCCCTTCAAAGTCCCAGCATATAATAGTTCCTTTCATATTGCAAGGCCACAATATGAAATGCGCAGTAAGTTTTGGGGTAGCTAGATGCCTCAGGGGACAGAGTGCTGGGCCTGGAGTCAGGGAGACCTGAGTTCAAACCTGACCTCAGACACCTACTGGTGTG
This sequence comes from Pseudocheirus occidentalis, assembly GCA_028646575.1. Lineage (NCBI taxonomy): Eukaryota > Metazoa > Chordata > Mammalia > Diprotodontia > Pseudocheiridae > Pseudocheirus > Pseudocheirus occidentalis. The sequence continues at coordinate 21,399,615 of CM053597.1, read as the reverse complement.
TCACCCTGGACAAGTCACTTAACCTCTGTCTGCCTTAATCCACTGGAGAAGGAAATGGTCAACCACTCCAGTATCTTTCCCAAGAAAGCCCCATAAACAAAGTATGGTCCACGGGGTCACAAGTTGGACATGACTACAGGAAAACAACTTCCTGGAGTTTTCTCATGTCTGGTTGGAGGATATTGAGGCCTCCTGCCCCAAGTATGTATCTCCTGGGTTTTAGACTTCCTGGCATGGAGAGCCACTTCACTCTGTTGTCCACTCCCCTGTCTTCCCTCTGACTCCAGGCCCTCTGTTGGCCTCTCCTGCATCTGTTCCCACTGTTCTGCTCAAAAGCTCTCTCTTCCTCTTTCCCTCTAATTTCATCCTGTCCATCCTGGCCAATAAGCCAATGGTCTTGTAAAGTATCAGTCACCAATGAGTCTTCTCCAGGGAAGTGGTCAGTCTAAGAATTGCGGGAAATGAAGTCCTAAGGTAGGCATACCAGGTCAGTTTTCAATCTATGACCCCCCTTCCCCAGTGAAGTGAGTTAGCAAAGGCTGCAGAGTTAAGAGGCAGAATCGAAACCAGCTCCTCTGTTTCTAAATCTGTCTTCTTCCAGTCTACCTTGATACTTCCTCTCTTAGAAGAATTCAATAGATGAGAAGACTTACCTCTCAAGGTCACATGGGGCATTATTGACAGAGGCCAAGAAGAAACCAGGCCATCTAGCATCCCTAGCAAGGCACTTTTAATTTTGGAATTTTTGCATTTAGTTGGGTAATTGTTAAAAGATTAAAAAACTCTATCAACTTCTACAAAGCATCAATTCTGTAGCTGTTTAACATTAAAAAAAATCTACAAGGCTGCAGTTGGTTTGTAGTACTCTTTTGGTTCTTATTCCTGCTGCAACATCTCGAATGAGTCATAGGACCTTAGATCTAGAGGTAGACTGGACCCAAGAGCCCATCTTGATCAGTCCTCTCATTTTACAGACAAGAAAACTGAGGCCTGAGGAGACCGAATGATGTGCCTAATGGCATGTAAACAATACACATCGAAAGTGGGATTCATATCCAGGTCCTTTGTCTGTAGAGCCATTTATTTTTCCGCTATGCTACACTGCTTCCTAAAATCTCACCACATTCCTTTAAATTCTTTGGTCTCCTTCCCAATACTTCCCAGTCTCCTAGTTTTGTTCCATAAACACTGTAGTAGCCACAATTTCTTACAGCATAATAATGTCCCATAATTCACGTATCATTGTTTCTATTTATTCTCCAATTATTGGGCACATAATTTGTTTCCAGGTCTTATTTTTTCCTGCATTTTAAAGTAATGCTGCTAAGAATGGTCTTGTACACATAGATTATTTTTGCCCGATGTCAATAACTTCCATAGGGAAAAACCCACTAGTGGAACAAAGGGTTTGGACAAAGGGTTTTGTAACTCTTACTGTTTAATTGTACATAATTTCCAAAAGACTTGAGTCAATCCCAAGCTCTATCAGCAATGGACTGACCTACCAGCATTCTCATAGTCCTGCCAATATTGGATTCTATTATCTCATGCCATTTTACAAATGCAAGGTGATAAATGAGTTATTTTTATTTGCATTTCTCTGATGATAAGAGAGCTTGAATTTTTTTGTGAGGATTTAATGGATTGTTGATAATTTATGGTTCTTTTAAGAATGGATACTTCTTCATGGATCATTTATCTATTAGAGAATGACAAGTGCTTATACATTTGTGTTTATTCATTATAGATTTTGAATATTGCACTTTAAAAAATGTTTATTGCAAATATTTCCCTCTTCCTAATTCTTCAGTCTCCCCCTACCAAGTTGCTTTTTTTTTTCTCTCTCTGAAGTTTCTAATGATCTATTAACTGTCAAATCTATGACCTTTTCTAAGTCCTGGGGCTTTTTGACTTCTCTGCAAAATGTAATCACCTCCTCTTCTTCCTCCTTCCTGGGTTTTCATGATGCTGTTTTCCCCTTGTTCTTCCTCTGCCCTTCTGGCCTCTCCTCAGTCTTCTTTGCAGGATCATTATGTTTGTTCCTCTCCCCTTCTAAGGTTTCTTAGGGTCCTGAGCCTTCTTCTTTTTTCTCTTCTTTCTCTGTGTTGTTTCACTTAGCACTCTTGTGGTGACTCCCATGGAGTACACTATCACCTTCTTGCAGGTGACCCCCAGATCTACTGACCTGGCCCTTGAGCCTAATCTACAAGTGGATGTCACGAATGCAACTTGTCCAAATCAGAACTCAATATTTTCCTTTCCAAATTGTTTCCTCTCCCTAACTTCTCCCTTTCTGTTATGGGTAACATCATCCCTTCAGGTATTCAGGTTCAGGCTCAAATCTTGGGGTATAACGCTCAACTCTTCTTTCTTCCTCAGCCTCCAATCGGCTGCCTGCTTTTGGTAATCCCAATTCCAAACCATATTTCCCATCTCTTCTCTCCATTCTCATGGCCATTAGTCCATCAGTAAAAGCATTTATTAAGTACCTGCTGTATGCCAAGCTCTGAGGTTCAGTCTTCAATTATGAAATTTCAGTAGCCTCTTAAATGATCTCCCTACCTCTACTCTCTCCTTCCTTCAGCCCATCCACCACACCACTGCCAATCAAACTCTTACTGGCTGTTTGATCCTGGGTTCTTGGCCGTATTACTTGACTTCTCATTCTCAGGTTCCTTATCTGTAAAATGAAGGGCTTGGACTTGATGACACCTGAATTCCCTCCCAGCCCTCAGTCTCTGATCCTATGAGAAATAACAGCACAGAGATCCCAGTATATTAGACCAAGAGCCCATTTATCTGAATGGCTAACATGTATAGATAATCATAAAGACATTATTTCTGTTCATTAGACAAACTAAAGAAACTAAAACTTATCTAAACTGAAGCAAAATGCATATGCATATTCCAACCCACACTTCAGAACTGAAAGAGCATATCATAAGATTAAATCAAAACACAAAACTTTTTTAGAGACATTAGTGTGTGCGTGGGCACACCTGGCACACTGGTGTATATGCAAGGCAAGGCAACACACACTTATTATGCAGACACTTATGTCCTTGGCACTGTGCTACCTAGTGAGCACACAAATACAAGCAAAAAGAAAGACAGTCCCTGCCTTCAAGGAGCTTACATTCAAAAGGGAGCTGGGAAACTGGGGGAGGGTGGGTGTAGAAGTACCCTCTCTGGGGCATGGTATGCTGTTGAAGTCTGGAAGATCAGAAGCACAAATGAGAGGGTAATGGAGTTTGGTAGGTCTGGGCAATCTCCCCAAAATGGAGACCGTGGGAGGAACTCGTAAGGATGTCTCATGGTGAGCAGGCTGCAGGGGCTGATAGATGCTTCAGGTTCCAGGTCCCAGGCAGGGGAGGTCCCAGGTGCTAAGGCAAGGCTGGAGCTGAAGCATGGGGTTGAAGCCTGGGAAGTCAGAAACATTGCCAGGATGGAAGATGTCTGTCTTCCAATTTGAAACTGATCTTCCTAAAGCACAGGTGTGACAGGTGATGTCTGTTTCTGCCCAAGGAATCCCTTCTTGCTTCTCTGTGGCATTTGACCCTGTTAGGAACCAATGCAAGCTCCTCTGTGGGTTGTCAAAGCCCTTCACAATCTGACACCAATCTCTCTTTCTAGTTGTATTGTGTATTTCTTTTTTACAGATGCTGCTTTCCATCCAAACACTCTATTCTCTGTTCATGGCCTTCCACTTGCATCTCTGTCCCTCATGCCTGGAATGCCCTCCCTCTTTACTTCTGCCTTATAAATGGTTCCTTTCACGGACCCAGGGATTTTTTCTGTTGTGTCTGACTCTTTGTGACCCTCTTAAGGGTTTTCTTGGCAAAGATACTGGAGAGGTTTGCCATTCCCTTCTCCAGCCCATTTTATAAATGAGGAAACTGAAGCAAATAGAGTTAAGTGACTTCTCCAGGGTCACACAGCTGGTAAGTTTTAGCCTGGATTTGAACTCAGGAAGATGAATCTTCCAGGGCACTCATAGCTCAACTCAAATTCCATTTCTTATGGGGAATCTAGCCTGATTTCCTCCAGAGGTTAGTGGCCTCTCTCTGGAAGTAAAACATTTTGTGTATTATGTTTTTCATTTTCCGTGAACATGCTATCTCTTCCTACCTTAACTCCAATAAAACATAGGCATCTTAAGAGCAAACTATTCCATTATAGTCTTCCATACCCACAGCCCTTCACCTCACCAACAGAAGGATGGAGATGCATTTTCTCATCTCTTTTTCTAGGCTGAGATGGGTCATCATAATGAATGTAATTCATTTTTCTTACATTACCAGGCAAACCAAAGTCTTAATTATTCTTCCAGAGCAGCGCTGGATGAGCCAAGAGACGGATGCAGCCTCCCAGTGGTAATTACTCATGGCCCCTAAATATTTCTCTCATACTTTCCTCTGACTCTCTTTCACAAATATTATATCTATCCATTATCATCTTCATTTCTCCTGTAGAGAAATAAAGAGTTATTAAGGATTTTAGGGGCAGGAGATGGGGATAGAGTGGAGAGCATCTCATCTCTGCTCATTTCAGTGTCTCCTTCTTTCCCAAATGAGAATATTACTGGATGGTGCCATGAGAACTTGATCTTGTATGTGGCAGAAATGAGCTTCATAGGTTCCCCAGGCTGTTAATCTTGTAGCTGAGAGCTCATTTGGAACATAACCAAGCACCGAATTGATAGGACTCCAGTCACGTATGGCTCTCTGAAAGGCACTGGTCACAGGATCAGTGGGGTCAGCACAGTAGGTATGGATCCACCTGGTTTATTCTTGATACCAAGCTCATGGCATGCTTTAAGGATGAAAAATTCTGTCTCGGAGACTGCAGAGCTGGGGAGGCTAAAGCAAAGGAGCGAAGTGTATTAAAGGGGTTAGACTTCCTTTAATCTTTTGCTTGGCAGGTCACTATCCTTTATATGCACTGTGTCCCCCCTCACCCCCCTCCTCCCCGTAGCCCCCCACCCCGTCCCACAAGCCACAGGCAGATTTTTAGTAGATTGTTAAAAAAGATACTGAGAGGTATAAAGCAAGAGATTCTCAGGTCATCGATAACTGCACAGGGGCACAACTGGGGTGAATGGGGTATTCAAGGAGGACCAGTACCTTTGGTGTGAGGGCTGCTCATCCGCCTTTGGTGTCCACCCTTCCTCCCAACCCTTACCTGTGGTTTCGAGAAGCTGTAGCATGTAGCTACACACTAGTAAAACTAACTTAGCAGATGGACTAAACTGGGTTGAGGGGAACCAGTAGACATGAAAACTGTCAGTGAGTTAGGGGGGATATCTACCCTGAGCATATGAAGACTTTCCCCAATGGAATGGGCGAATGAGAACAATTCGTTCCAATGGCCAAGGAGGAGGCTGATGCAAGCACTGTGCTGCTCTTAGAGCTCAGTGAGACATCAAAGATGCCAAGCTCACTCACTGCACCCTAGGCCATCACCAGTCATCCTGACTTGTCTTGCCACTGGACTTTGATGACTCCAGAAGAGAGGGAGGCTGACATTTTCTGCAGCTCTGCCTCATTTAAATCCGGTTCACAGGCAAGTCAAGACATCACCTTGTGAAGTCATTGGTCCTCTTTGGAATGAAGGATGAGAACCCAGAGCATAGCTGTAGACCTGGGAGAGAGCTCAAAGGCCTAGCCTAACTCCTTCATTTTACATTTGTGAAGAAATGTAAAGAAATGAAGAAATGTAGGCCCATGAGGTTAAGCCCAAGGCCTCAGTTAGCAAGCTTCCTAGCATTATCAGGTCATAGCAGCAGAACCGGGAGGAAGTTCAGTGATTCTAGCCAATCTTCTCTTTTCATAGATGAAGAAACCGAGGGCTTGGGAAGCCTAGTGGCTTGACCATGATTGCAGAGCTGGTAAGTATGACAGGACCATAACTGTAGAGTTATAGGGAATTTCAGAGGATCTCTTTGGAGGATTCCCCCTCACCCTACAAATAAGGAAACTGAGGCCCAGCTATGCCCAACATCATACAGGTAATAAGTGGCAGAGCTGGCATATATCTCTGCCCAAGTTCTCTAAGTTATATAAGAGAAAAATTAAAAGAAACCATGAAACGAGATCATATTCTGATCTTCAAATATAATTCTGCCATAGTAAAAAAAAAGATCTTTTGTCCACCTAGATTCAGGTAGATAATTAGGCTTCCATTCCAGGAGGTTTGGTTACAATTTCTTAGTTTTGTATAGAAAGCAATAGCTTCTATTTTCAATTCCACTCAGGCCCTGAGGCAACAGGTGGAGCTGCCTGATAAGCCTAAAGTGGTAAGCAGGTGAGAGTAAGGGTGCGGTTTCTCCCACATCACCTTGACTTATTAACACAATACACACTTATTGAGGTTCTAGCCCAGGGCTTCTTAAAGTTTTTTTTCACTTGGGCCCCTTTTTGGGTTCAGCAGTGAGTTGTAGACTGAGGGTGTGCTTCGTACAAAGTGCACATGCTTTGTGTTCAGAATCAAGACTGCAGTGAAGTTGCAAAACAACTTGGATTCATTATACATTTGATTTTTAATTAACTTTTGGTCATTGCACCTTCAAAAATATTTTACTATTGCCAAATTTTTGGTGACCCCATTCGGGGTCACAATCCACAGTTTAAGAAGTGTTGTTAGCCAGTGCCCAGCTCTTTACTCCATTCACCATCATCTGCTAGAATTTCAGAGACTTGTCTTGAGTGTCAACAGGTCAATATCATTTATTGACATATTTTTCTTCCCTTTTCAGAAGCATCCAGAGCCTAGATTTGGAGCTGGATGTGATTTTGAAAGTCATTTAGTCCAACTCTCTTGTTTTATGGCTAAAGAAACTTAAACCCAGAGACATGAATTGGCCAAATAGGGTTATAGATCCAGAGGTAGAAGGAACCTCTGGGTCTCCTAGTCCAGGCCCTCATTTTACATATGAAACAACTGATGCCTAGAGAGAGTAAGGAATTTGCCATGGGCCATACAGAGAAAAGACTCAAAGCCTGAACTTCTAATTCCAAATCCAGATCTCTGGGCTGTGCTGAGCCTTGGAGACCATCTTGTCCAGCCATATTTTAAACGTGGTTCAGCCTCTTCCCCAATATTAAGTATAAATTATGGAGCTGGGATTTAAACTTGGGTTTCCTGACTTCCAATCTAGCATGTTTCCTATTGTACTAAATAACGGCATCTTGATGAAAGAACCTGGAGTTCATTTGGAATTTCATGTTAAAAAAAGAATCAGAAAATAGGTGCTTGGTTAGAAAGATAAGAGAAAGGAAGTAGGTGGGAGAAATGATTCTAAGAAGGTGAAGGGTTAGGAAGTGAGTCAGAAGGAAAACAAGAATTTTAATTAAAACATTAATTTACATTTTCACTGTCCTTGAGTTGAAGGTTTGAACCTTGTCTTCCTTGAAAACTATTCTTTAGATTTTTTTAAACTGGGTTACTGTTGACCTGTCTTCCCTGTTTGAATTGTGTGCAAATCCATGGACATTTTCATTTAATAAAAGAGATGTCCCTCCCCCTTGTTTCTCTGGTTTTGAGATCTCAGAACAATTTTCTCCATGCTTGTATAGGAGGGATTCTGCATGTTTTAGCTCTACCTACCCCTGAAGACTGTGCAAAATGGAGTTCATCTGGGAGCTTGAGGATGTTTTAGCCTGGGGAAGAGACTGAGTATGGGAGGATCAGAGAACTGAAAACTGTCTTCAAGTATTTGAAGGTCTGGCTTGTGTAACGAGAAATAGACTTGGGTTGCTTGGTCCCAGAGGGAAGAACCAGAAACACTGGGTAGAGGTGACAAAGAAGACAATATAGGCCAGATGTAAGGGAAAATGTCTTAAAATTAGTTATTCCAAAATATAATAGGAAGGGATAGGGGTCTCAACCTCATTGCTCTTCTGATGCCCTCAAGGCAGAAATCAAAGTCTTCTTTTTCCAGAAGGTTCCAGAGATATGTATCAACGTCTCATTGGAGCCACTTCTGTGTATGTTTAGACATCCTGTGTGGATATACATATTTACATGGCTATGCACACTACTTCTACATACACATGTGTGTGCTTTCAAGTAAAGGCTAGATGACTCCTTCTCTGCTCTGCATTAGAAGGGATTTCTGTTCTGGGAAGGATTCAGCTTTTGAGGTTTCTTCCAACTCTTAGATTCTATGACTATAACTTTTAAAGCCCTTCAAGATTTGACCCCAACCCACCTCCTCAGCATCACTCATTACTCTCTTATCTCAGTCACTGGCCTTCTTGCTCTTCCTCATGCACAGTACTCTGTCTCTAATCTCCTTGCCTTTGTACTTGCTGTACTCCATGCTTAGAATGCCCTCCCTCCATACCTCAACTTTATTGTTATTATTCCCTTCTCTCCATCTTTTCTGATCTCCACAACTACTAGTGCCCTCTTTCTCATTTCCTTCCTTCCTTCCTTCCTTCCTTCCTTCCTTCCTTCCTTCCTTCCTTCCTTCCTTCCTTCCTTCCTTCCTTCCTTCCTTCCTTCTTTCCTTCTTGCCTTCCTTCCTTCCTGCCTTCCTGCCTTCCTTCCTTCCTTCCTTCCTTCCTCCCTTCTCTCTTTCTCCCCCTCCCTCCTCTCTCCCTCCCTCCCTCTCTCCCTCCC